>JAECXJ010000183.1:1200000-1937546 GCA_018152295.1 Drosophila carrolli | reverse complement strand
GAATGAGCTGGTGGAAACTAAACGTGTTAGCGGAGCACGCGATGTCCTCGGCTTTTCATTTGTCTGGTCGGCTTGGGGTGGGTTATCAAAATTAATAAAGAACCGCCACGTTTAAATGCTCGTATGCTAGTAGAAAATAACTAAAATTCGCGTACTATATGTTTAATGGGAAAAGGGGGCAAAGAGACAGAGATAGGAAGCAAAGAGTAAAGAGAGAGGAAAGGATAAGAGTATAGTATAAGGGATACACTTGACGAACATCACTCCAGTTACCACGCGAAACTGCGAAGTGCCCACCCTACCATGATCCTTCTGTCCTGCAATTCATAAAAAGGATCCCTTGGAGTGACTAGCGATTACTCATACCATCGCAATTGGAATTCCCTGTCCCCGGATAAGGAGATATTTAGCAAAAATTCATTTTTTTAACCTTTTATTAACATAGTAAATAATAACCTAGCAATTTCATATTTATCTGGATACTAATAATATATTTAAGCTGTAGCAATTAACCTATACTTCAATTTTTTGTTGTTTGTTCCTTATACAAAATAAAATAATTAATTACAAAAGGGAAGTTAGTTATATCAAGTTATACAACCACAAAATTTTATATATTTATACATGGCAAGAGATAAATGTTGCTGGAAAAGAACGGGATTAATATAAAGTATGCATGGGTTTTTTTTTTGTATTTTTAAAGATATAAATTATTTAATATAAAAATTAATAGAGATAGGAAATATGTTTTCTTATTTTCATGCTATTTTTAATGCATTGGCAATTCGAAAGTTATGTATCAACCCTCGCAACCTAGTCAGACATACGCTTATCGCAGTTTACAAAAATTTGATAATTTGCGAGCTTCGGCCAGAAATACAGCTCAAAAGCTCAAATGGCATGATCAAAACAAAGCCAAATTTTCTTTACTTCAAATTCTATTTTTAGGGCATGTTTATGACCGGTGACGAAATAATTAAATAACTGGCATCAGGAAATATAATGTAAATAAATTATAACTTACAGTCGAATTCCGGCGGCGAAAGATCTTTGGCTTCGGTGTTCGGCTGGAAAAATGTTTCTTGAATATAAATGTAGTTAGTTAAATCGTCGATGGTCTCTTTTACATTTTTTTTTTGTATTAGGTTTGCCAGTTTTGATTTTAACTAGAATTTAGAATTTCATATTATTTATTTTATTTTCTTATTTTTGTTTAAGTTCACTGAAATTTCGTTCGCCAACTAATTAAGCTGCGGGCTTACATGCTTATCACTTTTTCTTTTTGTTTTTATTATTTTGTTCTCTTCACAATTACAACTTATTTTTTTTTTCACTTCTTGTCGTAATTTGATTTACCGATTTTTTTGTCAGCAACATTTTACTCTTTTTCTTTGGCCATTATTTTAGTTGTTTTAACTTCTCTATACACACAAAAAAAATTAATTTAAGAGAAAGAAAAATTAGAATTATTAAATTAAAGGTATTCCATGGCGGAATTTGTTTGTAATAAGCTTCTCGTAAAACAGCTCTGACGTCACTCCGCCTGCACTGGAGATAAGTTTTGTCGTGGCGACTTTCTCCCTTATATTTTAGCCATTACTGCTTCCGAACATGAGTTTACGACGAATATATATTCGGAAGCTTCTGCAGTTGGGACTTCTTTGCTCTACTTTAGGCCTTCCTTCTCTTCATTCTCCTTTTTGCGCTCTATTAATTGGCGGCCAGCTTACTTGGTGTTGGAGTTATGGAAAAATTTGGAGCTTTTAAATATCTGACTGCTCACCAGGTGCCAAGCTAAGCGAAATAAAGAAAATCGCCGAACAAAAAGAAACTTAATAAGCACTTTCTACTTTTCAAGACTATGTTAGCCATATTTACCCTGTATTCAGGCTTGGCATCCAGTACTTATTTATTGCCTATTCCACTGACACAGAAATTATGAAAATTCTCTCGGATGATTTTTTTTCTCGGAGAATATATTTTCTTGTAATACTTAATTTGGTATTGGTTGGACTGAGTTACTGCTCAAACTAAATTTAAGCTTAATCGCTGCAGACAACTGAGCTGGATGGCGGTCGAAGTGGAAAAAGAATGTGCTGGGCGCATTGCCTTGGGAAGTTGCCCCAGAACGGATATATAGGTTTGTCAAAGTTGACAATAATGACAATCCACTGACATCCAATCAGCTGATCGTAATTTTGGTAGTTGCCAGTACGACAGTGTTTGGGTTCCCGCCATAGATGGCGCCACCTGTTCATGATGGGCTGCACTTATATATTTCTGACTAAATCTCATTTAGAATATAGACTTAAATATATAACCGTTAACAACAATATTCTATATAATTGGTTCTATTTTAATAATAATATTTATCTGTCCTAGGCAGAGAATTTTTCATTGCCTATGGTGCCTATTTTTTTTTTTGGGGATTTTTTTTCATTTAAGCTCGAACAAGCTCTTCTACAAATCCCCACTGCTAAAATCGCACTTGGGAGATGTTCTCTCACAACGTGTGATACCAGCTTGGAGAGCCAAATAATATCATTGCTTTATATCTTTTGCATGGTATTTTCCTATTAATTTTCCTTGGAGGTCCTCCAGCTCGTAATAGGCCGAACCCAGCTTTCTTTTAATCCTAGATTTTACAAAAGTTGGTGCTAGCTTTGCATTAAAGCCTTTTACAAATTTGCTTTGCTGAAAATTTCTTCTGTAAACCTCCTGGCCCACTGCATATGACACTTCTCGACTTCTCAAGTTATAAGATTTCTCATTTCGACTCTGCTGTTGCCTCATAGATTTCACTGCAACTTTTCTAAAAATATCCACTGCATCCTCTCGACGAATTTGAATCGCACGATCTTCTAACAGATCCAATTCTCTTAGCAGTTTATAAGTAGATCCTTCTGTGATCATATGTTGACCAAACGCTAATCGATACGGTGTATTGTTAACAGCTGAATGCCAACTAGATCGGAGGGAACAACATATACTGCTAAGTTTGTCATCCCAATTGGATTGATCTGGATGGACATAGGCTTTAATTCCAGCTATAATACTGCGGTTTACCCTCTCTGACGCGTTTGCTTGAGGTGCATAAACGGCTGTGTACGCATGTTGTATGCCGTACTTTTTGAGCAGGTTATTGAAAATGTTAGACTTAAATTGTACTCCGTTATCGGAAACGATAACCTCCGGTATTCCAAAACAATGGAATAAGTCTTCCTCTAAGTACTTCAAGAAAGCTTCTGCTGTGAAATTTTTCACTGGCTTTAAAAATGGAAATTTTGTAAAGTGATCAAGGACTACAAGTATCCCCACATTTCCTGATTTGGATCGTGGATAAGGTCCTAAATAATCAATATAGAGTTTTTGAAACAACCTCTGCGTTTCTCCTGTTTTAGCCAGAGGGGGTCTCAGGACGTAATTGGGATGCTTAGTACTTTTACACACTGCACAATTATTGACATAATCTCTAACCTCGTTTACTAAATTTGGCCAAAAATAGTGCCTTCTAATCCTCTCTAATGTTTTATTTATCCCACAATGAGAAGATAATGGGCTATCGTGTGCATTTTCCAGTGCAATCGGTACTAACTCCTGAGGCAACCACAGCTTCCATATCATATCATCAGCTAACCTTTCCCCAGAAGCGTGTTCAGTCCTTCTGTAAATGCGGTTATCAATAACTTTCACATCAGGTAACTGCTTTTGAACTTCCATTAGTTTAGCTTTAAGTTCTTGATACTGTTTTGATTGGAAATGGGGTGAATGAATATCAATTGTCGTTTTGACCTCTATAGCCGACAAATCCTCTGTGAAAATACGTGATAAAGCATCTGGCACTATGTTTCTAACGCCCTTTCGGTGCTGAATGGTAAAGCTATATCCCTGTAACTTGAGTGCCCATCTTGCTAAACGGCTACTTAAATCGGATTGGGACATCAACCATTTTAACGAGGCATGATCCGTTATCACAGTAAATGAATGTCCTTCTACATAGGCGCGAAACTTCTTGATACTGAGTACAGCTGCCAAACACTCTTTTTCAGTCACGGAGTAGCTTCGCTGGCATTCGTTGAGTTTACGTGACATAAAGGCAATGGGAATTTCATCCCCTTCCTGATTGATCTGCATCAGAACTCCCCCAACTCCCGTATGACTCGCATCACAATGTATATAGAATGGGAGTGTAAAATCCGGAGTATGAAGCACAGGAGCTTTACACATTGCTGCTTTTAAATCTTGGAAGGATTGTTCAGCAGCGCTAGACCACGTAAAGCATTTCTTTTTTCTCAAGGAGTCTGTCAGCGGAGAAGTTATGGCCGCATAATTTGCAATAAACTTACTGTACCATCCAGTCATGCCTAAAAAACGACGAAGTTGTTTTAGCGACTGTGGTGTAGGGTACTCTTTTATGGCTGCAATTTTAACAGTATCCATGGATATAATCCCATGACCGACAATGTGGCCTAAATAGTGAACTTCAGGTACGCAAAACTTGCTTTTTTGGACATTAATAGTGAGACCCGCTTTTTCCAAAGCCCCTGCAATTTCTTTCAGCACATTTGTATGGCGTTCAAAGGTGTCGGAAATAATAAGAAGGTCGTCTAGATAAATGAAAACCTCATTTCTAAGGTAGGCTGGGATTATGCGATCCATCAATTTGGACATCGTGGATGGCGCATTGGTTAGGCCGAACGGCATCACCTTAAATTGATATAGCGGTCTACCAGGCACTGTAAAGGCCGTTTTGTCTCTGGAATCCGGCTCGAGTGGTATTTGCCAATACGCATCTTTGAGGTCAAGGCTGGTGATAAACTCAGCTTTGGGAAGACGACTCAAAATACCTTCTATTAGAGGCATGGGATACGCATCCTTTCGTGTCACCTCATTTACTTTACGGCAGTCGATACAGAGTCGCACCTTGCCTGGCTTTCTTACGATCACCACTGGGGATGACCATGAACTATTGGATTCTTCAATGACTCCTAGGCCAATCATCCGATCTATTTCCTCATACATGAGTTTTTCGATCGCAGGCGAAACTGGGTAGTGACGCTGCTTGATAGGTTTTGCATTACCTACATCTATTTCATGACACAATAAATTGGTTTTACCCAGTCCTTTTTCCGAAAATGAGGGAAATAACTTAACAGTCTTTCCCAATTGAATTCGCTGAGCGTCTGTCAGCTCGCGTTGCCTGATGTTATCATCTGGTTTTCCTTCTTGACAGGATAGGCTGGATATGCCGCCTTGAACGGACAAGCCCTCAGGTAATATTTCAAAATCAGTCCAGAAGTCAATGCCTAGATATAGTGGCTGAACCAGAGAAGGAACAAGGTAAAATGTTAGGCATTTGGTTGCTCCCCGAAAAGTGACATCTAACCGAAGTTTCCCAACTATGCTTTGCGACTGGCCGTCTGCCGTGCGCACATTTGATGACATTGGCTTGTAATTAATATTTCGATCGGATAGTTCTTTGGCAAAGTCTCCTCCTATGCAACTAATGGATGCCCCTGTATCCATTAAACCTGTCATCTGTTTTCCCATTATGATAACTTCTGCGTATGGCCTTACGTCGTGAGCTACGATTGCAGAAATCAAAGCTAGTTTTTCATTTTTAATTCTCTTATAATATGTACGAATTCGCAAGCTAGATCTTCGGCCCTTAATTTTCTTCGAATTTGATAATGGACTCAGGGGTTGGTGTACTTGCAATGGGGTAGTATCGTCTAGTAAAATTGTTTCTGTAGATTGTGATATATCTACAGATCTGTCTGCGTCGCGTTTGATGTTACTCTCTTCCGTGCACTTGCCACTGGTGCACGACCCGCTAAGTTTTTTGATCCGGCACATTTCGTGCAGGACGGCTTATATGTATTGGGCTGCCCACAACCATAACAAAACACCTGACGATCGCTTAGGCAATCTTGGTATCGATGTCCATTTGTGCGGCAGTTCCAACATACCAAATTAATTGCTGCTACTTCAAGATCCTCGTCGTCCTCGCTAGCCTGCTCGTCAAAATCGGCCTGTCTCTCTACAGCGTGAATCGCACGTCGTACAGGAACTTGTGACTTTTGGAATGTTGGTTTAGTTTTTGTCAAACCCTGCAGGAACACTTCACGTGTTCTAACCAAGTGACGCAGCTGTGCTGTGCTAGTCACTTTTTCATAAAGAAGTTCGTGCTGAATTTGAGGCTGCAAATTTGCGCGCAAGGTTTCCAGCAATGCCAACGGCGTCAAGGGTACTGATAGTTTATCGGCTAACAACACGATCGCCTCATAAAACTCGTCGAAAGATTCGTTTTCCCTCTGCTTACGTCTGTCCATGGCAGACCGAATGTTAATGTCGGTAAGCTCATCTTTAAATTGAGCCCTCAATGCGTCGCGCAAATCGCTCCATTGAATTGTTCGAACGCTTTTGTGGTAGCGCCAAAACCAATCATTTGCACTTCCTTCTAACAAGTTACTAATATGGCGAGACAGCAGGTCAAAGTTACCATTTAAAGTTTGAAATGTAAGTGCTTCAACCCGATATATAAAATCGTCAATCGACATATTCGAACGACCTGAGAACCGCAGTTTCCAGTTTATGACTATCTGGCTGATACGATCTGGTCGCAAATTTGAATCTATTTGTAAAAACCTGGATTCCGACTCGGTTCCTGCTGAAGGAAAATTCCTTGCTGAAGATAAATTTCCGTCTTCCTGTAGCTGATCAACACGCTCTGGCTGATTTATGCCTGATGCAGAGTCTTTCCTTTGATTTTCTAATAAGCTTAACATTCTTTCAAAACCTGTACTGATGGTTTCTGTAAGCTCTTCTGTTCGTCTATTTGACTCCTTTACGATTTGCTGTAACTCTTCCATATTATTGTCGTCTGTAGCAGAATTGTCTGCTGGTTCCTTTTCTAGCTCTTTTTGAAAATTACCAAGAACGCTCTCAGGATTGATATTATTTTCACCTAGAGTTTTTAAATCAGCTTTACACACTGGACAAATTTTGGGATTCCGAATCCTTGTGTTAAAGCAAGCTCGGTGAAAAGTATGACCACAGCTAGTCGCTAGTATTTGAGCACTGTATTGAATTTCTTTTAGGCAAATAAAGCAGTCAACGTTTGTTGCTGCTAATATATTTTCTGCAGGAAAGCTATCTTCAGACATTTCCTAACTACCTTATCAAAAAAAAATATATATATATTTATTTTATTTATTTTTTTTTTATTTATTTATTTATTTATTTATTTATTTATTTATTTAGAAACAATTTTTTTTTTTAAAAGTAACACAAAAATTTTCTCCGGGAATCAGGATAATCCTTGTGCCTAGTAATAATGGTCTTCCGTCAACGTGTATCAAAAGTAAACAAAAAAACAACAACTTAGCTATTACAGCCATATAAGCCTTCGCGCTTGCAAGTGATCCAAAATTTTCCAATGGCACTGCTCTGCTACGAGATTTTATTTTATTTTATTCGGCCGCCTGTAATAACTGAACCAAAATAAAAATAACCTAAAACGATATTGCCACTGTTAAGCATGTAGATCCAAGTAATTATATCCTGGCTACAATTCAGTTGGCTTCTAGAATAACGTTTTCGAATAAATAAGCACCTTTCGAGAATAGAGTATTAAGGTAGAACCATTATTATTAAATAGTATCTAATCCAATAGTACCCTAAGAGCCTAACAGTATTTGCTTTTGCTGCGTGGCCGGACATAGAAATCTTCTATGTTATCCACATCCAATCGCAGGTACAAAGTTGCCTTAGCTCTCTCTTGTGAACGGCATATCAAAGTGGAACACCTGGAACGTACCTATACTATGTTACGTTAGTCCAGCTATTTAAACTGATGTCGTTACAAGATTTCCCATTTTATTTTTGTTTTTGGATATAGCCAAGGTGCAATTAATATTGGGTTAGAAAGTGTAAAGAAAAGGAAAATTCTGACCATATTTTAGTGTAGATGTTAGTAACTATTCTGTCCTAAAACGAGGCAGCCAAGTTCGAGCCTCAACGATGGGCGCCATAATTATTTCTGTAGCATATAACGATCTATTTAGAATGAGCTGGTGGAAACTAAACGTGTTAGCGGAGCACGCGATGTCCTCGGCTTTTCATTTGTCTGGTCGGCTTGGGGTGGGTTATCAAAATTAATAAAGAACCGCCACGTTTAAATGCTCGTATGCTAGTAGAAAATAACTAAAATTCGCGTACTATATGTTTAATGGGAAAAGGGGGCAAAGAGACAGAGATAGGAAGCAAAGAGTAAAGAGAGAGGAAAGGATAAGAGTATAGTATAAGGGATACACTTGACGAACATCACTCCAGTTACCACGCGAAACTGCGAAGTGCCCACCCTACCATGATCCTTCTGTCCTGCAATTCATAAAAAGGATCCCTTGGAGTGACTAGCGATTACTCATACCATCGCAATTGGAATTCCCTGTCCCCGGATAAGGAGATATTTAGCAAAAATTCATTTTTTTAACCTTTTATTAACATAGTAAATAATAACCTAGCAATTTCATATTTATCTGGATACTAATAATATATTTAAGCTGTAGCAATTAACCTATACTTCAATTTTTTGTTGTTTGTTCCTTATACAAAATAAAATAATTAATTACAAAAGGGAAGTTAGTTATATCAAGTTATACAACCACAAAATTTTATATATTTATACATGGCAAGAGATAAATGTTGCTGGAAAAGAACGGGATTAATATAAAGTATGCATGGGTTTTTTTTTTTGTATTTTTAAAGATATAAATTATTTAATATAAAAATTAATAGAGATAGGAAATATGTTTTCTTATTTTCATGCTAATTTTAATGCATTGGCAATTCGAAAGTTATGTATCAACCCTCGCAACCTAGTCAGACATACGCTTATCGCAGTTTACAAAAATTTGATAATTTGCGAGCTTCGGCCAGAAATACAGCTCAAAAGCTCAAATGGCATGATCAAAACAAAGCCAAATTTTCTTTACTTCAAATTCTATTTTTAGGGCATGTTTATGACCGGTGACGAAATAATTAAATAACTGGCATCAGGAAATATAATGTAAATAAATTATAACTTACAGTCGAATTCCGGCGGCGAAAGATCTTTGGCTTCGGTGTTCGGCTGGAAAAATGTTTCTTGAATATAAATGTAGTTAGTTAAATCGTCGATGGTCTCTTTTACATTTTTTTTTTGTATTAGGTTTGCCAGTTTTGATTTTAACTAGAATTTAGAATTTCATATTATTTATTTTATTTTCTTATTTTTGTTTACGTTCACTGAAATTTCGTTCGCCAACTAATTAAGCTGCGGGCTTACATGCTTATCACTTTTTCTTTTGTTTTTATTATTTTGTTCTCTTCACAATTACAACTTATTTTTTTTCACTTCTTGTCGTAATTTGATTTACCGATTTTTTTGTCAGCAACATTTTACTCTTTTTCTTTGGCCATTATTTTAGTTGTTTTAACTTCTCTATACACACAAAAAAATTAATTTAAGAGAAAGAAAAATTAGAATTATTAAATTAAAGGTATTCCATGGCGGAATTTGTTTGTAATAAGCTTCTCGTAAAACAGCTCTGACGTCACTCCGCCTGCACTGGAGATAAGTTTTGTCGTGGCGACTTTCTCCCTTATATTTTAGCCATTACTGCTTCCGAACATGAGTTTACGACGAATATATATTCGGAAGCTTCTGCAGTTGGGACTTCTTTGCTCTACTTTAGGCCTTCCTTCTCTTCATTCTCCTTTTTGCGCTCTATTAATTGGCGGCCAGCTTACTTGGTGTTGGAGTTATGGAAAAATTTGGAGCTTTTAAATATCTGACTGCTCACCAGGTGCCAAGCTAAGCGAAATAAAGAAAATCGCCGAACAAAAAGAAACTTAATAAGCACTTTCTACTTTTCAAGACTATGTTAGCCATATTTACCCTGTATTCAGGCTTGGCATCCAGTACTTATTTATTGCCTATTCCACTGACACAGAAATTATGAAAATTCTCTCGGATGATTTTTTTCTCGGAGAATATATTTTCTTGTAATACTTAATTTGGTATTGGTTGGACTGAGTTACTGCTCAAACTAAATTTAAGCTTAATCGCTGCAGACAACTGAGCTGGATGGCGGTCGAAGTGGAAAAGAATGTGCTGGGCGCATTGCCTTAGGAAGTTGCCCCAGAACGGATATATAGGTTTGTCAAAGTTGACAATAATGACAATCCACTGACATCCAATCAGCTGATCGTAATTTTGGTAGTTGCCAGTACGACAGTGTTTGGGTTCCCGCCATAGATGGCGCCACCTGTTCATGATGGGCTGCACTTATATATTTCTGACTAAATCTCATTTAGAATATAGACTTAAATATATAACCGTTAACAACAATATTCTATATAATTGGTTCTATTTTAATAATAATATTTATCTGTCCTAGGCAGAGAATTTTTCATTGCCTATGGTGCCTATTTTTTTCTTTTGGATTTTTTTTTCATTTAAGCTCGAACAAGCTCTTCTACACGTTCATAACAGACATGGGAACAGAATACAAAAATTCGATAATTGAGGATTTATGTAAAAATTTAAATATCAAAAACATAATTTCTACCGCACACCAACACCAAACTGTAGATACCGTGGAGCGAAGCCACAGAACATTTAATGAGTTCATCCGCTAATACATCTCAGTTGATAAAACAGATTGGGATGTGTAGCTCTAGTACTTCGTATATTGTTTCAACACAACACCCTCATATGGCACATGACTATTGTCCATATGAGTTAGTTTTGGTAAAACTTCAAATTTACCTCAACATTTTAATAGCATAGATAAAATAAAACCTCTATATAATTTAGATGACTACGCTAAAAATCTAAGTTTAGACTAAAACAAGCTTTTAAGAGAGCTAATGGAAATATAATTCAAAATTAAAAAAAAATACTAAAATAAAAAATTATTTCTGATCGGGAAAAAAAATAATAAATTAAATAAATAACACATTAAAAAATAATAATAATATATATTTATTATTATAAAACAAGATGTTCATTTATATTTTATATACATATAGTAAGAAAATAACTTCATAGAATTACGTTATTTTTCAAAAGGAGGGAGATGTAGGATGCATGTATCATAGTAGCGAGTACCCTCTGTACCGACACCAACATTGTGTTACAGTGTACTTAAACAAATACAAAAGTGCCGGCCGCTAAACTTTTGCGGCCAGCCGAAATATGAATGCGCCTCAGAGCCCAACTTATGGGAAGTGCTAGTGTCAGCATATTAACATGGCCTGAGTGCAGACACATACAAGGCATGCATGTACAACTTCTCTCGCGCTCTCAGTGCTACCAGCACAAATACATTTGCGAGCATATACTTCGATATATATATGACGGCCGCTGCCGATGTTTGCAGGCAGCGCAGCCGCAAAAAGCTAGCTGTAATTCATTCATATTTCGACGATTCCTGAATAAAGATCTGCCCATGGCAGTTATAACAAAGTGACAATTCTTTAAATAAAAATATAATGGCAAATATAACATTGTAATGTAACATATAACAAAAGGAATGATACTCTCCCTCTCACACATCTAACCTCTCCGAAAGGAGAAAGGCCAGAAGTATGTAACGCAGTGAACGCAGCAACGTTTCCGATCCGATATATTCTTAATCAGGACCAATAGGGAAGTCGATATAGCTATGGCCGTCTGTCCGTCTATTTCAATACCGTTTGCGAGCTCAGTTTATTGATATCTATTGACATGCATCTTTCCAAATGTTATTTTTTGTTGCATACCTTGATCAGGGTAAAAGAGCGTGCCGATCCGACGTCTATATCCTATAGCTCCCATAGGAACACTTGGGTGAAATCGGTTAAAATTTGATGTTTTTCAGGATATTTCGCGCAGGGTATTCACATGAATTTTTCAAAATCGTATTTTTGTATGCCAATTAATAATTTCACTTGTGAATTAAAAAAAAACAAATATATTTTTTATTCACTTAATTAAAACTTTTCTTAACATCGGTTTTTATTTCACTGTTCACTAATATTGTATTTTAGAATGCAAAAACGGACTGCCGGGCCAAAGGCTGATTATCCGATAAGCAAACCTCGGCTTAAGACTAAAAGAGAGTCGGAAAATTGGCTGATCAAATTCTCTGCTCGATTGTGAAATTATGCTAAACGGATTACTCTGCAGTTTTGGTGCTTGCCGGGTGTTGCCCGGATTTTTGTGTTAACATTAGCTAGACCCACCTTAGTTAATTCTAATGAAGTGGGGAAGCTAATTGGGATTGTGTGTGAAAGCTGAGTAATTGATTCCCAGCTAAGAATTGTTTATACGAAATTGTTTATGACTTGGGTAAGGCGGCTGGGCTCTTGGGCTGGATAGCGTTCTCAGCTAAGAATTGTTTAAAAAGAATTTGTTTATAACTTGGAGAGAAATCTCCAACAACCTTGTTAATATAATAATCGATCTGATTGGTAAAGATAGCTTCCACGTAAACCCCTCGACTAAAGAAGACATATATGAAACAAAGGTCCAAGTCAAAGGTGAAGAAAGCTTTAGATAATTAACGGATCTTCTGGACGCCAAGTAAAACTTTAGCTGCAGCATCATTAAAAACTTCTTAGAATTGTTTATCTCCTTTTTATCCGAGAGTTACATTTCATGAATCAACAACTTGATTAGCTATTCAAATGCACCGACTTCTTCACCCCCCCTGCATTGATTTCCACCTGCCCGAGTTCCCAGGACAACAGCTGGCCCAGGCAACCGAAGTTTTCCTAATTATAGTGATTTATTTTATTTATTTTTATTTTCTTTATTTATTTTGTTATTTTATTTTATTTTATTTATTTCTTTTTTTTTGTATATTTTCCGTTTGTATATTTTCCTGGATAAATGATATTCCCTTTTAAAAATATTTAATATTTTGTTGTAGTTTTTCTTATTTTTTATTTGGCTTCTTCTTGCCTTTGTATTTCTTTATTTTTCAGTGTTGCTCTTTTAATTGTGTTTTTTGAATTACGCTTTAGTTGTTTCTTAGCACAATAAAATATTTTATCACTTTTAGCTCTAGTTTTTTACATAGAAACCTTTTTTATTTTTGGGTCTATGGTTTATATTTTTGGGAACACTCGCGAATATCTATTATTTCATTTCGACATTTTTTCACAGCGGGGCCCCACGCTGGGCGCCAATTACATACACGTTACCGAATATATTAAAAGATATAAATTCTTTATTTAATTTAAAATCACTTCTACAATACAATCATTCTTAAGCTAATTTTCACGACTGCCCAACCTTGAATTGAACCAACCTTTTCCTCGGGATCGAAGCTTTTACAGTTTATCTTCTTAATTTTCAGAAGTCTTTGTTCAAGAAGTTAATTACCGTTTAAGATTGCTGTGGAATTTGGAAGCGAACGCGATACCTAAACTGGAGGCTCGCGGTGTGCGAATGTTTATATGATAAGAACCCGTTAGAAATCATTAGCAAGCTCTGCCAAAATAAATTGATTACATATTAATAAGAATCTTTGATAAAAGAGCGGATCTTAGTCCATCTCCAAAATTAAATTATTCCACGATCCGAAGTGTAAATTGTGTATAGGACCAGTCCAAGGACGATTCCCTGCGGGACACCAGCACTAATTGGGCGTAGTCCAGAACGATGATCGCGGATGTCTACAGAAAACTCCTTGTTATCCAATAATAATAATAATACAATGAGCTTCCAAAGTCCCTCAGTCAAAAGCTAAGCCCTGTCAAAGGCCTGTCTAAAGCATCCGGAACATGGTTAACTACTCTGTGCACTAAACTGCTGGCTTGAAAGTGTGTCTTTAAGGGCCTTAATAGTTAAAAGTATTAAAAGTAAAAAACTCAAAAGTCTTGGAGAAAGTGGACAGAAGACTAATCGGCCCATAAGATTCCGGGAAGCATGGGTCTTTTTCTGTTTTCGGCACCAATGTGACTAATGCACGTTTCCAAGGTGCTGGAAAATGGCCAAGGTTCAGGCAAGCATTATTAAAGGGAAGACAGATCTGCGTAATGACTGCGCTAGGTAGAGCCTTTCCTACTTTGCCGTCTAACAAAAAATTCTGCCTTGGTCGAACTTTTCTAACCTCTGACACTGTAGCCTTCCACCTTGCCATATCGGTGGTATTCCTCGTTCTTTTCCAGACGCGTCGAAGGGCATAACCTTTTCTGGCCAAGGAAGCAATTTCTGGCTTTGAAAAAGCCAAGATGGAGGAGGACGTACTTCTAGAAGGCAGCTTGATGGATCTGCTCAACCCCAGCTGCTGGGTCAGAGCAGTAAGTTGGACACCGAAACTTTTTAGATCCATACCCCGCGAAAGAAGCTTGGTTTTGGTAACGATCGTAAAGGCAGCAAAAATATGTCAGAAGCAGAATATGTCCACAGGAAAGATTGTCCTGGATCCAAGGAAAATGAGTCGGTCAATCAGAAGCCGAAATTTTTTAGTCAACAACTAACATCAGGAGGTATTCCCGAGGGTATAAGCGCCTGCACACCCAGAAGCTCTGGAGCTCATTTCAATCCCTTCAATGAGGATTCGAAATTGTGGCGCTTTGGTGATAATATAATGACGATGACAGCAGCACCACGATGTCGATCATGAGGGTGGTTGGCAGAGTATACAGCATATCCATAAATATGGAAAAAATAAATGGCTGGTAAAATGTGTCTTTGAGATCAGTAGATCAGGATGCAGAAAGACGCGAGGTAAACTTTGCATTTTGAGCTGGGGGCATGCAGGCTTAAAAGTACTGGTTTGAGTGGATCTACGCTCAACAGAACCATTGGGCTCTAAATATGCAGGACATCTTGCACCTCTCCTGGTCCTTTGTCTCATCGTCAGCAGTACATGAGGCACACTTTGGCAAGGGAGAGCAAATATTTTTAGAATGAAAGTTGGAGTTCTACTTGAACCACCTGGTAATGAATTATTCGGATATTATATACATCTATATTGTTTCGGATCGCCTTTCCATTCTCACTAGGGGGGTTGTATACATTCCGAGTGTTGTGTCCTAAAGCTTTAAGTCTCGCAGTAATTTCGGTTGTTTTAGTGGAAAGGCTAGTTCAATTTTAAAATTAAAAGTGAATCTCTCTCTGCACTTTTAATTTTAAATTTTAATTTAAAATTGAATTTCGTGTCGTCATCAACGGACTTAATGCATTCACTAAAATAACCGAAATTACTGCGAGACTTAAAGCCATCACCAATGCCGTCATCCATAGTAACCCTACAGGAGGATTTACTAGTCGTCTTGAAGCGAAAACCAGTGGCCAAATTGGTCCAAATTTTATGTTTTTGAAGATATTTCTCGCAGTTTTACACAGCTATTGACATCAATTTTCCCAAGTCTTATTTATTTACGCATACCTTGATAAGGGTAAAAGCGCTTTCCGATCGGATGTGTATATCTTATAGCTTCCATAGGAATATTTGTTAAAAGCTATGAAAATATCCCTTTTTTCTATTTTTATATGTCTGCAAGGGTTTTTAAAACTTCGGCTTACCGAAGCTAGCTTCCGTCCTCGTTTTCAATTAAAATTTTTTTCAGCATCCAAATTCATCAGAGAAAGCGCTTTCAACGATGGATCTAGATGGTGGTGAGTGGAAATTTACTAAATTATAGTTTTTAAAAAAACTTTTCTGAAAATGCAAGTACTAAAAAGATATAAGAAAAATATGAAGAAAATTGGGAAGGAAATCCCAATATTGGATTATGATATTTAGTCATATTAAATAAAGTAAAATAAGTAAAGAAAAAGGAACTGGAGAGTAAAGATCGATCGAATCTCTTTAGTGGTCCGTTTGATGTTTTTGCTATTCAAATATACTGTTCGGTCATGCCGCAGCCTAATAAAATTCTTAAAGTTTCAAATCTTAACGTAAATAAAATTCTCGATGTTTTCTTTTGCCTTTTCTATTTGCGCGGCAACTCTTTCATTTGCTGTAATTGCTACTCCTTTTTAAATTCCTTCGCCGGTTGCTGACTGGCCCTTTGTCCACGGAAAGCATCTATTTTAGTTAGTTCGATTTTGTACACGCTCGCTAAAGGCACGGTCGCAGATCGCCTGCCTATTCTCTCTTTGTTTTATATACTTTCGCTAGCTAAAAGGCACAGACAAATCGGAAGGTAGCCCAACCAACCAATCTTAAACCTAAACATTAGACTTTGTAAATAAGGCCTTGGTGTCATTTAGAATAAACTTAGTGCATATTCAATTGAAATCTTGTGCGGTTTTATTTTATTTGAGCTCCACCAAAGGTTACCGTATGTGAAAAAGGTCACTGACCCAACATTTTGGTGTGATATAAAAACGATAAAAACTAAAGTGCAACCAAACAAATAATTTAATTTTCGTTCGTTTGATTGATCGCGCATATACATAACCTGCAAGTTCTATATACATAAGCTGCAAGCGGTAACACATAAACTCCGCTAGAAACTCATATCGCACACGCTCCCGCGCGTCGTAGAGAATATTTTGGTTTCCTCTTTGTGCCTTCGTTCCCGCTTTGAAACGTTTTTACAGCGGCGACCAAACGTTTTTGGTTGCCAGTTCGTTGCACCCCCTTCCACCGCTATATCGCCGTTTATGTGCAAATATACGCACATACATTCCGTTAGTTTTTCGGCGTCCAAGAGTTTTGGGCACAGCACGCGCTGCACAGTGGAATTTAATTATTTTGCGAGTGATAAAAACTAAAAATAATCAAATAAATTTATTAAAAATGTCAACCGAAACAACTTTAGCTGCTCCAGTTCAGGGAGTGAAGCATTTTAAATTGAAGGCTGAATGCTTTCTAAGACGAAATCCTCTGAGAAGGCCCTGACTGTTGAGAAGCTTTAAGCGATGAGTGAAGAAGAATTAGATCTTCGTGTTAAGCTCTCAGAAGAGAATAAGGCTGCATTTGCCCAGGTCCATGACAGTCTTGAGGAGCTGGATTTTAATGAATTAGGCAGCCAGGTTAGCGATGATTTTGAAGAGCTTATCATATCAATACAAATCATGCTAAGTCGAGAATTGGGTAAGCGTCAACGTCCAGCACTTCGAAGTCCTACGCTCAGGCCAGAGCCATCTCTGGATTTCCATTCTGTGCCGGCTAAAATATCTCATTTGCTTGAATTGAGATTGCCTGAATTTTCTGGTGGCTATACTGAATTGGCCGACTTTCAATCCATGTTCGAGGCTATCATCGACAATGACGTGGAGCTCACTAACATTGAGAAGCTGCAGCTTTTGAAGTCTTGCCTGAAGGGTTCCGCCTTGGATACAGTGCGCTCATTACAAATTTGTGATAGCAACTATGCTGCAGCTTTGGATTTATTGAATAACCGTTTTAATAATAAGAGTCTAATTTTCCAATCTCATATAATTGCAATTTTGGGTCTCACTAAAGTTGACATGCGCTCCGCAGTGAAGCTGAGAGATATATCTGATGAAATAAATGCTAATCTACGTGCTCTTCTGTCCATTGGTTCGGTTGAGCAAATTTCAAATTGCATTCATGTTCATGTTTTACTCCAAAAATTAGATCGCAAAACTCAGACCAATTGGGAAGAATCTGCGGATATTGATGAAATTCCTTCTATTGATCATTTTACTACATTTTTGTCCAAGCGTTGTCAAAAATTGAAAAATGTAGAGCATACTGCAGCATCGTACTCATATAGTTCACAATCAGCCAATCAGAAGAAGCCGCAACAAAAGCATTTTAATTGCCACTAACAGTTTTGGAAAAGGATGTCTTGTGTGTGACAACAGTGGCCATTCAATTTGTAGCTGTGGTCAATGCGCCAATTTTTCAGTACAAGAGCGTATTCGAAAGGTAAAGGAATTAGCGCTCTGTCTTAATTGCTTAAAGAAGGGGCATCAAATGCGTAATTGTAAGTCAAGCTGCTGTCGAATTTGCAGGTCCAAACATCACACCCTTTTTGCACCTTGGCACTCAGTCTTCTACCCAGGTTCTGCGATCTCCAGCTGCAGGACAAAGTACGCCAATTGCAATTACTTCAAGCAGTTGCAATTGCATAAAACGAAGTCTACCGTATCAGTTGCAGGTCTTGGAGATGCTCGATTTGTTTCTGAAGGAGTTTCCGTTTGCAATAAGTTGAAGTCTCATACCTCTCATTACTTCGCATGCCTATCTGCTCTTGTTGCTCCAGCGGTTACCGACAATCAATCCAGTTTGACCGTTAGAACCGATGGTTGCAAAATTCCATTCAGAATATTCAGTTTGCCGTTCTTGATTTCTATAGATATCAGCGAATAGATCTCCTTATTGGCGCAACCATGTTTTTTGAGCAGATTAAGTTGGCTGGGTTACCCCTATTGCAGAAAACAAGGCTTGGGTGGAAATTCTACTCTCAAGGCAACTGCACTACACGTCCAAGCTGTGCAGCGTGAATTGGTTTCTGCTGAAGTTTATATGGATGAATTAGTCCGTCGCTTTTGGTAAGTTAGGAGCTGTGGTGAAGGCGTGGTCACAGCCACCAAAGAAGAACTAGAGTGCGAGGCTCATTTCCAGACCCACTTTCGTCGCTTAGACTCTGGTGAATATTGCGTACGATTACCTGCAAAGAACACTCTAGAATTACTGGGTGAATCGTACAATCACGCTTATCGTCGATTTCTCAATTTGGAGAACAAGCTAGAGCGCAAGCCAGAAGTCAAGGTCCAATATTCTGCATTCATTCGTGAATATTTGCATTTGAAACACATGTCCGTCGTTCCCAGAGACTCCTTGACTCTTTGCAAATATTTTCTGCCCCACCACTGCGTTTTCAAAGAAGACAGCACCACGACTAAATTGCGAGTCGTTTTTGATACATCTGCAAGATGTATCGGTGTGTTTGCGTGGCTGAACCCGATAGCTATCATCAATGTATTCTTTGGCGTGACTCACTGGACCAGGAGGTGCAGGTATTCAAGCTTGATACCGTGACTTATGGAACTAAGCCTGCAGCCTTTTTATCCGTTCGAGCGAGGCATCAATTGGCGAATGATGAGAAGAGCACATTTCAAATCGGTTCTAAAATCATTTTGCGGTACTTTTACGTTGATGATCTGATCACAGGAGGCCAATCAACACAGGAAGTCCTCGAAATCATGTCTCAAACAACAAACTTGCTTGCACGAGGTGGCTTTAAGCTCAGGAAATAGTGTTCCAACAAGCGCGATGTCCTTGATAAAGTTCCTGACTCCGAAAAAGAAACATTCCTGAAATTTGATGGCAGCGACTTTACCAAGACACTGGGTCTTACTTGGGACCCTGCAGCGGATGTCTTTCGTTTTTCTTTTTCTCCCATACAGGTCTCTCCAAAGCCATGTATACGACTGGTGTTTTCCACAATTGCTCGGGTGTATGATCCGCTTGGTCTCATTGGTCCTGTAGTTGCCAAGACCAAGATCTTCCTGCAACAAGTCTGGAGAGAGAAGTTGTGGGATGAGAGCTTTCCTGAGGCACTCAACACTTCATGGTTGAAGATGTCATCTCACTTGGGTCGTACTCAGCAAATGAAGTTTCCTCGACGTGCGAACGGATTCTGTGACGCTAGCATCGACGCATATGGAGGATGTATCTATCTCGTTTCAATAGCTGATTGTAAACGAGAAGTGCATCTATTTTACTCAAAATCTCGTGTGGCACCTTTGAAGATTCTCACGGTTCCCAAATTAGAGTTGTGCGCTGCTTTATTACTAACTCAACTGATGCGGGACGTACGCAACATGAATCTCTTTGATTGCCCGTTTTATTGCTGTTCAGATTCTGCTGTAGCTTTATCATGGATAAGCGATGAACCTTCAAGTTTTCAGGTTTTTATTGCTAATCGAATATCTTTAATTCAAGAGCTATCCAGTGGCATGAATTGGCGCTGTGTACCGACCGACTGCAATCCTGCCGACATCTTGTCAAGAGGTGCTTCCCGAGCGAGCTTCTGGGCCCAGAATTTCTTCTCAAGGATCAGCACGGTTGGCCTGAATCATGTATGCCTGTGAAGACTCTTCCCGACTTCAAAAAGCGCATTTTGGTCGGCGTCGCTAACAATGTGGACCTGTCTTCAAAATGCAAATTCATGAATTCTTGGCAAAAGATCTCCCACACTTTTGGATACGTATACAAATTTGTTCACCGCATAAGACGTCCTGGTCTCGACGTCGAAGATGTTAAAATGGGCATTCAAATCCTTGTCAGTCAATGAGCAAACTGGCTGATGACTACTGGAGGGTGCATTCTAAGCGGCAAATTACATCATCCAGCCCGTTGGCCTTACTTTCCCCATTCATCGATAGCTTTGGGCTGATGCGAGTTGGTGGCAGACTACAAAATTCGTCCTTGGATTACAATGCGCAGCATCCTGTCATACTACCACGCCAGCATCCAGTTACACGTGCTATCATACTGGACTTGCATCGAAATAACTTGCATTCATATTAAGTGCTTCATATGCTTCCGAGCTAATCCACAATTATCTCAACACTTAATGGCTGACCTACCTAAGGATCGTGTAAATGCAACATCAACTTTCATGGTTACTGGTCTGGATTTCTGCGGGCCATTTTTGCTACAATACCGGAGTTCAAAGTAGTGCCTGTGAAAACTTACGTCTGCGTTTTCATCTGTTTCGCGACGAAAGCGATCCACCTGGAGCTTGTTCAGGATACTCAACACAAGCGTTCTGGGGAGAATTGAAGCGGCTTATTCTCACCAGAGGCAAACCTGCTGGGAGGCTGCAGTAAAATTTCATTTCTATCGTTCGGTTGGTCCATCTTTATTATCATTCGATGAATTGCGTACACTCGTTTGCCAAATTGCGGCAATTATCAGCTTTACTGCCTCTTTCAGAGAATCCGGCAGACCTTGAGGCGCTAACTCCTGCACACTTTCTTGGCACAAGACGTCACAAAGCTGAACTTCAACCCTTTGGACCGCGGGCAGATAATTGCTTATTTTCAACAAATCTTCTGGTCACGGTGGCGTGAAGAGTATCTGACCCTGTTGCAACAACGGTCAAAGTGGCGCATCCCCAAACCTACGCTACAAGTCAACGATATCGTCCTGGTTCAAAACGAGAACTTGCCTCATCTTAAATGGCCATTAGCCAGGGTCATAGAATTGGTGCCTGGATCTGATGGAGTTGCTCGTGTGGCAGTGATACGAACATCAACTGGAACCACTCGAAGAGCTGTCCGCAAGTTGTGCGTCCTGCCGAAGCAAGATCTGGTTGCACGCAAGTCGGTCTGCCTGCCCAACCCACCAATCTTAAACTCACTGACCCAACATATACTTTAGTCCAAAAGGTTTGGCTTGGTTCCACTTTAAAACTAATCTGCAAAATGATAATCTAAAGAAAATTTTGATGAACAAATATTATTTTTATAATATTTTTAATTGCGTTTTTCCCGTTTATATTTAATTTATTTAATATTATTTATTGCCATATTATTATTTCATACTTTTATATTTAGTTAATAAGCTCTTTAATGTTAGGTCAGGTTTTAAATGTTTTATGTTTAGCGAGTAAATAAATGTTTATAATGTGCTAAAAACTTTATTTTTTGACCCGAGCTAACATGACCCTTTGAGACCTTTGAACGAATGGGGCTATTATTGATGAAGTCAGGATTTTAATAGCCATAACGTAGCTCACTAACACAATTGCTAATTTTAGCCAGAGTTTGCAAAGCTTTTCGGAAAAAAATTAAACAATTTATTGGTTGATTTAGCCACAGCTGGAGTTTGATCTCGTTTTGAAGCTCAAACCATCTTGAAACCTCGTTCGAAGTTCGATCAGTGGAATAGGAAACGGAGAGACTGAATACTGCAAAGTATGGTCGACCGGCCACGGTTTGATATAAACTTAAGCGAGAAAGAAAAATCTTATTCGAAAACCCTATATCGACATTGAGTCCATAAGTTTTTTTATTATACGTATAGGAACTGCAGGCATTGGTGGTTCTTTTAAAACCGTATTGCCTGCAGTGTTGGGATATACCTAAAAGATATGAGACAGTAAGCGGGGCAGCTACAAGCTCTTGGTGAATCTGTCTTAGGGTGTCGAACCGCAAGCCAAATACTTGGCGGGGGGCTTAATTTCGCTTGTATCTGAGAAAAAAATATTTGGTAGCGCCATCTAGGAACTAAGAAGGGGCATAAAAAGAGTCTGAGGAGAATAACAGAGGGAAATGTCAACTTCATTATGGGGCATTCTCTATTTGGTCCAAAGCCTCAACTAGGGCCTTCGAAGTTGGGAAAACTCATAATTTTATTGCCAGCGCTGAGTCCGTTGTGGTAAGAAAGGGAGGAAGTTCGTGGGAAAATTCTTGCCAAAATTTTAATTTATTTACTAGCCTGGCGCTTCTATAAGTCACCTATTCACAGTGTTGGGACATACCTAGATACTTTTACCTATGTACAGTTTAGTGGTACCTTTTACCTCTCCTAGGTGTACAAATAATTGAATACCTTTTACCTTACCTAGCTACAGATTTTTATATACCTTTGGAATTATTAATTATTTATTATTTATTTTTTATAAATTATTTATTTTTTATGTGTAAGATATGTACATATACATTACTTATGTACATATTTGAGAAAGAAAATGCAAATATGTTTGTACGTATCGATGTTTTTTTGAAACCCAAGTGTATTTGGCGCGCAAAAATGGCATATGTATGTAAACATATGCCATATACATATGCACAATATATAGTCAAATGTTTCTACAAACGGAATTTTTGCGCGGCCAAATATTTACAAAATGGAAAGTGTATTTGTCGCCAAAAATGCCGTATGAATGTAAAAAACGCATATAATTTGACGTAATATTAAAAAAAAACTGGAGCACAACTTTAGAGGGTTCATCCAAGAAGTTACACGGAGTACGAAGGCATGAAAGCTTAGACGGATATGGAACATTCTAAGGAACAATTTAATTTAAAATCGTTTTTCGGTTCCCTGACTTCAGACCTGGGCTGAACTGAATTACAATAATAACACAATTTAATAACTCAATTTATAATAATGTGTGCTTATTTAAATATTTACAGATCAATCAGAAAGTGGGCGACTACATCTTGGCGGAGATACAACCAATATCTCTCGTTGAGCATGACAAAAATTTAACAGCGTTACATAAATATAAACGCATTTGGGATGCATTCCTATAATACAATACAGTTCTGCCCAGCTCTTCGCCAGTTGAAAGATTATTTAGTTGTGGAGGTCAAAATCTAACCCCAAAACGAAACAGGCTGGGAGACGAATTTTTCGAAACATTAGTTATGTTAAAAAAAGAAATCATTTAAATAATGATTGTTATAAGAAAATGAAAAGAAAATGTTACATATTTTTAAAAGTACTAAAGCCTGAAACCTAGTCTTATTTTAAGTTGAATTGATTCGCCAATGTAATAAAACAAACAAACAAATAAATAAAACAAAAAAATCAAGGCGGCGACGTCATTGTTGCTGCTTTTGTTGCACGTTCCCGTCTGTTAAGCCTGTTAACTGTCTTGGCTATAAAAGTTGGTCTGTGTGCGTACATACGTATGTGCAAAAGTCGTAATCTTGGCCAAAAAGTTGGTTGTATTTGAAATTAGTTCTACTCAAGCGGAAAATGGCAAGGAATCGGAGAAATTGAATGAACTTACTTGCTTTTCGGAAGTGCAACGTGTATTTTATGCCTGACTGGAGAAATTTGATATATATTACGATAACCAAAGGCATTAATAGTGTATTAATATTAATTTAGTATCCACAAGTTGTATTGGTATTCAGTATCTTTATTTGTCGGAGCAGGCAAGGTGTCGCTTCCGATGGTTAAATCAATCTGTTCTTTTACATTCTTTCTTAAGGTCTGCATAAGGCTATAGGTCTTATAGCCGCGCTGCCCACAATTCGGCAGCAGAGAGACGGCTATGTATATATTATTTATATGGCTATGCTCTCTTAAGCTTGAGCGCGAGGGTATATGCACATACATAAGTTCGGTTGCGAGGTCCGCGCATGTGACAGTATGCTGACAGTTGCACTTTCTGTGAACGGACCGAGGCATACCGATCGGTTCATATTACGGCCACTTGGGCTTGTGACCGGAGCTTTGATTTTGTAAACACAACAACGCAACAAAGTGTTACAGTATGGGTATTCAATAGATGTGCATACTACATCTCCCTCCTTTTCAAAAATAACGTTATAATATGAAGTTATTTTGATAATAAATTTTTTTTTGTTTTAAGTAATATATATATATACAAATAATTTTGTTTTTTTTTTTTTTGTATTGTTTTTTTTCCTTTTTTTTTGATTATACTTAATAGCAACAAAGAAAATGAATGGCCACTAAATACAATAATGAAATAAAAATGTTTGCTTCTTATTTTTATTATTTGTTATTATAATATTATCCCTATCTCCTATTTCCGTTACTTTATACGGACCAGTATATTTAGTGTCTAACTTATGACCTGTATCGTTTTTTAGTAAAACCTTATCTCCTACTGATATATCAATATTTTTTACTTTTTGATCATATAGTTTTTTATTTTTATTCTAGTCTATATTTACTTTCCTTTGCATATTCATCTATATTATATATCGGTTCTATGTTATCTATACTATTAAATTCTTTTGGAAAATTATTTGTTTTACCAAATACTAACTCATATGGACAATAATTATGTGCCATTGAGGGGGTCGTGTTGAAACAAAAGACGAAATATTGAAGCCATACGTCCCAAACAGTTTTATCAACTGATATGTAAGATCGTATGCATTCATTAAAAGTTCTATGACTTCTTCCGATTGTCCCAACTGTCTGGTAATGGTGTGCAGTTCATGTTATGTTTTTAATTTTCCAATATGTGCACAAGTCATTTATAATTGAATTCTTATACTCTGTTCCCATGTCCGTAATGAACGTCTTCATTGAACCGTACTTCAGAATAAATGATTCAAAAATTGCTTTAGCGACAGTATTGGCGTTCTTATTTGCAACTGGTATGGCAACTAGATATTTTGTTAAGTCACATATTAGCGTGACTACATAATCATTGCCATTCTGATTTGATTTTGGTAGTGGACCAATAGTGTCTACTATCATCACTCTGTCAAAAACATTTATAGGTGTATCTGTTATTGTTAACGGGGTCTTTGTATGCAATGTGATTTTCGCTTTCTGACATTTTTGACATTTTCTTACGTATTCAGCTATATCTTTAGACATACTTTTCCAGTAATAGTGTCTTTTTACTTTGGCCAAAGTTTTTGATATGCCAGTATGACCTCCTTGTATTGGATCGTCATGAAATGTAGACATTATTGCTTCTTTTTCTTTTAAACTTTTTATTAGGGTCACCGGGTTGAGTAGCGCTACTCTCAATGATTTCAGTATTTTATTGCCCATTTTTTTAAATTATCAATTGAAACATGTTCAAAGATATTTTCCCACGGTGCCACTTTGAGTTGGCTGATTTTGTTAATACCGGC
The DNA here is from genome assembly GCA_018152295.1 of Drosophila carrolli. Taxonomy (NCBI): domain Eukaryota; kingdom Metazoa; phylum Arthropoda; class Insecta; order Diptera; family Drosophilidae; genus Drosophila; species Drosophila carrolli. The sequence goes on along the minus strand of JAECXJ010000183.1, from coordinate 1,911,997 downwards.
CTGCTTTTCAAGCCTTTAAAAGAATTGACCTAAATCAAGAAATACATTAGTATATAAATCGCTGACATCAAATCTTGCGATTATTTTCTTACCATGTTTAAGGAAACATAGCATATTTTTAGTCTGCAAGACCACTACTTCGTCATTTTTGATGACTTCGTATACTTTGGGCTTTGAAGCTTTTTCAATAGTTTGCTTAGGCAATTCTATTTCTTTATTTTCCGCGCGGAATTTTTGTCTACTTTGATATCTAGTAGTGACTTTCATTATATGTCCTGTAATATTTTGTAGCTCTTTGATGGTTATTCTTGATAATGCATCAGCTACATAATTGTCTTTTCCCTTTAAATATTCTACTGTAAAGTCATATTCTTCTAATTCGAGCCTCATACGTGTTAGTTTTGAATTTGGATTGATTATAGAAAATAGATATATTAGAGGTCTGTGATCTGTTTTAATTATAAAAGGTTTTCCATAAATATATGGTCGAAAATGTGATATTGCCCAATGAATTGCAGCTAATTCCTGCTCAGTAGTACACTTGTTAGTTTCTCCTTTTGTAAATGTTCTTGATGCATATGCAATGGGAAGATGAAGACCATCATGGTTTTGAGTTAAAACCGCTCCACAAGCTTGCTTACTTACATCTGCGATTATACAGAATTCTTTGGTAAAAATGGATATTGAAGTAAAGTAGGTTCCATAAGTTTTGTTTTTAAGTATTGAAATGCATTTTGACATTCATCCGTCCATTGAAAAGGAACATTTTTTTTACATAATCTTGTTATGTGCCGTGAATAGTCGGGGGAGGTTTTTTATAAAACGTCTATAATAGTTATAAAATGCTACGAAACGTCTAGCGCTGTCTGCGTCGTGCGGTACTGGGTAGTTCATAATTACATCATATTTCTTGTCGTCTGGAAGTATTCCTTTATCAGTGAATTTATAACCTAGAAAAGTCACCCCATGCATAAAAAATGAACATTTTTCTGGATGTAACTTTAGGTTGTATTTCCTAAAGTTCTCAAAAACATCTGTTAAGTTTTTAAGCATATGTTTTTCGGAACAGCCGATTACTATTAAGACATCCATATAAAGGAATGCTTGAGAAGGTTCCAGTCCACAGAATGCTATAGTCATCATTCTCTGAAATGAGTTAGGAGCTATTTTTAATCCAAAAGGTAATCGCGTGAAGCGATACGAGCCGTTGCTCGTTGAAAAAGATGTTATATCTCTTGAGCTTTTTTCTAGTTCAATTTGATGAAATCCCGACATTAAGTCAAAACATGAAAAGTATTTTGCTCGACCTAGTTGATACAAAATATCATCAATTCTAGGGAGTGGGAATTTATCAGATAGTAATTTTTTTATTAATTTGGCGATAGTCAATCACTAATCGCCATTTCTTTACTTCTGACCCGGGGGATGGTTTCTTAAGCCTAGTATCCAGATCGACGAAAACCGTACCCCAGTCATGAGAGAGAGCGAGAGGCAAACAGCTGGCGTTCACTTTTCGGCGGGCCTTTTTTACGTCGGTCCCCTGATCGACGAAAAAAATACCAGAAAATTCCATAGCGTTGCCAATCTGCGGAAATTAACTTTGGGTGAACCCTAGCGAAAAGATTAAAAAATTTAATCTTTTGGCGTGCGCTTCTCACTAAACATTATAAGAAATGGATGGAAAAACTCAAAAGACTCACAAAAGTCGATTGCAGGTGTTTACATGTGAGGACAAAATAACATTAATACTATCTGGGGTGCCTCTTGTCAGAGCAAAATGTTTTTAGGTCCAGACTGTACGAAAAAACACAATAAAAGTGCAGCTATGAACTTAAATTAGCAAATAATTATCACTAAATTAAAAACACAACTGTTAAATTTAAATTGTATTGTTTTCTAATTTCTTTGTACAGCGGCAGACTTGTCTTGCCAAGGTATTTGATAACATCTTTTAAAAGGCTCTTTCCCGCAAATACGATATTTGAATTTTAACTGCTTGTCAACAAACCCAGCTGATTGACAGTACGACCGTAGTACGCTTAAATCTGATGAACTCTCAAACTTTTGGTCACACTGGAAAGATTAAAGCTTTTACGCTAGCGTAATCGTTTGTCGATCTGGATACTAGGCTTTAGGGACAAGTAACAATGGGTTATTGTATTCGGATACGGATGGATCAACAATCCCGTCGGAGATCAATATTCCTACTTGCTTTTGTATTTCATTTACCTGACTATGTGGGCTTTGATAATTTTTTATGTATACTGGTTCATCATCTTTTAATCTCAGTTTTTGCTTATAGAAATTATTTGTAATTTTGTTTGTAGGCGACCTTTGATGTATGTTTAAATTTTTGAGTTTTTCCGGCTCGAGGTCAACAATTGAAAAATGTTTTAAATAAAAGTTTTTAATTTTTATTATATATTGGAAATAATAAAAAATAAAAATTAAAAACTTTTATTTAAAACATATTTCAATTGATGACATCGAGTCGGAAAACTCAAAAAATTAAATTATTTGTAGTTATTGATTCGGTTTTCAATCCGAATACATCGCTATATTGTGTGCAAAGGCTTGGAAGCTGTGATTTAAACTGTGAAGGAAAGTTTTGTGAAAGTTGAGATAATACTTTTCTCTATTTTGAAGATTGGTTTTGACTACATCATAGTTCGAAAGCGATTCATATGTTAGATTATCTGTACTGACTACTTGATCGGTATTTGTTGAATTTTTCTAATAACTTTGGATCTTGCTGGCAGAAGTATTGAGTTGTTGCCAGAACTGTGAGCTATTGGTACATGAATTGGAAATTTTAGGTTATTGGGTCTAATTATAAGCCAATTTTCAGATGGCTTGAAGTCTAATTGACAGTTGTATTTTTTAATAAAATCTATTCCTAATATTCCATCACATGGAATAGGGAATTGTAGATTCACGATATGAAAATCGTGTGGGATTATATATTTAGTCGTCTGTATCTCAATAAAAACTAGACCTTTGGACTTGGTTATTTCTTGACTTATTCCTTTTATGTCTATAATATAATTGTTTTGGATGTCGTGAAAGATATCAGAAGTTTCTTTTAAAATTGATATGTCTGCACCTGTGTCTATTAGAAAGACTAGTTCTTTTCCAGTAGCCACATTGATGAAGGATACGAATATGTTTTGACTGAGATTAATAGTGTGAACTCTTGCTTCTTCTACTGCTGAATATTTAAAGGGTCTTGGGAGTTTCCCGATGTATTTTGAGCTACTCTGACATTATTTTGATTGTTGTCGTTGTTGTTGCGGCCTCGATTGGAGCTACCACGGCCCCTATAGTTTCTTCTATAATGGCCTCGTCCTTAATTGTTAGTCTGGTAGTTGTTGTAGTTATTATGATAACCATGAAAATTGCCTTTATAATTTCCGCGTCCGCGATTTCCGCCACGCTGTGGATGATTCCTGTAGTATAGGACAGTGTATGTCTTCATTCATTGTATTGAAGGTACCAGCTTGCATGATAAGTTTTACCTTATCGATTGCGCAGATTTTAGTAATTAACTGCATGCTGAGTTGAATAACTTCTGGCTAACTCTAGGTTTAAACCATCAGGTATATACGCACCTTCTAAAGCTTTTGTCATCTGCTCAACCTCTACAGCCTCTAAAACTTGTTAAATTTTCAGCTTTACCATCGAAGACGGGTATAAGCTTGGATGCAGTATAAATGAAATCAATATTAGTTTGTGCCATTACACTTGAGTTACTATCAGAATTAGTGCTATTTTGATCTGCATTAAAACAGCTGGGATGGTAAGATTTTGTACGTTTTGCTCTTCTATTTCTGGCTGTATTGAGTCAGATTCTACAGATTCTATTGATTTAAGGTCATCACCAAGTACCAAATGAGTGTTTAGTATAGTTGGAACTGAAATATCCAAACTGTACTTTTGTTGTATTGTAATTAAATTAGATCGTAGTCTAAGTAAAAATTTTGATACTTGGGACCAATGGTCTTTATTTAGTTGTTGTCTTTGGCCATGTATTAGTATACGTGCTTCATTAAAGCATGTTACTAATATTTATGTATGTTTTTTATTGTTGTTTTTTGAATTGGCCTATTTTGATTTAATGATTTATATGATTTATCAAAGTCAATTTTTAGTTTATTTAATTCTTTGTATAATTCATTCCATTCCATTATATTATGGATATGAATTATTTTTTAAAGACCATCATCAATAATGTTCTGCCTAATGTCTGGTGATTTTCGACGACAGATCTCACTTGCACACTTGGAATGGTAGTTAATACAATTGCCTTTTGTGTTTGTGTGCAATGTATTAAAGGAGAAAATTCTAAATTAAATGTTTCCATATAAAGACATTCTAACTGATAGATGCTTATAGAGGTCGTTGAGACCAATTGTTGTAATCTTTCTTTAAAATATGCATCCCTATCATAGACTTCTCTAATTGCATTTAACGTGGCCATTTATTATTTGCTTTTTTTTTTAATCAAGTATTTTAATATCTTTATTCATATATTTTGAGTTTTAATTTTAAACAATCTTTGTTTCTGCTTAGTATAACCATATTTAAAATTTTATCCAGATCATTTACCTGGCTCTGATACCGTTTTTTTAACACATTTATTGTGCATTTTATACAATTTATATAGTGCTAGGGCAAGCACGATTATTAATAAAATAATAACAATAAGTATTGTCACTAATTTTAGGTCGGTGTCTTTGATTTCGACTTTGTTTATTACATTTGCTGTCGAATCTACCGATTTTACATCTACTAAACCCATTTTGTCAATTATTTCTTCAGATATAATTTCTTTTGTTTTACTTATTTTATTTGTCTCTATTGACATATGTTTATTTAATAATAATTTCCCATTCCGCACTCTACTCACCTTTAAAAATGTTTAAGTCTTCTCCATTAGTCCTGCAATCTTTGGATCCTGGTCCTTGGTCCTGTCACGGTCGCCATGTATTAATATTAATTCAGTATCCACAAGTTGTATTGGTATTCAGTATCTTTATTTGTCGGAGCAGGAAATGGTGCCGCTTCCGATGGTTAAATCAATCTGTTCTTTTACATTCTTTCTTAAGGTCTGCATAAGGCTAAGTCTTATAGCCGCGCTGCCCACAATTCGGCAGCAGAGAGACGGCTATGTATATATTATTTATATGGCTATGCTCTCTTAAGCTTGAGCGCGAGGGTATATGCACATACATAAGTTCGGTTGCGAGGTCCGCGCATGTGACAGTATGCTGACAGTTGCACTTTCTGTGAACGGACCGAGGCATACCGATCGGTTCATATTACGGCCACTTGGGCTTGTGACCGGAGCTTTGATTATGTAAACACTGCAACAAAGTGTTAAAGTGTGTACCCCTTAAGTACTCTTGTTACAGTGGGTATTCAATATATGTGCATACTACAATAGAATCTTTTTAAAAAATATATATATTATTTTTATAGGCTATTATTTTTCGAGTAGTCAAACATATTTACTATATATTTCATAAATGGGTTTTAAAAAGGTTACGCAAATTGTCTGTTTGTTTTAGCTAAAATTTTTGTTCCCAAGCACCAATAAAAAATTCTCATGTTGTAGTATGTTCACATATCGAATGCACACTGTACTCAGTGTTACGCATCGATTTAAGTACAGACACCTTATTTGGCATTTTGCATTTGGCCACAATAACAAAACGCAAATATATAAATCTAGCAGTTCCCGAGTGCCCGGTTATATGACCGCCCTCGAATGCGTGGGAACTGCAGTGTAAGCATATTTGATATGTGCGACCGCTCCGACGGCCAAGTGAACATAGTAACTCTCTGTCTCTCATATATAAAGACAATTATACATAAGCGTCGACCGCCGCTCTGCCGGCGTCTCTGCCGACATAGCCGGCCGATCTTAGCTTTATGCAAACGTGTAATAGAATTAAGAAATCAGAATTGAAAATAAAAAGCTTGGGAGCGTACCTCTGAGTCGCTCCCAATTCAACAGAAACAACTATAACAAAGCCTCATAAAGAACAAGAAAGGAAAGCTAACTTCGGGCGGAGCCGAAGTTGATATACCCTTGCAGAATACTCTGTAAATTATATTCTCCAAAATTATTCATATGATGCATTCTTAATAATCATAAAAAATCCCAACTTCCTAACTTTAAAAACACCAAAGTTATTGCATTTCCAATCGTTCAGTTATATGGCAGCTATAGTATATAGTCGGTCGATCCTTATGAAGTTTGGTAGGTTGGATTGATTGGCCAAAAATAAAACCCATAGAAAATATAGTCGGCCGATCCTTATGAAATTTGTTAGGTCGAATTGATTGGTCAAATATAAAACCCATAGGAAATCCCAGCTTCCTAGCTTTGCAAACACCAAAGTTATGGCATTTCCGATCAATCAGTTATATGGCAGCTATAGGATATAGTCGACCGATCCCGGCCGTTCCGACATATATACTGCGTGCAAAGGAGAGAAGGGTGTGTGCAAGTTTCAATTTGATATCATTAAAACTGAGAGACTAGTTTGCCTAGAAACAGCAGACGGACAGACGGACATGGCTATATCAACTCAGGAGGTGATCCTGATCAAGAATATATATACTTTATAGGGTCGGAGATGCCTCCTTCACTGCGTTGCACACTTTTGACCAAAATTATAATACCCTCTGCAAGGGTATAAAAAGAGGAGGACAGAAAAAATTTCCTAAATCTCATGATAAGGAATTAAATAGGCAACTTTATGATACAAAATCAACCCCAGTACCATGGGAAGAGAACCTAAAAATTAAACAAGAATTAGAAAACACATATAGGGAATTACAAGCTTTATAAAATAAACAGGACATGAAAGAAGCGAGGAAGCCTAAGTGCCCTCCTGATTGTAAAGGTCCTTTCGAAAACCCTAATTGTGAATATACATGTTTAAAAAATGATATACTAATGTATTTTATATAAGGCCTATATGTTCCACAACAAATGTGTATCAAAGAGAGCCATTAACAAAAGCCAGGCTAATGATCTGGATAAAATCTAATTTAACAAGCGCCAAACAATTATTAATAATAAAATACAAAAAAATAAATTAAACAGAAAATTAAATTTTAAACAAAAATTGTATATGTAAGAAAATTAAAATACCCGTTTAAAAAAATAAATAAAAATCATTAAAAAAGAAAAAGAAAATTATTAAAATGAATACAACAGAGTGCCTTAGAGTTACATTGGCTAACGAGCCAAATTTTGAGAATAGGGTATTAGCCTTAATTAGGAACAGAGCAGAGCCCCTATTAATTGCAGATTTTGAGTACGAATATATGAATAGGTACGATCTTGAATTCTCTCAATTATTCATTGCAGCAGAACGCAAAAGGCCATAGTACTGTCTACCGTGAGAAACTGTAAAGTATTCTCCGAAATCGACATACACCCAGTCTTAGGACATATTAACGTGCTAAAAATAATGCACAAGTGAAATAAAATAAAAAAATGATGACTAAAAATTTTACCAGCTAGATCTGAAGTCGTCCGAAAAATAACTATAAATTCAGCAACCAGGTATAAAGTAAAACCAAACCAAGAAATCCAAGATGGAGTATTCATTGGAAAAACCATTGCAGATTCTAAAACCACCTTTGTGCGAATTCTAAATACAACAAATAAAACAGCAATTCTTCAATTAAATACACTTAAAGTCGAACCATTGGATAATTACGATATAATTAAATCCAATACAAATAAAAATAAAGAAGAAATCTTAGAAAAACTTAACAAAAATTTCCAGCCTCAATTTAAAGAAATACTTAAAGAATTATGCACCAAATACACAGATATATTCGGGATAGAAACCGAACCGATATCAACTAATAATTTCTATAAACATAAAATAAGAATGAAAGATGATGAACCAGTATACATAAAGAATTACGGAATCCCCCACAGTCAAAAGAAGAAGTAGAAAAACATGTAGAAAAACTAATTAAAGATAAAATAATAGAACCATCAGTTTCAGAATACAACAGTCCATTATTAATAGTCCCGAAAAAATCATTACCAAATTGCGATACAAAAAGATGGCGTTTAGTAATTGATTACCGCCAAATTAACAAAAAAATTTTATCAGATAAATTTCCACTACCAAGAATAGACGATATTCTTGACCAATTAGGTAGAGCTAAATACTTTTCATGTCTAGATCTAATGTCAGGATTTCATCAAATAGAACTCGAAGATACGTCTGGAAATATAACGTCCTTTTCCACGAGCAATGGCTCCTATCGTTTTACACGATTACCTTATGGTTTAAAAATAGCGCCAAATTCTTTCCAAATAATGATGACAATTGCATTTTCAGGTATCAAACCATCTCAGGCATTCTTGTATATGGATGACCTAATTGTCATCGGTTGTTCAGAAAAACACATGATTAAAAATCTTACAAACGTTTTTGATCTATGTAGAAAAAACAACCTTAAAGTGCACCCAGAGAAGTGCACATTTTTCAGACACGAAGTGACCTTTCTTGGACACAAGTGTACTGACAAAGGTATTTTACCAGATAGTAAAAAATACGAAGTAATAGAAAAATACCCAATCCCAACGGACGCAGACAGCAGTGCTGCCAGAAACTCCCAAGCAGAAATTGCTAGATTTTGAAAAAAAAGTTGCTAGAAATTGCTAAAAATTCGTCGAAAATAGCCAAAAAATGCTAGACCAGTTACATTTAACTTTTAAACTAATTATGCATATATTTAAGGAAAATATAGAAATTTAAAATACAAATAAATATCGAGCTTTCTGTGTTTTAATAAGTATGATTATATTATATATTATTATATTTAAAGAGAACAAAAATTAAAAATATGAAACTAAAAATACAAAATAAAATTAAAAGGAACATGATTTCAAAATAGTATCAATTATATATAACTTAATTAAAGAATGCTTATAATGTTATCCAATTCATCAGCTTCACTTGAATCCAAATACTTTCCACTGCCAGTGATTTGCGCCAGGTATTTGTTCGGAAGAACATAATTATGGCAACATTTTTCTTGCCTCTGTAATCCATACCTGTTAAAATAATTGAAGTTTATTATTTTCAATTTTTATTTAAATTATTGGAATGTATAACTAACCTTATATATAATATCGCATTTAATGTTGTTAGGCTCATGGCGTTGCGTAATTTGCTCTTCACTAAATTCATTTGAGAGAATATACGCTCTACTTCTGCATTCGACCATGGCAACGAAAGAATTTTTAGTGCAAATTCCGCTAAATCTTTAAAGGTGTTGTTGTTTGCAGCGTCCTTGTATTTTAGGACTTCCGCCCAAAATTTGCTGGTGTCCTCTATAAATTCCCATTTAATAAATTGAATTTTATCAATTTGGTAATTGAAGGCCTTAGTATATATTGAACGGAAAACAAATTTACACGTTTCATTATTTCAATATTTTCTGGCAATCTAAAAAAAGGGAGTTATATAGATGTGTACATATGTAACATGATAAAAAATAACCATAATACCTTTCGCGAAGTTGGATTATTAACTCTTTTATGAAATTCATGCAAATTTTCCTAACTTCAGTCTCTTGCGATCGGAATTGGGTCTCTTTGAGCTTTGTTTCAAAAGCATAGCCCAAATACAAATTTGGCACTGCTGCGTTTTCCAAATCATCTCTTAAAATGTTTATTTCACAATCAGGTGGTATTATTTTGGATTTTAGTGTATTAATCGCAACTATTACATCCGAAAGTAATTGGGTTGGGTTTCCACTTCGGTTTTGAAAGTTTTTGTTAAGGCTTTGCATGTCTTTTAGAATAGGTTTTAAAAACACCAGATACAGATAATTTATTTCATCCTTATATAGACCGTTGAGAATGTGAGCCTTGTGGCATTTTTCCACAGTAGCTGCTAACTCGAAATGGAGCTTTAACTCTGTCCACTGATCTACTATTCGGGAAACTGCTCTCTCTATTGACAACCACCTCGTGTCAGATACTCTCGGTATTTTCAAAGGATTCTAACGTGATGAAGAAAAATCGATTAGTATAATCTTCAAAAATTTAAAAATTAAACATAAATAGTTAATACCCACAACAACTCTAAGCTCTACCATATCTGTCAACCGTTAATATATTAGTAATGGACAATCACAATATGGATTAATTTTTGTTAATACATATGTTTGTATGTATACCTCATCACCATTTATAGAGTGGTATAATTTTTTATAATGAATTTGACGACTCGAACTTTTTGAAAACCATGAGTAAGTCTCATGCACAAGAAACTCTAAGCTTTCCGGTAATACTCTTTTGCAAGACTTTGTAACGGCTAGCTGTACTGAATGGCAAACACATTTTAAGAGTTTCAGGGAAGGAACTGACTTTTTTAGCTCTGTGAAGACACTTTTTTTTGAGCCCGTCATAACACTAGCGTTATCGGTACCAATTCCGACCATATTTTCTATTTTGATATTATGTTTTAATAATAACTTTTTAACAGCATCTGCTATAGAAATAGCATCTCCAGCTTCGAGTTCTACTAGGCTTAAAAATGTAGACACCAACTCCCATTTAGTCTTACTAAAGTAATTTATAGCGACTCCTGAAGATTTAAAAACATTTAAAAATACAGTTGTCATATATGTATGTACATTATTATATATGTATATATACTGAGACAAAAAGCTTACCAAGAATTTTTGTCACACCAATGTCAGTGGACTCGTCCAACAGAAGGCTATAAGCGGCGTTTCCGATGTCAGAGCGTAAGTCGTCCATAAAATGCACTGCAAGTACATTTTTAATAATGTAGGTGCACTTGGTTCTTCCCAATTTTATATTTGCTGCAGCTTTGCAAGCAGAAAACTGCTCCACACACAATTTCGACAAATGATCGCTTGTTGCCATCGCCGTGTGTTTTGCAATGTATAGGCATAGTGCCGCTTCTTGTTCCTCCGTTTTCGTGGACTTTTGAAGGAAGGGCAACTTATTTTTTTGAGTAACAGCGCCCATCGCAGCCACGTGTTTTTTTTGATGCGGCATGGTGTCGGATCTCGAAAAGTTTCGCTCCTATTGTGGATTTGCAATACGCACAATAGGCCCTGTTAGTGTCCGTGCAGTCCTTGCGAATCCACTCCTTAAACTCGTCGTCGCACAGCCAGGCATCCCGAAAATGTTGTTTATAAATTTTTGGCATCTTTACCAACACAACACAGCACAAAAGTGATCAACAGTATTCATATGATTGAACCACTGAGTTAAAAATTAGTTCCGATATCTTTGTGAACCATTTTCGATCGTAATTGGTTCAGTAAATTGGAATAGGTATGAAAAAGTTCAAAATGATTAAGAAAAATAAAAAATGTTAAGTTTTGTAAAAAGTTGCTAAATTTGCTAAAAAAAATGAAAAGTTGCTAGATTTGTTGCTAATAGCAAATCGAAAAAAAAGTTGCAAATTTTTTCAAAAGTTGCTAGATCTAGCAACTAAATAGCTAAACTGGCAGCACTGGCAGACAGCGGTAGGAGATTCCTTGCATTTTGCAATTACTACAGACGTTTTATTAAAAATTTTTCCGATTACTCACGTCACATAACTAGATTATGTAAAAAGAATGTTAAATTTGAATGGACAGATAAATGTCAAAACGCATTCCAATACCTAAAAACCCAATTGATGAAACGCACATTATTGCAATATCCCGATAAAGAATTTTGCATAACAACAGATGCAAGCAAACAAACATGTGGAGCTGTTCTTGCTCAAGATTACAATAACACTCAGCTACCAGTAGCCTATGCATCAAGATCCTTTACGAAAGGAGAAAGTAATAAAAATACAACAGAACAAGAGTTAGCAGCTATCCACTGGGCAATAAACCATTTTCGACCATATATTTATGGAAAACATTTCACAGTCAAAACAGACCATAGGCCATTAACCTATCTATTTTCAATGACAAATCCAAGTTCGAAATTAACACGAATGAGATTAGCCTTGGAAGAATATGATTTTACTGTGGAATATCTTAAGGGAAAAGACAACCATATAGCCGACGCGCTATCAAGAATAACAATAACGGATTTAACAAATATCCAGACAAATAATAAAATTCTGTAAGTCACTACCAGAAATCAAAGTAAACAGAAAAATTCCTGCGCAGGAACAGAAAAAGAAAAAATAGATTTGCCTAGGCATATTCTAAATAAAGCATCTCAGCCCAACGTATACGAAGTCATTGTTAATGACGAGGTACGAAAAGTAGTGACCTTGCGAATAACTGATTCACTTTGCTTACTAAAGCATGGTAAAAGGGTAATAGCAAGAATTGATTTTAGCGATTTGTACACCAATGAAATTCTCGACTTAGGTCAGTTCTTTCAAAGGCTTGAAAAAGAAGCCGGTGTACTTAATATCAGCCAACTCAAAGTGGCACCGAGCGAAAAGAACTTTGAAACCATTTCAATGGAATCTTTTAAAATTATGGGCAATAAAAATTACAATCATTAAGAGTAGCGCTACTCAAGCCGGTGACCCAATTATCAAATAATGAGAAAGAAGCATTACTGTTTACATCCTATGATGATCCAATACAAGGAGGTCATACAGGCATAGCTAGAACATTAGCAAAAATAAAAAGGCATTTTTGGAAAAACATGACCAAAGATATAACAAAATATATAAGAAAATGTCCTAAATGCCAAAAAGCAAAGACAACAAAACATACAAAGACCCCATTAACTATCACCGAAACGCCACAAACGGCTTTCGACAGGGTAATTGTGGATACGATCGGTCCACTACCTAAATCTGAACAAGGAAATGAATACATAGTAACGCTAATTTGCGATTTAACTAAGTACCTTTTAGCAATACCAATCCAGAACAAAAGTGCAAAAACAGTAGCAAAAGCTATATTCGAAATTTTATTCTGAAGTACGGTCCAATGAAGACGTTCATTACGGACATGGGAACAGAATACAAAAATTCGATAATTGAAGATTTATGTAAAAACTTAAATATCAAAAACATAACTTCAACAGCACATCATCACCAGACTGTAGGAACCGTGGAGCGAAGCCGCAAAACATTTAATGAGTTCATCCGCTCATACATCTCAGTTGATAAAACAGATTGGGATGTATGGTTGCAATACTTCGTATACTGTTTCAACACAACACCCTCTATGGCACATGACTATTGTCCATACGAGTTAGTTTTTGGTAAAACATCTAATTTAGCCAAACACTGCAATAGTATAGATAATATACAAACATTATATAACACAGATGATTACGCTAAAGAATCTAGGTTTAGACTAGAACAAGCATTTAAGAAAGCTAGATTAATGCTAGAATGCCATAAACACAAACAAAAACTTAACTATGACAGAAATATTTTGAACTTTGATTTAAAAATCGGAGACCAAGTTTTACTAAAAAATGAAACAGGGCACAAGCTAGACTATAAATACACTGGACCATATAAGGTAGAAAGTATAGAAGAAAGAGAAAACATAGTAATTTCAAATAACAAAAATTAGAAGCAAACTGTTCATAAGGATAGGTTAAAAATTTGTATTTCATAATCACTTTAATTCTCTTATATATATATCTCGTATCATACACAAATGGAACCATACGCAATAAGAACCATACACAAAAAAAAACCATAATTAGATTGAAAAAAATAAATCAATTATATATAAATACACTTTTGATTCAGAACAATACCTTCTGATTCAAAACAATTCTTTAATAAATAAAACTACATATAAAAACAAAAAAAAAAATATTTTCATTTATTTCTATAAGAAACTCTAAGCTTTCCGGTAATACTCTTTTGCAAGACTTTGTAACGGCTAGCTGTACTGAATGGCAAACACATTTTAAGAGTTTCAGGGAAGGAACTGACTTTTTTAGCTCTGTGAAGACACTTTTTTTGAGCCCGTCATAACACTAGCGTTATAGGTACCAATTCCGACCATATTTTCTATTTTGATATTATGTTTTAATAATAACTTTTTAACAGCATCTGCTATAGAAATAGCATCTCCAGCTTCGAGTTCTACTAGGCTTAAAAATGTAGACACCAACTCCCATTTAGTCTTACTAAAGTAATTTATAGCGACTCCTGAAGATTTAAAAACATTTAAAAATACAGTTGTCATATATGTATGTACATTATTATATATGTATATATACTGAGACAAAAAGCTTACCAAGAATTTTTGTCACACCAATGTCAGTGGACTCGTCCAACAGAAGGCTATAAGCGGCGTTTCCGATGTCAGAGCGTAAGTCGTCCATAAAATGCACTGCAAGTACATTTTTAATAATGTAGGTGCACTTGGTTCTTCCCAATTTTATATTTGCTGCAGCTTTGCAAGCAGAAAACTGCTCCACACACAATTTCGACAAATGATCGCTTGTTGCCATCGCCGTGTGTTTTGCAATGTATAGGCAAAGTGACGCTTCTTGTTCCTCCGTTTTCGTGGACTTTTGAAAGAAGGGCAACTTATTTTTTTGAGTAACAGCGCCAATCGCAGCCACGTGTTTTTTTGATGCGGCGTGGTGTCGGATCTCGAAAAAGTTTCGCGCCTTTTGTGGATTTGCAATACGCACAATAGGCCCTGTTAGTGTCCGTGCAGTCCTTGCGAATCCACTCCTTAAACTCGTCGTCGCGCAGCCAGGCATCCCAAAAATGTTGTTTGTAAATTTTTGGCATCTTTACCGACACAATACAGCACAAAAGTGATCAAAAGTGTCCATATGATTGAACCACTGAGTTAAAAAATGATTCCGATATCTTTGTGAACCATTTTCGATCGTAATTGGTTCAGTAAATTGGAATAGGTATGAAAAAGTTCAAAATGATTAAGAAAAATAAAAAAATGTTAAGTTTTGTAAAAAGTTGCTATATTTGCTAAAAAAAATGAAAAGTTGCTAGATTTGTTGCTAATAGCAAATCGAAAAAAAAAGTTGCAAATTTTTTCAAGAGTTGCTAGATCTAGCAACTAAATAGCTAAACTGGCAGCACTGGCAGACAGCGGTAGGAGATTCCTTGCATTTTGCAATTACTACAGACGTTTTATTAAAAATTTTTCCGATTACTCACGTCACATAACTAGATTATGTAAAAAGAATGTTAAATTTGAATGGACAGATAAATGTCAAAACGCATTCCAATACCTAAAAACCCAATTGATGAAACGCACATTATTGCAATATCCCGATAAAGAATTTTGCATAACAACAGATGCAAGCAAACAAACATGTGGAGCTGTTCTTGCTCAAGATTACAATAACACTCAGCTACCAGTAGCCTATGCATCAAGATCCTTTACGAAAGGAGAATGTAATAAAAATACAACAGAACAAGAGTTAGCAGCTATCCACTGGGCAATAAACCATTTTCGACCATATATTTATGGAAAACATTTCACAGTCAAAACAGACCATAGGCCATTAACCTATCTATTTTCAATGACAAATCCAAGTTCGAAATTAACACGAATGAGATTAGCCTTGGAAGAATATGATTTTACTGTGGAATATCTTAAGGGAAAAGACAACCATATAGCCGACGCGCTATCAAGAATAACAATAACGGATTTAACAAATATCCAGACAAATAATAAAATTCTGTAAGTCACTACCAGAAATCAAA
This sequence comes from Drosophila carrolli, assembly GCA_018152295.1. NCBI lineage: Eukaryota > Metazoa > Arthropoda > Insecta > Diptera > Drosophilidae > Drosophila > Drosophila carrolli. The sequence goes on along the minus strand of JAECXJ010000183.1, from coordinate 1,896,299 downwards.
GTAAACAGAAAAATTCCTGCGCAGGAACAGAAAAAGAAAAATAGATTTGCCTAGGCATATTCTAAATAAAGCATCTCAGCCCAACGTATACGAAGTCATTGTTAATGACGAGGTACGAAAAAGTAGTGACCTTGCGAATAACTGATTCACTTTGCTTACTAAAGCATGGTAAAAGGGTAATAGCAAGAATTGATTTTAGCGATTTGTACACCAATGAAATTCTCGACTTAGGTCAGTTCTTTCAAAGGCTTGAAAAAGAAGCCGGTGTACTTAATATCAGCCAACTCAAAGTGGCACCGAGCGAAAAGAACTTTGAAACCATTTCAATGGAATCTTTTAAAATTATGGGCAATAAAAATTACAATCATTAAGAGTAGCGCTACTCAAGCCGGTGACCCAATTATCAAATAATGAGAAAGAAGCATTACTGTTTACATCCTATGATGATCCAATACAAGGAGGTCATACAGGCATAGCTAGAACATTAGCAAAAATAAAAAGGCATTTTGGAAAAACATGACCAAAGATATAACAAAATATATAAGAAAATGTCCTAAATGCCAAAAAGCAAAGACAACAAAACATACAAAGACCCCATTAACTATCACCGAAACGCCACAAACGGCTTTCGACAGGGTAATTGTGGATACGATCGGTCCACTACCTAAATCTGAACAAGGAAATGAATACATAGTAACGCTAATTTGCGATTTAACTAAGTACCTTTTAGCAATACCAATCCAGAACAAAAGTGCAAAAACAGTAGCAAAAGCTATATTCGAAATTTTATTCTGAAGTACGGTCCAATGAAGACGTTCATTACGGACATGGGAACAGAATACAAAAATTCGATAATTGAAGATTTATGTAAAAACTTAAATATCAAAAACATAACTTCAACAGCACATCATCACCAGACTGTAGGAACCGTGGAGCGAAGCCGCAGAACATTTAATGAGTTCATCCGCTCATACATCTCAGTTGATAAAACAGATTGGGATGTATGGTTGCAATACTTCGTATACTGTTTCAACACAACACCCTCTATGGCACATGACTATTGTCCATACGAGTTAGTTTTTGGTAAAACATCTAATTTAGCCAAACACTGCAATAGTATAGATAATATACAAACATTATATAACACAGATGATTACGCTAAAGAATCTAGGTTTAGACTAGAACAAGCATTTAAGAAAGCTAGATTAATGCTAGAATGCCATAAACACAAACAAAAACTTAACTATGACAGAAATATTTTGAACTTTGATTTAAAAATCGGAGACCAAGTTTTACTAAAAAATGAAACAGGGCACAAGCTAGACTATAAATACACTGGACCATATAAGGTAGAAAGTATAGAAGAAAGAGAAAACATAGTAATTTCAAATAACAAAAATTAGAAGCAAACTGTTCATAAGGATAGGTTAAAAATTTGTATTTCATAATCACTTTAATTCTCTTATATATATACTCGTATCATACACAAATGGAACCATACGCAATAAGAACCATACACAAAAAAAAACCATAATTAGATTGAAAAAAATAAATCAATTATATATAAATACACTTTTGATTCAGAACAATACCTTCTGATTCAAAACAATTCTTTAATAAATAAAACTACATATACAAAAAAAAAAAAAATATTTTCATTTATTTAAATATACACCTAGAAAATAACTCCATATAATTACGTTATTTTTCAAAAGGAGGGAGATGTATTATGTTCACATATCGAATGCACACTGTACTCAGTGTTACGCATCGATTTAAGTACAGACACCTTATTTGGCATTTTGCATTTGGCCACAATAACAAAACACAAATATATAAATCTAGCAGTTCCCGAGTGCCCGGTTATATGACCGCCCTCGAATGCGTGGGAACTGCAGTGTAAGCAAATTTGATATGTGCGAGCGGTGGCACGACGGCCAAGTGAACATAGTATCTCTCTCTCTCATATATAAAGACAATTATACATAAGCGTCGACCGCCGCTCTGCCGGCGTCTCTGCCGGCCGATCTTAGCTTTATGCAAACATGTAATAGAATTAAGAAATCAGAATTGAAAATAAAAAGCTTGGGAGCGTACCTCTGAGTCGCTCCCAATTCAACAGAAACAACTATAACAAAACCTCATAAAGAAAAATATAAAACAATGTACCACTTTCTGCAACGGTGGTTAACTTTGTACAACTCCATGAGCATGTCAGCTAAATCGACTCATCCCACACCCTTATTATACGAAGCTACAATAGCAGGCCTTGCTACATCAATGTAAGCTTTATCCTTTGGACTCCATCGTTTGCATATCCCAACTGGTTGATGGTCTTCACACGAAGATAGAAGTTGAACTGACTTATTCTCAAACCACATTACACATGCAAGATTTTTGTTAACTTCATATTTTGCATCAAAAAGATCCTCTTCCACGTTTTTTCAATTCTGCATCTGAAAGAAGTTGGCAATTGCTTATGCGATTTTTGCGGATAGTTCCAGTTGCAAATATGCCCATTTCCTTCAATGCAATCAAAAGACTAACTGACGTAAACCAATTGTCAAAATAAAGCTTGAAAGGTTAACCTTCCCTTTTGCTAAATATAATACTACCTCCGATGATATTCCCAATCCAAAACAAGGGCAGGTGCCTTCACCAACATACAGCGTAAAGTTGTAAACTAATCCAGATGTTCCAGCACGAGTAAACATTTTCAGACCCCATTTGTGAGGCTTAGCTGGATTGTATTGCTTATATGACGATTGACGTGGAAAAAAGATTTAAATTGAAGATATATTTTCTAATAAATTTGAATACATTTGAACGCAATGATTTGCTCATCAAAGCTTTGATGCTCTTCTTAGGGTAGTTTACCGAAACTTTCTTTGAGAATGTCTAGGCAAGGGCGTATCTTGTACAGCTTATCATAATTCACATCTTCTTTTTGGATTGTTTAGTGTTATCGTTGAAATGTAAACATTGTTTGATTTTTTCAAACCTTCCTCATGGCATTGAATCCGATATAGCAGTAAGCTTTAACTCTTTTGACCAAGCCATTTTTAGTTGCCGAACTTTTATTACTCCCTTATCAAGTCAATTACTTTGATATCAAACAAGAAAGGAAAGCTAACTTCGGTCGGAGCCGAAGTTAATATACCCTTGCAGAATACTCTGTAAATTATATTCTCCAAAATTATTCATATGATGCATTCTTAATACTCATAAAAAATCCCAACTTCCTAACTTTAAAAACATCAAAATTATGGCATTTCCAATCGTTCAGTTATATGGCAGCTATAGTATATAGTCGGTCGATCCTTATGAAGTTTGGTAGGTTGGATTGATTGGCCAAAAATAAAACCCATAGAAAATATAGTCGGCCGATCCTTATGAAATTTGTTAGGTCGAATTGATTGGTCAAATATAAAACCCATAGGAAATCCCAGCTTCCTAGCTTTGCAAACACCAAAGTTATGGCATTTCCGATCAATCAGTTATATGGCAGCTATAGGATATAGTCGACCGATCCCGGCCGTTCCGACATATATACTGCGTGCAAAGGAGAGAAGGGTGTGTGCAAGTTTCAATTTGATATCATTAAAACTGAGAGACTAGTTTGCCTAGAAACAGCAGACGGACAGACGGACATGGCTATATCAACTCAGGAGGTGATCCTGATCAAGAATATATATACTTTATAGGGTCGGAGATGCCTCCTTCACTGCGTTGCACACTTTTGACCAAAATTATAATACCCTCTGCAAGGGTATAAAAAGAGGAGGACAGAAAAAAATTTCCTAAATCTCATGATAAGGAATTAACTAGGCAACTTTATGATACAAAATCAACCCCAGTACCATGGGAAGAGAACCTAAAATTTAAACAAGAATTAGAAAACACATATAGGGAATTACAAGCTTAATAAAATAAACAGGCCATGAAAGAAGCGAGGCAGCCTAAGTGCCCTCCTGATTGTAAAGGTCCTTTCGAAAACCCTAATTATGAATATACATGTTTAAAAAATGATATACTAATGTATTTTATATAAGGCCTATATGTTCCACAACAAATGTGTATCAAAGAGAGCCATTAACAAAAGCCAGGCTAATGATCTGGATAAAATCTAATTTAACAAGCGCCAAACAATTATTAATAATAAAAAACAAAAAAAAAAACATTAAACAGAAAATTAAATTTTAAACAAAAAAAGAGTGCCTTAGAGTTACATTGGCTAACGAGCCAAATTTTGAGAATAGGGTATTAGCCTTAATTAGGAACAGAGCAGAGCCCCTATTAATTGCAGATTTTGAGTACGAATATATGAATAGGTACGATCTTGAATTCTCTCCAATTATTCATTGCAGCAGAACGCAAAAGGCCATAGTACTGTCTACCGTGAGAAACTGTAAAGTATTCTCCGAAATCGACATACACCCAGTCTTAGGACATATTAACGTGCTAAAAATAATGCACAAGTGAAATAAAATAAAAAAATGATGACTAAAAATTTTACCAGCTAGATCTGAAGTCGTCCGAAAAATAACTATAAATTCAGCAACCAGGTATAAAGTAAAACCAAACCAAGAAATCCAAGATGGAGTATTCATTGGAAAAACCATTGCAGATTCTAAAACCACCTTTGTGCGAATTCTAAATACAACAAATAAAACAGCAATTCTTCAATTAAATACACTTAAAGTCGAACCATTGGATAATTACGATATAATTAAATCCAATACAAATAAAAATAAAGAAGAAATCTTAGAAAAACTTAACAAAAATTTCCAGCCTCAATTTAAAGAAATACTTAAAGAATTATGCACCAAATACACGGATATATTCGGGATAGAAACCGAACCGATATCAACTAATAATTTCTATAAACATAAAATAAGAATGAAAGATGATGAACCAGTATACATAAAGAATTACAGAATCCCCCACAGTCAAAAAGAAGAAGTAGAAAAACATGTAGAAAAACTAATTAAAGATAAAATAATAGAACCATCAGTTTCAGAATACAACAGTCCATTATTAATAGTCCCGAAAAAATCATTACCAAATTGCGATACAAAAAGATGGCGTTTAGTAATTGATTACCGCCAAATTAACAAAAAAATTTTATCAGATAAATTTCCACTACCAAGAATAGACGATATTCTTGACCAATTAGGTAGAGCTAAATACTTTTCATGTCTAGATCTAATGTCAGGATTTCATCAAATAGAACTCGAAGATACGTCTGGAAATATAACGTCCTTTTCCACGAGCAATGGCTCCTATCGTTTTACACGATTACCTTATGGTTTAAAAATAGCGCCAAATTCTTTCCAAAGAATGAAGAATGAAGAATGAAGAATGAAGAATGAATGACAATTGCATTTTCAGGTATCAAACCATCTCAGGCATTCTTGTATATGGATGACCTAATTGTCATCGGTTGTTCAGAAAACACATGATTAAAAATCTTACAAACGTTTTTGATCTATGTAGAAAAAACAACCTTAAAGTGCACCCAGAGAAGTGCACATTTTTCAGACACGAAGTGACCTTTCTTGGACACAAGTGTACTGACAAAGGTATTTTACCAGATAGTAAAAAATACGAAGTAATAGAAAAATACCCAGTCCCAACGGACGCAGACAGCGGTAGGAGATTCGTTGCATTTTGCAATTACTACAGACGTTTTATTAAAAATTTTCCGATTACTCACGTCACATAACTAGATTATGTAAAAAGAATGTTAAATTTGAATGGACAGATAAATGTCAAAACGCATTCCAATACCTAAAAACCCAATTGATGAAACCCACATTATTGCAATATCCCGATAAAGAATTTTGCATAACAACAGATGCAAGCAAAAAAAAAACATGTGGAGCTGTTCTTGCTCAAGATTACAATAACACTCAGCTACCAGTAGCCTATGCATCAAGATCCTTTACGAAAGGAGAAAGTAATAAAAATACAACAGAACAAGAGTTAGCAGCTATCCACTGGGCAATAAACCATTTTCGACCATATATTTATGGAAAACATTTCACAGTCAAAACAGACCATAGGCCATTAACCTATCTATTTTCAATGACAAATCCAAGTTCGAAATTAACACGAATGAGATTAGACTTGGAAGAATATGATTTTACTGTGGAATATCTTAAGGGAAAAGACAACCATATAGCCGACGCGCTATCAAGAATAACAATAACGGATTTAAAAAATATCCAGACAAATAATAAAATTCTGTAAGTCACTACCAGAAATCAAAGTAAACAGAAAAATTACTGCGCAGGAACAGAAAAAGAAAAAATAGATTTGCCTAGGCATATTCTAAATAAAGCATCTCAGCCCAACGTATACGAAGTCATTGTTAATGACGAGGTACGAAAAGTAGTGACCTTGCGAATAACTGATTCACTTTGCTTACTAAAGCATGGTAAAAGGGTAATAGCAAGAATTGATTTTAGCGATTTGTACACCAATGAAATTCTCGACTTAGGTCAGTTCTTTCAAAGGCTTGAAAAAGAAGCCGGTGTACTTAATATCAGCCAACTCAAAGTGGCACCGAGCGAAAAGAACTTTGAAACCATTTCAATGGAATCTTTTAAAATTATGGGCAATAAAAATTACAATCATTAAGAGTAGCGCTACTCAAGCCGGTGACCCAATTATCAAATAATGATAAAGAAGCATTACTGTTTACATTCTATGATGATCCAATACAAGGAGGTCATACAGGCATAGCTAGAACATTAGCAAAAATAAAAAGGCATTATTATTGGAAAAACATGACCAAAGATATAACAAAATATATAAGAAAATGTCCTAAATGCCAAAAAGCAAAGACAACAAAACATACAAAGACCCCATTAACTATCACCGAAACGCCACAAACGGCTTTCGACAGGGTAATTGTGGATACGATCGGTCCACTACCTAAATCTGAACAAGGAAATGAATACATAGTAACGCTAATTTGCGATTTAACTAAGTACCTTGTAGCAATACCAATCCAGAACAAAAGTGCAAAAACAGTAGCAAAAGCTATATTCGAAATTTTATTCTGAAGTACGGTCCAATGAAGACGTTCATTACGGACATGGGAACAGAATACAAAAATTCGATAATTGAAGATTTATGTAAAAACTTAAATATCAAAAACATAACTTCAACAGCACATCATCACCAGACTGTAGGAACCGTGGAGCGAAGACGCCTAACATTTAATGAGTTCATCCGCTCATACATCTCAGTTGATAAAACAGATTGGGATGTATGGTTGCAATACTTCGTATACTGTTTCAACACAACACCCTCTATGGCACATGACTATTGTCCATACGAGTTAGTTTTTGGTAAAACATCTAATTTAGACAAACACTGCAATAGTATAGATAATATACAAACATTATATAACACAGATGATTACGCTAAAGAATCTAGGTTTAGACTAGAACAAGCATTTAAGAAAGCTAGATTAATGCTAGAATGCCATAAACACAAACAAAAACTTAACTATGACAGAAATATTTTGAACTTTGATTTAAAAATCGGAGACCAAGTTTTACTAAAAAATGAAACAGGGCACAAGCTAGACTATAAATACACTGGACCATATAAGGTAGAAAGTATAGAAGAAAGAGAAAACATAGTAATTTCAAATAACAAAAATTAGAAGCAAACTGTTCATAAGGATAGGTTAAAAATTTGTATTTCATAATCACTTTAATTCTCTTATATATATATCTCGTATCATACACAAATGGAACCATACGCAATAAGAACCATACACAAAAAAAACCATAATTAGATTGAAAAAAATAATATAAAATAAATCAATTATATATAAATACACTTTTGATTCAGAACAATACCTTCTGATTCAAAACAATTCTTTAATAAATAAAACTACATATAAAAAAAAAAAAATATTTTCATTTATTTAAATATACACCTAGAAAATAACTCCATATAATTACGTTATTTTTCAAAAGGAAGGAGATGTAGTATGTTCACATATCGAATGCACACTGTACTCAGTGTTACGCATCGATTTAAGTACAGACACCTTATTTGGCATTTTGCATTTGGCCACAATAACAAAACACAAATATATAAATCTAGCAGTTCCCGAGTGCCCGGTTATATGACCGCCCTCGAATGCGTGGGAACTGCAGTGTAAGCAAATTTGATATGTGCGAGCGGTGGCACGACGGCCAAGTGAACATAGTATCTCTCTCTCTCTCATATATAAAGACAATTATACATAAGCGTCGACCGCCACTCTGCCGGCGTCTCTGCCGGCCGATCTTAGCTTTATGCAAACATGTAATAGAATTAAGAAATCAGAATTGAAAATAAAAAGCTTGGGAGCGTACCTCTGAGTCGCTCCCAATTCAACAGAAACAACTATAACAAAACCTCATAAAGAAAAATATAAAACAATGTACCACTTTCTGCAACGGTGGTTAACTTTGTACAACTCCATGAGCATGTCAGCTAAATCGACTCATCCCACACCCTTATTATACGAAGCTACAATAGCAGGCCTTGCTACATCAATGTAAGCTTTATCCTTTGGACTCCATCGTTTGCATATCCCAACTGGTTGATGGTCTTCCACGAAGATAGAAGTTTAACTGACTTATTCTCAAACCACATTACACATGCAAGATTTTTGTTAACTTCATATTTTGCATCAAAAAGATCCTCTTCCACGTTTTTTCAATTCTGCATCTGAAAGAAGTTGGCAATTGCTTATGCGATTTTTGCGGATAGTTCCAGTTGCAAATATGCCCATTTCCTTCAATGCAATCAAAAGACTAACTGACGTAAACCAATTGTCAAAATAAAGCTTGAAAGGTTAACCTTCCCTTTTGCTAAATATAATACTACCTCCGATGATATTCCCAATCCAAAACAAGGCAGGTGCCTTCACCAACATACAGCGTAAAGTTGTAAACTAATCCAGATGTTCCAGCACGAGTAAACATTTTCAGACCCCATTTGTGAGGCTTAGCTGGATTGTATTGCTTATATGACGATTGACGTGGAAAAAAATTTTAAATTGAAGATATATTTTCTAATAAAATTTAAATTTGAATACATTTGAACGCAATGATTTGCTCATCAAAGCTTTGATGCTCTTCTTAGGGTAGTTTACCGAAACTTTCTTTGAGAATGTCTAGGCAAGGGCGTATCTTGTACAGCTTATCATAATTCACATCTTCTTTTTTGGATTGTTTAGTGTTATCGTTGAAATGTAAACATTGTTTGATTTTTTCAAACCTTCCTCATGGCATTGAATCCGATATAGCAGTAAGCTTTAACTCTTTTGACCAAGCCATTTTCAGTTGCCGAACTTTTATTACTCCCTTATCAAGTCAATTACTTTGATATCAAACAAGAAAGGAAAGCTAACTTCGGTCGGAGCCGAAGTTGATATACCCTTGCAGAATACTCTGTAAATTATATTCTCCAAAATTATTCATATGATGCATTCTTAATACTCATAAAAAATCCCAACTTCCTAACTTTAAAAACATCAAAGTTATGGCATTTCCAATCGTTCAGTTATATGGCAGCTATAGTATATAACATCATAAATAAAAACAAACATCATAAATAAAATGCACAAAAAGAATTTGAAAAATGCGAAAACAGTGCAAATATAATACACACAGCACAAAAAATTATAACAAGAAACAATCAAATGTACGAGAAACATAAACCTTTGAAGCAAACAACAACTATAAAAACCAATGACACCTGTGCGATGACCGGCACCGGTACCGCCTGAGCCCAGAGGCCCCGGACAACGAAAATTCAACAAGTGTAGAAGGAATGGCAAATCCTTCTACACCAACGCTGGAAATATATGAGTGCGGAAGGCAATCCGCCTTCTTCACCTTCGTGGGCGGCACCTGCTCCTATTGAGCAAAGGGATGCACAGAGACTAGAAGTGTATCCCACCGATAGATGAAATAGCCTGTGCAGCCAGCAACGGTCCCGTTCGGCGCGCCAAGCCGGACCACGGAAAAGTGAACCGACAGAGCTTCCAAGAGCGCCCAACATTACTTTTTATACCCTTGCAGAGGGTATTATAATTTTGGTCAAAAGTGTGCAACGCAGTGAAGGAGACATCTCCGACCATATAAAGTATATATATTCTTGATCAGGATCACCTCCTGAGTTGATATAAGCATGTCCGTCTGTCCGTCTGTCCGTCTGTCTGTCCGTCTGTCCGTCTGTCCGTCTGTCTGTTTCTACGCGAACTAGTCTCTCAGTTTTAAAAATATCGAATTGAAACTTTGCACACACCCTTCTTTCCTTTGCACGCAGTATATAAGTCAGAACGGCCGGGATCGGCCGACTGATTAATCATATAACTGATTAATCGGAAATGCCATAACTTTGGTGTTTGTAAAGTTAGGAAGTTGGGATTTTCTATGGGTTTTATGTTTGGCCAATCAATCCGACCTACCAAATGTCATAAGGATCGGCCGACTATATCCTATAGCTGCCATATAACTGAACGATTGGAATTGCCATAACTTTGGTGTTTTTAAAGTTAGGAAGTTGGGATTTTTTATGAGTATTAAGAATGCATCTTATGAATAAATTTGGGGAATATAATTTACAGAGTATTCTGCAAGGGAATATCAACTTCGGCTCCGCCCGAAGTTAGCTTTCCTTTCTTGTTTTTATATAAATTTAAGCATCTGCGTTGCAAAAATAATATTAATAATATTGTACAGACCAGGCAGTTTCTAGCTGCGGGTCTCTTTTTTTCCTAGGTAGGGATATTTGTAAAATAAATAAATACCTTCATAATACAAAAAGAAAAATTATAAATGCCTAAATCAAGAAAAATAAGTAAAAAAAGAGTACGACAGAAAAATGTCCTAAATCTCAAGATAAAGGAATTAAATAGGCAACTTTATGATACAAAATCAACCCCAGTACCATGGGAAGAGAACCTAAAAATTAAACAAGAATTAGAAAACACATATAGGGAATTACAAGCTTTATAAAATAAACAGGACATGAAAGAAGCGAGGAAGCCTAATTGCCCTCCTGATTGTAAAGGTCCTTTCGAAAACCCTAATTGTGAATATACATGTTTAGAAAAATGATATACTAATGTATTTTATATAAGGCCTATATGTTCCAAAACAAATGTGTATCAAAGAGAGCCATTAACAGGAGTTAGGCTAATGATCTGGATAAAATCTAATTTAACAAGCGCCAAACAATTATTAATAATAAAATACAAAAAAATAAATTAAATTAAAACAAAAAATTAAATTTTAAACAAAAATTGTATATGTAAGAGAATTAAAATACCCGTTTAAAAAAATAAATAAAAATCATTAAAAAAGAAAAAAGAAAATTATTAAAATGAATACAACAGAGTGCCTTAGAGTTACATTGGCTAACGAGCCAAATTTTGAGAATAGGGTTTTAGCCTTAATTAGAAACAGAGCAGAGCCCCTATTAATTGCATTTTTTGAGTACGAATATATGAATAGGTACGATCTTGAATTCTCTCCAATTATTAATTGCAGCAACAGACCATAGTACTGTCTACCGTGAGAAACTGTAAAGTATTCTCCGAAATCGACATACACCCAGTCTTAGGACATATTAACGTGTTAAAAATAATGCACAAGTAAAAATAAAATAAAAAAATGATGACTAAAAATTAAATATGGAATGGGAGCAGTTAATACTCCATATCCGAGAATTAAAAGAAACATTTGAAAAGTCTTACAAATGTGTAAGCCAAAAAAGGCAAACACAAAAAGAAACAGTAGATAAACATGCAAAAATTCTTGTAGACTCTTACAATCAGGCAAGAACCCTAGTGCATGAAAATAGGGAAATAATTAACAAGACAAACTTATCAAAATTATCCAAAATATTGATAAGGTTGCGGGCAAACCTAATAACTGTCAAGGATAAGTATGATTTAAAAATATATATCCCGACAATTTTGAATACGCCTTTAACATTAGACCAACAAAAAGCCCTAGCGGAAGAAGAAGATTCAGATACAAGCAAAGATATCGAAATAAATGAAAAAGATCTACACGATCTCTCAATCCCTGCATTTATTACAGCAGAAGAGTCAGAAACAGAAGAAGACGAAAATATAGATTCAGATACAAATATAGTAGAAACAAAAGAAAACATAATGGCAGATCCAGCTGCCCAACGGGCATATATTAAAGAAATATCAAGTGCCATTCCGGAATTTAACGGACAAAAACTACACTTGCATAGATTTGTAACAGCTTTGAAGCTGGTTGACCTGACAAAGGGAACGTTTAAAGATTTGGCTGTAGAAGTCGTCAAATCAAAAATTGTAGAATCTACACTATATAAGGTTTAAAATGAACTAACGATAAAATCAATAATCCAAAAACTGCAAGACACTATTGTCGGTGAAACATCTGACGTTGTAAAAGCAAAAATGGCTAAAACAAGCCAAAAAGGCAAAACAGCAGAAAAATTTACAAATGAAATAGACAACCTACGAAAGCTCCTTGAAGCTTCATACATTGACGAAGGACTACCGACAAGTTCAGCACAAAGGAAGCTATAACCACAATGATCAAAAATTGTGAGCATGGCCGACTTAAGACTATCCTAGAAGCTGGCAACGTTTCAACAATGAATGAAGCCGTCACGAAGTACATGCAGTGTAGTACTGAGATGACAGGCAACGCCAACACGATCCTATACACACAAAAGGAAACAACTATCGTGGTAATAACTTCAGAAATAATTATCGCAGTAGGGGTAACAACAGAGGTAATTATCAAAATAATGGATATTACCAAAACAATGGTTATAACCAAAATAACGGTTATAACCGAAACTATAATAACCAGACCAACAATAACTACAGAGGTCGTGGTAATTATAGAGGAAACAATCGAAGTGGAAACAATAATGGATATAACTCCAATAACAACGCCAACGGTAATAACAACAACGCCAACAATAACAGACAAAATAACAACAATAATGTCCGACAAGTACAAACAACTTCGGAAAACCAATAAAGACCCTTAAGATAAAAAACCCAATAAAGAATACGGTTCACACTATCAATCTTAACTTCAATCTTTTTATTTCACTTAAAAATTAAAACACAAATAAATTATATACATTACTAGGTGATACAGGTGCAGACATCTCTTTAATCAAAGAATCCTCAGACTCAGTTAACAATGTTGACTATAAAAATATTACGCAAATATCAGGCGTTGGTGAAGGAGCAACAAATTCAAAAGGTTTAGCAGCAATAGAACTTCTAACAGGCAACTATGCTATATCACATAATTTCCATATAGTAACGTCCAACTTTCCTATTCCATGTGATGGAATTATAGGAATAGATTTTATGAAAAAATACAATTGTCAAATAGATTTAAAACCAAAAAATGATAATCTCTATAATCCGATTAATATTCCGATAAATCATCGAAAATAATTCGACAATTTTACCAGCTAGATCTGAAGTCGTCCGAAAAATAACTATAAATTCAGCAACCAGGTATATAGTATTACCAAACCAAGAAATGGAGTATTCATTGGAAATTCCATTGCAGATTCTAAAAACACCTTTGTCCGAATTCTAAATACAACAAATAAAACAGCAATTCTTCAATTAAATACACTTAAAGTCGAACCATTGGATAATTATGATATAATTAAATCTAATAAAAATACAAATAAAGAAGAAATCTTAGAAAACCTTAACAAAAATTTCACGCCTCAATTTAAAGAAATACTTAAAGAATTATGCACCAAATACACAGATATATTCGGGATAGAAACCGAACCAACTAATAATTTCTATAAGCAAAAAATAAGAATGAAAGATGATGAACCAGTATACATAAAGAATTACAGAATAGAATGAAAGATGATGAACCAGTATACATAAAGAATTACAGAATCCCCCACAGTCAAGAAGAAGAAGTAGAAAAACAAGTAGAAAAACTAATTAAAGATAAAATAATAGAACCATCAATTTCAGAATACAACAGTCCATTAATAATAGTCCCGAAAAATCATTACCAAATTGATACAAAAAGATGGCGTTTAGTAATTGATTACCGCCAAATTAACAAAAAAATTTTATCAGATAAATTTCCACTACCAAGAATAGACGATATTCTTGACCAATTAGGTAGAGCTAAATACTTTTCATGTCTAGATCTAATGTCAGGATTTCATCAAATAGAACTCGAAGATACGTCTGGAAATATAACGTCCTTTTCCACGAGCAATGGCTCCTATCGTTTTACACGATTTCCTTATGGTTTAAAAATAGCGCCAAATTCTTTCCAAAGAATGATGACAATTGCATTTCCTAATTGTCATCGGTTGTTCAGAAAAACACATGATTAAAAATCTTACAAAAGTTTTTGATCTATGTAGAAAAAACAACCTTAAAATGCACCCAGAGAAGTGCACATTTTTCAGACACGAAGTGACCTTTCTTGGACACAAGTGTACTGACAAAGGTATTTTACCAGATAGTAAAAAATACGAAGTAATAGAAAAATACCCAGTCCCAACCGACGCAGACAGCGGTAGGAGATTCGTAGCATTTTGCAATTACTACAGACGTTTTATTAAAAATTTTTCCGATTACTCACGTCACATAACTAGATTATGTAAAAAGAATGTTAAATTTGAATGGACAGATAAATGTCAAAACGCATTCCAATACCTAAAAACCCAATTGATGAAACCCACATTATTGCAATATCCCGATTTTAATAAAGAATTTTGCATAACAACAGATGCAAGCAAACAAGCATGTGGAGCTGTTCTTGCTCAAGATTACAATAACACTCAGCTACCAGTAGCCTATGCATCAGATCCTTTACGAAAGGAGAAAGTAATAAAAATACAACAGAATAAAAGTTAGCAGCTATCCACTGGGCAATAAACCATTTTCGACCATATATTTATGGAAAACATTTCACAGTCAAAACAGACCATAGGCCATTAACCTATCTATTTTCAATGACAAATCCAAGTTCGAAATTAACACGAATGAGATTAGACTTGGAAGAATATGATTTTACTGTGGAATATCTTAAGGGAAAAGACAACCATATAGCCGACACGCTATAAAGAATAACAATAACGGATTTAAAAAATATCCAGACAAATAATAAAATTCTGAAAGTCACTACCAGAAATCAAAGTAAACAGAAAAATTCCTGCGCAGGAACAGAAAAAAAAATAGATTTGCCTAGGCATATTCTAAATAAAGCATCTCAGCCCAACGTATACGAAGTTGTGGGGAGTTAAATAACTCCTCACAAATAAATGAGAGTTTGGAGGAATTCAGCTGGTGAGAGTTTGGAGGAATTCAGCTGGTGAGAGTTTGGAGAATACAGCTGGTGAGAGTTTGGAGAGAAGCAAGAAGAGAGTTTGGAGAGTACGGTTGGAGAGAGTTTGGAGAGAACGTGTAACGGTAGAAGGCGGCGGACTTTGGACCGAGTATGGTGCCGTGCGCAAAACGGAAAAAGGAGAAGCCGAGTACTGACGGGATACGCCGGCCTATAAAAGCGGGCCGAGCGCAGGAAGCGGGATCAGTCGATCACAAGGAGTCAATCCAGCAAGATCAGTAGACAAGCAGAAAACCAGTGAACAAAACAAGTCAAGTCAACATCAGGAGGAAGCAGAGCCGCGCCGAGTCAACAGGAGCAAGATCGCTACATCAAGACGTTCGGGACTTAGAGTTGAAGTCTCAGAGCTGAGAAACAGGTAGCTGAGGTCCTTAAGACATCACGCGGCTAAGTCCAGGCGTTTCATTCTAATTCGTGTCGCAATTTGAGCTTGGCGTATTGCTCGGCGAATCCGACAGAAGTGAATAAAAAGAGTCCTTCGACAAAGAACCGTGGGCTCGAAAGGGAAGCTGTCCAGAACCAGCTGCCGTGCGAAAACAATTGCCTTGTCCAATTCCGGCGTACGGAATTCTCGGCAGGCGATAATTGTGCAGGCCCTGGTGCGACTAGCCAAGAAGGACGCGCGTCCGAACCACGGGTGTCTCGAGAGGCGTATGCGTCGAGAGCACAGTAGTTCACCGCCAGAGTCCTAGACGGGTAGCTAACCAAATCCCGAGAGCCAAAGAACCGCTGCACCTAGTCTCACAAGAGCACGCGGACAACGGAGCCAGGATTCACGCCGCGAGCAGAGCGAGGACATCGAGGACACGAGACGCGACGAGCAGTCATCGCAGGCCCAGCAACAACCAAGCTACACTCCGACGTATCTAGTCCACGGCGAAGAGGCGAGGGCGGAAGCGTTCGTCTTGAACCTAGCGTCCTGCCACAGGGACTACATTGGCGGCCTTCCGGCGTATGCTTGAACCGTCAGGTAGAAACTGTGTAGGCGTCTGGTGTGACCGGCCGGGA
This sequence comes from Drosophila carrolli, assembly GCA_018152295.1. NCBI lineage: Eukaryota > Metazoa > Arthropoda > Insecta > Diptera > Drosophilidae > Drosophila > Drosophila carrolli. Next base: position 1,879,848 of record JAECXJ010000183.1, on the reverse strand, counting down.
CAGATCCAGGGACAGGAGGCTGTGGCTGCGAAAGGCGTACGCTTTGAGAGCCCAGTGCCTGTTCACCCTGATCTGGGAACGGTGACGCATCCCTAGTTCCTCAAAAGCCCCGAGGCCAAAGACAGCGGAGGCGTTACGGAGCAGCGAGCAGCGAACAGCGAGGCAGCGGAGAGCGACGGTGGAGCGACCACAATTCTTCAAGGGAGGCATTGATTTACCCATCTGTCACCGTTAGTCCCAGGCCGAGGGACAAGTCGGCGAATAAAGATCTTTGTAAATATCCTAACCTTCTGTGCGTTCTCACTAGACAATCGGGCGGTCACGTATATATAAATTTGGTGGGACGAACAACACAAATCTTCTGAGCTAGCCGCACGATACTCGTAGCGAGCAGAACGTAAAAAAATCAGTTCGTTACATCTGGCGCCCAAAAAGTGATTGTCCGGTCGGTGAGAATCAGCAAACAAACAGAAAATTGGGAAAGGATGGATTTATCTCCTCAAGAAAGAGGATTTCGCCAAAATAGGTGCCAAGTTAGGCATCACTTGGGAGGGAAGAACGGATGACATGAGGAAAGCCCTCTCAGAGTACCTCACAAGGAAACAGGATGACCCAAGAGTAGCAGAGATCTGGGCTGAGCTGGAAGAGAAATACGACGATAAGCCAGGCCCAACAATCAAATTGCTGAACCCTGACGCCGAGGTGCTCATAGCAAGTCTTGGAGTGGACAGCATGAGGGAAGCTGGCAGAAGTCGAAACCCAAGCCAAGAAAGAAAAACAGGGCAGCAAAGACCTAGCACACCAGATTACGCCAAAGTCGCAAAGCAAGTGAGGGAATGGTCGTTCAAATTCGATGGCACAGAGAAGCCACTGGAATTTCTAGAGCAGGTGGAATGGTCCGCAAACACGTACGGGCTGAACCTGAACAAGATCCCACGTGCAATGCCAGAGCTATTGCAAGGCAAAGCACTGAAATGGTTCATTTCAAACAACAAACAGTGGAGAACATGGGGAGAGTTCAGAGAAAGTTTCCAGACGTACTTTCTGCCGAGAGGGTTCTTCTCGAAATTGGCAGACAAGGTGAAAGAACGGAAACAGGGTTTCAGGGAACCGTTCAAAGATTACATGGTGGACATGCAGACTTTGATGAGGCCACTCGGGTATTCGCCAAAGGAGACCCTAGAAATAATCAAGGACAACTGCACACCAGACCTGAGAATCTCACTAAGAACGTACAAAGTGGATGATCTGGACACATTAATGATCCTGGCTGACGAGTACGAAGAACTGGACAAAGAGCGAGAAGAGTTCATTCACGAACACAAGTTCTCTCGAAACAAAATCGCAGCACCACCACAAACTACATGCAGGAGATGTGAAGACAGCTTGGTAAACCAAACACCGTCTTTTGGCCAGTGGACACCGGCCAATACAACACAACAAAGGCAACCAACGAACACATTATGGAGGCCACCAAACACCACTCAGGTGGCACGCAACCCAATGCCAAGAGCCACCAATACACAGACCCACGTGATGAACCCACAGGAGGCATGTCGCCGTTGTGGAGGACACGAACACTGGGCACGAGGATGCAGAAACCAAAGACTACTGTTCTGCTGGGTGTGCGGCAAAATTGGCATCAGGAGTGTAGAGTGCTGCCCAATGGCGGGAAATGGGCAGCGATCCCAGTCGCATAGAGGCGCACAGGGGTCGCAAAGTGTCTCCTCTCCAAACTAACTGGCAAGTTGATCGAGGAAGAGCAGCAGTTATCCGCGTACGTTGAAATTGGAGGCGTCGCATACAAGGCCACAATTGACACTGGAGCAACGTCAAGTTTCATCAATGAGGAGCTAGCGGATAGACTGACTGACACAGGAATGATCACAAGGACAAGACGGCAAGTTAGGTTGGCAGACGGCAGATGCAGCCGGATAAGCTCACAGCTCGAAATCACGGTGAAATTTGGAAACAAACAATTGGAGATGAATCTGTTAATACTTCCAGGAGTAGTAGACGAACTAGTGCTGCGATGGAATTTCCTCACAGGAGTCGGGGCAGAAATAAAATGTGCCGGGCATGAATTGCAAATACCGGCAAGAAAATGGCACAATGGATGTCTGGAAGAAAGGCTGTCGGTGGCTGTAGATTCACACTTAAGTGATGAAGAGGACATTGAGAAATTCCTCGCCAAGCAGTTAGCAGATTTCAGCACCATGTCAGGAACATCTACAGTGGCCGAGCACCAAATCACCATGAAAGACGACAAGCCAATCAAGCAGAGGTATTATCCTAAGAAAGGTTGCAGAAAAAACCCAACGAGGCAGTCGGATTCAACGTCGAGCATACGCCCGAGTCATCCGCCCATACGCCGCGTAAATAGGGTACATAAGAAAGGGAAAGATCGCATAAAAACCCCAACAAGGCAGATTCAGCGTCGGGCATACGCCCGAGTCATCCGCCTATACGCCGCATGGAATAGGTTTACAATACGACCAGCAACTGCAAATCCGTAGCGTCGTTAGACTCTATACGGATTAGCGCAGAGCTGCCGAAGAAAAGGGAGAGACGGCACAGCAGAGCTGCACCGTAGGTCCAGAAGCGATGCGAGTAATTAAAAAAAATAAAAAATAAATAATAATAATAAATAAGAGAATAAAAACATAAAATATATAAACAAAAAAAAAGGAAACCCTGGCACAGGGAACACAGAAAACACGGGCACATCAAACATAACAAACGCGCACAATGCAAAAAAATAAATAACGCAAAATAACACAAGCGGCATCGATCCTCCCGTATACAACATCGAGGCCCTACGGCCAAGGGCGACTGGAGGGCGAAAAGCTAAAAGAGAGAGTAAAAAAGTGAGAAGGGTGAAAGTGAAGAAAGAAAGAAAAAAAACTTACCATTGAAACTTTCTTGTCATGTCGCTCATATACAGGGATGGGGGCGCTTTGATTTATAAGCGGTCGATTGGCACTAGACGATAGTGTCGATCGATGGGCTCAGAAAACTGGAGAGGACGGCACATGAAGGGTCACACTAAAAACTATCGCCACCACCGAATGGCAACGCTGCACTATGTTACATCATCGAGATCGGCTGGAAACCCGATCGGGAAAGCAGTAGTGTGACCAGACAACGAAGGAAAGGAGATACTTAGAACGCAAAGCATATGGGGGAAACATCTTGGGCGGGACATTCAAAAGGAGATACGAAGAAGAACACGAGACGTCTATGGGGAAACATCTTGGGCGGGAAAAGGAATGGAGCATCGGCGCTGTGGAACTCAAATACGAGATGTGAGCGTCGTGGGAACCATTTGGAGGAGCAAGAAGACTCGAAGGCTACAAGGATTTACAAGGAAGACAGCCGGAGAGAAGGAAGTCAAGTCTATGGGGGAAACATCTCGGGCGGGAAGAGGAATGGAACACCGGCGCTGTGGAACTCAGGTACGAGCTGTGAGCGTCGAGGGAACCATTTGAAGGAGCAAGAGGACTCGAAGGCTACAATGATTTACAAGGAAGACAGCCGGAGAGAAGAAAATCAAGTCTATGGGGGAAACATCTTGGGGCGGGAACTACATAGAACGAGAAGGAGCGACGTCGAGGGAAGGAGGACCAACATCAGCGATCCAGAACAGCGGATCCAAGGAGAACTCCAAAATAACAGCCGGAGAAGAGGTGCAAGTCTCATTTCGTTCCCGAAGAAAGGGGAGAATGTGAGGAGTTAAATAACTCCTCACAAATAAATGAGAGTTTGGAGGAATTCAGCAAGGCAAGTTTGGAGGAATTCAGCTGGTGAGAGTTTGGAGAATACAGCTGGTGAGAGTTTGGAGAGAAACAAGAAGAGAGTTTGGAGAGTACGGCTGGAGAGAGTTTGGAGAGAACGTGTAACGGTAGAAGGCGGCGGACTTTGGACCGAGTATGGTGCCGTGCGCAAAACGTAAAAAGGAGAAGCCGAAAACTAACGGGATACGCCGGCCTATAAAAGCGGCCCGAGCGCAGGAAGCGGGATCAGTCGATCACAAGGAGTCAATCCAGCAAGATCAGTAGACAAGCAGAAAACCAGTGAACAAAACAAGTCAAGTCAACATCAGGAGGAAGCAGAGCCGCGCCGAGTCAACAGGAGCAAGATCGCTACATCAAGACGTTCGGGACTTAGAGTTGAAGTCTCCGAGCTGAGAAACAGGTAGCTGAGGTCCTTAAGGCATCACGCGGCTAAGTCCAGGCGTTTCATTCTAATTCGTGTCGCGAATCCGACAGAAGTGAATAAAAAGAGTCCTTCGACAAAGAACCGTGGGCTCGGAAGGGAAGCTGTCCAGAACCAGCTGCCGTGCGAAAACAATTGCCTTGTCGAATTCCGACGTACGCCTGAACCGACAGGCGAGAATTGTGCAGGCCCTGGTGCGACTAGCCAAGAAGGACGCCCGTCCGAACCACTGGTGTCTCGAGAGGCGTATGCGTCGAGAGCACAGTAGTTCACCGCCAGAGTCCTAGACGGGTAGCTAACCCAATCCCGAGAGCCAAAGAACCGCTGCACCTAGTCTCACAAGAGCACGCGGACAACGGAGCCAGGATTCATGCCGCGAGCAGAGCGAGGACATCGAAGACACGAGACACGACGAGCAGTCATCGCAGGCCCAGCAACAACCAAGCTACACTCCGACGTATCTAGTCCACGGCGAAGAGGCGAGGGCGGAAGCGTTCGTCTTAAACCTAGCGTCCTGCCACAGGGACTACATTGGCGGCCTTCCGGCGTATGCTTGAACCGTCAGGTAGAAACTGTGTAGGCGTCTGGTGTGACCGGCCGGGATAGATTCAGGGACAGGAGGCTGTGGCTGCGAAAGGCGTACGCTTTGAGAGCCCAGTGCCTGTTCACCCTGATCTGGGAACGGTGACGCATCCCTAGAGCCTCAAAAGCCCCGAGGCCAAAGACAGCGGAGGCGTTACGGAGCAGCGAGCAGCGAACAGCGAGGCAGCGGAGAGCGACGGTGGAGCGATCACAATTCTTCAAGGGAGGCATTGATTTACCCATCTGTCACCATTAGTCCCAGGCCGAGGGACAAGTCGGCGAATAAAGATCTTTGTAAATATCCTAACCTTCTGTGCGTTCTCACTAGACAATCGGGCGGTCACGTATATATAAATTTGGTGGGACGAACAACACAAATCTTCTGCGCTAGCCGCACGATACTCGTAGCGAGCAGAACGTAAAAAGTCAGTTCGTTACAAAGTCATTGTTAATGACGAGGTACGAAAAGAAGTGACCTTGCGAATAACTGATTCACTTTGCTTACTAAAGCATGGAAAAAAGGTTATAGCAAGAATTGATGTTAGCGATTTGTACACCAATGAAATTCTCGACTTAGGTCAGTTCTTTCAAAGGCTTGAAAAAGAAGCCGGTATACTTAATATCACCGAGCGAAAAGATCTTTGAAACCATTTCAATGGAATCTTTTAAAATTATGGGCAATAAAAAATTACAATCATTAAGAGTAGCGCTACTCAAGCCGGTGACCCAATTATCAAATAATGAGAAAGAAGCATTACTGTTTACATTCTATGATGATCCAATACAAGGAGGTCATACAGGCATAGCTAGAACATTAGCAAAAATAAAAAGGCATTATTATTGGAAAAACATGACCAAAGATATAACAAAATATATAAGAAAATGTCCTAAATGCCAAAAAGCAAAGACAACAAAACATACAAAGACCCCATTAACTATCACCGAAACGCCGCAAACGGCTTTCGACAGGGTAATTGTGGATACGATCGGTCCACTACCTAAATCTGAACAAGGAAATGAATACATAGTAACGCTAATTTGCGATTTAACTAAGTACCTTGTAGCAATACCAATCCAGAACAAAAGTGCAAAAACAGTAGCAAAAGCTATATTCGAAGATTTTATTCTGAAGTACGGTCCAATGAATTTGGCATTTTGCATTTGGCCACAATAACAAAACACAAATATATAAATCTAGCAGTTCTAGCAGGTTATATGACCGCCCTCGAATGCGTGGGAACTGCAGTGTAAGCAAATTTGATATGCGCGAGCGGTGGCACGACGGCCAAGTGAACATAGTATCTCTCTCTCTCATATATAAAGACAATTATACATAAGCGTCGACCGCCGCTCTGCCGGCGTCTCTGCCGACATAGCCGGCCGATCTTAGCTTTATGCAAACATGTAATAGAATTAAGAAATCAGAATTGAAAATAAAAAGCTTGGGAGCGTACCTCTGAGTCGCTCCCAATTCAACAGAAACAACTATAACAAAACCTCATAAAGAAAAATATAAAACAATGTACCACTTTCTGCAACGGTGGTTAACTTTGTACAACTCTATGAGCATGTCAGCTAAATCGACTCATCCCACACCCTTATTATACGAAGCTACAATAGCAGGCCTTGCTACATCAATGTAAGCTTTATCCTTTGGACTCCATCGTTTGCATATCCCAACTGGTTGATGGTCTTCACACGAAGATAGAAGTTGAACTGAATTATTCTCAAACCACATTACACATGCAAGATTTTTGTTAACTTCATATTTTGCATCAAAAAGATCCTCTTCCACGTTTTTTCAATTCTGCGTCTGAAAGAAGTTGGCAATTGCTTATGCGATTTTTGCGGATAGTTCCAGTTGCAAATAAGCCCATTTCCTTCAATGCAATCAAAAGACTAACTGACGTAAACCAATTGTCAAAATAAAGCTTGAAAGGTTTACCTTCGGGAAGCCCTTTTGCTACATATATCATCATTCACATCTCCTTTTTTGGATTGTTTAGTGTTATCGTTGAAATGTAAACATTGTTTGATTTTTTCAAACCTTTCTCGTGGCATTGAATCCGATATAGCAATAAGCTTTAACTCTTTTGACCAAGCCATTTTCAGTTGCCGAACTTTTATTACTCCCTTATCAAGTCAATTACTTTGATATCAAACAAGAAAGGAAAGCTAACTTCGGTCGGAGCCGAAGTTAATATACCCTTGCAGAATACTCTGTAAATTATATTCTCCAAAATTATTCATTTGATGCATTCTTAATACTCATAAAAAATCAAAGTTATGGCATTTCCAATCGTTCAGTTATATGGCAGCTATAGTATATAGTCGGCCGATCCTTATGAAGTTTGGTAGGTTGGATTGATTGGCCAAAAATAAAACCCATAGAAAATCCCAACTTCCTAACTTAACAAACACCAAAGTTATGGCTATTCCGATCAATCAGTTATATGGCGGCAATAGGATATAGTCGGCCGATCCTTATGAAATTTGGTAGGTCGGATTGATTGGCCAAATATAAAACCCATAGAAAATCCCAACTTTCTAACTTTACAAACACCAAAGTTATGGCATTCCCGATCAAACAGTTATATGGCGGCAATAGGATATAGTCGGCCGATCCTTATGAAATTTGGTAGGTCGGATTGATTGGCCAAATATAAAACCCATAGAAAATCCCAACTTTCTAACTTTACAAACACCAAAGTTATGGCATTCCCTATCAATCAGTTATATGGCAGCTATAGGATATAGTCGGCCGATCCCGGCCGTTCCGACATATATTCTGCGTGCAAAGGAAATAAGGGTGTGTGCAAAGTTTCAATTCGATAGCTTTAAAACTGAGAGACTAGTTGTAGAAACAGACAGACGGACAGACGGACATGGCAATATCAACTCAGGAGGTGATCCTGATCAAGAATATATATACTTTATAGGGTCGGAGATCTCTCCTTCACTGCGTTGCACACTTTTGACCAAAATTATAATACCCTCTGCAAGGGTATAAAAAGGTGCAGAAATATTCTACAGGTGTCACCACGCTACCGAATTGGAGTTTATCGTCTGCTTCCCAAATACTTTTTTCTCCAGTTCAATGTCTTGGGATCAACTTTTTCTTTGATAAAGTTGTCAATATATTCAATCTCTATTGATTCTCCTTTGTCCACGATATCTTTTAAATTCTTCTCCAGCACTGCAGAGATATCTTCCATTTCATCACCACTTTCTTCGTCACTGGAGGCATCCCAATCGAAGTTGATAATCCTCTCAATGTCATCATTTGATAAACCTTTCTCTTTCGGTCTCAAACTATACTCATACTATACTATACTCTATACACAATATATATGTGTATTGCAATGGCCCAAAGTTGCCCACAAGCAACTTTACAACTTTGAAAATTCGTCACCTCGTGATTATTGAAAATTAATTAAATTAAATCTTAGCAAATTTTTGCTTATTATTGATTAACAATATTTCATGTATACTTTTAGCCTTTTTATATATATTTTATGAGTAAATCAGTCACTTTAAATATTCTACAGAATTTCACAACAATTTTTTTCACGACGCACGTCTAGTCTGTTGAGAACTATTTCGACAAATGATGTGAAAATTAGATTTTTTTGTTTTATAAGTCTACGGATACGCGAAAATACGCATTCGAAGAGCTATCCACGCTTCTGGCTAGGATCGAAGCATGCCTGAATTTACGTCCGCTCGCGCCGATGTCCGAAGACCACTATGACCTGTTGGCACTTACGCCTGGGCACTTTCTTGTTGGAGGGCCCCTCCTCGCCATGGTTGAAACCGAGATAAAGGGGGACACCTCATCATTTATAAACCGCTGGCAACACCTGAAGTTGATTGTTAAGGAAGACAACCTTCCGTCCAATCAGTGGCGATTAGGCAGAATTGACGCGGTGTTTCCAGGATCCGATGGCCATGATCGTGTGGCCACATCGGCACAGCGCGGGGACTCATTAAGCGTCCCATTGCGAAGTTCGTCCTTTTTCCGAGGGAAGCGTCCGCCTGCCCGCAATAACTAGTCGCCCCTCCACACTTCATCGTTCCGATTCGTAGCTCCAATTCATCTTCAACCCGCAGTTCTTATCAGTACTGATCCAAATTGATTATCTGTCCTATTCCGCCAATCAGATGACACACGATGTCTCCACGTCCACGCAGCGCCATATCATTGGAAAACAGACGTTAGGAATACAATCCTACCGTTGCCGAAACTGCAGCGGGATCCATCCGCTCCGGAAATGTCGTCGGTTCCTCCATCTGAGTGCCAAGAAGAGGCTCCGGGCTGTCCTTGCCAACCGGTACTGCCCCATCTGTTTGGCCCACAAGCACTCCGACGGGGCGTGTCGACAAGATATTCGCTGCAAAACGTGCGGCCAGGATCACCACACGCTCCTACATCTCGATGAACCACCGATGTCATCACGGCAGTCCCGGCCGGCGGCACGGCGGTCGCAGAGCACCGTTGCCACTCCATGACATTCTTCAGCCGCTTCTCGGCCCTCGTCCACCACTCCACGGCACTCTTCCGTCACTTCTTGGCCCTCGTCCGTCACTTCTTGGCCCTCGTCAATATATTCAATCTCTATTGATTCTCCTTTGTCCACGATATCTTTTAAATTCTTCTCCAGCACTGCAGAGATATCTTCCATTTCATCACCACTTTCTTCGTCACTGGAGGCATCCCAATCGAAGTTGATAATCCTCTCAATGTCATCATTTGATAAACCTTTCTCTTTCGGTCTCAAACTATACTCATACTATACTATACTCTATACACAATATATATGTGTATTGCAATGGCCCAAAGTTGCCCACAAGCAACTTTACAACTTTGAAAATTCGTCACCTCGTGATTATTGAAAATTAATTAAATTAAATCTTAGCAAATTTTTGCTTATTATTGATTAACAATATTTCATGTATACTTTTAGCCTTTTTATATATATTTTATGAGTAAATCAGTCACTTTAAATATTCTACAGAATTTCACAACAATTTTTTCACGACGCACGTCTAGTCTGTTGAGAACTATTTCGTCAAATGATGTGAAAATTAGATTTTTTTTGCGTTTTGTTTTCTCTGAAAACAAGAAAAACTTTAGCTGCAGCATCAACTTCATAGAATTTTTTTTTCTCCTTTTTATCTGGGAGTCACATTTCATGAATCAGCAACTTGATTAGCTATTCAAATGTACCGAGTTCCCAGGACAACAGCTGGCCAGGACACCGAAGTTTTCCTAATTAAAGTGATTTATTTTATTTAATTTTTGGTATTTTCTGTTAGATCCACATTCCTATAGATCCACATTCCCCCGATGTGTCCCTTTCCGACCACATTTTAAAATCGTACATCATGTGTTCTGCGTCGCCTCGCAGAAGGCGTACAGCGCCGCCATTCACGTCTGAGTTGAGGCTGGGTCCGCGGTAGTGGTGAACTTGCTAACGGCAAAGACGCGGGTGGCCCCTGTAAAAACGGTGTCTCTCCCGCGGCTCGAGTTGAGCGGAGCCTTGTTATTATCCGAGATGGCCAACGCCGTTCTTCCGAAGATGCCCGGGCCAGCGTCCACCCTGCATTGTTGGACTGACTCGATGATTGTTCTCGCCTAATTACTTAAGCCGGCGTGTCACTAGACAACGTACGCTCCGAGCATAATCCGGTAGATCTCGCTAGCCGGGGGTAGCGCTTTAAGACCTCGCGGACAACCAGCTGTCGTGGCATGGCCCTGCCTGGGTGCAAAGGCCTTGCTCCGAGTGGCCCGATCAGGGCTATGGCTCCCTGTGACTGAACTCGAGAAACGAGCAGTCAAAGTCCATGTTGGGAAGGCTCCCCCTGAATACATTCTTAAACGTTTTTTCACACTCGACAAGGAGCTGGGAGGGCTCATGGGAGCATGCGGCCGAGTCACGGCCTCCGAACTTCTCCATACGACTGCCATCTGTCTCGACTCCTCCAATTTACGGATGCACGGCGGTAATTATCTGATGATCCGACTTATCCGTTCCAAGTTCTGGATGCCGAGGGTGAGGAATTTGTCCGTCATATATTCGTGCAAGGTATGCGTCATCCACAAAAAGAAGTTGCAAGCGCAACTCATGGGAGACTTACCCAAAGAACGGACGTCCTTCTCGCGTCCTTTCACATATACTGGTGTGGACTATGCCGGTCCCTTCGACATCAGAAACTACACAGAACGAGCCTGTCTCATTACAAAGGGTATGTGTTGGTGTTCGTGTGCTTCGCCACGGCCGAACTTACGACTGAGAAGTTTCCCGCCGCTTTGGCTCGTTTCGTGTGCCGAAGAGGATGCCCCCGTCAAGTTTAGTCGGATAATGGGTGCGGCTGGCATACTCTCAGCGATTTTCTTCAAGCTCTCAAAGAAGCTTTGTAGGGTGCCTATGGTAATCAGCAGCAGCTCTGGCAGTTCATTCCACCGGGATCCCCCACATAGGAAGCTTTTGGGAGGCAGGCGTTAAGAGCTTCAAGACCCTGTTTTATAAGTCTACGGATACGCGAAAATACGCATTCGAAGAGCTATCCACGCTTCTGGCTAGGATCGAAGCATGCCTGAATTTACGTCCGCTCGCGCCGATGTCCGAAGACCACTATGACCTGTTGGCACTTACGCCTGGGCACTTTCTTGTTGGAGGGCCCCTCCTCGCCATGGTTGAAACCGAGATAAAGGGGGACACCTCATCATTTATAAACCGCTGGCAACACCTGAAGTTGATTGTTAAGGAAGACAACCTTCCGTCCAATCAGTGGCGATTAGGCAGAATTGACGCGGTGTTTCCAGGATCCGATGGCCATGTTCGTGTGGCCACATCCGCACAGCGCGGGGACTCATTAAGCGTCCCATTGCGAAGTTCGTCCTTTTTCCGAGGGAAGCGTCCGCCTGCCCGCAATAACTAGTCGCCCCTCCACACTTCATCGTTCCGATTCGTAGCTCCAATTCATCTTCAACCCGCAGTTCTTATCAGTACTGATCCAAATTGATTATCTGTCCTATTCCGCCAATCAGATGACACACGATGTCTCCACGTCCACGCAGCGCCATATCATTGGAAAACAGACGTTAGGAATACAATCCTACCGTTGCCGAAACTGCAGCGGGATCCATCCGCTCCGGAAATGTCGTCGGTTCCTCCATCTGAGTGCCAAGAAGAGGCTCCGGGCTGTCCTTGCCAACCGGTACTGCCCCATCTGTTTGGCCCACAAGCACTCCGACGGGGCGTGTCGACAAGATATTCGCTGCAAAACGTGCGGCCAGGATCACCACACGCTCCTACATCTCGATGAACCACCGATGTCATCACGGCAGTCCCGGCCGGCGGCACGGCGGTCGCAGAGCACCGTTGCCACTCCATGACATTCTTCAGCCGCTTCTCGGCCCTCGTCCACCACTCCACGGCACTCTTCCGTCACTTCTTGGCCCTCGTCCGTCACTTCTTGGCCCTCGTCAATATATTCAATCTCTATTGATTCTCCTTTGTCCACGATATCTTTTAAATTCTTCTCCAGCACTGCAGAGATATCTTCCATTTCATCACCACTTTCTTCGTCACTGGAGGCATCCCAATCGAAGTTGATAATCCTCTCAATGTCATCATTTGATAAACCTTTCTCTTTCGGTCTCAAACTATACTCATACTATACTATACTCTATACACAATATATATGTGTATTGCAATGGCCCAAAGTTGCCCACAAGCAACTTTACAACTTTGAAAATTCGTCACCTCGTGATTATTGAAAATTAATTAAATTAAATCTTAGCAAATTTTTGCTTATTATTGATTAACAATATTTCATGTATACTTTTAGCCTTTTTATATATATTTTATGAGTAAATCAGTCACTTTAAATATTCTACAGAATTTCACAACAATTTTTTCACGACGCACGTCTAGTCTGTTGAGAACTATTTCGTCAAATGATGTGAAAATTAGATTTTTTTGCGTTTTGTTTTCTCTGAAAACAAGAAAAACTTTAGCTGCAGCATCAACTTCATAGAATTTTTTTTCTCCTTTTTATCTGGGAGTCACATTTCATGAATCAGCAACTTGATTAGCTATTCAAATGTACCGAGTTCCCAGGACAACAGCTGGCCAGGACACCGAAGTTTTCCTAATTAAAGTGATTTATTTTATTTAATTTTTGGTATTTTCTGTTAGATCCACATTCCTATAGATCCACATTCCCCGATGTGTCCCTTTCCGACCACATTTTAAAATCGTACATCATGTGTTCTGCGTCGCCTCGCAGAAGGCGTACAGCGCCGCCATTCACGTCTGAGTTGAGGCTGGGTCCGCGGTAGTGGTGAACTTGCTAACGGCAAAGACGCGGGTGGCCCCTGTAAAAACGGTGTCTCTCCCGCGGCTCGAGTTGAGCGGAGCCTTGTTATTATCCGAGATGGCCAACGCCGTTCTTCCGAAGATGCCCGGGCCAGCGTCCACCCTGCATTGTTGGACTGACTCGATGATTGTTCTCGCCTAATTACTTAAGCCGGCGTGTCACTAGACAACGTACGCTCCGAGCATAATCCGGTAGATCTCGCTAGCCGGGGGGTAGCGCTTTAAGACCTCGCGGACAACCAGCTGTCGTGGCATGGCCCTGCCTGGGTGCAAAGGCCTTGCTCCGAGTGGCCCGATCAGGGCTATGGCTCCCTGTGACTGAACTCGAGAAACGAGCAGTCAAAGTCCATGTTGGGAAGGCTCCCCCTGAATACATTCTTAAACGTTTTTCACACTCGACAAGGAGCTGGGAGGGCTCATTGGGAGCATGCGGCCGAGTCACGGCCTCCGAACTTCTCCATACGACTGCCATCTGTCTCGACTCCTCCAATTTACGGATGCACGGCGGTAATTATCTGATGATCCGACTTATCCGTTCCAAGTTCTGGATGCCGAGGGTGAGGAATTTGTCCGTCATATATTCGTGCAAGGTATGCGTCATCCACAAAAAAGAAGTTGCAAGCGCAACTCATGGGAGACTTACCCAAAGAACGGACGTCCTTCTCGCGTCCTTTCACATATATCTGGTGTGGACTATGCCGGTCCCTTCGACATCAGAAACTACACAGAACGAGCCTGTCTCATTACAAAGGGTATGTGTTGGTGTTCGTGTGCTTCGCCACGGCCGAACTTACGACTGAGAAGTTTCCCGCCGCTTTGGCTCGTTTCGTGTGCCGAAGAGGATGCCCCCGTCAAGTTTAGTCGGATAATGGGTGCGGCTGGCATACTCTCAGCGATTTTCTTCAAGCTCTCAAAGAAGCTTTGTAGGGTGCCTATGGTAATCAGCAGCAGCTCTGGCAGTTCATTCCACCGGGATCCCCCACATAGGAAGCTTTTGGGAGGCAGGCGTTAAGAGCTTCAAGACCCTGTTTTATAAGTCTACGGATACGCGAAAATACGCATTCGAAGAGCTATCCACGCTTCTGGCTAGGATCGAAGCATGCCTGAATTTACGTCCGCTCGCGCCGATGTCCGAAGACCACTATGACCTGTTGGCACTTACGCCTGGGCACTTTCTTGTTGGAGGGCCCCTCCTCGCCATGGTTGAAACCGAGATAAAGGGGGACACCTCATCATTTATAAACCGCTGGCAACACCTGAAGTTGATTGTTAAGGAAGACAACCTTCCGTCCAATCAGTGGCGATTAGGCAGAATTGACGCGGTGTTTCCAGGATCCGATGGCCATGTTCGTGTGGCCACATCCGCACAGCGCGGGGACTCATTAAGCGTCCCATTGCGAAGTTCGTCCTTTTTCCGAGGGAAGCGTCCGCCTGCCCGCAATAACTAGTCGCCCCTCCACACTTCATCGTTCCGATTCGTAGCTCCAATTCATCTTCAACCCGCAGTTCTTATCAGTACTGATCCAAATTGATTATCTGTCCTATTCCGCCAATCAGATGACACACGATGTCTCCACGTCCACGCAGCGCCATATCATTGGAAAACAGACGTTAGGAATACAATCCTACCGTTGCCGAAACTGCAGCGGGATCCATCCGCTCCGGAAATGTCGTCGGTTCCTCCATCTGAGTGCCAAGAAGAGGCTCCGGGCTGTCCTTGCCAACCGGTACTGCCCCATCTGTTTGGCCCACAAGCACTCCGACGGGGCGTGTCGACAAGATATTCGCTGCAAAACGTGCGGCCAGGATCACCACACGCTCCTACATCTCGATGAACCACCGATGTCATCACGGCAGTCCCGGCCGGCGGCACGGCGGTCGCAGAGCACCGTTGCCACTCCATGACATTCTTCAGCCGCTTCTCGGCCCTCGTCCACCACTCCACGGCACTCTTCCGTCACTTCTTGGCCCTCGTCCGTCACTTCTTGGCCCTCGTCAATATATTCAATCTCTATTGATTCTCCTTTGTCCACGATATCTTTTAAATTCTTCTCCAGCACTGCAGAGATATCTTCCATTTCATCACCACTTTCTTCGTCACTGGAGGCATCCCAATCGAAGTTGATAATCCTCTCAATGTCATCATTTGATAAACCTTTCTCTTTCGGTCTCAAACTATACTCATACTATACTATACTCTATACACAATATATATGTGTATTGCAATGGCCCAAAGTTGCCCACAAGCAACTTTACAACTTTGAAAATTCGTCACCTCGTGATTATTGAAAATTAATTAAATTAAATCTTAGCAAATTTTTGCTTATTATTGATTAACAATATTTCATGTATACTTTTAGCCTTTTTATATATATTTTATGAGTAAATCAGTCACTTTAAATATTCTACAGAATTTCACAACAATTTTTTTCACGACGCACGTCTAGTCTGTTGAGAACTATTTCGTCAAATGATGTGAAAATTAGATTTTTTTGCGTTTTGTTTTCTCTGAAAACAAGAAAAACTTTAGCTGCAGCATCAACTTCATAGAATTTTTTTTTCCTTTTTATCTGGGAGTCACATTTCATGAATCAGCAACTTGATTAGCTATTCAAATGTACCGAGTTCCCAGGACAACAGCTGGCCAGGACACCGAAGTTTTCCTAATTAAAGTGATTTATTTTATTTAATTTTTGGTATTTTCTGTTAGATCCACATTCCTATAGATCCACATTCCCCGATGTGTCCCTTTCCGACCACATTTTAAAATCGTACATCATGTGTTCTGCGTCGCCTCGCAGAAGGCGTACAGCGCCGCCATTCACGTCTGAGTTGAGGCTGGGTCCGCGGTAGTGGTGAACTTGCTAACGGCAAAGACGCGGGTGGCCCCTAAAAAACGGTGTCTCTCCCGCGGCTCGAGTTGAGCGGAGCTTTGTTATTATCCGAGATGGCCAACGCCGTTCTTCCGAAGATGCCGGGCCAGCGTCCACCCTGCATTGTTGGACTGACTCGATGATTGTTCTCGCCTAATTACTTAAGCCGGCGTGTCACTAGACAACGTACGCTCCGAGCATAATCCGGTAGATCTCGCTAGCCGGGGGTAGCGCTTTAAGACCTCGCGGACAACCAGCTGTCGTGGCATGGCCCTGCCTGGGTGCAAAGGCCTTGCTCCGAGTGGCCCGATCAGGGCTATGGCTCCCTGTGACTGAACTCGAGAAACGAGCAGTCAAAGTCCATGTTGGGAAGGCTCCCCCTGAATACATTCTTAAACGTTTTTTCACACTCGACAAGGAGCTGGGAGGGCTCATGGGAGCATGCGGCCGAGTCACGGCCTCCGAACTTCTCCATACGACTGCCATCTGTCTCGACTCCTCCAATTTACGGATGCACGGCGGTAATTATCTGATGATCCGACTTATCCGTTCCAAGTTCTGGATGCCGAGGGTGAGGAATTTGTCCGTCATATATTCGTGCAAGGTATGCGTCATCCACAAAAGAAGTTGCAAGCGCAACTCATGGGAGACTTACCCAAAGAACGGACGTCCTTCTCGCGTCCTTTCACATATACTGGTGTGGACTATGCCGGTCCCTTCGACATCAGAAACTACACAGAACGAGCCTGTCTCATTACAAAGGGTATGTGTTGGTGTTCGTGTGCTTCGCCACGGCCGAACTTACGACTGAGAAGTTTCCCGCCGCTTTGGCTCGTTTCGTGTGCCGAAGAGGATGCCCCCGTCAAGTTTAGTCGGATAATGGGTGCGGCTGGCATACTCTCAGCGATTTTCTTCAAGCTCTCAAAGAAGCTTTGTAGGGTGCCTATGGTAATCAGCAGCAGCTCTGGCAGTTCATTCCACCGGGATCCCCACATAGGAAGCTTTTGGGAGGCAGGCGTTAAGAGCTTCAAGACCCTGTTTTATAAGTCTACGGATACGCGAAAATACGCATTCGAAGAGCTATCCACGCTTCTGGCTAGGATCGAAGCATGCCTGAATTTACGTCCGCTCGCGCCGATGTCCGAAGACCACTATGACCTGTTGGCACTTACGCCTGGGCACTTTCTTGTTGGAGGGCCCCTCCTCGCCATGGTTGGAAACCGAGATAAAGGGGGACACCTCATCATTTATAAACCGCTGGCAACACCTGAAGTTGATTGTTAAGGAAGACAACCTTCCGTCCAATCAGTGGCGATTAGGCAGAATTGACGCGGTGTTTCCAGGATCCGATGGCCATGTTCGTGTGGCCACATCCGCACAGCGCGGGGACTCATTAAGCGTCCCATTGCGAAGTTCGTCCTTTTTCCGAGGGAAGCGTCCGCCTGCCCGCAATAACTAGTCGCCCCTCCACACTTCATCGTTCCGATTCGTAGCTCCAATTCATCTTCAACCCGCAGTTCTTATCAGTACTGATCCAAATTGATTATCTGTCCTATTCCGCCAATCAGATGACACACGATGTCTCCACGTCCACGCAGCGCCATATCATTGGAAAACAGACGTTAGGAATACAATCCTACCGTTGCCGAAACTGCAGCAGGGATCCATCCGCTCCGGAAATGTCGTCGGTTCCTCCATCTGAGTGCCAAGAAGAGGCTCCGGGCTGTCCTTGCCAACCGGTACTGCCCCATCTGTTTGGCCCACAAGCACTCCGACGGGGCGTGTCGACAAGATATTCGCTGCAAAACGTGCGGCCAGGATCACCACACGCTCCTACATCTCGATGAACCACCGATGTCATCACGGCAGTCCCGGCCGGCGGCACGGCGGTCGCAGAGCACCGTTGCCACTCCATGACATTCTTCAGCCGCTTCTCGGCCCTCGTCCACCACTCCACGGCACTCTTCCGTCACTTCTTGGCCCTCGTCCGTCACTTCTTGGCCCTCGTCAATATATTCAATCTCTATTGATTCTCCTTTGTCCACGATATCTTTTAAATTCTTCTCCAGCACTGCAGAGATATCTTCCATTTCATCACCACTTTCTTCGTCACTGGAGGCATCCCAATCGAAGTTGATAATCCTCTCAATGTCATCATTTGATAAACCTTTCTCTTTCGGTCTCAAACTATACTCATACTATACTATACTCTATACACAATATATATGTGTATTGCAATGGCCCAAAGTTGCCCACAAGCAACTTTACAACTTTGAAAATTCGTCACCTCGTGATTATTGAAAATTAATTAAATTAAATCTTAGCAAATTTTTGCTTATTATTGATTAACAATATTTCATGTATACTTTTAGCCTTTTTATATATATTTTATGAGTAAATCAGTCACTTTAAATATTCTACAGAATTTCACAACAATTTTTTTCACGACGCACGTCTAGTCTGTTGAGAACTATTTCGTCAAATGATGTGAAAATTAGATTTTTTTTGCGTTTTGTTTTCTCTGAAAACAAGAAAAACTTTAGCTGCAGCATTAACTTCATAGAATTTTTTTTCTCCTTTTTATCTGGGAGTCACATTTCATGAATCAGCAACTTGATTAGCTATTCAAATGTACCGAGTTCCCAGGACAACAGCTGGCCAGGACACCGAAGTTTTCCTAATTAAAGTGATTTATTTTATTTAATTTTTGGTATTTTCTGTTAGATCCACATTCCTATAGATCCACATTCCCCGATGTGTCCCTTTCCGACCACATTTTAAAATCGTACATCATGTGTTCTGCGTCGCCTCGCAGAAGGCGTACAGCGCCGCCATTCACGTCTGAGTTGAGGCTGGGTCCGCGGTAGTGGTGAACTTGCTAACGGCAAAGACGCGGGTGGCCCCTGTAAAAACGGTGTCTCTCCCGCGGCTCGAGTTGAGCGGAGCCTTGTTATTGTCCGAGATGGCCAACGCCGTTCTTCCGAAGATGCCCGGGCCAGCGTCCACCCTGCATTGTTGGACTGACTCGATGATTGTTCTCGCCTAATTACTTAAGCCGGCGTGTCACTAGACAACGTACGCTCCGAGCATAATCCGGTAGATCTCGCTAGCCGGGGGTAGCGCTTTAAGACCTCGCGGACAACCAGCTGTCGTGGCATGGCCCTGCCTGGGTGCAAAGGCCTTGCTCCGAGTGGCCCGATCAGGGCTATGGCCCCCTGTGACTGAACTCCGAGAAACGAGCAGTCAAAGTCCATGTTGGGAAGGCTCCCCCTGAATACATTCTTAAACGTTTTTCACACTCGACAAGGAGCTGGGAGGGCTCATGGGAGCATGCGGCCGAGTCACGGCCTCCGAACTTCTCAGTATGACAAACGGCATCCCGTCATCCTTCCATACGACTGCCATCTGTCTCGACTCCTCCAATTTACGGATGCACGGCGGTAATTATCTGATGATCCGACTTATCCGTTCCAAGTTCTGGATGCCGAGGGTGAGGGAATTTGTCCGTCATATATTCGTGCAAGGTATGCGTCATCCACAAAAAAAAGTTGCAAGCGCAACTCATGGAGACTTACCCAAAGAACGGACGTCCTTCTCGCGTCCTTTCACATATACTGGTGTGGACTATGCCGGTCCTTTCGACATCAGAAACTACACAGAACGAGCCTGTCTCATTACAAAGGGTATGTGTTGGTGTTCGTGTGGCTTCGCCACGGCGGAACTTACGACTGAGAAGTTTCCCGCCGCTTTGGCTCGTTTCGTGTGCCGAAGAGGATGCCCCCGTCAAGTTTAGTCGGATAATGGGTGCGGCTGGCATACTCTCAGCGATTTTCTTCAAGCTCTCAAAGAAGCTTTGTAGGGTGCCTATGGTAATCAGCAGCAGCTCTGGCAGTTCATTCCACCGGGATCCCCCACATAGGAAGCTTTTGGGAGGCAGGCGTTAAGAGCTTCAAGACCCTGTTTTATAAGTCTACGGATACGCGAAAATACGCATTCGAAGAGCTATCCACGCTTCTGGCTAGGATCGAAGCATGCCTGAATTTACGTCCGCTCGCGCCGATGTCCGAAGACCACTATGACCTGTTGGCAGTTACGCCTGGGCACTTTCTTGTTGGAGGGCCCCTCCTCGCCATGGTTGAAACCGAGATAAAGGGGACACCTCATCATTTATAAACCGCTGGCAACACCTGAAGTTGATTGTTAAGGAAGACAACCTTCCGTCCAATCAGTGGCGATTAGGCAGAATTGACGCGGTGTTTCCAGGATCCGATGGCCATGTTCGTGTGGCCACATCCGCACAGCGCGGGGACTCATTAAGCGTCCCATTGCGAAGTTCGTCCTTTTTCCGAGGGAAGCGTCCGCCTGCCCGCAATAACTAGTCGCCCCTCCACACTTCATCGTTCCGATTCGTAGCTCCAATTCATCTTCAACCCGCAGTTCTTATCAGTACTGATCCAAATTGATTATCTGTCCTATTCCGCCAATCAGATGACACACGATGTCTCCACGTCCACGCAGCGCCATATCATTGGAAAACAGACGTTAGGAATACAATCCTACCGTTGCCGAAACTGCAGCGGGATCCATCCGCTCCGGAAATGTCGTCGGTTCCTCCATCTGAGTGCCAAGAAGAGGCTCCGGGCTGTCCTTGCCAACCGGTACTGCCCCATCTGTTTGGCCCACAAGCACTCCGACGGGGCGTGTCGACAAGATATTCGCTGCAAAACGTGCGGCCAGGATCACCCACACGCTCCTACATCTCGATGAACCACCGATGTCATCACGGCAGTCCCGGCCGGCGGCACGGCGGTCGCAGAGCACCGTTGCCACTCCATGACATTCTTCAGCCGCTTCTCGGCCCTCGTCCACCACTCCACGGCACTCTTCCGTCACTTCTTGGCCCTCGTCCGTCACTTCTTGGCCCTCGTCAATATATTCAATCTCTATTGATTCTCCTTTGTCCACGATATCTTTTAAATTCTTCTCCAGCACTGCAGAGATATCTTCCATTTCATCACCACTTTCTTCGTCACTGGAGGCATCCCAATCGAAGTTGATAATCCTCCAATGTCATCATTTGATAAACCTTTCTCTTTCGGTCTCAAACTATACTCATACTATACTATACTCTATACACAATATATATGTGTATTGCAATGGCCCAAAGTTGCCCACAAGCAACTTTACAACTTTGAAAATTCGTCACCTCGTGATTATTGAAAATTAATTAAATTAAATCTTAGCAAATTTTTGCTTATTATTGATTAACAATATTTCATGTATACTTTTAGCCTTTTTATATATATTTTATGAGTAAATCAGTCACTTTAAATATTCTACAGAATTTCACAACAATTTTTTTCACGACGCACGTCTAGTCTGTTGAGAACTATTTCGTCAAATGATGTGAAAATTAGATTTTTTTGCGTTTTGTTTTCTCTGAAAACAAGAAAAACTTTAGCTGCAGCATCAACTTCATAGAATTTTTTTTTCTCCTTTTTTATCTGGGAGTCACATTTCATGAATCAGCAACTTGATTAGCTATTCAAATGTACCGAGTTCCCAGGACAACAGCTAACAGGGACACCGAAGTTTTCCTAATTAAAGTGATTTATTTTATTTAATTTTGGTATTTTCTGTTAGATCCACATTCCTATAGATCCACATTCCCCGATGTGTCCCTTTCCGACCACATTTTAAAATCGTACATCATGTGTTCTGCGTCGCCTCGCAGAAGGCGTACAGCGCCGCCATTCACGTCTGAGTTGAGGCTGGGTCCGCGGTAGTGGTGAACTTGCTAACGGCAAAGACGCGGGTGGCCCCTGTAAAAACGGTGTCTCTCCCGCGGCTCGAGTTGAGCGGAGCCTTGTTATTGTCCGAGATGGCCAACGCCGTTCTTCCGAAGATGCCCGGGCCAGCGTCCACCCTGCATTGTTGGACTGACTCGATGATTGTTCTCGCCTAATTACTTAAGCCGGCGTGTCACTAGACAACGTACGCTCCGAGCATAATCCGGTAGATCTCGCTAGCCGGGGGTAGCGCTTTAAGACCTCGCGGACAACCAGCTGTCGTGGCATGGCCCTGCCTGGGTGCAAAGGCCTTGCTCGAGTGGCCCGATCAGGGCTATGGCCCCCTGTGACTGAACTCGAGAAACGAGCAGTCAAAGTCCATGTTGGAAGGCTCCCCCTGAATACATTCTTAAACGTTTTTTCACACTCGACAAGGAGCTGGGAGGGCTCATGGGAGCATGCGGCCGAGTCACGGCCTCCGAACTTCTCCAGTATGACAAACGGCATCCCGTCATCCTTCCATACGACTGCCATCTGTCTCGACTCCTCCAATTTACGGATGCAGGCGGTAATTATCTGATGATCCGACTTATCCGTTCCAAGTTCTGGATGCCGAGGGTGAGGAATTTGTCCGTCATATATTCGTGCAAGGTATGCGTCATCCACAAAAGAAGTTGCAAGCGCAACTCATGGGAGACTTACCCAAAGAACGGACGTCCTTCTCGCGTCCTTTCACATATACTGGTGTGGACTATGCCGGTCCCTTCGACATCAGAAACTACACAGAACGAGCCTGTCTCATTACAAAGGGTATGTGTTGGTGTTCGTGTGCTTCGCCACGGCGGAACTTACGACTGAAAGTTTCCCGCCGCTTTGGCTCGTTTCGTGTGCCGAAGAGGATGCCCCCGTCAAGTTTAGTCGGATAATGGGTGCGGCTGGCATACTCTCAGCGATTTTCTTCAAGCTCTCAAAGAAGCTTTGTAGGGTGCCTATGGTAATCAGCAGCAGCTCTGGCAGTTCATTCCACCGGGATCCCCCACATAGGAAGCTTTTGGGAGGCAGGCGTTAAGAGCTTCAAGACCCTGTTTTATAAGTCTACGGATACGCGAAAATACGCATTCGAAGAGCTATCCACGCTTCTGGCTAGGATCGAAGCATGCCTGAATTTACGTCCGCTCGCGCCGATGTCCGAAGACCACTATGACCTGTTGGCAGTTACGCCTGGGCACTTTCTTGTTGGAGGGCCCCTCCTCGCCATGGTTGAAACCGAGATAAAGGGGGACACCTCATCATTTATAAACCGCTGGCAACACCTGAAGTTGATTGTTAAGGAAGACAACCTTCCGTCCAATCAGTGGCGATTAGGCAGAATTGACGCGGTGTTTCCAGGATCCGATGGCCATGTTCGTGTGGCCACATCCGCACAGCGCGGGGACTCATTAAGCGTCCCATTGCGAAGTTCGTCCTTTTTCCGAGGGAAGCGTCCGCCTGCCCGCAATAACTAGTCGCCCCTCCACACTTCATCGTTCCGATTCGTAGCTCCAATTCATCTTCAACCCGCAGTTCTTATCAGTACTGATCCAAATTGATTATCTGTCCTATTCCGCCAATCAGATGACACACGATGTCTCCACGTCCACGCAGCGCCATATCATTGGAAAACAGACGTTAGGAATACAATCCTACCGTTGCCGAAACTGCAGCGGGATCCATCCGCTCCGGAAATGTCGTCGGTTCCTCCATCTGAGTGCCAAGAAGAGGCTCCGGGCTGTCCTTGCCAACCGGTACTGCCCCATCTGTTTGGCCCACAAGCACTCCGACGGGGCGTGTCGACAAGATATTCGCTGCAAAACGTGCGGCCAGGATCACCACACGCTCCTACATCTCGATGAACCACCGATGTCATCACGGCAGTCCCGGCCGGCGGCACGGCGGTCGCAGAGCACCGTTGCCACTCCATGACATTCTTCAGCCGCTTCTCGGCCCTCGTCCACCACTCCACGGCACTCTTCCGTCACTTCTTGGCCCTCGTCCGTCACTTCTTGGCCCTCGTCCGCCACTCCGCAGCATTCTTCAGCCGCTTCTCGGCAATTTTTTGCCACTCGCTGTCGTCGCTCTGTCTCTATCGCCCCTCCTGCAGCGGTCAGTTTCAACCTCCTTCCGACTGGTTGTGTGCGCTTAGATACCGGGACTCGAGTCTTCAACACTGCGGCGCTCATCGACCCTTGTACGCCTACGAGCTACATCGACGCTTCGCTAGCTGCGAGTTTTCGCTTGCCTACTACCAACGTTGGAGGAGAACAGTGGCCCACTGTACCGCCGCTGCTCACTGAGCTCTAAGAGCTTTCGATCTGAAACATGTGTTGTAAAAGTATTTTGGATTTAATTAGCGCTAAGTGTAAAAGAATGACTTTTCGGGTGAACCCACAATATGCCACGTATATGCTGGGTGGTTGTGAGTTGACTAGAATCATGCATTTTGATGGCCTTGGCATCCTTAAGTTTTCTTAATCTTACTCTAGTAAACATCTTCAAATTAATCTACCATCCCTATCAAACCGTTGAATGATGATCGGCACTACTTTAATTCGTAAATTTATTCACGAGGATGTGGAGAGTCCCAAATTATTGGATCGCCCAAACTTATCTGTCTTAATATAATTACCAGCAACTATAATGCTCTTACTTTAAATCAATTTAGTTCAAAGTATAATATGCATGAACCTTTTGGAGTATTGTGTTATTAATTTAATAGACTATACCACATTATTTCTACTACCGATTCTTTGTCAATCTTAAAAGCATTAACTTAAAAGCATTTGGCACGAAATTAGTATTATAATTTTTGTGTTGTATGTATTTTAACATAGTAAGTCTGCTTTTGTGCGTCTTCACAGAGAACGGTCGTGTTTTTGTTTTGCGCTCGAATTTTCATTTTCTTGTTGAAACCACCGGGGTTTACTTAAATCTTTTTAACGTTTCTACACCTTTAAGTGTTTTCCAACAACTTTCCGTTCGCTTCGCGAGTGCATCGTGATTAACTTGTGTTTAGTAAATAAAAAGTTTTTATCATAATTTAATTCGGTGCTGGTTTGTTGTTATTGTTTTCTATTGCCCCTCCTTTCAGTCTTTCTCTTCGTCGTTGATCGCTGTTGGAACGGCACGCACTCCAACGGTCATATCTCTCAGAGGTGTTTTTTACCGGAGTTAATCGGTTAATAATCCCGCACTCTCTCTCTTTTCGTTTCTATATCGTTTCGTGGTGCCTAACACCAAAATTAATTAAATGGCAGGTCACAAAGGGTCCTTTTTAAAAATTCAATTTCTGAAATTCTCCGTGTAACCTCCGGTGTCCCACAAGGGAGCCATCTGGGTCCGTTACTTTTTACATTATTTATTAACGATCTTCCCTCAATTATAAGTCATTCTCGCGTACTTATGACGCAGATGATGTTAAGTTGTGCCTGCAATATAAAGACATTTCCTGCCATTTAAACTTGCAATCCGATCTAGATAATTTTCAAAACTGGTGCCGAGATAATTTACTACAAATTTAAACGGTTCCAAGTGCAAGCTGATGACTTTTCATCGGGCCAATCCGATATATGCGACTTACACGTTAAGTGGCAGCTCTTTGGATAGAATAACTCTTGTAAACGATCTTGGCGTTCTCTTGGACCCTAAACTAAAATTTTCTAATCACATTTCGTCCATGGTTAATAAAGTCAGAGGAGTGCTTGGATTTATTAAAAGGTGGTCTAAAGAATTCGATGATCCTTATTTGACTAAAACTTTATTTATTTCGCTAGTCCGTCCGATTCTGGAGTATGGGTCTCCTGTCTGGAGTCCACAATACGGAATACATATTGGTCGTATTGAATCTGTACAAAAAAACCTTCCTTCTTTTGCTTTACGGCGGCTAAACTGGGATGCAAATCTTATCTTACCTTCTTATTCTAGTAGACTTCTTTTGATTAATTTACCATCCCTAGCCAACCGTAGAACGATGCTTGGTACTTATATTTATTACTTTATTTATAACCTTATACATGGTGATATTGACTGCCCCGACTTGTTAAGTCGGCTAAACTTTCTGTGCCAAGTAGATTAACTAGAAATTATTTTCCCCTAATTTTCAATCATTGTAGATCTAACTATGCCTTGCATGAGCCTTTCAGAGTATTATGTTCTGACTATAATAGACTTTTTCCTGTAATATCAAATCTTGACTCTCTGGCGCTCCTAAAACGATTGATACTTGCTTCATTGGCACAAGATTGATCTAACTATTACTTTTTTCCCCGGACCTTTACCTTTATTTTCCTATCTCGCGTCTATCTTATCGCGAATCGTGCCGTACGATACACGGCTGCGCCCCTCGGTCGGTTGGGCGGGTAAGTGGGCCGTAGGACTCAAAAAAAAAAAAAAAAGTTATTCGGTGTTTTGCTTCCGCTCTGTCGCTCTGCTTGATCTCTCATTAAAAAGTTCTTGAGCGCTTTCGATTTTTTTGTCCGCTATAGTGCACAGTGGTCCGTGGCTATTCTGGCCTGGCGATTCGACTTCAGCTCAGCTGCCAATCTTAGGCGCCACTCAAATGGTACTTAGATCGGGGGCAAATAGTGATTCGGTATCCGAAGTTGCTGGAATCAATGTGGCTCCGCTAGGTACTTCCGCTCTGTCCGATCAAAATAAAGAAGTGGCCCTAAAACCTCATGTAGACTTAACGTCCGGATTACCTGCCGATACTGGTAGTACAGATACAAATTCTGTAGTACCAAAAAAGGTTGCATGTGTTGTACCAAAAACGGTTACTTGTGTTCGGGTGCCCCAGCTAAAACATGTATTTGTTTCACGGCTCGCCCCAGACCTCTCATCACTGGATATTACGGCTTATATCCGTAACAAAATCCAAGTTGATGATTTGAAGGTCGAACAATTTAAATTTTCTTATGCTAGGAAAGTATCATCATTTAAGATTGGTATTCCTTGTGCTCTTTTTGCATCTGTGTGTTCCACCAGTTTCTGGCCCGAGGGCATATTTGTAAAAGAGTACGAAGCTAAGAGATAAAAGAATAGTTCAGGGGAAATGGAAAACACCATTAAAGAACCATCCCCAGCGCCCTCCACATCCTCTTCTGTCCCAAAAAACTAGCCTCCTCTTTTCTTCTTTGCTATCAGAATACAAGAGGCTTACTTAGTAAGCTGACTAAATTGTATTCGAATAGTTTTTCTTTCCCATATAAAATTATGGTATGTACAGAGACCTGGTTAAGGCCGGATATTCTTAGCTCCGAAATTCTACCGGGTAAGTACACAATTTATAGGCTTGATCGTCAGTCCAGACGGGGAGGTGGAGTCCTGATTGCTGTCGACTCCACCTATTCGTCTGAATTACTAACTTTTGAAGAATTTTATGACATCGAATTCCTAGGTATAAAATTATCGTTTCCCGGTAGTTTTGTATATATTACTTGTTCATATATCCCACCATCATCTGAGTTCCCTATTTACGCAAATCACCTTTCCGTTATTCAGTCCATTTCCAAAAAACTGTCAGATCGAGATCAGTTAATAGTATTGGGTGATTTTAATATACCTAGTGCGACATGGTTCCCTGACGAGAACTCTAACATTTTACTTCCTTTAGCGCAGCATGACTTTATTGACGGCTTGCTTGACATTGCGCTAAGTGAACCATGTTAAGAACTCCTTAGGACGTTTACTGGACTTGTGTTTTGTTTCAAATTCAGAAGGCGTTTGCCTATCAAGAACGTCACCACTTACACAACCGGAAGATCCTTATCATCCAACTCTAGAGCTGACTGTAGACGCAAGAACAGAGCTGAATAAAAATCTGAAAAGTCGGTTAAACGAATCCGCTGCTTCCGTAAGGCAAACTTTCATCTTTTAAATACTTTTATATCCGGCAATGACTGGTCCGAATTTTATTCATGCACTAACGTGGCTAAGGCCGTTAATATCTTTTATAATGCATTGAATTCCTTCTTTTATCTGTGTGTTCCGTTATACTATCCGTTAATTTCAAATAAACCTCCGTGGTTTAAAAAGAGTTGTCACACCTAAGACTTTTCAATAAATTTAAAACCTAAGGGCTCGGTCAAATTTTATCGTGCTTAACGCCCGGTGATTTAAAAAGCTATTTGACTCGTTGTAGGGTCCAATTTTCACAAGATCCAAAACAGTTTTATAATTTTGTTAACACTAAGCGTAAATCAGCCTGTTACCCTGCATCACTATCATTCCAAAACTCTACGGC
Organism: Drosophila carrolli; assembly: GCA_018152295.1. Classification (NCBI taxonomy): domain Eukaryota; kingdom Metazoa; phylum Arthropoda; class Insecta; order Diptera; family Drosophilidae; genus Drosophila; species Drosophila carrolli. The sequence goes on along the minus strand of JAECXJ010000183.1, from coordinate 1,851,728 downwards.
AAATTCTGATCAGGCAAGTGCCGATCTAATTGCCCAGTTTTTCCAGACAACATATTCTGTTTCATCCCGTCCAAATCCGTCTTATTCAAATGCCTTACGCAAGTCGAACTTGATTTTTTGTCCGGGGTTAAGCGAAAGCTCCCTTCTTTTGGATCTCCATAAAGTTAAGCCTGTCTATTCACCGGGTCCGGACGGAGTTCCAGGCTGCGTGCTGAGGTACTGTGCTGAAACTCTGTGTAGACCTCTGTACAAATTATTTACCTTGTCTTTAAAAACATCTAATTTCCCACTTATTTGGAAGGAGTCATTTGTCATTCCCCTTCTTAAGAAAGGAAATAAATGCAATACAAGTAATTACAGAGGCATATCCAAATTATCCGCCATCCCAAAGCCTTTTGAAAACACTATTACACCCCATTTGCAACATCTTTGTTGATCGATTATATCTTCATGTCAACATGAATTTATAAGGCGAAGATCTACGACGACAAACCTCTTGGAGCTAACATCTTTTGTAATAAATGGCTTCAGAAAGAACATGCAGACTGACGTAGTTTACACTGATTTTAGTAAAGCGTTTGATTCAGTAAATCACACGCTTCTTGCATTAAAGCTAGACTTATTAGGGTTTCCATGTGATCTTCTAACATGGATCTCAAGTTATCTGAGTGGTAGGACTTAACGGGTCCTCTTTAAAAACTCGATCTCTGATTTGATCCGAGTTACTTCAGGCGTCCCACAAAGAAGCCACCTTGGCCCACTTCTTTTTACTTTATTTATAAACGATCTCCCTCTAGTCTTGACAAAGTCGCGTGTCCTTATGTACGCAGATGACGTTAAGTTATGCCTGTAATATAACGAAATTTCTAGCAGTTCAGACTTACAATCTGACCTAAATACTTTTCAAACATGGTGTTGTGAAAATCTTTTAGATTTAAATAGCGCTAAGTGCAAAGTAATAACATTTTTTCGGGTGAACCCACAATATGCAACGTATACGCTGGGTGGTTGCGCGTTGTCTAGAATTACGCATGTTGATGACCTTGGCGTCCTCCTTGACCCTAAACTTAAGTTTTGTTACCATATTACTTCTATGGTGAATAAAGCCAGGAGAGTACTTAGATTTATTAAAAGGTGGTCAAAGGAATTCGATGATCCCTATGTTACAAAGACTCTGTTCATTTCACTAGTCCGTCCAATCCTGGAGTACTGTTCTGCAGCTTGGAGTCCTCAGTATGGTGTACAAATAGACCGGATAGAGTCTGTGCAAAAGAACTTTTTATTATTTGCTCTACGGGGCCTTAACTGGAATGCAAGCCTTATTTTACCATCCTACTCTAGTAGACTTCTCCTAATTAATCTACCATCCTTAGTAAACCGTAGAACGATGCTTGGCACAACTTTTATCTATAAACTTATTCACGGGGATGTGGAGAGTCCCGCTGGGTCGCATAAGCTTCTCCGTTCCTAATAGAATTACTAGGAACTATGTTCCTCTTACATTAAATATTTGTAGATCTAACTTTGATATGCATGAACCGTTTAGAGTACTGTGTAACGACTATAATAGACTATACCACATTATTTCTACTACAGACTCTTTGCCAAGCCTAAAATCATTAATTTTATCTTTAGCACAAAATTAGTATTAGTCTCGTACGTATTTCTAATCTTAGTCTGTCCGTTTCCCCATGGGAAATCTGGATTTTCTTGATTAGGCCGGTTGGCATCTATTTCTGTACGTTATTTTTGATTGAACTTGGTTAGGATCTTTTAAATTTGATAAGTGTTTGGTCGGGACCCCCGCCCTAGTCCTTAGTCGTGACGGAATAAGTGCGGTGTCGCAGACGTCCAGGTTGGCTTCATGGTATACTTCGCCAGCATTGGCGATAGAAACTTAATGATGCCCTGATACCACTCTGCGTCTATGCAATCAGGTGGAGGTCCTTGGTCTCTCTTGCTTCGGCTGACGACGCCAATGATCCATCGGTCCTTCACATCTTCTGCAAAGTACCTGAGAAATGTCACACGGATCTTTTCGCTTATCGGGAGTCTTGTCTACCATTTTATGTCTTATTATATCTTTTAAAAATCCTCCTAAGAAGTATGGTCTTTCCTGATGGAATTGATGGCCAGACGCTTCAAAATTCAGAGTGCTTTCTTTCCTTGAGAGAGTCCTGCCTGTTATGGAGGCATCTTTGTGCTCACCTTTGGCTGACTGCCAGATGATTAACTGTATTAAGTATTTATTTAAGATCCAAAACATAATTTATTTATTATGTTTAGATTATTGCATTCGTACTGCTTGACCAGTTGACAAAATTATATTTATATCCGTTACTCATAGAGTAAGTTATTTTTTGTTATTTCATGGAAAAAGTCAACCAAGCCCATAAGCCCCTTTTTTTAACATTTTTTAATATTTTTTTTCTGAATGCACAACATCTCGAGAATATTGTGTTAAAATTTTAGATCGATCCGAGAAAAACTTCCGAACTTATAGGCAGTTGAACCTAGGTCAGTAAGGGCGTTTTATATTAAATTTCTGGGTGTCCCAAACTTTAAAACCCTCTCCTGAAAAGTTGCAATTTCAAAGTCGGTGTACATGATCCTGCAAAATCTATCGGGCGGATCATTTTGGGATTTTGCACTACTAAATTCCTCCGGTAACGCTGTCTATTTATTTGTTTTGTAATTTATTATTTTTAGAGCAACAAATATCTCGACGCTTTGAGCGAAAATCGGGGTTTTTGACTTTTAAGTGCCTTAAAAAATCGAAAAAATAAAAAAAATAAAAATTTTACAGCATTACCTGAGGAATCTTTTTCTTTAACTAATGCAATTTGATTTTTTCATTTCATATGATTCTGTGACCAGTTATCGTGTACACCGCAAAACCTGTGTTCTTCGAGGCGCCGCCGGAGATTGCCTGAATCTCAATAAATTTTTAATATTTTTGGATGAAAAAATTCACACGTATTGTTTAAATGTGTTAAACGTGTTGTTTAAAAAGTTGAGCTAAGACTATCCGTATCGCCAATAAAAATTCTTAAAAAATTACCGATGTTGCACCGAGTTAACTATACCGCCCCCTTAATTTAAATGGTGAGGAAATTTTTTTATTTTTGATAACAATATAAAAAAATTCTTATCATTATGTTGAACAATTTTTTCGTTAAATCTTTATTGTCCCACTAAAACATTAAACTATTAATCTCACCAACACTTTTTTTAGTTTTCATTTAATTTGTAATGCTTCCATGGAAATAAATTATCACATTTCTTTTTAGAACCATAAGTTATTGGAAAAAATGCTAATAACAAAATAAATCCATTAAATATGCTTGCTTGCTTGTTTATAACGATTTATTTTTTTAATTTTGTTATCAAAAATAAAAAAAATGTCTCAACATCTAATTTTTGGGGCATGGTTGACTTTGGCTTTGAACCGAAATTTTACTTTTCATTTACTTGCGGCCTTAATTAAATTGTAATATTAAATAAAATGGCTATATATGAGTAAAGATATTTTTGTGATTAATTCTAAACGCATTGATTTCGATGTTCCCAAATCTAAATTGTATAGACATCGTTGATATTTATTAGTTTTCTATTTTATTTTAAATTTTTGTATGCCAGCAATATGATATTGTCTTCCGGTTTTCCAAACATTAATACCGTACATCTCCAACTATATGCATATAAATTATGTTTTTCGGTTCGGAATAAATTTAAAAAACAAACGATTTTTATTTTAATATATAGCGGAGTCTTTATTGGTAAAGTTCTTTCAAGTTAGACCCCCAATCATAAACTGATTTTACAAAATGCATTATTCTTATAACTATGGCTCCTACCGGTGACAGCGCCCAAGCGGCGAAAGTGGACTTTGATTCGATAATTTTGATTGGTCAAAACTGTGGCCTGATGGGATGGTTTCTAGGCTGCATCTTTTGTTTAATTAATTTGGATTGGCCAAAGCTTTTATGCTGACGAATGGGTTCTCAGGCTGGACCCTTTGTGTAAAGGTCTGAATATTGTTTATGTCTGCCGTCGTCGATAAAGGCGTGTGAAGTGTTTATAATTCGGATGCCGCCGATCGAAGGCGTGGGAATGATTTATGTCTGAGGGGTTAAATGTTTATGTCGGATTGATTTGAATAACTGTAATAGTAGGCTCTGGACTTATGTTATTGAGAATTGTTAAATGCAAACTGCAATAGTAGGCTCTGGGCTTATGTTATTGACAATTGGAATAATGGGTATCTTTGGATATACAGGTTGTATGTTGGGTTTGGTAGCTAGGGTATTTGCGTATACGTCACTCGCCCCTCCTTTAAAAGATTCAACATCCTTGTTGAACTTAAACAAAATTTCTTTTTTGTTGGCTAGGCGCCTATAGGTAAATATGATGTAAGTTGTGATGCTTAAAAGTATAATTATTAATTTCGAAAAAACAATCCACTTATAGATTGATTCTTGTTTTTGTTGATGGGTAATAGAATATTTAAGTTTTAACAATCGTATTGGTTCATATAATTCATATAATTTTATATTCATTTATATTCTTTGAAGTTGTAAATTTTATATCTCTTATTTCTAAGGAGCGTTGACTTAATTGTATTAGATTGTTACCCTGAATTGTTTTGTTGAACATCTCGCAATCTTGATTAATTTGTGTTTCACTTAAATTATAAGTAATAATGATGTAAGGTTGAATGTATTTTACAGATTCATTTTCTGATACAAAAGTGTGTTGACATTTTGCTAATTGATTAGTAAGGATTTGAGAGATACATTGATCCGTGATTATACATTTTTGGTCTAATATATTTATACCCGTTACTCGTAGAGTAAAAGGGTATATTGTATACGTGCAAAAGTATGTAACAGCTAGAAGGAAGCGTTTCCGACCCTATAAAGTATATATATTCTTGATCAGGATCACTAGCCGAGTCGATCTAGCCATGTCCGTCTGTCCGTCTGTCTGTCCGTCTGTCTGTCTGTCTGTCTGTCCGTATGAACGCTGAGATCTCGGAAACTATAAAAGCTAGAAGATTGGCATTTTGCATGTAGATTTTAGAAGTTCCTACGCAGCGCAAGTTTGTTTCAAAATGGTGCCAAGCCCCCTTTAACGCCCACAATCGCTTAGATACGATTTTAAAAATTTAAATATTTCGGAAAAGTAAAAATGCAGTTTTATTGTGCTTATCAATACCTATCGAAATGTTTCAAATCGGACCATTCGTTAAAAAGTTATGCGTGATCAAAGTTTCTATCTCCATCTCCCTCGCACTCCCTTTACCTGAGTAACAGGTATCTGATAGTCGGGGCACCCGACTATAGCGTTCTCTCTTGTTGTTAATGAATTTGGTGAATTTTCCAAGTAAAATACATTTTTTTCGTCGTTTATAAAATATGCATAATGTGTCTTTAGTTTGACTGCTTAACCAAGCTGAAGTTTTGATTGATAGTAATTTTTCTTCGTTTATGTTCTCTAACTCTTCATGTCTTAATATTTTAGGATTAAATATTTCTACTCTTGTTAATTGTAAACTCATTTGTAAATCCTCAATGTATTCTAGAAATATATTTAGGGAGTATCTAAAAATGTGCAAGGCATTTTCCTCTTCTTTATCTCTTACGAGTCTGTTTATATCTTTGGATTGCTCGTTTATTATTTGAATTATTTCATTAAATTCTTTGTTTTCAATTATTTTTTCCTGTAAGTTTTCTAGTTTATCTTCTAACTCCTTTTTATCATCTTCAGTTAATGTTCCAAATAAATATTTGTAAGCTATCCCTACAAAGTTGATTAATCCCCGTTTTTGTCTTTGTGACGAAGTAATTCCCTTGATTTCATGTTTTAATTGTTTCAATGTTAAAGCAAGGTCCGGTACGTGTGTAAATTGGTTATCGTATTTTATAAAATCTTGATATGTTTCAAATATTTTAGTTTGATTTATTTTAATCATATGGTGTTCATAATTTAGAGGTATTTTTATAGTGCCTGTGTTTAGAAGTAAATAACCGTTGTTCGAAGTAATGGGTGTAATGCTAATTTGTGGAGCTGTTATCAATGGTATTTTCGTCCATGTCACTATCATGATCAATTTCAGTATCAGAGTTAGTATTGTCAGTCTCCCTGGAATGATGAGAGAGATTATTCATTTTAGCTTTTTATACCCTTGCAGAGGGTATTATAATTTTGGTCAAAAGTGTGCAACGCAGTGAAGGATACATCTCCGACCCTATAAAGTATATATATATTCTTGATCAGGATCACCTCCTGAGTTGATATAGCCATGTCCGTCTGTCCGTCTGCCCGCCTGTCTTTCCGTCTGTCTGTCCGTCTGTCTGTCCGTCTGTCTGTTTCTACCCGAACTAGTCTCTCAGTTTTAAAGATATCGAATTGAAACTTTGCACACACCCTTCTTTCCTTTGCACGCAGTATATAAGTCGGAACGGCCGGGATCGGCCGACTATATCCTATAGCTGCCATACAACTGATTGATCGGAAATGCCATAACTTTAGTGTTTGTAAAGTTAGGAAGTTATGATTTTCTATAGGTTTTATTTTTTCCCAATAAATCCGACTTACCAAATTTGATAAGGATCGGCCGACTATATCCTATAGCTGTCATATAACTGAACGATCGTAAATGCCATAACTTTGGTGTTAAGATTTTCTATGGGTTTTATATTTGGCCAATCAATCCGACCTACCAAATTTCATAAGGATCGGCCGACTATATCCTATAGCTTCCATATAACTGAACGATTGAAAATGCTATAACTTTGGTGTTTTTAATGTTAGGAAGTTGGGATTTTTTTTGAGTATTAAGAATCATATGAATAATTTTATAGAATATAATTTACAGAGTATTCTGCAAGGGTATATCAACTTCTGCTCCTCCCGAAGTTAGCTTTCCTTTCTTGTTTGAATTTACTCCTGTGTTTTATTACTTTATGACCCCTATTAGTTTCTTGCCAGTGCTTTTCATCTTTTTGTTCTAATGCTCCTGTCTTTTCGAATGGGTTTACTAATTTAGCTTTACGTTTCATTTCTTTTTCAACTTTAGTGTATTCCAAATCTATTTCATGTTCCTCGCGGTTTTTATTAATTTTATCTATCTTGTATTCTTTCCGTTTTTGTATATTTTTGTTCGGTTTTATGCCATAAAGAAATATTTCGGCAGGAGATTTCCCTGCGGCATCATGGGATTTTTCATGATTACAAACGTATGTCGCTTTTTCTATATTCATTAATTTATCTTCTGCTGTGTATTGATAATTCTAAGCTTTTCATTCATTGTTTTATGGACGCTTTCTATGTCGGCTATACCATTCTTGCTAGTTGTTATTTCAATATTGATATTTTCCTTTTGTAACCAATTTTGTAATGATTTAGATACTAGGCCAGGATCTTGATCCATTTTAATTGTTTTTGTTTACCTATCACACTCAAAAATTTTTAGAAGAGCTTTTTTACTTTCAATCCAATCTGTCGTTTTGGTTTTGGTAATAGAAATGAATTTTGAATGAATGTCGATACATGTTAAAAATTTATGTTGGTCAATAAAGTAATAGTCTATAACATATTTATTGCGAATACCTTTGGTTTCTGGAGTTTTTTCAAAAGGAAAAGCAACTTTTCTGAGCTCTGCTTTGCTTAAATTACAAATTTCACATTTATTAATAATGTTTTGAATAAGTTTTTGTGCGTCTGGGAAATAGTATTTAGTTTTAAAATCGTCATAAGTTTTTTTTTATACCTTGATGTATTGTCTTTTCATGTATTTCTAATATTTTCTCGTGAAAGTCTGCATATGTGGGCAAGTTGGGAAGTATAACTGAAGTTTTCATTAATTTCGTTTCCGTATTTGGTTTAATTAATTTCATATAGGCTCGTTGAAAAATAGCAAAGTCTTCGTCATTATTAATGTACATAACAAAATTGTGTCCACATATACATTTTATAATTATGTCTTTGGCCAAGGTTTTAGTCATGTCACTGTAAATTATTTTATTAATAGTTTTATTAAAGTAGTGAGTAAGTTCGTTAGTGTCTTGATTTCCTTTTTCAAATATAAGTTGGTGATTAAAAACTTTAACTGGTCGGTCGGTAATTTGTATGCAATCACCATTATCTTCTTGTGCACTATGCACCGTTTCTGCAGTAGTATCTAAATCGTCTTCATTTTGAAATACTTCTTCAATTTTGTTATCTTTAGTTTTTTTTCTTTGTAATCCTTGACAAAGCATCTGCTACGTAATTCTCTTTTCCTTTAATGTACTTTATTTCATAATCAAACTCTCTAAGTTTAATTTTCCATGGTTGTAATTTCATATTAGGTTCCTTTATGTTATGTAACCAAACAAGCGGTTTGTGGTCAAAGCATATTTTAAAACTTCTTCCAAAGAGATGGGGGCGGAAATACTTAGTCGCCCATACAATAGCTAATAATTCTTTTTCAATAGCTGCATAATTTAACTCATGTTCATTTAATGTTCTACTGGCAAAACAAATGGGTTTGCCTTCTTGAGATAGAACTGCACCTAATGCATAATTGCTTGCATCTGTAGATAAATCGAACTTCTTTTCAAAATCTGGATAAATGAGAATTAAATCGTTACTTATTAAAGTTTTTAAGTTTTCAAACGCTTCATTGTAACTAGCATCGCTTACATTTATTTTTGATCCTTTCTTTAAGCAAAGAGTCATTGGTTTTGCAATTTTTACGAAGTCTTTTATAAATTTTCGATAAAATCCACAAAGGCCTAAAAATGATTTTATTTGTTTTGGAGAGTTTGTAAATCTTGAATAGCTTGAATTTTATTTGGATTTGCTTTGATTTCTTCGGTTGAAATGATGTGAACTAAGAATTCCGTTTCTCGTTTCATAAATTCACATTTATCTAATTGTCGTTTGAGATTTGATCTGCGAAGACGTTCGAATACTTTTTTAAGAGATTGAATGTGCTCTTGTAAAGAGGTAGAAAATATAACAATGTCGTCCAAATATACTAGACAATGGGTATCTATTATGTCATGTAATACATTATTCATACAACGCTGAAATGTAGCGGGTGCGTTTTTAAGACCAAAGGGCATTTTAGTATATTCATAGTGACCTTTCTTAGTGGAAAATGCAGTTTTTTGAATAGAGTCTGGGTCCATTTCAATTTGATGGAACCCTTTAGCAAGATCTAATATTGTAAAATATGGACATTTTCCTAACTTGTTTAAGATTTCGTCCATGTTCGGAATAGGGAATTTGTCATTAATAGTTATTTCGTTCAATCCTCTGTAATCGATAGCCATACGAAATTTGGGTATGCCCGATGCATCCATTTTCTTGGGTACCATTACAATTGGACTGCAATAAGATTTGGATTTTCTGATAATACCTTTTCTAATCATTTCTTCAATTTGTTTTCCTACTTCTGTATCGTAAATAAAAGGATAGATATATGGTCTCCTATAAATTGGTTTTTCATGTTTTGTTTTAATAACGTGTTTGATTTCGTTCCTGAAAGTCAAATTTTCACCTTCATGATACTAAATAACAAAATATTTTGACATTAAATAATGAAGTTCAGTTTTTTCTTCATTATTTAAGTGATCGTCTCTTATGTTATTGTCAGATAAATCTGTTTGTAAGGCATAAATATATTCCTCACATTAGAAAAAGTTTGTTTAGGTTTTTCCGTTATATAATATTTACCATTGGGAATTCATATTTATTTAATTCGATAGTGTTTTTCATAAAATACATTTTTGCTGATGATTCTTTTAGAATTTTTCTTCCAATAAGAATGTCATAATGATTTGAAAAGTTGTTTATGTAAAACGTTTGTTTAGATGAAAATAATTTTGGAATACTAAACTGGATATATTTATTCAAAGTTACAGATTCACCTGTAGTTTCAATTTTAGTAGAATTATTTTTAATTAAGTATTCAAAGAAGTTTTCGTTAATTAAATTTATGGTTGATCCTGTATTGATAAGACAGAGGTATAGTTTATTATAAATTTTGATTTTTATGGCTGTTGTGTTTCGTCCGAGGCTGTTGTCTGAAAATTTTCAAATGTCCGTTGTGTCCGTTGGTTACGACTTGCGTTGTTGATCTGATTCTGAAACTCGGGGACGTTTTTGGGGAATATTGCTACTCTGAGTATTCTGGCTACTCTGTCCTTGATTATTTTGAGAGTTTTTAGGATAATAATTATTTCCTGAATTATTATAATGATTGTTGTTACCCCAACTTCTATTAGAGTCGACTTATTCTGTCTCTGTTGATTGTTGGTTTATTTGTTTTGATAATTATTATTTTGGAATCTACCCCCTTGGTAATTATCTGAATGATAGTTGGGTTTTGTATTCGAGAATGATTTTGATGTTTTAAAATCTTGAAGTTCATCGTCTTCCTAAGAGTTGTGGGACATATACGAACGATTATTTATGGATTTTTCTTCAAACATTCCTACAGCTTGGGCAGCTTGTTTTAATTTAAAAGGAGTTGAAATATCAAATTTGCTCAACGTAATAAAAGTTTTTACAGGTAATTTTTCACGAATCACTTCAATATCAAATTTGCTCAACGTAATAAAAGTTTTTACAGGTAATTTTTCACGAATCACTTCAGCTAATGTGTCACTCAATGTCCTCGAAACTAGAACTGTGTTTTCAGGATTATTATCTAAGCTAAGTTTACAACAAATTCTACTTGTCTGTTCTTCTTATTCTTCAACAAATTTACGTAAATTATTATACCCGTTACTCGTAGAGTAAAAGGGTATATTGTATTCGTGCAAAAGTATGTAACAGCTAGAAGGAAGCGTTTCCGACCCTATAAAGTATATATATTCTTGATCAGGGTCACTAGCCGAGTCGATATAGCCATGTCCGTCTGTCCGTCTGTCTGTCCGTCTGTCTGTCCGTCTGTCTGTCCGTCTGTCTGTCTGTCTGTCCGTATGAACGCTGAGATCTCGGAAACTATAAAAGCTAGAAGATTGGCATTTTGCATGCAGATTCTAGGAGTTCCTACGCAGCGCAAGTTTATTTCAAAAAGGTGCCACGCCCCCTTTAACGCCCACAATCGCTTAGATACGATTTTAAAAATTTAAATATTTCGGAAAAGTAAAAATGCAGTTTTATTGTGTTTATCAATACCTATCGAAATGTAGAAGAAATTTTTCAAATCGAACCATTCGTTAAAAAGTTATGCGTGATCAAAGTTTCTATTTCCATCTCCCTCGCACTTCCTTTACCTGAGTAACGGGTATCTGATAGTCGGAGCACCCGACTATAGCGTTCTCTCTTGTTTTTATATTTAGTCTCACGTAATTCGGCTTTTATTCGATGTGGAGGCGTTGCGCTGTTGAACTCGCCGATAAGTAGGCTTCTCAATTCTTTCCAGTCCTGTGGTACATTTCTCATCAACTGGCTTTTCCAACTAGGAGGTTCCTGATGGCTGCTTGTATAATTTGATTTTGGCCTTCTGATGCTGTAGGATAATGGAGACTAATTCATCGACTTCTTTTATGAAGAGAGCCAAATAGAGTGGGTCTCCATTAAATTTATTTATCTGCTTCAGTTGCAGAAGGAAATGGTTTATTGATACATCAGAGAGGGTTTGTGAAGTTTTTGATGCTGCAGCTACGGCTGCTGCTGCTGATGATGTTGATGGCAGATCCATATTTAATGTTTTAAGTTGAGTTGTTGTAATTAGGCGAAATAATTTCGATTATTTTCACTGGCTTAGACAATAGAAATCCTCATTCGTGATTTAACTAATGTTGATTAAAATTTTTTTTTAAGTAAGTTCGTTAGGTTAGGTTAGGTTAGGTTAGGACGGCTGCCAGGCTGTAGCCTGGTACACCTAGACCTCTGTGGGTCCATTGTGATACCGTAAGATCTCTGTTTTTGGGTCCCCTATCCGTTAAGAGTCAGCCTGTAGGTTGGTCGATCAGCAGGTCCCCCATCCGGAGGATTTAATAAAAGAGCTTAGACTCTTCAGGTTAGTCTGCGATATTTCGGTCAGGTCATTTATGAAAGGATATCCTAAGTGTTTCAGTCTAAGCCTGCATAGGGCTGGGCATGAACAGAGTAGGTGTTCCACCGTTTCCTCTTCTTCCTCATCCCTGCAGCTTCTGCAAAAATCGTTTTTTGGAGCTTTTAGCCTGCCGGCGTGTGCGCCAACGAGCCAGTGGCCTGTGAGTACTCGAATTAGCATGCCGCACTCAGTGCGGCTGAAATTGAGTAGTTCTGATGTTTTCTTATTGTTTATTTCAGGCCATGTCTGGTGAGAGATTCGGCATTGCGGTGTGTTTTGCCAATAAGTGTTGGCTAATTTGCTGAAGTGGTTTTTAATAATTAGCTTACAAGTAGCCATCGGCATGCCGACATTCTCCTTTCCTGGAAGGAGAGGTATGGTGGTGCCTTGCCTGGCTAGCTCGTCTGCTATACAGTTGCCTACGATATCCCGGTGACCCGGAACCCATATAAGGCTGACAGTAAACTGACTAGCCATCTCGTAAAGAGATTTGCGACAGTCTGCTATTGTTCGGGAGTTTGTATTTGTCGAGTAGATTGATTTAATAGCCGCTTGGCTATCACTATATATGTTTATGTGTCTGTTCTGGGTGTTTAAGTCCCTTAAACAGACAAGTGCTTCCATTATAGCATACACTTCCGCTTGGAAGACACTGCAGTGGTCAGGAAGTCTGAAAGACCGCCTGATCTCTAATTGCTCGGAGTATATGCCTCCACCTACGTGTCCGTCTAGTTTGGAGCCGTCTGTATATAAACAGATTGCGTCTATTGAGCCCGGTCGGCCACGATCCCAAACTTCCCTGCCTGGGATCAGAGCTTCGAAGGGCGTGTGATTGTATTCACGGGTTTTACATAGATCCGTTTTTGGCGGGATCAATTTGTCATGCTGAAGAATCTTAGCGTGACCATACAGTTGGGCTTTCCATTGCCCTGTATCCCTTAGTCGAATGGCTGCCGATTTCGCCCTTCCATTCCTGCTAAGTCCAGGCTTTGGAGGTTCAAGATCGCATTCAGCGCTTCGTTTGGGGTAGTTCGAAGGGCTCCACTCATACACAAGGCCGCCATGCGCTGTACTTTGTTAAGTGGAGTTAAGATACATTTTTTGTGTAAAGCGGTCCACCACAGAGCCACTCCATATAGTAGGATTGGCTTGACTACCGCTATGTATATCCAATTGACGATTTTAGGGGACATACCCCATCTTAGCCCAATTGCTTTTTTACAAGAGTAAAGTGCAATGGTCGCTTTCTTGGTTCTCTCTTGGTTGTTTAGGCCCCATTTAAGACGCTTATCTAATACTAACCCCAAGTATCTTGCGTGCTCGCTAAAAGAGAGATTACAGTTGTTTAAAGTGGGTGGGTTAAGTTTTGCGATTTTGTATCTATTTGTAAAAAGGACTAGTTCAGTTTTTGAGGGATTTACCCCAAGTCCGTTCCTTGTAGTCCATTCCGATAGTGTTTTTAGTTTTGCGGTCATAAGATCGCATAATGTTTGTGGATACCTACCATTAAAGATGATAGCGACATCGTCTGCGTATGCCACTATTTTACAGCCTCCTCCTTCAAGAATCCGCAGTAGTTTATTTACCGCGATATTCCATAAAAGGGGTGATAGTACACCTCCTTGCGGAGTGCCTCTGTTCACTAATCTAGTCTGGGTTGAGGTCCCTAGTGTGGCCGTGACCAATCTGCTTATCAGCAATTTGTGGATCAGCTCCACCAGCGGTGGCTCAACCCCTAGTTCAGTGAGGGATTCTGTTATTGCCGCGGGGAGCACGTTGTTGAAAGCTCCTTCTATGTCAAGGAAGGCGATCAAGGTGTATTCTTGTATACTGAGTGATTTCTCGATGTTGCTTACTACCAAGTGTAGCGCCGATTCGGTCGACTTACCTTTGGTGTATGCGTGTTGCGCCTCTGATATCTGCGTCGGGTCAATGATGTCTCTAATATGTAGACCTAACAGTCTTTCTAGGATTTTTAGCAGGAATGATGTCAGACTTATCGGTCTGAAATCCTTCGCTGTAGTATGGATGGCTTTCCCTGCCTTAGGGATGAAAACGACTTTCGTTTCCCGCCATGCTGTAGGTAGTTCTCCTACTGCAAGAATGGTCTGGAATATTTTTCTCAGCCAGTTTATAGCTAGTTCTCCTGCTTGCTGAATATGTGCCGGTGTTATATTGTCCGGTCCCGGCGATTTGTATGGCTTAAAACTATGAATGGACCAGTTTATATTACGGTCTGATAGTAGGAGATTTAAGTTTATTCCTTCTCCAGTGTGTCTTCCTGGGGGATGTCCTGTTTGCAGGCTCCCTGGGAAGTGAGCGTCTAGGAGTAGGTTTAGGGATTCTTCACTAGAGTCCGACCATGATCCGTCAGCCTTTTGGAGATAGCCCAGGGATACGGCTGTCTTAGAAAGTATTTTTCTGAGCCTTGCGGCATCAGTTGTCTTTTCAATGTCCGAGCAGAAGTTCTGCCACGCAGTTCTCTTCTCTTTTCTGATGGCCTTTTTGTATGTGGCTAGTTCCTTTTTGTAGCTTTGCCAGTTTATGTCCTCATTTGCAGCTTTCGCTCTATTGAACAGGTTTCTGCATTTGGCTCTGAGGATTGATAATTGCTGGGTCTACCAAGGAGGTTTTTTCCTTCCCCTTGGTTTCCCTAACGGGCATGCAGCTGAGAATGCCGCGTTGCATGCTTCTGTGAATTTGTTTACTATATTATCTAGCTCCTGAGTGCAAGGAGTGCTTTCTGGTGGCTTCCTGGGGAGGAAGTTCGATAGAATTTCTTTGTATTTATTCCAGTTTGCCCGCCTGGGTTTGGCAAAGCTGACCGGCGCAGGTGACACTAGGGACAAAGTTGTCTCTATAAACCTATGATCTGAAAATGAGTGCTCGTCGGAGACAGCCCAGTTTGTGACTGTGCTTATGAGTGAATCTGATGCCAGGGTTAGATCTATGATCGTTTGGCACGTTTTTGTTATAAAAGTAGGGGTATTGCCCCTATTACAAAGAAATAAGTTCGAATTAAGAATGAAATCGAATGAGTATGGTGGGCATTTGCATCGCATCCTATCACCAAACCTTTCTTAAGCTCTTCACATTCCTGTACCAGTCCTCTAACTAGCGCGTCTGGGGGGTCTACCTTTTCGGAAGCCATGTAGGCCGATAGCATCCTAAAAGAGCCGCTTTGCAGCTCCAGGCTTATTGCTGTGTTGTCTCCGTTGCTGTAGTTGTGAAGCAGAAATGTACTAAGATGCCGTTTGGCTAAAATGCAGGTTCGAATTTTACCTTGTTTGGGGTCAAGCATAAGCTTGTAGTCTTTTGTTCCCAGTCCAGCAACCCTGCCTCCTGCTACCCAGGGTTCCTGAACTAAGACCACGTCGGCTTCGCCTTTGGCCAGGCGAAGCAAAAGAGCAGCGGACGCTGCTTTACTGTGATGTAGGTTGATCTGCAGGAGTCTTAGCGACATCCCCAGCTGCAACCTCCACCACAGTAACGTCGGCCTCCGAATCGCTCAGGTCCACTTCGTCGATTGCCGGTCCCATCGCTCGCATCTCTCTGCTTAGCGACGAGTCGGTTGAATAGCCGTCCTCCGGCACACCAGGGGCCTCCACTTCCTCCGCAAGCACCTGCTCGGCTGGGTTGCCGGCAGGACTTCCCGATGAATTAGAGTCCCCTTTATATATTTTAATATGTATGGCACTGAACCCATAGTTGAGCGTTCCCCGACCAGCCTCTATGGGAGCGATCGACTCCTTATTCAGTTCCACAATCGCTGGGTTTACGTCACCTACGTGCTCCTCCACCTTAACGACTTTCCAGTCTTTTGTGGGGAGATGTGGGTTGCATTATTGCAACATATAGAGGATGTCCTCCGGTGATGCGATTGCTGCTGGGAGCCAAATTCTGGCTCGCGGTCTACTGGGGACGTCACACCAATCTAGTGCGACTATGTTCGCCCCTTCGTAGACTGCACCGAGCTGAGCTACCGCCTGTTTATATAGGTCAGCTGATCGTTGATTATCGCAGGCCACCACTTTTACACTGCCCTGGTACCAACCCGCGTCCATACAGCAAGGCGCTGAACCGGGCTTCTCGCGTACCATACGCAGGCAAATGAGTGACAGCTTGGACTCAACCGCCTTCCATTTGTTTCTGGGGATCCTGTTCTCCGGATTTCCCCTATCTATGAGTCCAAGTAGGACCCGATCTTTGGTGATCTCGGCAAAGGAGACCGACGGCTGGATCTTCGATCTCTTCGCCGACGGGCCGGGCAGCTCTATGGAGCGTTGCCTCTTTGCCTGAGCACCTTCTTGTTGGGGCTTCTCTTGCCCATAGTTGGGAAACACTGTCCTTGCCCACTCTACCTTCTTTAGCCATTCTGGCGAAGGCGTGGCGACAGTGCTTCTGGCATGTGAGCGCAGGGTTTGGGCGGCAGTCCGTCTCTCTGCGTATGTAAAATTCTTCTTTGCACGAGCGGGTGACCCGATCGACTTTGCTGCGCCTACCACTGGTTTTGGAAAAATCGCATCGTCGGTACTGCCTCGTTGCAAGATACCCGCTGGTTGTCCGGGACTGCTTATTTGCTGGGGTTTCCGTCCACGATTCCGTGTTTGATTTCCACCGCCAGCTTATTCGCAGTTGGCCTCGAGTGAGGTCGTCCGCTATCCGCAACCTGCGACCCGCTCGGTCGCCCCAGCTAGGCGGCTTCAGAACCATCTCACAAGTTCCTCAGACCAAGAGTAAGTTCGTTTTGCAGATAAAAAAAATGTTTTATTTTTGCGAAGTAATTTTTTAATTCCTTTTTAGGTAGTCACTCGCGACGATATTACTTGTATCCTACCGGCTGCGCCAATTATGTTTTTCGGTTCGGAATATATTACAAAAAAAAAACGATTTTTATTTTAATATATAGCGGAGTCTCTATTGGTAAAGTTCTTTCCAGTTAGATCCCCAATCTTAAACTGATTTTACAAAATGCATTATTCTTATAACTATGGCTTCTACCGGTGACAGCGCGCAAGCAGCGAAAGTGGACTTTGATTAGATAATTTTGATTGGTCAAAACTGTGGCCTGATGGGATGGTTTCAAGTTTAATTAATTTGGATTGGCCAAAGCTTTTATGCTGACGAATGGGTTCTCAGGCTGGACCCTTTGTGTAAAGGTCTGAATATTGTTTATGTCGTCGATAAAGGCGTGTGAAGTGCTTATAATTCGGATGCCGCCGATCGAAGGCGTGGGAAAGATTTATGTCTGAGGGGTTAAATGTTTATGTCGGATTTATTTGAATAACTGTAATAGTAGGCTCTGGACTTATGTTATTGAGAATTGTTAAATGTTTATGTCGGATTGATTTGAATAACTGCAATAGTAGGCTCTGGGCTTATGTTATTAAGAATTGGAATAATGGGTATCTCTGGATATACAGGTTGTATGTTGGGTTTGGTAGCTAGGGTATTGCGTATACGTCACTCGCCCCTCCTTTAGAAGATTCAACATCCTTGTTGAATTTAAACAAAATTTCTTTTTTGTTGGCTAGGCGCCTATACGTATATATGATGTAAGTTGTGATGCTTAAAAGTATAATTATTAATATCGTAAAAACAATCCACTTATAGATTGATTCTTGTTTTTGTTGATGGGTAATAGAATATTTAAGTTTTAACAATCGTATTGGTTCATATAATTCATATAATTTTATATTCATTTATATTCTTTGAAGTTGTAAATTTTATATCTCTTATTTCTAAGGAGCATTGACTTAATTGTATTAGATTGTTACCCTGAATTGTTTTGTTGAAGATTTCGCAATCTTGATTAATTTGTGTTTCACTTAAATTATAAGTAATAATGATGTAAGGTTGAATGTATTTTACAGATGCATTTTCTGATACAAAAGTGTGTTGACATTTTGCTAATTGATTAGTAAGGATTTAAGAGATACATTGATCCGTGATTATAAATTTTTGGTCTAATATATTTGTTAATGAATTTGGTGAATTTTCCAAGTAAAATACCTTTTTTCGTCGTTTATAAAATATTCATAATTATCATTAATGTCAATTTGTCGTCCTATATTATCTGGGTATTTTATGATTCTATATTTTTGTGCTTCTTTAAATGATGTGGGTATATGGGCTATCATAAAAGTGTCTTTAGTTTGACTGCTTAACCAAGCTGAAGTTTTGATTGATAGTAATTTTTCTTCGTTTATGTTCTCTAACTCTCCATGTTTTAATATTTTAGGATTAAATATTTCTACTCTTGTTAATTGTAAACTCATTTGTAAATCCTCAATGTATTTTAGAAATATATTTAGGGAGTATCTCAAAATGTGCAAGGCATCTTCCTATTCTTTATCTCTTACGAGTCTGTTTTTATCTCTGGATTGCTCGTTTATTATTTGAATTATTTCATTAAATTCTTTGTTTTCAATTATTTTTTCCTGTAAGTTTTCTAGTTTATCTTCCAACTCCTTTTTATCATCTTCAGTTAATGTTCCAAATAGATATTTGTAAGCTATCCCTACAAAGTTGATTAATCCCCGTTTTTGTCTTTGTGACGAAGTAATTCCATTGATTTCATGTTTTAATTGTTTCAATGTTAAAGCAATGTCCGGTACGTGTTGGTCGCACAATTTAAATATCTAATATATAATATTTAATCAACCACGTTAAATAAGAATAAGTTAAAACATAAGCACGATAGTTTAATGGCTCTTCTCTAGGCAGTGGGAGGGATAGAGACAATAAGTAGGTCGTTACTAGTGCGCAGTTGCAAAGGAAGCGAAGCAGCGAGAATCAAGCCGGAGATGCAATGGAAATTGCCACCGAACACGTGAGGATCACCAGAAAGCGAGAGTACGCGACGGCAGCATCGGAGCAGAAGAGCGAGAGTACGCGACGGCAGCATCGGAGCAGAAGAGCGAGCTTACGCCAGCGTCACCAGCAATAGAACCCGACGTCGTGAGAGCAAGACAACTCGATCATGCAGAAAAACCGAAGCAGCGAGAAAGATGGAGTGCCAAAGAACTTGGCTGCATGAGTTCTGGAGTGCGTATAAAAAGTCAAGTTCTGGACTGCGAAAGAGAGTCGAGTTCTGGATGGCGAACGGAAAAGTCGAGTGCGGGAGTAGACATGGGATTATTTTAACTTCGCGACCGGTAACCTTGCGGTAGTACCACGTGCACCAGCCGAGCCAGGACCTGCAGCCACACACTCCAACGGATACCAACACCACGCTTGCCGGGATCCACTACTCTTAGTGAGTAGCGTTAAGACAAGGAGTGCGGTATAGGCAGGGAAAATCATTCACATGTAGAATCAGCATCTTATTACTAACAAGAAAGCTAACTTCGGGCGGAGCCGAAGTTGATATACCCTTGCAGAATATTCTGTAAATTATATTCTCCAAGATTATTCATATTATGCATTCTTAATACCCAAAAAAAACCCAACTTCCTAACTTTAAAAACATCAAAGTTAAGGCATTTCCAATCGTTCAGTTATATGGCAGCTATAGGATATAGTCGATCGGCATGATGAAATCCTTTAATTGAATTTCAACAATAATAACAACTATATTACCACTAAAGACAAACATATATATTTTCTGATTCAAACTTGTATAAAGTATAAAATGTAACAAACAAAAAATCTGTAAATTGAGTTTAGGAAATATACGCGATTTTATGCTTAAATAAAAATCCGATAATTATGAAGTTTGGTAGGTTGGATTGATTGGCCAAAAATAAAACCCATAGAAAATCCCAACTTTCTAACTTTACAAACACCAAAGTTATGGCATTCCCGATCTATCAGTTATATGGCAGCTATAGGATATAGTCGGCCGATCCCGGCCGTTCCGACATATATACTGCGTGCAAAGGAATGAAAGTATATATATTCTTGATCAGGATCACCTCCTGAATTGATATAGCCATGTCCGTCTGTCCGTCTGTTTGTTTCTACGCAAACTAGTCTCTCAGTTTTAAAGATATCGAATTGAAACTTTGCACACACCCTTCTTTTCTTTGCGAGCAGTATATAAGTCGAAACGGCCGGGATCGCCCGACTATATCCTATAGCTGCCATACAACTGATTGATCGGAAATGCCATAACTTTGGTGTTTGTAAAGTTAGGAAGTTGGGATTTTCTATAGGTTTTATTGTTTCCCATAAATCCGACTTACCAAATTTGATAAGGATCGGCCGACTATATCCTATAGCTGTCCTATATCTGAACGATCGGAAATGCCATAACTTTGGTCTTTGTAAAGTTAGGAAGTTAAGATTTTCTATGAATTTTATTTTTGGCCTATCAATCAAATAAAATATGTTTTTCAATTATTTTTACGATTGTTCCTGTGGCTGTTATATGGTAATAATAAATATGTTATATAGCTCACCAATTGTCAGGCAAGCCATTTAAATTTTTTTTGCCAGAAATGTGTTGCTTTTTAATTATTACAATTAATTAAAATTGTAGAAAAAAATCACTTAAGTAATTGTTTGCGCCGCTCTCCCCTCTCTTAAATTGCCCGCGCTTTCCTCGTAGCGAATGCCTACTCGCCCGCATTGGATGCTCGCGACTCCAGGCTCTCCCGCTCTCCCGCACTGGACGCTTGCGATTCCAGGCTCTCCCGCCTTCCCGCTCCCGGAATCTCTCCACTGCGCTTTGAAACGCAGCGCTCAATTAGGCTTAAGTTAGTCTTTCATGTTATACGACTGATTTTTACCGAAAACCACATCGAGTTTTGTTCTTTCTTTTGCGCACCGCGATCGTCGAGTGTTTTTTTTCACCATCTCTTTCAGCTTGCTACCCGGCTACGTGCAACAGCCGCAACGCCCGACGAAGCAGCTCCCAATCGACGAACACCCCCGACGCCCCAACTCTTCATTTTTTGGTCCATTCGAGCCAGATAAGTGCCATATTATTAATTTTTTTATTAACTGCCGGTCGACAGTCAGCCATCCGAAAAACATAATTAGTTTGACTTTCTGACCATTTGTCTAGAATCCAAGTCCGATTTAATCCGACGACGGCAGTTAGCAAATTACAATTCCAATTCCGTCTTTTATTTCTTCGTTCTCTTTTAACGTGCGGCCATATTGCCTATTTTCCAATTCCTTTTCGTGTGCATATTGATGTACAAGTTTCATATTAGCATTTGGCCGTACATCCATTAAATATACATCCAACATCAAATCGAAGAAAATAAAAAATATAAATCCAAATCAAAGTGTGCAAATAAAAAGTCCAGCGTACAGTGAAAAAAATTAATTTCAAAAAAATTCAGTGAACAGTGAAAAATAAATTAATTTCAAAATTGAGTTCAAATTCATTTCCCACAAAAAAGGGAAACAAAAATTAAGTGTTCCGCCAATTTCGGCCCACAAATATTTTTTGATATTAATTTTTTATTGTACATCCGCTGTGACAATATTTGCTTACATTATTAAAAATCCAAATACAGTCCACAATAAATCGAAAATTTAAAACACATGCCCGCCGGCAAAATTTACAATAAAATTTTCCGCCATATTGATTACATATATTACATCCATATTACATACATTTATACATAACTACACCCCAATTCCAAAAGTTCAAGTATTTCCGTCGGCCATCCAATAAATATATATTAAATAAATTCTCAAAGCCGTCGTGAAATAACTTGTGTGTCTCAGTGTGTTTTTCTTATTTACATATTTTGGGCACTATCCATCCATACATCCACACATACACGCGAATTGCAATACCGCAAAAAGCTCGAAATTCCCGCGCACTCCAGCGTCACCAATACACAGCCCGCAAAAGTTCGGGCAGTTGTTTTTCAATCATCCCATAAATAAATTCCAACAAAATTAATAAACACCAAGTTCAACTCCAATAAAATTAAACAAATACTGAGAATTACTGCCAGTTCCAAAAAAAAAAAAGAGAAATATAAAATACTGCCGCCATCGCGAAACTAGTGGAATCAATTTATTAATTCATTTATTATTAGTTTGTTTCTTCGGTTTCAAATTTTTTTTCAAAAAACGCCCATTCCAGTATTTTTTTTCTTATTTATTGAGCTTGGTAAATCTACATATATATCGATACTCGATTTTTTTCGATACTCGAATATTTTTTTTTTTTAAATAAAGAAAAACAAAACAATCTCCAAACACTGCCGGGGACATCCAATCCCATCCTAATTCGGCCAACCACCCCCTATAAAATACCAAACGTCAAATACCTCATCAGGTACAGTATTTTTTCAGTATTTTATTTTGTAGTATTTTTTTGGTATTTTTTCCATTCTTGCTCCATCGTTCCATCAAAAGCCTGGGGAATATTTTAACAATAATTCAGCCACGCATATCGACTATTTTTGAGCTAGTCGATACCCTATTTCCACCGGTCCATAAGTGGGTCCGTAATTGTTTCTCTGATTTTTGTCCAAAATATCAGCGCGCACATTCCATCCTAACAGCATCCTAGTTTGGTATGTACAGGGAAAGTTCCAACAAACTTCCCTTCTACGTTATCCGTCCTCAATATTCGCCGAGACGAAATCCGAGAGATATGGGTCCGCATCAAAAAAGAGTACGATGCATGTACCGTATGCCTTGTAGCAGCCGGAGAAGGGGCAGCTGACAGCTTGCCAGTCCTCAAGGCTAAGTACGGTTATTGCTACAGCGCGTACGAAAGGTGCGGCGCCCAGATAGCAGATATGATAGCGCAAACTCCGGAACTTCCGCAACCGTCCCCAACGCCAGCTGATCCTTCTCAGACATACATTCCGTCAGGCTGCCGGCTTCCGCCGTGCGATACCGAGGTTTTTACCGGCGACTATCTTCGTTGGCCAACCTTTAGGGATCTATTCACGGCAATTTATATCAACAATCCCAGACTCACTCCTGTCGAAAAATTATTCCACCTTAATGCTAAAACGAGTGGCGACGCTCACAATATAGTTTCAAATTCACCCCTTACTAATGATGGCTTTCGATCAGCAGGGATAACCTGACTGAGCGTTTCGAAAACAAGCGATTGTTAGTAAACAGTCAATTAAAGATACTTTTCAATGTACCGTCCGTCACACAGGAGTCTGGGTCAGCTTTGAAAGAACTTCAAAGTACCATCCAGGGTTGCCTTACTGCACTAGAAATGTCCGGTATTCAGGTCGAAACTTGGGATTGCCTCTTGGTGTATATGTGCTCGTCCAAACTCCCAAAGCTTACGCTTTCCCTATGGGAGCAGTCCCTTCATAACAAAGCCGAGATCCCTACGTGGCACGAGCTGAACGTTTTCCTAACGGAGCGTCACAGGACACTAGAAGCCATAGATGATGTTCGACCATCAGGTTCTAGTCAGACTCAGCCCAGGGCATCCACTTCCAACTCGGCGTCTCGAAGAATAAATTCATATGAGACAAGGGTAACCTAGAGGGTGCCATCTCTGTAATAGAGAGAACCATCCTGTACGCACATGCGCCAAATTTCTCCAGATGACGGTCGACCAACGAATCGCATATATAAAAAGAAAACAGCTGTGTTTAAACTGATTTGCGCGGACACATCAGTTGCGCGACTGCGAAAGCGCACATAACTGCTTCACGTGCCGCGGCCGCCATCACACCCTCCTACACCGAGGGAGCCCATCCCCAGCGCGCGCAAATCCAACGCCAACGCCCAGATCCAGACCAAATACTCTCGGTCCCTCGGCTGCCAGTGGCACGCAGTCAACGCTTCAGAATTATTTTGCGGCAGGCACTAGGTCAGTCGTCCTAGGCACCGCTATAATTAATATATGCCAACGAGGTTCCAATTTCCAAGCGCGAGCCTTAATAGACTCCGGATCTGAGGAGACCTTCATCACTGAGCGCCTTTTCAACCTGATTAAACTGCCGTTCCAGGTTATCCGAGCACAGGTCTCAGGACTTAATCAAACGGTCTGTTAATTCACGATCCGTTCTCCGACCCGGCCTAGTTTGCAGTTAAACACCACTGCCTACGTGCTTCCACAAATAGCCGGAAATCTTAATTCATGTCCGCTTCCGCAACATTTCCTGCGAAATCTTCCCGAACTTCCGCTAGCGGATCCAAAGTTTTATGAGAGCGCACAAATAGATATTCTATTCTATATTCTGTGGCTCGGTCAAGAGATCATTTTCGGCTGGATTCTAACAGGACCAGTACCCGCTCCGAGGCATGATCAAATATCATCCTTTTCCACGCAAGTTGCACACACGTATGAAGCGTCCCTCGATAAATTCCTCACCAAATTCTGGGAGGTGGAGGATCTGCCAGTAAAGGTGGCAAAAGAATCCGACGTGATTTGTGAGGACAATTTCCTTCGGACCACCACAAAAGACGAGACCGGCAGGTATGTCGTGAGTCTTCCTTTTCGAGATCCTGAGAACATTAATTGCTCCCTAGGGCATTCCAGATCCCAGGCGCTGGCTCAATTCTTAAGAAACGAGCAGCGAATAAAAAGGGACAGTACGTTAAAATCCAAGTACTACTCAGTTATTCAAGAATATCTCGACCTCAATCACATGAGAGAAGTCCTTCCTACCCACGATTCAGCGTGTTACTACCTGCCACACCACGCAGTGTTAAAACCGGGGAGTACGACCACCAAACTTCGAGTGGTATTCAACGCCTCCAGCCCTTCAGACAATGGGGTCAGCTTAAATGATATCCTTCATGCTGGCTCGGTCCTACAGGCCGATCTAACCATCCAGATCCTGAAGTGGCGATATTTCCGATTTGTGTATAGTGCTGATATCGAGAAAATGTACCGGCAGATCTGGGTAGATCCGAAGCAGACAGCGTTCCAACGTATCTTATTCCGCGATAGAGAAGGATACATTCGAGATTTTGAGCTAAAAACTGTTACGTTTGGGGTCAATTGTGCCCCGTTTTTGGCAATTCGGGTACTGCAACAGCTGGCGACCGACGTGCAACTAACCCATCCGAGGGCGAGTAAAGTTATTCGTGGTTGCATGTATGTCGATGATGTCCTTTCGGGAGCTGACTCTGCAGAAGAGGCTCACCTCACCATTCGCGAGTTGCAGAGTGCCCTCGATTCGGCTGGTTTTCCATTGAGGAAATGGACCTCCAACCACAAAGAAGTTTTGGCTCATATCGAAACCGATCATCTTTTAAATGCCGATTTCCTCGAAATAGATACGGAAAGCACGGCGAAGACTCTCGGAGTCCGTTGGAAAGCAACATCCGATGAGTTTTTCTTCATCCCCCCCCCCCCCCCTCGCATGTTCAATCCGAACACAATCCAGCTGACTTGGCCAGTCGGGGAGTGCCCTTACAAGAACTGGTCGACAACTCCCTTTGGAGATCAGTGGCCGGCCCAAAGCAACGACTTACAGGTGACCGAAGTGGAAAGGTGTCCTGTCAAGGCCCATGTTGCGTCCATTCCGACAGAAGACATCCTTGATCGCTTTTCCAAGTTAAATAGAGCTTTACGGGTCCTTGCGTATGTCCACCGTTTTGTCCAGCAATGTAGGAAACAGTCGCCGATTCCGGAAGTCCATCTAGAAGCCCAAGAACTTGTCGCCGTTGAATGGCTCATGGTCATTAGCAATCAGCGCAGATATTTTGCCAATGAATATCGCTGCTTGAGTCAAAAGCGTCCTGTGTCCGCGACAAGTCCCATCCTCTCCTTGAACCCCTTTCTAGATGAGAAAGGTCTTATAAGGGCGTGCGGCCTCATAACGGCATCCGAAAATTTGCGATATGATGAACGACATCCTATAATCCTCCCGTACGAATGTGCACTCTCTCGACTACTGGTAAACTTTACGCATCTCATAACGTTGCACGGAGGTAACCAGTTAGTCGTACGTCTCACCCGGTCAAGATACTGGGTTCCGAAAATAAAGAACTTGGTAAAGGCCGTTATTAACTCCTGCAAGGTCTGCGTTATCCATAAGAAGCGATTGCAAGTTCAGATGATGGGAAGTTTTCCTAAAGAGCGAGTTTTTCTTTTTCCCGGGCACTCACGTACACAGGGATGCCCTTTCGACATAAAGACATAAAGGCCATCCATCTAGAGCCTACATCCGATCTGACGACCGAGAAATTTCTCGCCGCTTTCGCTCGGTTCGTATCCAGAAGAGGTTGTCCCCGTCAAGTGCAGTCCGACAATGGGAAAACCTTTGTCGGCGCTGCCACCCTGCTCTCCCGCGATTTTTTACAAGCCGTAAAAGAGTCTGTGAATGATGCGTATAGTCATCAGCAGCTCAACTGGCAATTCATTCCTCCTGGGGCACCCCATATGGGAGGCCTGTGGGAAGCGGGTGTCAAAAGCTTCAAAGCCTTGTTTTACAAGTCCACCGCTACTCGAAAGTACACTTTTGAAGAACTTTCAACCCTCCTTGTGAAAATTGAAGCTTGTCTAAATTTCAGACCGCTATCTCCTATGTCTGAAGATCCCACTGATCTCTTAGCGTTGACACCAGGGCATTTTCTAGTCGGCGGACCTCTTCTGTCCATAGTGAAACCCGAATTAAAAGGGGAATCCAATTCCATTGTGAATCGGTGGCAACACTTAAAGACGCTCCATCAACAATTCCAAGCTCGATGGAAAGAGGAGTATCTCAAAGAGCTCCACAAGCGTAACAAGTGGCAATCCCCGACCGCAAATCTCCGCGTTGGCGACTCGAATGAGTGGCGCCTTGGCAGAATCGACTCTTTCTTTCCGGGGGCTGACGGCAATGTTCGTGTCGTCAGCATTCTCACGGCACGCAGTATTATCAAGCGTCCCGTGATCAAGGTGGTTCTTCTGCCAGGAGAACACTCCAACCGTCTTCCTCAACCAACATCCTCCACATAATTCCCCAACAATCCTCGCCATCTAAGCAGTTTCAAATCATCTTTTTTTATCTATTACTCACTACCAGATCACATCATGGTTCCTCGTCCACGCAGAGCTCAGGCATTGGAAAGTAGACGTACTCGAGGTATACATTCCTACCGATGCCGAGTCTGCCGTGGAATCCATCCGCTTCGGAAGTGCCAGAGGTTCCTAAAGCTGAGCGCTGAGAAGCGGCTTCGGGCAGTGCTTATTAATAAGTACTGCTCAAATTGTCTCGCCCCCGAGCACTCCGACGGGAGTTGTCGCAGTGGCGACAAATGTAAAACGGCAACGGGAAGCACCACACGCTCCTCCATATGCACGAGCGTCCCCTGCCGTCGGCTACCCAGCAGCGTTGGCGCCGGCAGAATCCGCCAACTCACCAAGCGCTGGCCCCGGCAAGCCGCTCGGCATCCGCCGCTTCTCAGCAGCGCTCGCGCCGGCAAGATCCGCCAACTCGCAGAGCGCTTGCCTCTCCGCCGGCACAGCGTGAATGTCCTGCCGACGGCCAAGACCTTCGACACGGCCGCCCTCATCGACCCGTGTACGCCGACGAGCTGCATCGACGCATCATTGGCGTCCGCGGCCCGCTTGCCGACTACGACCGTCGGCGACGAGAGCATCTGCACGGCGACAATTCGGTCGAAGTGCGACAACGACTTCAAGCTAGAGGTGGTCTTAAAAGTGGAGCCGAACGTCCGCATCCGCACCCCCATCCGAGACCTCTCGGACACCGTGGTCAGCAGATACGGGGACCTCCCGTTGGCCGACGAGATTTCTACTTGCCGGCAACCATCTCCGTAGTCCTGGGTGCGGATGTCTACGCCAAGGTCATCCGACCTGGCTTCCAGTTGGTCGACGAGGGACTCCCAGTGGCACAGAGGACGTCATTCGGGTGGATCCTGTCCGGCGCCTGCAGTCAAGCCTAGACGACAGGAGGGGTTTTCTCTTTTGCAACGCTAGCGATTTCAAGGGGGGCGAAATGTTTACGCCGCTCTCCCCTCTCTTAAATTGCCCGCGCTTCCCTCGTATCGAATGCCTACTTGCCCGCACTTTATGCTCACGACTCCAGGCTCTCCCGCTCTCCCGCACTGGACGCTTGCGATTCCAGGCTCTCCCGCCTTCCCGCTCCCGGAATCTCTCCACTGCGCTTTGAAACGCAGCGCTCAATTAGGCTTAAGTTAGTCTTTCATGTTATACGACTGAAATACATCGCCCGGCCGGTCCGCGCTTTTTACCGAAAACCACATCGAGTTTTGTTCTTTTGCGCACCGCGATCGTCGAGTGTTTTTTTCACCATCTCTTCCAGCTTGCTACCCGGCTACGTGCAACAGCCGCAACGCCCGACGAAGCAGCTCCCAACCGACGAACACCCCCGACGCCCTAACTCTTCAGTAATTATTAAATATACTAAAAAAGAAGCCAAGAAAAATCAGATTCGATTGTTTTTATAGCTTCCAAGATCGAAAATTAAAAATGTAAGACCCCAACTTCTTTACACGAGTTCATAATGTGAGCTGTGAAAATGCCTATATTGTATACACTTTTTAATATAACAGTTAGAATAAATCGTTTCCAAAAATAAATAAAATAATATAGTTAATCTAGGTGTTTAATCCGCTGCCTAATTGGAGGCAGCCAAAGGTGATATTTGCCCTTGTGCAAATGCTAGTGAATGTTGTTGTTGCCGCCTCTGCCCCTGTGCAGATGGCGGAGCTCGGTCCAAAAACTACAAACAACGCAGTCAATGATATTTCCTTCACGAAGTTTTGTCTTAGACTATATTCTGCTTTTGGTTACAAATTCGGTTGGGGTATGCATAAAAATAAAGCTTATAATTTACCGTCTTCATTGTGGATCATAATGCTTTACAATAGAGGGTAATATTTTAGCATACAATTTCAACTAAAATAAAGAGGCAAGAGTGAACATACTCCGCCCGTTGAAGGGACGGTCGTTCTTTCAGATACAGGTGAAATAGGCAGGGGCGCAACTTTACGAATTGGACGACGAATGACTCCCTTTGCCGTCTTAATATCGATGACTCGGACTCTTCCGACCGCTCCAGAGCGGTAACGCGTCCCAAGGGCCATTGCTGAGGTGGAGCGTTGTTTTCATGGATCATGACCAGCTGCCCCGGAACTATGTTCGCCTTTGGAGATAGCTACTTGCTGCGGACCTGCAAGGTGTGCAAGCAATCTCGTCGCCAAAGCTCCCAGAATTGTTGCTTGATGTGGGTGATCCGTTGCCAAAGTGTCAAGTGCGATAGGTTGCATTCTTCTAAACTTGGCTCTGAAAGTGCCATTAAAGACGTTCCGACCAAAAAAATGCGATGGAGTGAGGGCTTTTCCATCTTTTGGATCTTCTGAAAGAGACGCTAGGGGTCGTGAGTTGACAGCCGCTTCAGCATCAACTGCGACAATTTGGAGTTCCTCGTACGTCAAATGCGAATGACCTGTGTTTTTTACCAATAAAAGCTTCATGGACTTTACCGTAGCCTCCCTCAAGCCTCCAAAATGTGGTGCGCGGGGTGGAATGAAGCTAAATTCTACGCCATTGGATGAGATCCTTCAACGCTTGCTGGCTGAAGGGATGCTTTTTTAATTCCTCTAATTGAGCGCGGGTTCCAACGAAGTTGGTTGAGTTGTCGCGGAATATCCGACTTGGCAAACTTCTCCGCCCGATAAAGCGCTTTAAACAGAGAATAAAAGTATCAGTTGGAAGGTCAGATACTAATTATACATGTACTACTTTAGTGACAAAGCAAACAAAGACCGCCATGTAAATTAACTATAACTTTAATTAAAGATTCTAATTAATATCGTAAACAATTTATTTTGGCAGAGCTTGCTACTGAGTTCTCACGGGTTCTTATCTTATAAACATTTCCACCCTCGCAAACGGCGAGCCAAACTTGAGACAGACGTAAACAAATTCCCCCTAGCTAGCCGCCAAAGGCCAGCCAAACTGTAGACTAAACATCCGTTAGAATCCCAACACCGCGAACCCTCTTTTTTAGGCATCGCGTTCGCTTCCAAATTTTCCATGTTGATCACAGCAATCTTAATCGGGAATTAGCTTCGGAAACCAAGACTTCGGAAAATTACGAAGATAAACTTTAAAAGCTTCGATCCCGAGGCTACAAGGGAGGAGAACCAACTCAAGCTTGGGCAGTCGTGAAATAAGTCTAAGAATGATTGTATTCTAAGTCTAAGTGAAGTTTATTTAATAAAGATTATATTTTTTTTAAATACATTCGGTAACGTATTTGTAATTGGCGCCCAACGTGGGGCCCGCGCTGTAAAAAATATCGAAATTAAATAAAAGATATTCGCGAGTGTTCCCATAAAAATAAATCATAGACCCGAAAATAAAAAATGTAATGTAATGTAAAAAAACAAAACGTACCGGATAAAAAAAAAACCAGAGCATAAATATTATTGTGCTGAGAAACAACTAAAGTGAAAATCTAAAAAACACAATTAAAAAAAGTGCAACACTTAAAAAAAAAAAATAAATAAAAAAGGGCCAGAATTCGCCAAATAATAAAAGTGAAAAATTACAATAATATATTAAATATAAATTATCCAGGAAAATACACAATCGCAAAAAGTGCAAAACTACAAAAAAATAAAATATTTATAAAACGCCAAATATAATAAAATAAGAGGTGCAAAAATTAAATTTACAAAACGCAAATATAAAAAAGTGCAAAAATACATCATCATTTTTATACCCTTGCAGAGGGTATTATAATTTTGGTCAAAAGTGTGCAACGCAGTGAAGGAGACATCTCCGACCATATAAAGTATATATATTCTTGATCAGGATCACCTCCTGAGTTGATATAAGCATGTCCGTCTGTCCGTCTGTCTGTCCGTCTGTCTGTTTCTACGCGAACTAGTCTCTCAGTTTTAAAGGTATCGAATTGAAACTTTGCACACACCCTTCTTTCCTTTGCACGCAGTATATAAGTCGGAACGGCCGGGATCGGCCGACTATATCCTATAGCTGCCATATAACTGAACGATCGGAAATGCCACAACATTGGTGTTTGTAAAGTTAGGAAGTTGGGATTTTCTATGTGTTTTATATTTGGCCAATCAATTTGACGTACCAAATTTTATAAGGATCGGCCGACTATATCCTATAGCTGCCATATAACTGATTGATCGGAAATGCCATAACTTTGGTGTTTGTAAAGTTAGGAAGTTGGGATTTTCTATGGGTTTTATTTTTGGCCAATCAATCCGACCTACCAAACTTCATAAGGATCGACCGACTATATCCTATAGCTGTCATATAACTGAACGATTGGAAATGCCATAACTTTGGTGTTTTTAAAGTTACGAAGTTGGGATTTTTTATGAGTATTAAGAATGCATCATATGAATAATTTTGGAAAATATAATTTGCAGAGTATTCTGCAAGGGTATATCAACTTCGGCTCCGCCCGAAGTTAGCTTTCCTTTCTTGTTAATATTCCTAAAGAGTAATATAAATCATCAAAAAATTATTTGTTTTTCATAAAATAAAACAAAATAAAAAAATTAAAGAAAATAAATAAAAAACATACAAAAAGCTACAAGAAAACAAAAAAGAAAAAACTATAGAAAGTGACACACACAAACAATTTGATAAAGCCAAGAAGTACCAAGAAAAGGAACGAAAGAAAATTACTGAGAGAAGACTAAGAAGACCCAGGACCCACCAGGACACAGATGTCCGGAAGTTTGGAAAATTATGTGGGCTGGCGGGAAGCCACTGAAACCGCAATGGAATTATACGTTCGTAAAAGCCGCAGGTATTTTGTAGCTTTAACCATTTTAAGAAATAAAATAATAGGAAAGGCAAATGATGCCTTAACAAATCACGGAACGGTGTTAAACCTTGACGCAATTTTAGCCAGGCTCGACTTCGTCTTTAGCGACAAAAGACCTATCCACATAATTGAACAGGAACTAAGCGTCCTTACACAAAATAAATTCTCAGTTATGGACTTTTATAATTTGGTTAATAAAAAATTAACCTTACTAATAAATAAAACCATAATGACTTACGGGAAAGAAAATCCCATAACCACAGAAACGAACCTCAGACATAGGCAAAATGCCTTGAGAGTGTTTATAACGGGCCTAAACGGCTCAATTTCCGGCATGTTATTTTCCCTTAACCCTCCAGACTTGAAAAACGCATTAGCCAGAGTGCAAGAAATGGAAAGCAACCAGATGAGGGCACAGTTCGCTTATCGTTTTAGCACTCCTCAACGCCGCTTTAACAAAACCCACGAACTTCATATGATTCATATTATAAATTTGACAACAATAATCAGGGCAATCAATTGCGCCTGAATAGAACCAATGATAATAATCAAAATTATCAAGGGCAAAATGCCAACTACCAATACACCAACAAACATGGCTATCAAAATAATAGTTATCAAAATAATAATAACTCTCAACTTACTAATAGCTATAAAAACCCGAATAACTATCAAAATACTAATAGTTATCAAAATCATAATAACTATCAGTATAACAACGCTCGGTTCAATTCAAACCCAACTAATAATGTTTGGACACAAGCGAATAATACTTATCAAAACAGGAGTGAGCCAATGGAAGTGGACAAAAAACAAACAAATGCGCATAAATAATATTCAAGAGGACCATTTTTTAGAAGAACAATAGGCCTGCCACACATTTTTCGGCAGGACAAGAAAATAAATAAAAAATTTAATATTTTGATAGACACAGGAGCTACAGCCTGTTATATAAAAAAATGCATTTACCAAAACGGGATAGAATTACCTATTTATAAGAGAGTATCCACAGTCAATGGATACTCAATAATTAAAATATACCACTACATAACAATTTTTTAAACAAAACACATATTTTATGAAATAGAAGGTTTAAAAGCAGATTTAATAATAGGATATAATTTACTAAGAAAGATAGGAGCAGTTATTGACATAAGCAATAATACAATAAAATATAATGGGAAAACGGAACAATTGCATTATGAAGAAAAATTAAACTTATTGGAATCAAATAATGAAACAACCATACTTCCCCTAAAAAAATATATACTAGATAGATATTTTAACCATGAAAGTTTTACGAATAAAAATACAGCTAGCATAGAGAGTTTGGGGTATATAAACCCCGAACAAGCCATTAATGTCAATTCTGACACAATCAGTTTGGGACAATCAGGTTCCGAACGCGCCGTCGACCTTCAGATTCCGACCACGCAGTAGATGTCAAGCTCGACATAAACAAAATAAACATTTCAGAAGATTTCAATTATACCGAAAAAATAGTAAATACAATAAAAAAAGTACACTCTGAAATAAATATGAATTTTCCATTCCGGACAGATGTTCGATGCGAGATAGACACAATTAATTACAAACCAATTTATTCAAGACAGTACCCATATTCACAAGCAGTAAATGGGTTTGTGAATCAGGAAATAAGTCGTATGCTTGAAGACGAAATCATTAGACCCAGCAAAAGCCCTTATAATTCGCCTATGATTGTAGTATCAAAGAAAGGTACTAATGAAGACGGCACCCCCAAACACAGACTCTGCATTGATTTTAGAAAATTAAACCTCAACACAATTCCGGATAGATACCCCATGCAGGATCCGTCAGTTATTTTATCTAGCCTAGGAAAGGCTAAATATTTTAGTACGATAGACTTAGAATCAGGTTTCCATCAAATCATGATGAAAGAATCAGACGTAGAAAAAACTTCATTTTCCATTAACAACGGAAAATACGAATTCATAAGAATGCCATTCGGGCTTACAAATGCGCCCCAGAATATTCCAGAGAGCAATGGACGATATACTTAGAGAACATATTTGAAAATTCTGCCACGTTTACATGGACGATATAATTATTTTTTCTCACTCCCTCAAAACACATTTAAATGACCTAAATTCGATAATTAACATTCTGCACAAAGCCAATATGAAAATATCACTAGAAAAATCCCAATTTTTTTAAATGGAAACATCATTTCCAGGATATGTTATACCACAGAACGTTATTAAAACCGACCCTCAAAAAATAGAAACCATATCGAAATATCCTGTTCCCAAAATTATCAGAGAGCTGCGTAGCTTCCT
Organism: Drosophila carrolli; assembly: GCA_018152295.1. NCBI lineage: Eukaryota > Metazoa > Arthropoda > Insecta > Diptera > Drosophilidae > Drosophila > Drosophila carrolli. The sequence continues at coordinate 1,817,667 of JAECXJ010000183.1, read as the reverse complement.
GGGACTCACAGGATACTATAGAAAATTCGTAAAAATTACGCGTCCATTGCCAAACCCCTAACCAGGTTTTTAGAAGGCTCCAATGGAAAAATTTCAAAGAGAAGGTCAAAGAATGTCTCAATTACTCTCGATGATCCGGCAATCCAGGCCATTAACTAATTAAAAGAACAACTAATTAGCTACATAGAACTAGTTCAACCAGATTACACAAAAAAATTTACATTAACAACAGACGCCTCTGATTTAGCTATAGGAGCCGTGCTCTCCCAAAACGGAAACCCAATTACCTTTATATCTAAGACACTCAATAAAACCGAAAGAAATTACGGTACCAATAAAAAAGAACTTCTAGCGATAGTCTGGGCACTAAAAAACTTAAGAAATTATTTATACGGAGTATCAGGACTAGAAATACATACGGACCATCAACCGCTCTCTTACGCTATTTCGGATAAAAACCCAAATGTTGAATTAAAAAGATGGTTTAATTACATAGAAAGTTTTAACCCAAAAATTATATATAAGCCTGGTACTACTAATGTAGTAGCGGATGCCCTTTCTAGAATCAAAATAAATAATATAACAGAAGAAGAGAATGAAGAATCCACGGATTCTGACACTCAACATTCCGCCGAAAGCAGCTTTGATAACATAATTAACGAAACAAAAAAAACCCTTAATCAGTTTAAACAACAACTTCTATTAGAAAAAGGAAACTTTACAATACATGAACAAATCAATGTCTTCGACAACAGAAGGCATATCATAGAATATGACCAACCAGAAAACTTAATTACAATTCTAAAAGAATTTCTACAACCGAATATTAGCACAGGAATCCACTGCACCCCTGAAGTATTGTACGAAATTCAAATTCCACTAAAAGATAATTTTACAAATAAATTTCTATATACAACAATTTTTGTTCAAGATATAACAAATAACGAAGATAAAGCAATAATAATAGAGGAAACCCATTGTCGAGCTCACAGAGGATTAGATGAGAATTATAAACAAATCAGCAGGCTATACTATTGGCCAAACTTATACAAAAAATTAAAGGAATATATCACGAATTGCGAAATTTGTAATACAAATAAATACAACAGAAATCCAACACAAATCCCTATCGGAGAAGCTCCAATACCAAAAATAGAAAGTCAAAATTTACATATTGATATTTATTACGCACAAAATCTAACGTTTTTAACTTGCATCGATTAATACTCTAAATACCTCGTTGTAAAAGAAATTAGTAACAAAAAAAACATTGACTCAAAAGTATACGAATTACTTCAAACATTTCCACTAGTAAAAACAATTATGACAGATAACGAGCCGAGTTTCGTATCGGCACAGTTTAAATCCTTTTTACAACGTTCTGGAATATCAATTTATTATACAGACCCTAGACATAGCCTATCCAACGGACAAGTTCAAAGAGTTCATTTAACCTTAACAGAAATAGCTCGTTGTATTAAAGACGAGTACCGCCTCCTAGATTATTCTGAAATTATTATAAGAGCAGCAAAAAATTACAATTTGACAATTCACTCAGTGACAAATCAAAAACCTTACGACATCTTGTTTGATAAAATAAATCATAGCGAATTACCAGTCAAATTACAGATAGCACAAACTAAAATGTTAGATCATCAAAATAAAAATAGATTACAAAAAAATCATCACGTAGGAGAAGTAGTATACGAAAAAAGATTCGGAGAGAGAAACAAACTAGGTTCAAGATTCAAAAAACAAGTCGTTCAGGAAAACTTACCAAACAAAGTAATAATTAATAATAAAAAAAGAGTTATTCATAAAGATAATATTAAATAATTCATCTCTTACAGACGATGGAAATCCCATTTGTCATCGCTATTTTGATTACTTTTTGCCACTCGGAAATTATTGACTACACTAACAACGAGTATTTACTACTTAAAAACGAAATCGATGTAATGACTTACGACTCCTTTGAGGACCTATTCCATATTACTAATTTAAGTTTTTACAAAGAAATAATTCAAATTGAAAATAATATTAGTAATAAAAGTCCGAATTCTGAATTAGAATGGGACATTGCACAAAATTTAAACATTATTAAAATCCTCATGTCCCAACTATTACCATCTAGAAATAAAAGGGGTATTAACGAATTGGGAACCGTATGGAATTGGCTATCAGGTACACCCGACCATGACGACTTAATAAGAATTGAAAATAAAATTAACGAACTTACAGAAAACAATAACAAACAACTTACAATAAACTCACGAATATTTCAGGAAGTACAATTAATCACCAAAACCCTTGATTCAATCATTTTTAAAAAAGAAATAAAAGTAAGACAACATCGTCTGAAATTAATTACACTCGATATTCAAAATTTAATCGATACTATCACTTTAGCAAAAGTCGACGTTTTCAATACAAAAATTTTAAATGAAAAAGACATAAAAGAAATCTTTAGACACGAAAATAAACCAATTGTACTATCAGATTTACTAGACATTTCGACATTAAAAATAGTAAAAAACCAAGATTTACTTATAATATATATAAAATACCCAATAATTAATAATATTTGTAGTTTGTATACATCAAGGGCAATTGCCCAAAATAATGGAAAATTAATAATAGACGATAAGACAGCGTATTGCAACGGAATATTTTATAAGATAACAAATTTTAAAAAATAAATATTTAATAATTATTGTAAACTTTCTAACGAGAGTTCCTGTTTCATAAATTTATTAAATGGAAAAAAAGCAAACTGTTCAAAAATTAGGGAAAAAAATAAAAACTTTGATAATTTAGATGATGGCGCCATTCTCCTCACCGGAGAAAACATTGTTAACGAGACAAAATTAAACGGCGCATTTCTGATTTTATTTAATGAAAGCATCGTCATTAATAACGTAAAATATATTAATGAAAAGCAAAAAATGTTAATATACATAACACAATATAAAAAAATAATTATATGATCACAGACTACGTCTTCTCAAACGATTCCGAATTAAGTTTAGATAACATAAACATCATAAATCCATTTTTAAAAATCGGAAATACAAATTACCCCTAGAGCTAATATTGTTAATATTAATAATTACCTCCTAATCATATACAAATCACCCAAAATCTTAAACAAAATAATACATCATATTCAAAAAAAAAACGCACCAAAACAAAAAAAGAAATAGAAATCCCAGAACCCGAAAATACAATTGAAACCATTACAGAGAATGAACCCGAAAATAATATAGAAATAACATTTGCAGAACTTAACAATAGAATCTCCTCCCTCGCATCACACTTGTAATAAATCGGGACGATTCATCTTAGGAGGGGGAGAATTAACTATAACTTTAATTAAAGATTGTAATTAATATCGTAAACAATTTATTTTGGCAGAGCTTGCTACTGAGTTCTCACGGGTTCTTATCTTATAAACATTTCCACCCTCGCAAACGGCCAGCCAAGCTTGAGACAGACGTAAACAAATTTCCCCTAACTAGCCGCCAAAGGCCAACCAAACTTTAGACTAAACATCCGTTAGAATCCCAACACCGCGAACCCTCTTTTTTAGGCATCGCGTTCGCTTCGAAATTTTCCATGCTGATCACAGCAATCTTAATCGGGAATTAGCTTCGGAAACCAAGACTTCGGAAAATTACGAAGATAAACTTTAAAAGCTTCGATCCCGAGGCAACAAGGGAGGAGAACCAACTCAAGCTTGGGCAGTCGTGAAATAAGTCTAAGAATGATTGTATTCTAAGTCTAAGTGAAGTTTATTTAATAAAGATTATATTTTTTTTTAATACATTCGGTAACGTATTTGTAATTTGTATGTTTTGTATGGAGACTTTCCGGGAATACGATACGACGTCAGAAATGGACCACACAGGTCGACTCCAGAGACAGCAAAGGGTTTTGTGAGTGACAACCGGTCAGCAGGAAGTGATCCCATTATCTGGTCCAGCAAACGGGTCTTATAGTGATAACAATGGACACAGTTGCGCACCACTTTGCTAACCAGTCGGCCAGAATTAACGATCCATACTTGGAGACGTTAGATTCCGATTCCCTTGCAACATACAGAGGTTTTTGCTTTCAGGAATTTTGTTAAGCGCCCGCAAAACGTCGGCTGTGACTCGAAGAACACGTGATACGAAGAGATTCGATTCAGAATTTGATCAAGGATGTTTTCTTTAGATCCGGTGCATTTGAATGATGAAATTTTTCGTTTTTCAAGATCCGCATCTATGGCTTTGATTTTGTCCAACGACTGCGGCCAAAGATGTTCTTCCAAGTTAAGAAAGGTTGGTCCTGTGAACCAACATGTATTTTAAAGTTCGGTGGCCTTGCATCCACGAGATATGTCAGCCGGGTTTTCTTTTCCTGGCACATGACGCCAAGAAGCGTTCGATGTCTTAGTATGAATTCCTGAGATCCGTTTAGCTAAAAAGCAATTTAATTGAGAAGAGTGCATAGTGAGCCAGTGTAATACGATTTTGGAGTCTTTCCAGAAAACTACTTTTTGCATGCTGCTGAAGTTAGGTTTTATTTTGTTCCATGTATCGCTAAGAATAGATGCAGCACAAAGCTCTAATCGTGGAAGTAAAAGCACTTTAATTGGGGCAACCTTTGACTTTGCTATGAGTAAATGCGATTCTACTGATACATTTTGAATTGAGCGCAGATATATACAACAACCGTATGCACGCTGTAAAGCATCTGCGAAGCCATGTATTTCGCAGTCATGCTTTAAATTGGTTTAAATTGTGCAGGTCAGGATAAATAGATTGCCAACGATCTGTTAATTCTTAAGGCAGTGTTTCGTCCCAATCCAAATGACTCATCCACAGCTCCTGCACAAATATTTTGCATCTTATAACCACAGGTCTTAACAAGCCTATGTGATACACGAGTGCAATAATTGAGAGAATGTTCCTTTTCGTTATTTTTATTTTTTTTGTTTTTCGCGCGGAGTCCCACGGCCCACTTACCCGCCCAATCGACCGAGGGTAAGCCGTGTATCGTACGGCGATAGACGCGAGATAAGGAAATATAGATAAAAGTCCGGGGAAAAAAGTAATAGTAAGATCAATTTTGTGCCAATGGAGCTAGTATTAATCGTTTTAAGAGCTGCAGAGAGTCAAGATTTGAGATTATAGGTAAAAATCTATTACAGTCAGAACACAATACTCTGAAAGGCTCATGCAAGGCATAGTTAGATCTACAATGATTTAATATTAGGGGAATATAATTTCTAGTTAATCTACTTGCCACAGAAAAATACTTACCAAGTCGGGGGAGTCAATATCACCATGTATAAGGTTATAAATGAAGACAGTACCAAGTATCGTTCTACGGTTGGCTAGGGAGGGTAAATTAATCAACAGAAGTCTACTAGAATAAGAAGGTAAGTTAAGTTTTGCATCCCGTTTTAGGCGCCGTAAAGCAAAAAGAGGAAAGTTTTTTTGTACTGATTCAATACGACCAATATGTACTCCGTATTGCGGACTCCAGACGGGAGACCCATACTCCAGAATCGGACGGACTAACGAAATAAATAAAGTTTTAGTCAAATAAGGATCATCGAATTCTTTTGATAACCTTTTAATAAATCCAAGCACTCCTCTGGCTTTATTAACCATGGACGAAATGTGGTTTGAAAATTTTAGTTTAGGGTCCAAGAGAACGCCAAGATCGTTTACAAGAGTTTTTTTATCCAAAGAGCTGCCACTTAATGTGTAAGTCGCGTATATCGGATTGACCCGATAAAAAGTCTTAAGCTTGCACTTGGATGCGTTTAAATTTGGTAAATTATCTCGGCACCAGTTTTGAAAATTATCTAAATCGGATTGCAAATCTAAATGGCAGGAAATGTCCTTATACTGCAGGCACAATGACTTATAATTGAGGGAAGATCGTTGTGGGACACCGGAGGTAACACGGAGAATTTCAGAAATTGAATTTTTAAAAAGGACCCTTTGTGAGCTGCCATTCAGATAACTTGAAATCCATTTAAGCAGATCTGGAAAACCTAACAGGTTAAGTTTTTGAACAAGAAGTAAGTGATTTTCAGGGTCAAATGCTTTACTAAAGACAGTGTAAATGACGTCTGTTTGAAAACTACTAATATAGCGTTAGTTTCTGGCAAATCGAACCGAAGGCCAAATTCATCCAATTGGGGCCTCCACGACATTCCTAAAGTTTTTTGATATCTTTGCTGTCTAACTTGAATCGATGTTCTTTGATATTATCATCCAACTTGCTAAAATTCCATTTTGCTAACTCTAATCCGGCACAAAACAAAATTCCAGTAACTTGATCAATATCCAATTTTAAATCCTCAATGCAGTCAGCTCCTGTAAGGAGGTTATCGACATACATCTCTTTAGATATAATTTCGGATCCTATAGAAAATTCTTTCCTATCTTTCTCTGCTATGAAATGCAAACTTCTGATGGCGAGAAACGGTGCACCAGCAAGCCCATATGTGACAGTATTCAACTGAATTTCAAGGGGTCAGAAATATTGTGCCTCCACCAAATTAACTAAAACTTGCGGTCCTGGGGGATCCACAACGAATTGCCGTTGGGAGATTACATAATGAGTTGATTTGAGTCAAAACTATCCAAAGGTTGCATGTGCCCCAGATCAATATATTCTTGCATGAAATCAGAATACATTTTTTTCTTATCGCTCTATTTGCCAAAATCGTTGCTTGGCAATTTTCAATGAGCTTCCTAATTAATGGGTAGATTCTGAGAAAGGAAGCCGAATTTGAACTCGCCCATTCTCGAGAAAAGCAGAGTTTTCACAGAAGTGGCGTTCACATTCTTCCTCTTCAGTTGTGTACTAGTTTTGAGATGGTTCTGGAAACGATTCGATTTCCAAAAACTTTTTATGTTGCACATAAGAACATTAGCCTTCGCCCTAGATTGCGGAATTTCAACAACTTGTTCCCCAATAGTCCATCCGAGTGCAGTGTTGAGTAGGCATGCTCCAGTGATAACTTTGCGCCAGGGAGCAATTCGAAGAATTCCTGGGTCCTTAATAAAATATCATTTTTTTTGTGGTTTAAACAAGGGGTCAGCCAAATCTATTCCGTCAGGGATTGACCATGTTGATGATTCTATACAAGTGGCAGGTTGAGTCAATGCTATTGTCTTGGTAACAGCAAACTGCAATGACCATTCGTCAACAGACAAACGTGAGCGTATGGTCGTCGAGACTGAGAATTGAAGGTTTGCTCTAACATCTCCTATACCAGAAACTTCAAAATTTTGACGTTTTCGCTGAAGTTGTAATTTGTTGGCCAAAGTATCTGTGATATAGTTAATTTCCGAGCCAGAATCAAGCAATAACATTCCGTATTTATCCTGGAAAAGAACTAGAGCGGTCGGGATAAGCGATCGATTTAATTTACGAGGAAGACATGCAACTACTTGTGTAGAGCAACGAGGTTGCTCGTTGGTCTGTTCTACACTTGGTTGAGAGGTTTCCTGTGTTTCACTGCGATGTAACGAAGAATGGTGCAACCCACGATAAGTCCTTCAGCGAAATTTCGAAGGACAGTCAGCTGCGATGTGGCCTTTATGAAGACAGTTCAAACATAGCGCTGCCTGTTTGATGGCAATGAAAGAAGGGCAAGATCCCAGATTGTGATTTGTAGAATCGCATTTTACACAACTGCCCCTAGCCGCTAGGAAAGCCTTTTTGTGGGGGTGATTTAGTTTTTCTGGACGCTCTTCACACTGCTTGAACTCCTGGCCTACCTTTGCGCTGCATTCTAGAAACTGACAATGCCTGCCTAGTATGTTGTAGAAACTATCCCAAGTTGGAAATTGCTCATAGAATCTGAATCGATTTTTGGCCAGACGAGCTGAATTAAAATGGCTTCAAAGGTATTTTGTTCGGTGCCAAGAGAGAGAAGCGAACCACGCAATGGTGTAACGGTATCTAAAATTTCTCGAATGGATGAAGAATCAGATTTTCTCATTTGAGGAATGGCGAAAAGGCTAGATACATGTTCAAGTAATATCAACACCTTTTTATCGTATCGTAATTTTTTTCCGATACTTGAAATTTAGCCACTACACTCAAGGCAGGGTCAGAAAGACATCCGAGTAGATACGTAAACTTGTCAATATCTGAGAGTGAGACATCATCATGAACCATATGATTGAAGGCTGCAATGAAATGATTGTATTTTTCGTCGAATTTTGGGAGTTTTAGAGAAGGTAATCGATTATGGGAACTGGCTCCTAAGCAGGTGGAATTTATCAAGACGGAGTCCTCAGGGCCGTAACGCTTGTTAGCATTTGCACGTTTTAAAAGCGTAAATTTTGTTTCTATAAATTCTGCCCCAAACTGATCGCGAGAATCTTCTTCCAAGTCTATTTCTTCAATTTGCTGTTGAACTTCCATGTTTCGTGGCAGCAGAGTTCTTTTGCTCCTAAGTGCAGCTAGCTGTTCTTCTACAGTTGTTTGGTGATCTTTGATGTCCAAGGTGTGCCGGTGACGTAATCATGTGATGCCGAAGAAGTCCAAGTTGAGAAAACAATTTAAGCAACTGATCTGCTTAAATTGTAGTTGCTACTAAATCCCTTGTGATCCCTCGCAGCCGAGTTGTTAATGTTTAGGACAGCAGTCCTGTCACGGTCGCAAATGTTTAATCCGCTGTCTAATTGGAGGCAGCCAAAGGTGATATTTGCCCTTGTTCAATTGCCAGTGATTGTTGTTGTCGTGTGCAGATGGCGGAGCTCGATCCAAAAATTACAAACAACGGAGTCAATGCTATGCATAACAAGAAAGCTTATGATTTACCGTCTTCATTTTGGATCATAATGGTTTAGCATACAATTTCAACTAAAATAAAGAGGAAAGCGTGAACACTAGGCAAGTCCATCTGTCCATTCAAACGTCTAAATTTCGGAAACTAAGCCAGATTGATAGCCAAAGATTTTTTAAAAAATTGGGCACAAATTTGATGCAAATGATTGTGGAATTTTATGGCACTGGACTTTGCAAGTGGTGCCATCGCCTCTGCCGTGTTGAGTGCAACCTTAACACGGTCCAGACGGTCAGTAACTTAACTTATTAATATTTATATATATTTTTTTGTATTCTAATTGAAACAGCTTTGGGACATAGTTGACCAAAAATCAATGATCTTTATAATAATATCTTGCAGAGGATATTAAAATTTGTTATACACGCTTTTTATGTAGTGAAGAAAAAAATTCTGAGCCCATAGAGTAATATAATCTTTACCATATACCATAATATAATCTACTCTGACAATTTCTACGATTACAAAAAAAAAGAGTAAAATAAAGGCAACATGTTGGTCATGTGATCTTTTAACATGGATCTTAAGTTGTCTAAGTGGTAAATCTCAACGAGTCCTCTTTAATTTGATCCGAGTTACTTCAGGCGTCCCTCAAGTGAGCCACCTTGGCCCACTTCTCTTTCCATTATTTATTAAGGATCTCCCTCTAGTCTTGGAAAAGTTGCCTGTCCTCATGTACGAATTTCCTGCAGTGCAGACTTAGAATCCGACCAAAATCCTTTGAAAACATTACGTTATGAAAATCTTCTTGATTTAAATAAAGCTAAGTGTAAAGTAACGACATTTTTTCGGGTGAACCTAAGTTATGCGACGTATACAATGGGTGGTTGTGAGTTGTCTAGAATCACGCATGTAATAACCTTGGCGTCCTTCTTGACCCAAATCTTAAGTTTTGTGACCATATTACTTCAAATAAATAAAGCCATTTGAATGCTGGTATTTATCAAAAGGTGGTCAAAGGAATTCGAGGATTCCTATGTTACAAACAGGAATAAACCGATCTTGTAGCGTAGAAATAGAACATGTGGTGTGTTTTATTCTAATAGAATATAATAGAATAATAGAATAATAATACCTTTATTTAAACTATCAGTTTCATATACCGCAGTCTTGCCTCCCATTCTCTTTGATCTCTCCAATCGGATAAATCAAGTCGGGAGCTTTGGCTTACAATTCAGCACTTCGCATTATGGCACTTAGATTACAACATTATCTCTCTAACAAATACTGATAATGAGAACAAATACTGAAATACTGAGTGGTAAATTTAAATTGCCATAACATTGAGCGTTATGTTGATTCGTTTCACGACATCCCCACCGAGGTGAAGCAACCGCCTTCACCACATCTTGCTTGCTTATCTCTCTAACAAACATCGATAAATACTGATACTGATAACAAATACTAAAATACTGAGCGCTACATTTAAGCGTAACGTTACTCCATTCCACGACACCATGCTCGGTACTGCTTTTATTCGTAATCTTATTCATGGGGATGTGGAGATATTATTGTAGATCTAACAATGATATGCAAATTAATCTAAATTTTGTATGTAGTGCATTGTTAAGGTGGTCCCTCGTAGTGGCTACAAATAAATGTGGTCGGTTGGTGACTGCGGTGGAAGGGTGATTGCCCTTCTTAACCTGCTGACCTAGGGACTCAGACAGTGTAAAATAATTAACGTTTCGGCGGCTTGTAGGAGTTATTTTTAAAAGAACTTGTGTTCTTTATTGTTTGGGTATCCAAAATGAATTGAATTAATAAATTAAACTTAAAGCTAATAAGAGACACACAGCATGAGCGTCCGGTCAAAATACTACATCAGCAAGTTTGGCCGGAGTTAAGATAGGGACAAAAGTCCATTGACTTATGTTTACTTATGTTAACAACTCCCCCCTTTAAGACTACGGCCGACGCTATCTCAGCAATGACATTCTTCATTTTGGCTGCTGCTCTTCTTGCCTTGAAGAAATGCAGATAGGTCATAACAGAGTATTTCTACAATGAGTGCTACGCGGTACATTATGTTGGTGTCAATGTCTTTGTCGAACTCCTTAATGAGCTCCACGTTATGTTTGTTCAATCGTCGAAGATAAAGGAGACTGATTATATATAGCTTGACAGTGATATTAAGCAGCGGTGACCTCGCAACTCCTGGAGCTCTGGTTTGGGCCTCATCATGATTAACATAGAGGGTTTCGTTGATGGAGACTCGATCTTCGAACGTAACTGCCCTCTTTGACCTTGGCTGTTTGGTCGTTGACGATGATAATTCCTTCATCGAACCAAGTGATTTTTTTACAAGCAAATTTAATTTTTGGAAATCTTATAATAAAATTTAAGGAGTTTATGGATTGCAATATCTTTACAGCCGATATGGACAAATGGTCCCCGGTGGGGGTATTAGTGGGTTCCTCAAGTCAAATTGACTTCAGGTCTGAGTGATCAAGTATATTAGGACTGATAATGTTAACTTTGACTAGTGTAATAACAAGCATTAGGTTCTGCAATTTCAACATTAGCATTATATTTCTGGAAAGCAGAATTTCGTACAAATGACCTTGTCGACTTGTGCATCTTTCACAACATTGAGAATCTGGTTTACTGTGGCTGTCAATTGGTTGATTTTATTTTGAACTTTAGAACTAATCGCTACCTGCCTGTTATTTGCGTTTGTTAGCTGCATTTTCGAGAATCTTGTTCTCTCCATATCACCGGCGTCCGGTGTTCCTGCTACTACCTTTAGTATTGACCCCAGAAAGTCTAAGCTTCTAGCGATCCTGTGGAGCATGCCTAATGATTTCAGCAGGTCTCGTATGAGCGCAGTGTCCAACAACTGTCTCATATGTGACTGTGGAAACATGTCACACATGTCTGCTGTTTCGCTCGTACTCTAATATGTTTGCCGTGTGTGTTACGTATGCAAATTCTTCCCATCTAGCAATTTGCCACCAATGACGCCAATGACAGTAATAGTAGGATGATAAATCCGCACCCGTGGAATGAACCTTAATTGCACGTTTTTCCGAGAAAGGCTTTTTTCCGTTACCACATTTAACCTAACTTAAACAAAGTATGGCAATGGGGCCTAAATAATTAAATGAATTGCCAAGCGAAAGGAGAAAAGCTGAAAAAACGTAAAAAAAAAATTATTCTGTGTAGACCACTCTACCCGGGTCCGATTCTACGAATATATAATCACATAGTGGTGTGAGGGTTCTGTTTGAATTAACTGTTATTACCCAGTTTTGTCGGTAGGCATTTTTCTTGGTCCTGACTGTATTCTGGGTCTTTATGATTTTTTTTTTCTTCCGACTGTGGGCGTCTAGGTGCACCTGCACAATGTCGACTGGCCGTTTGTCGATGACCGAGTGAATCGACTTGTTATATAATATTTGGCGGTGGCCAATAAAATTATTTCCACAGTGTCGGTACTCCCTTGGTCGATTTTAAAACATCGTGCAAGTTCTAACAGGGTGCAGGGGGCGTACATTTGCAATGGTGACGCCAAATTGGTTGTTCGGTAAGGCTGATATTGTGTAAGAATTTAATGATGGTTTGTTATCGCAATATACTACTCTAGCCCCAGGGAAAAAATTCATGATTTGTAGTATGGCCGGTTTAAGGTCTTCAATTGCCCTTGAGGTGACATGTTGTACCATGGCAAATTTCGAAAACTTGTCGATGCAGGTAAGCAAGTATTTTTTGTCCGTGGAGAAAAGTCAATATGTAGTATTTCTCCTACATGGGAAGGAATCGGCGTCTCGCCGAGATCATATTTTTTGGCTGCCTTTCGTATTTGCCTTCCGCGCATGTTTTGCAATTCGATGCGGTTTCGGTAGCTAGAGTACCTGATTCACAATTTCTTGGGCCGACCTGTGGGCCTTATTATGTTCGACGGTTAGGATTTCCCGTCTCTCAGCGACTGCAAAAATATTTGTCACACGATTTTTACAGTGCCAAAATTTGCCTCCTCCAGAGTTATATGATTCTGGAAGCAATTCTAGGGCTTATCTGTTTTTTCGATTGTGTGGGTCAGGTAGAGTTCACTGTGTATAGCTTTCTGTTTCCCCATGACATTAAGTTGTTGCCTTGAGAGTGCATCAACAAAAAGATTTTCTTTGCCGGGTTTGTAGAAAATTCGCGCCCGGACTCTTCAATGCGCGTTTTCCAACTCTTAATTTTCGGTCAAAATCAATTCGGCTGCGTGCAGACGTGTTTTATTAACGCTCCGGAAAAACAATTAGCCAATCAGTCGAAAACGTTCGAAAAAATTAATAAGCGCGAGGTTTTGCGTTTCGCGATGCAAATCGCATATCGTAAACTAAAGTTTTAATAAATTAAATAATTAATCTTTACGCACTAACTATAAACAAATGAGTAAGAACGTGGATCAGCGCACTCAACGACAAAAACAACAAGACGAAGCCCGTGAAAAAATTCAGAGAGAACAAGACAAACGTCGTCTCTCTTTGGCCCGTAACAACGCCTATTTTACGGTGACGAGTAATACTCTAGAACCGAAAGTGCTTGAAGGTGCAAGTTTACTGACCGCCGAAAACCAGAGAGCTAACTCTTGCTCTCCCGCCCTGCTCTTCCCCGCTCGAATGCCATGGAGTGAGCAATGCAAGACTCCAACAGAGCTTCTGCCGCCTAGCGCAACAACAACAGAAACTATTACGACTACTACAACGGTCTCTGTCGCCAACAATGCAGTAACGACTCCACCCTCTTTTTGTGCTGCGGGTAAAGCAACAACACAACCAAGTACAAAAATCAGTGCAAACGGCAAAAACAAAGCTACGGTAGAAGAAATGACAATTCTGCAAGCGGGTTCGACCATGCAGACATGCATGAATCGCTACATTAATATCTCCAAGCGCAAGCTAACACCCCCAAAAAACTCGGACGGCAATAAGCCCAAAATAAATCGTTCCAACAAAGGCCCTGTAAATCCCAGGCCATTAGATGAAAATAGATTTTCCATTCTGGCGGAGCCTGAAACAGAGTCTGAACAATTAGCCCCAAGGAAACTAAAGCCCCCACCTATTTTTATTCGGGAGAAGATCTCAAATGCTCTAGTCAACAAAATAGTTGAGCTTGTCGGAAAAGATAACTTTCATGTTATACCGCTTATGAAAGGGAATATAAGCGAAACTAAACTCCAAACCAAAACCGAAGACGATTTCCGAGCAGTGTCGAAGTACTTAAACGATGCCAAAAATAATAACTACACGTACCAGCTGAAAAGTTGCAAAGGTTTGCAAGTTGTGCTTAAGGGAATAGAACCCGATGTGACCCCCTGCGAAATTACAGAGGCCTTAAAGAAAACGGTTTTTGCGCAAAAAATGTTATAAACATTATGAACAAAAACAAGAAGCCGCAACCACTCTTCAAGGTCGAGCTGGAGCCAGACAGCAGAACTTTGAAAAAAACGCAGTGCACCCGATCTACAAGTTGCAGTACCTTCTGCACCGTAGGATCACAGTGGAAGAGCCGCACAAACGGACCGGGCCAGTGCAATGCACAAACTGCCAGGAATACGGTCATACCAGGGCTTACTGCACCCTCAGGTCAGTATGTGTAGCTTGTGGAAACTGCCACGGCTCCGAACCCTGCCCTGCCAACAAGGAAGACTCTCTCACTAAAAAGTGTGTAAACTGCCAAGGAAACCACACAGCTAACTATAGAGGCTGTCCAGTATACAAGGCGATGAAAAGTCGGATGCAACGAGCAACAACGGCACGCTCCCTGAACACACAAAACACTTACATGAGATCACAAACGACACCGGAAGTTTTCTTCGCAAAAGCAGCCAGATCATCATTTGGCCCTACAATTACCACCAGCGGAATTTCTTACGCCAGTGCTCTAAGATCAGGCACAGCTCACATAGAGCCGAAAATTGATAACATCCAGCAGGCCATGGTACAGCCACAAAGTAACATGGAATCTATGATGATTACTTTGCAACAAAATATGATGGAATTTATGTCCTTCATGAAAACCACCATGCAAACCCTTATGCAAAACCAAAATATCTTACTACAAATGCTTGCAGCTCAGCAGTCCAAATAAACCATGCCTAGCCTTCGAATAACTCTGTGGAACGCCAACGGTGTTTCACGGCATAAAACTGAAATAACTCAATTTCTGAACGAAAACCACATCGACGTTATGTTGCTGGCAGAAACGCATCTCACCAGCAAATATAATTTTCAAATACGGGGATACACTTTCTATGGCACCGATCATCCAGATGGTAAAGCGCATGGTGGAACTGGAATCTTAATAAGAGACCGCGTCAAACACCACTTTCACCAACGGTTTGCTAAAAATCATCTGCAAGCTACATCGATAAAATTACAGTTGGGCAACTGCAACCTTGCCATTGCCGCTGTCTACTGCCCACCCCGCTTTACTGTCTCCGAAGCCCAATTCATGGACTTCTACAATTCGCTTGGAGATCGATTCATAGCAGCAGGAGATTACAACGCCAAGCACTGGGGATCCCGCCTTGTGACCCCCAAAGGAAGGCAACTATATAATGCACTCATTAAAACATGCAACAAACTGGACTACGTTTCACCAGGCAGCCCTACATACTGGCCTACAGATCCTAGAAAACTACCTGATTTAATTGATTTTGCTGTGACAAAAAACATCTCTCGCAATCTAATATCTGCAAAATCGCTTTTGGATCTATCATCGGACCACTCACCAGTGCTAATAACTCTTCTTCAAAGCCCGGAATTAATCGAGCACCCTCGCAGGCTGACGTCGCATCGAACCAACTGGCTGAAGTTCAAAAAGTACGTAAGTTCCCACATTGAACTAACTCCACAGCTCAACATCAAGGAGGACATCGACTCCTACGCCGATGCACTGGAGTCTGTACTCGTCGCAGCAGCCAAAGTCTCAACACCGCAAGGGAGGGATGGGCTCACACACCAACACAGAACTAACCATGAAATCGAACAGCTTGTTCTGGAGAAAAGACGTTTGAGACGTACTTGGCAAACCAGCAGATCGCCATCCTCAAAACAAAGTCTTAAAGAAGCTGGTCGCAGACTTACCAGGGCTCTAAGGCAAGAAGAAGAAAAAGCACAACGCCAGTACATTGAGAAACTTTCACCCACCAGCACTAAGCATCCCTTGTGGAGGGCCCACCCAAATCTAAGTGCGCCGGCCGAAACAGTAATCCCCATAAGAGACTCTTCAGGCAGCTGGGCCAGAAGCGACAAAGACAGAGCTTGTACATTTGCTTTACACCTTCGAAATGTTTTTCAGCCAAACCCTGCAGCTAATTCATTCGCACTACCGTCGCCGTCAATTCGAATTGAATCTGAAACGGAGCCAATTCTGTTTCAACCAAATGAAATTGCAAAAGTAATCAGCGAGCAATTGAAACCAAAAAAGGCCCCAGGCGGCGATCAAATAACTCCCAAAATGTTAATCGAACTTCCAAACTGTGCAGTTGAGGTTATTTGTAAACTCTTCAACGGAATTACACGACTTGGCTATTTCCCAAAAAAATGGAAAAATCGGTAATCATAATGATCCCAAAGCCAGGGAAAGATCACACAATACCAGCTTCGTATAGACCGATAAGTTTACTCTCGTGTCTTTCAAAACTGCTCGAAAAATGCCTTTTGACGCGCATCATTCCATATCTGAAAGAGCACAACGTTATTCCAGCACATCAATTTGGCTTTCGAGAAAGCCATGGAACAATAGAGCAAGTCAACAGATTAACAACAGAAATAAGGACTGCATTCGAGCTTCGGGAATACTGCAGTGCGGTATTCCTTGACGTTGCACAGGCTTTCGACCGAGTCTGGCTTGATGGCCTTATCCATAAAATCAGAACGATCCTGCCAGGAAACACTCACAGGATACTGGAATCGTACCTTTACAACAGAGCCTTCGCCGTGAGATGCAACACCACAACATCCGATGACTACGCTATAGAGGCTGGAGTTCCCCAAGGTAGCGCCCTTGGTCCAACTCTATTTCTCCTCTACACCGCAGATATTCCCACGAACGAGCGGCTAACTACTTCTACATTCGCAGACGATACCGCGATCATAAGTCGGTCCAAATGCCCAACTCAGGCAACAGCACTACTAGCTGATCATCTCGTTGTAGTGGAGAGGTGGTTATCAGACTGGCGTATAAAAATAAATGCGCAAAAGTGTAAACACATAACGTTTACTCTTAACAGACAAACGTGTCCCCCGCTAACCCTGAATAACACGCCACTTCCACAAGCTGACGATGTAACGTACCTTGGCATCCACCTAGACAGAAGACTTACATGGCGGAGACATATCGAAGCTAAGAAAATTCACCTAAAACTAAAATCAAACAGTCTCCATTGGCTTATAAACGCGCGCTCCCCCTCTGCCTGGACTTTAAGGTCCTGCTCTACAATTCAACGCTTAAGCCAGTCTGGACCTACGGCTCCCAATTGTGGAGAAACGCGAGCAGCAGCAACATCGACATTATTCAGCGAGCACAATCAAAAATCCTGAGAACTATCACTGGGGCACCTTGGTATGTTCGGAATGACAACATCCACAGAGATCTTGGCATTCTACCCGTAAAAGATGAAATATCAAAACAAAAAGCGTCCTACCACACCAAGCTAACTTCTCATCCAAACCAGCTCGCCAGGGGCCTAGCCAGGGCTTCCATCCGGACCCGATTGCAACGCAATGACCTTCCAGCTCAGCAATAGTTATTAGAGCCCCTAAATTTTCGCGCCAGTCACCTTGACTGTCCGATAGTCAGATTGTTATACCCGTTACTCGTAGAGTAAAAGGGTATATTGTATTCGTGCAAAAGTATGTAACAGGTAGAAGGAAGCGTTTCCGACCCTATAAAGTATATAAGTTAATCACAGAAATATTTCTACATTTTTTCCGAGAAATATTGCAACATTGTCGATGGCAACATTGCAACATTTCAATACAACGGTCAAGAGCCCGAAAGTTCAATAACATAAACACGCCAAGAACCCCCAAGTTCAATAACATAAACACACGTATCCGGTCAGCAGCCACAGCGCAGTACCAAAATGCCGATTCTGCAAACCTTGCAGTTTCAGCCGCTCCACCAGAACTAGGCCACCGCCGCGGTCTCTTCCGCGACGTCGACGTCGCTGCCCCAACCCACTGCTTAGATCAGGGAATTTTTAAATGAATAAAATCAGTCTCAAATTGAACTCCGAATAAATCAAACGTTCAAAACTTATTTTTTGGGTTTTTATTATCCTGGAAATTAACTGGCGCCCAAACAGGGACCAACGCGAGGAAAAACGATTAAGTTCCTTTTAGTGCAAATAATTAAAATATTTTTGTGCGACTCCGTTGGCCCAAACATAAAAACTGAAATCAGAGAGACTCCTTGGCAATTAATTTTGCAAGCTGAAGACGGTAACCGGTCGGTGAAAAACAAGTTTACTGATCCATCGGTGGATTACAAGTACTGTCAGGTACGCCCGCAGGACAACCTCTACTAAGTGTGAATCTCAGGATCCCCAGTAGGAAACAAAAAGGAAGACATCCGGATCACCAGGAGGTGTAGCCACATCATGATAAGTTAAGTGAATAGTGAATAAGTGAAGGCAACCAAACCAAAAGTTAAACCAAAATAAAAGCAAAAATTTTCTACACTAAAAAAATTTTTTTATAAAAATCAAAAGTTAAAAATTTAAAATAAAATTTTAAAGTTAAAATTCTAAAATTTGAATTCCATTTAAATTTAAAGTGAATCTAAAATTTAAAATTAAATTTAATTATTTTGAGTTATTAAAATTTTATTCATATAAAATTTTTAATTAATAACCATTTTTAAATACCAATTGAATTAAAGTATTTTAAAGTATTTAAGTGATTTAAATTTGATTAAACATTCTTACTACTATTTAAATTCGAATTAAATTACAAAATTAATTTAAGCAAATGAAACATTCATTCCTTATCATACAAAAAAAAATAATAATTAATTTTGAAACTTAATATTTATAAGAATTATACTTATCAACCATTTTTATCGTAAGACAGACCCATGAAAAAAAATCCTATGGCCAATCGGCATAATCTTATACGACCACCCGTCATTGATTTACAACCTCAAGAACAACCTCAACATCAGCCAGAACAACTTCAAAATAATAATTTAAATCAGGTAGAACAACATCAAGCTAACATAGTTCAAAATCAAAGACAAATTCATAGACAGGAATTACATCAGGAACACAGAGACAATATGGCAGCATTAGAGTTACAAGAAGCAGTCAGACAAATAATTGCTGAACAATTACCGGTCCTATTACAACAAGCGCAAAATACAGGATTCGATTTTGCACAGATTCCAAATCAGGAAATTTCCTATGAAAATCGAGCTAACCTCGAAGGTTTGGATAGGGTACCAGACATCATAAAAAGCTTAAGGGAATTTTCTGGCAACCCAACAGAATTCAGTTCTTGGAAAAAGGGTGTGGATAGAGTTCTTAAAACATATGAACACACTGTAGGCACATCTAAGTATTTTGGGATTCTACATACCATACGTAATAAAATCACGGGAAACGCAGACACTGCGTTAGAATCTTATAATACTCCACTCAACTGGAATGCCATTTCTAAATGTCTAACTTTGCACTACGCAGATAAGCGGGATTTAGGCACTCTTGAATACCAAATGACAACTCTATGTCAGGGTGCTCACCAGTCGGTAGAGGAATTTCATCAGTCAGTCTACAAACACCTTTCGCTTATTCTTAATAAGGTTGGATGTATGGAATTAGGAATGGAAGCCGAACAACTCATGACGAAAATTTATAGGGACAAAGCCTTAGACACTTTTGTGCGCGGACTTCGCGGAGATTTATCTCGTCTTCTCGGTGTGAAGGAACCAACCGATCTTCCTTCAGCTTTACATCTTTGTTTAAAGTTAGAGAACCAAGCGTTCCGTGCAAACCATGCAGTTAATAGAGGGCAACAATCCGGATTTAGAAACGTGCCTTCCCAAAACTTACCACATCCACAACCAACCAGACCACAGCCAAGCAGGCCACAGTGGTCATTCCCCATTAATAACCAGTATCAAAATCCTCTAGTTCCACCTAGACAAAATAATAATATGTTTAATCAACCACGACCCCAGTTCTACAATAACAATCAAATTCCACCAGTCCCACAATATACTGCAGTTCGACCTTCAGGAAACTTTCCTCCGACTCGACCTTTGGCTGTAAAGCCACAACCACGACCAGAACCCATGGACATCGACAGGACCATGCAATCAAAACATATCAATTATATGAACAAACCCATACGTTTCGAAGCTGGTAAAAGACCACCAATGCCTCTAAACGAAGCCGTAAAAAATCCAGAAATTTTAATATTCAAGCAGCCCCTCACACTTCTTCAGAAGTGGAAGATGAAACACCAACCCTTGACGAATATAACGAAACCATAAAATCACAGGACGAATCACAATCTGAATATCCCGAATCCCTAACAGAATATTCTGAATCCATAAACCAAGCCGACCAAGAATACCAATATGATTATACCTACCTTCATTTTTTAGACTAACAAACTCCTCATTGCCATATTTTGAATGCAAACTGAGGAGTGGAGAAATTTTAAAAATATTAATTGATACCGGTTCAAACAATAATTACATCTTGCCAAAATTCGTAAAAAATCCTATAGAAAATAAATCCCCGTTTGACGCCATCTCGGTTGGCGGAAGTATTAAAATTACACATCACAAATCAGACAATTTATTTAACGACCCTAATACAACAATTAAATTTTTTTTATTACCGACTTTAAAAACATTTGATGCCATACTGGGAAACGACAGTTTAAAAATTTAGGAGCAATAATTAACACTAATACCAAATCTATGCACTTAAAAAATGGAAAAACAATCAATATTAAAGAAAAAAAATTCAAAGCTGTAAATTTAATTATTCCTCGGACAGATCATCTTACTGGGACACAAAAATCAGATCTTAACCAACTTATTCAGAAATATCCGAATCTTTTTGCCGAACCAAACGAAAAATTGACTTACACAACAAATGTGAAAGCTGAGATACGTACAAACACTGACACACCAGTCTACTCGAAATTTTATCAATATCCAATGGCACTCAAAGACGAAATTGACCGACAAATAAAAGAACTCTTAGACACCAATATAATACGACCCTCTAGATCGCCTTACAATTCACCAGTGTGGATTGTACCAAAAAAATTAGATGCCTCCAATGTAAAGAAATATAGAATGGTAATAGATTACAGAAAATTAAATAGTGTTACAATAGCAGACAGATACCCGATACCAGACATAAATGCATTTCTTGCACAACTGGGAAATAATAAAATGTTTTCTGTGTTAGATCTCAAAAGTGGGTTTCATCAAATTCTTTTAAAAGAAAGCGATATAGAAAAGACAGCCTTCTCCGTGAATAACGGAAAATTTGAGTTCACAAGACTTCCATTTGAACTGAAAAACGCACCATCTATTTTTCAGCGTGCCCTAGACGACATTCTTAGGGAACACATAGGGAAAATCTGTTATATTTATATCGATGACATAATTGTCTTCAGTCCAGACGCACAATCTCATTCAAAAAATTTAGATACAATATTTGAAACCTTAAATAATGCTAACATAAAATGCCAATTGGATAAATGCGAATTTTTCAAAAATAAAGTTGAATTTTTAGGATTTGTAATTTCAGATAAGGGAATAGAAACTAATCCAACAAAGGTAGAGGCCATCGCTAACTACCCCATTCCCAAAAACGTTAAGGAATTAAGATCTTTCCTTGGACTGTCAGGGTATTACAGACGATTTATTATGGGCTACGCTGCACTAGCAAAACCACTCACCACATTACTTAGAGGCGAGGATGGGAGAATTTCGAAGAAAGCTTCATCGAAGAAATCTATTCACTTCAACAATGAAGCCGTTCAGGCCTTTAATAAATTAAAAAGCACCCTAATTTCAGAAGACGTAATATTACAATATCCAAATTTTAACGAGGAATTTGTATTGACAACAGACGCCTCCGATCACGCAATTGGAGCAGTACTTTCACAAAAAGACAGACCTATAGCTTTCATATCTAGAACACTATCTCAAACCGAAGAAAACTACGAAACGGCAAAGAAAGAAATGTTAGCCATTTCATGGGCAGTAAAAACACTTAGAGGATATCTCTACGGTGGAACCAAGGTTAAAATCTATACTGACCACGAACCACTTACACACGATTGTAATTGGAAGGGAGGGATAGCGATCAAGAGATGGAAATCATATCTTGACGAATATAATAAAGAATTACTTTATAAACCCGGAAAGGAAAACATAGTGGCCGATGCTTTGTCTAGGATCCCCATAAGCAACCAAATTAACTCATTAACAGCAAAACAACACAGCGCGCAGAGCTCTGGTCATAACCTTATCCCCAGCGTCGAAGTACCAATAAATGCCTTTAAGAATCAGATATTTATTTACAAAGAAAACCCCCCCGACTACAAATTTACTATTCCGTTCCCCACCTTTCATAGACACAGAATATTGATCTTATTGAAATATTAAAAAAACATTTAAATCCGTCAATCCTAAATGGAATTTTTACATCAGAAGAGATAATGGGAGAGATACAGCGAATTTATCCGGAACATTTCGGATCCATTAAAATCAGATTCAGACAAAATAAAGTAGAAGATTTGACAGAAGAAACTAAGCAGGAAGAATTAATATTAGAAACACATAGCAGAGCACATAGAAACGCAGAAGAAAACAAAAACCAACTTGCAGAAAAATATTATTTCCCCAAAATGAAACAAAAAATAACAACATTAGTCAAACAATGCAGGGTATGCAAAGAAGGCAAATATGATAGACATCCCCCCAATCCAGAAATTAAAGAAACCCCAATTCCTGAATACCCTGGACACATAATCCACATTGACATCTTTTCAACAGAAAATAAATTAGTATTGACCGCAATAGATAAATTTTCCAAATTAGCACAGGCAAAAATTATAAAATCCAAATCCACTGAAGACATTAAAAAACAGTTACACGAAATAATATTCTACTATGGAGTACCCAAATTTATAGTAATGGATAATGAAAAAGCTTTTAATTCAGCATCTATTACCTTTATGATGAGAGATCAATTAAATAAAACCATTTTTAAAGCTCCTCCCTACAAAAGTTCAGTTAACGGACAGATTGAACGATTTCATTCGACCCTTTCGGAAATAATGAGATGCCTTAAAACCAAACAAATATACAACACCTTTGAAGAATTATTAGACAGAGCCATTTACGAATACAATTACACAATACATTCAGTAACGAAGAAAAGACCATTAGAAATTTTTTTTGGCAGAAATATTAATACCGACCCAGAACAATATGAAAAAAGCAGGCAGGATAACATAGAAAAACTTAAACAAAAGCAATTAATAGATTTAGAAAACCACAACAAAGAAAGGAAACCTATAAAATCATATCTACCAGGACAAGAAATATTTGTAAAACAAAACACCAGACTAGGCTCTAAATTATCCCCACGTTTTAAAAAAGAAATTGTCAAAGAAAACAGGAATACAACTATTTTAACAGAAGCAGGAAGGGTAGTTCATAAAAGTAATATTAAAGGTAACTAAGTCCGAAAACTCCTTAGGAAATTTTTGTCCACGTCAGTCCGAAACAAAAAAAAAAACTTAAAAATAAAAAAAAAAATATAATAAATAAGATTACCTATAACATTTACAGCTGTTGTCCGCTTGGGGTTATCAGTCCGTTCGTGAGTGATCGGCCCATAACCCTACAATACCGTTGTTTAATGAGACATTTTTGTAATTACAGGATGTTGTTTTTAATAACGCTGATACCAATGGCAATCGCGACCACCGACATAACAAATTATACCGATGCACATACCATAACAATTCATAAGGGTATAGGAAAATTACAGATATCAACAATAAAATTAATTCACATCATAAACTTAAAACAGATTGAAACGGAACTATTACAAATAAGAGAACACACAATAAACAGATTACAAAATAGTTTACATTATCACACTCTGACACACGAAATAATTCAATCACTTTCTGCTCTAAGCACACTTACCCTAACAACAAAAGCCGTCAAGCTAGGTCAATAAATATGATTGGCTCAGCTTGGAAATATATCGCAGGTAACCCAGATCACGAAGATTTAGTTATGATAGAAAGTAACCTCAATAACAACGACCGAATTATTATCAATAATCAGCTTCAAGACAGAATAAATAATTTAACAACCACTTCCAATATGCTAGCAAATTCAATTCAAAAAGACAGATTTTTTAATAATGATATTGCGTCGAGCTTGCAAACGCAAGTTAGACTTATGAAAGAAGAAATAGGAAACATTAAATTTGCAATACAATGGGCTAAAATTAACGTAATTAATACTCTTTTATTAAACGAACCTGAACTTAACGAAATAAATAAAATATCTCAAAAAAATAACATTACCTCGTTTTCAATTGAGGAAACACTGGAATTTGTTGATGTGTCTGTCTTACATAATAAAACAACCATAATTTACTTAATAAATTTTTTTTTTTATATTTTTTTTTTTTTTTTTTTTTTTTTTTTTTTTTTTTTTTATTTTTTTTTTTTATTTTTTTTTAAATTTTTATTTTTAAAATTTTAAATTAATTATTTTTTTTTTTTTTTTTTTTTTTTTTTTTTTTTTATTTTTTTTTTTTTTTGTTTTTTTTTTTTTTTTTTTGTTTGTTTTTTTTTTTCAAAAAAAAACCTTTTTAAATCCCTCTTTTTTTTAATAAAAAAAACCTAATTTTTTTTTTTTTTTTTATTTTTTTTTTTTTGTTTTTTTTTTTTTTGTCTCCCCCCCCCCCCCTTTTTTTTTTTTTTTTAAGGGGAAAGGGGGGGGGTTTTTTTTTTTTTTTTTTTTTTATTATTTTAAAGTTTTTTTTTTTTAGAAAAAAAGAGAGGGGGGGAGGGGGTTTTTTGTGGGGGGGGTTTTCTCCTTTCCTTTTTTCTCCCCTTTCCCAAAATATTAATACCCCCTAAGGGAAAAAAATACCTGAACTCGAACCAACTAACTATGAAAATCTTCTTTTAAAGCCTGTCATCAGAAACCAATTAATAATACATTTAGAAACTAATGAACTTTTTATATCAAACAATGTAATACTAGGCCTACCCCATGATTGTAAAACTTCAAACTATGTTAAAATTTGTAAAAAAGGAAAAATTGTTAATTTAAGTAATTCAAAATGTATTTCAAAACTAGCTCAGGGAAAGGAATCGCTGTGTGATTATAGTAACTCGGACCACATTGAACCAATAGAGGAAATAGACGATGGCATACTACTCTTAAATGACTTTAACGGCAGCCTAATTTCAAACAATATTTCACATCAACTCAGAGGAACTTTCATGGTTACCTTTTTAAACGAAACTATAAATATAAATGGAAAAAATTTTACAAACAAAGAAAAAGTAATAATGAAACCCGAAATCCCACGAATTCAAATTACCCCATTGCAAGCACAACGCATTCAAATTCTGTCATTAGAAGCATTGGAAGCTCTACATATCAAAAATAGAAAGCACTTACAAACCTTACAGAATGATTCTACAATAAACCGAATAACCACAGTAACATTAATTTGCGCCATTGTTCTTGCATTGATCGTATTAAAAAACTGTATTCATAGAAAAGAAAAAGTAATCCTACATATTCAAGAACCGCCTCCACAAATTTTAAACAACAAACCTAATATTATATCAATTCCTAAAAAAATAATACCAGAATTTAATAATATTCCCTATTTCTAACACCTCTTGAGGACAAGCAGGTTTTTAAGGAGGGAGAGTTAATCACAGAAATATTTCTACATTTTTTCCGAGAAATATTGCAACATTGTCGATGGCAACATTGCAACATTTCAATACAACGGTCAAGAGCCCGAAAGTTCAATAACATAAACACGCCAAGAACCCCCAAGTTCAATAACATAAACACACGCATCCGGTCAGCAGCCACAGCGCAGTACCAAAATGCCGATTCTGCAAACCTTGCAGTTTCAGCCGCTCCACCAGAACTAGGCCACCGCCGCGGTCTCTTCCGCGACGTCGACGTCGCTGCCCCAACCCACAGCTTAGATCAGGGAATTTTTAAATGAATAAAATCAGTCTCAAATTGAACTCCGAATAAATAAAACGTTCAAAACTTATTTTTTGGGTTTTTATTATCCTGGAAATTAACTTATATATTCTTGATCAGGATCACTAGCCGAGTCGATCTAGCCATGTCCGTCTGTCCGTCTGTCCGTCTGTCTGTCCGTCTGTCTGTCCGTCTGTCTGTCCGTCTGTCTGTCCGTCTGTCTGTCCGTCTGTCTGTCTGTCTGTCCGTATGAACGCTGAGATCTCGGAAACTATAAAAGCTAGAAGATTGGCATTTTGCATGTAGATTTTAGAAGTTCCTACGCAGCGCAAGTTTGTTTCAAAATGGTGCCACGCCCCCTTTAACGCCCACAATCGCTTAGATACGATTTTAAAATTTTAATATTTCGGAAAAGTAAAAATGCAGTTTTATTGTGTTTATCAATACCTATCGAAATGTAGAAGAAATTTTTCAAATCGGACCATTCGTTAAAAAGTTATGCGTGATCAAAGTTTCTATCTCCATCTCCCTCGCACTCCCTTTACCTGAGTAACGGGTATCTGATAGTCGGGGCACCCGACTATAGCGTTCTCTCTTGTTTTTAATTTAAGATTCTATATACTTATTGTTAGTCTCAATTCAGAGAAAATCCAATAAATAAAATGCAAATGTTCAAAAAAAAAAAAAAATTTTCGGTTGCGGATTGGATTTCGGTCCGGCGAAGATTAAAGGCTGGTGGTCGGTGAAGATATTTAAATCTGTTGTAGGGGGCGATCCTCCCACAAAAAGAATTGAAGGCACAAAAGAATTCCCACGGCGCAAGCACAAAGGAAGACGAAAATGAAGAAGTCGGGGGCGTCGTAGTGTAATTCGGTGTGTGTTTTATTCGGCTGCATACATGAGACTATTGACTTAAAACCTAAAGCCGCGCTCCCGCCCGCTTTACTCCGCTGAAGCGAGAGCGGGAGATCGGCAGCGGCCGTCCGAGGAGTTCGGATGTGAAACCCGATGCTCGCACTCTGGAGCGCGGACGTTGCGAGAAGCGAGCGAGGGAGCGCAAGAGGGGCGAGAGCGAAAGCTCGGAGAGCTTAGTGAACAGCGGCGATGCAGTGGGCCACTGACCTAAATATTCCGCCTCCCCTTGCAACTACTCGGGTTGCAACATAGCCTGGGTGCTCTTCTCACGGCTGGTGGAAGGCTCCGGACACGACCCAGCTGCGGAAGAACGTAAGCTGAAGTTTCTAAATGCAGCCCGGGTCTGGAAGACGATCGAATAGAAAAATGACAGAGTTTCGTGGCAACGGTTTGATTAAGACCAGAGACTTGGGCCTGGATAGTCTTGAATGGAAGTTTGACGAGGTTGAAAAGTTTCTCCGTAATAAAGGTTGCCTCGGAACCAGAGTCGATCAGGGCTCGCGCCTGGAAATTGCACTCTAAATGGCAAATGTTAATGAGGGCTGTGCCCAGTAGGACGGCTTTTGAGCCGGAAGCGAAGCACACTTGCACATCAGAGTGATCCTCTATGGGGCTCGTGCCTCTTGTAGTAGGCGCCGGTCGAGACCTAAATGGCGCAGACCGACTTGGAGCGGCCGCGAATGTATTACCGCGGTGCAGGAGGGTGTGATGACGGCTGTGGCACGTGAAGCAGCTATGGGCGCTAGTGCAATCCCGTTGCAGGTGCCCTCGTTCAAAACAGTTCAGGCAAAGCTGCTTTTTCATAATGTATTTTATATTTATTGGCCTCGTAGGAATTAAGCCAACGCGCTGGGGCGCTCGCAGGTGTCGACCTTGGCGGAAACTGACCCGAACTGCTAGGTCTAACTCATTCCATGTTGGAATCTCAGCCTTGTTGAGAATGGATTGCTCCCACATCGAAAGCGTGATTTTGGGAAGCTTTAAAGAAACCATGTACACCAGGAGACAATACCAAGTCTCGACTTGAATAGAGGACATCTCTAAGGCTGTCAGGCAACTTTGGATTGTGGCTTGCAGCTCTTTCAGAGCGGCTCCGGACTCTTGGGGTACTGCCTGAATGTTGAAGAGGATTTTCAACTGGATATTGACTAATAACCGCCGATTTTCGAAGCGGTCGGTGAGGCTTCGCCACGCAGAGATAAACCCTTCGTTGGTCAGCGGGGCTTTGGAAACAATGGCGTGCGCATCGCCACTTGTTTTGGACAGTAGGTGGAACAACGTCTCTACCGGTGTAAGACGCGTGTTGTGGATGTATATCGCGGTAAAAAGATCTCTGAAGGTGTGCCAACGCAGGTAATCACCAGCGAAAACTTCGGTGTCGACTGGTGGCAAACGACAGCCCGTAGACGGCGGTGTTGGAACACTGACAGCAGCCTGAATGGGCTGGGAGGCGGCCTTGTCTATTATGTCCTGAGGCTGGACCAAACATCTCGAATATACGGAGTAGCAGTAACTGTACTTGGATTCAAGCACTGTCGATGGCCGCGGAAAAAAGATCGGACTACAGGGCCCGGATTTGGTCCCGATGGACTTGACACATGCCAGGGGAAAGTCGTTCTGGTTCAGCGGCGCTCGGAGTATGAATTGAAATTGGCTAACCCGGTCTGTTGTAGCAATAAACCTTTTCAGGGCGATGTCTATCGTAGTTTGAGCCATCTTGGGCATAGTCTCGACGGACTCGTCGCTTTTTGCCCTTGGAATGGCAATAGCAGCCTTTGGCGTTAATTGAGACGGTACTGGTACCTGTCCAAACGGATAGCTGGGATCGACCTCGGTTTCTTGTCGTCTCCCGTGGGCATTCTCGGACTCGAACTCTGCGGATCAGCTCTTGTCGACTGACCTGAGCAAGGGGCGTTTCGTTCGGACCGTTAAGCTCTCGGCGCGATCTGAGTCGCCAACGAGTTGGTCGTCGCTGCAAATGAACGCACGCAAAAGAAAAAACCACAGAGAACGGTCTCACTGTTAGGCACAGTGCCATAAAAAACGAGAAGAATCGGAAGAAAATATTTGGAAATCGATGAAACTGTATTGTTTATATAACATATTTGTATTTCATGTTACTCCCTTTGTTGACTTCCGGTTTTTTTATTTAAATTTTTTATTTTAGTTATTGTTGCCAAATAATTTAATTGCATTTAATTATTATTTTTTTTTTTTTTGGTTTGGAAAATATCTTTGATTGCAAAAAAATCCGGAAAAACGCAATAAAAATAAATTAATTAATACATTAAAAAAATCAGCAACAATAATAACACAGGCGTTGGGGTGGTTAATTTGCGGAAATTTGGAGAAAAAACAATCACGGTCGCACGCGTGTGGTTTTGAATTTATTTTATTTTATGTTCCTGTATGTGGAGGCAGAAAATATATTTATGTAGATATGGGCATGCGTGCGTTTATTGATATGTGTATGTTCCTGTATGTGGAGACAGAAAATAGTTGTATGTACAGGGTTGCCCATATTCGACGGACCCATGTTTTTTTTTAAAAAATCAAAGAAAAAAAAAAAAATTTGGCGGTTGGCAATCTTAATCATTTAATTTGTTCCAAGTAGATTTGTTTACATCAATTTTTGAATATGATATCTTTCAAATGGCCGCCTCTGGCGTTGATGGCGTATTGTGCCCTTTTTGCAGCATTTTCCATCGTTTTCGCCAACATTTCGGCCGGAATAGCGGCTATTTCGTCACGAATGTTGTCCTTGAGCTCTTCTAGGGTCCTTGGCTTGTTAACGTAAACCTTTGACTTCAAATATCCCCACAAGAAGAAGTCAGGCGGCGTCAAATCGGGCGAACGCGGTGGCCAGTCCAAATCACCACTTTTCGACATCAAACGGCCCGGAAACAATTTCTTCAGAAAATCGATTGTTATGAGGACTTGTGTGCGGTGGAGCGCCGTCTTGTTGAAACCAGAACTGCCTCATACGCTTTCGACGAATAATTGGCATCACAAAAGTGGACCGAGCCATGCCCAACTGCTGAGAACGGCGTTTTGGGATGTTCTTGGGGACCTCTCAACACTGGCTCGTACGGCAGCGATATTCTCGTCCGATCGCCTTGGTCGACTTTTATTTGGCCTCTTCGGATTAGAAAGAGCCTCACCAGTCGTAAATTTTTCGTATAAACGCTTAATGGTGTTCTTAGAAGGCGCACTTTTCACATTTTTTTAATTTTTTAAAAGCACGTTGAGTTTTCACAATTGACTTGTTCTGTTGAATGTAAATTTCAACTATTTCAGAGCGCTCGCGTGGCGTGTATTGTTCCATGGTAAAAATCTGCTTGGACTGACGCTTCAAACGCGGTATGTCATTAAGCGATCTGGCATCTCTGTCAAAAGTTATGGCGTCGTCAGATGGGTCCGTCGAATATGGGCAACCCTGTAGATATGGGCATGCATGCGTTTATGGATATGTGTAAGTGTATATCGATACAGTAGAGCGTCGAGGAGTGGACTGTATTTGAAGTGACGGAACAGATGAAATTATGTGGAGAGAAAAAAACACAAGACAAAAAAATATCTCGACAGCGGGGGACTGTTCGGCGAACAGGGAAACTCCCTAAATTAGTTCACACCGAGTGGCTGATATCAGTTATGCCCTTTTATTTTACACCACACAATTTCACTTTTTGTCCTATTTCTTTTTGGAGGCAGAATTGCACTACACTATGTACACAAGTTGTCACGCGCGTGTATGTGTATGTCTGGATGCAGATATGCCTTGACCGTTGGCAAGTTGATGTACAACGGGGAACAAAAAAATAAACGGCAAGGAGTATGGCGACGCACACAAAGCGGAGACGGATAGAACATTTTTTTGAAACTGAAGGAATGTTAAATTTCTCGACTGCCGTTGTGTCGAGAAAACTCGGACATTGAGTTGACACGAAAAAATTGATCTTGCTGCAGTATGAAAGAAATTCAATGTTCGAACCACTGCTGAAGACCGGCAGCGAGAGGGAGTCGGAAAATGCTCGTACTTATCTTTATTGCGGGAAAAATCACCGGAGCTGCTGGTCGGATGGCAGAAGGATATCCTTATCGGCTCGGAGGACCAAAATGTTGTAGGGGGGGCGATCCTCCCACAAAAGGAGTTGAAGGCACAAAAGAATTCCCACGGCGCAAACACAAAGGAAGACGAAAATGAAGAAGTCGGGGGCGTCGTGGTGTAATTCGGTGTGTGTTTTATTCGGTTATAGGGACGTACGTTTACAATTCTTTGGAGGGTACTACGCCAATGGCATAGGCCGAGGAACCTGTTGTTAGATCAAATGCCTTCTTTTAATCGGCCATTTTCCTGGTCTTTAAAATCTCTAATCTCCAATGGCGGTGCATCTGAACAATTCACGTTGGTAAAGTTTACATCAGCGCACTTGTGGAAATTAATCTGCTCTACTTCGGTGCCACATTTTAGGTGGCCGGAAGACAGGCAGAGTGATGCCTCTGCCTGCTTTAATAGGGCAAGGCCGATTATTCCATCAACGGACGACATTTATTCATGATTGTTGTAACGCCAATCCTTTGTAAGGTCGAATGAAATTATTTGATGCGCCCTTATCGATGAAAAATCTCAGTTCAGTCCCCTCTACTATTCGTCTGATGACCGGCAGCAGGGATCTTCCCCTAAAAAATTAATTACATCGGAGTCAAATTGGCGTCATCGTGGATTTTGGTCGCTGCGGCTGAGTATGTTTTTTTGGCCTGTTCTGCGCTGTGAGCGACCTTATTAACCCTGTTTATGAGGGCCTTAACGACCGGATGGAGCCAGCGTTTTGGTAAGCTTGTGCTTGGGTTGGTGATATCACCTTGGAAAGGTATGGTTCAACATCCATTGGTTCCTGAGGATTACTATGCGGTTTGCTAAAGTGGGGATTTTCAGCTGCCTTGTTGACGATTTTGCTGCTTTTCGATTTTGCCTACGATCCCTGTCCTCCTGGCTTTTTGCAAAAGTAGTTGCGAAAACGTATCTCTCGTAGTTCGACTCAACTTTTTGTGGCAGCGCAAGAGCCGATGGCATGTCTTTCGGCTCTGCCGAGAAGAGCACATCCGTAAGGCTGCGCTTGAGACCTGAAATGAATACGCGCAAAGCGTCTTCACGAAATGTTTCGCACAACATCTTAGCCATTTGCGGCTCATATGACATGTTGACTCTATTTGTCAATAATGTGAGTTTTTTCTCAACCTCATCAT
The DNA here is from genome assembly GCA_018152295.1 of Drosophila carrolli. Taxonomy (NCBI): domain Eukaryota; kingdom Metazoa; phylum Arthropoda; class Insecta; order Diptera; family Drosophilidae; genus Drosophila; species Drosophila carrolli. Next base: position 1,785,407 of record JAECXJ010000183.1, on the reverse strand, counting down.
TATATTGCGGTTATGCGGTCGTATGTTTCCTGCGCTCCTGCGAATTCAGGCAGGCATTTTACAGCATTTAAAGGCTCGTTGCATAGAACATTATCATTTATTTGAATTGCTGTGTATGTTTTTATTTCATGTGCTCTGGCTGATGGTGATGCACTTACTGCCGCTATCATGCCGGCCAGATTTTCAATGGTCGTGCGCTATTTCTGTTCCCTTTAAAGGTTTGCAGTAGCTTGCTCTGCCAAGGCGTTGCTGATGGCAGTCTCCACTACGGCCCTGAGTGGTTCGGGCTCGAAACTCATATTGCCGATAGTAGGTGAGGGTGAGGGTGTAATGGGTCTTGGGTGCGGAATTCTCGAATTCTGAGTCGCTGGACTTTTGCAATTGTGCAACATAACCCAAGAACATAGCGAGGGGGCTGAGGGGACGTGCGCCACCGCCATATCGTATAAAGCTACAAACACTAACAATAGAATGGTCAGGGGATTGCGGGGAGACTTGCCGCCGCTTATTTAAACACATGTCTGCAGACAAAAAAGTAGAGCAAAGTTGCAGCGTAAATGTGTGCGCTGCCGTATCAAAATAACCGAGCGGAGTGGGGGGTTAAAACAACACTCACAAAAATGCAAAGTTAACGCACAAAGTTTAAATATTCTCGAAAAAAAACCAACCCTTTTTTCGGTCGTTATTTATAATATGTATTTCATTCGTATTGACCAATTTCCAGAAACTCAAAATTTATTGCGGAAGCGAATTCACTATATTCTCCGCCTGGATCAATAAACTCTCCAATGCGTGATCCCGTGACGCCACCTCCTTTAATATGTGACGCAGGACTTTCTTGCCGCACTGCACCATTTGTTTCTTTACACCTCCTTGAAACGGAATCGATGGGCAATTAAGTATCCATCCGATGCCTCTGCCTAAAAGCTCATCCTGGATTCTTTCCGGCTCGAAAACGTCACCAAATTGCTTGGCTTCCCTGTCGAGTCCCACAAAGTTCTTGCCGCTATCACTGCGCAGCTTATGTAGTGGCCCTCTACATCAGACGAAATTATCGCATGATACAGGAATCCGTCCACAGGTCATGCGCCACTTCTAGATGTATCACCCTGGCCGTTAGAAGTACGTTAGCACGTTAAACAGGGCTACTCATCGTTTCTCCTTGTGGAGAGCCACGGTCACCATCAGTGGACCAATATAATTAAATCCAGTATTCTTGAACGGCCATCCATTTACCTCCAAGCGATCTCCTGGCAAAAGTCCCATAATTGGCAGCGTCGGGCGCGGTCATTGCAACATACACATGTTGTATGCTGAGATCACCTTCTGTAGTACACGCCTCAGCTTCTTGACTCGTCCGGATTTCTGCGATCGTAGAATCCACATTTTAATTCTTCATCTTGGCGTGGACATGGTGCACAATCATCTCTGTAAGAATGTGCCGATGTGACAGAATTATCGGTCTCCATGCACTGTAAGGCATACAAAATAATCAAATTAATAAATGTAGGGTAGTGTCGGGGGGGGTCCACATTGGGCGATTCTAAACTAAAATAGATGTCTTAAGTCCGTTTTTTTACTGATCAGAAAAACAACATAGAATGTTTTAATTAAAAACATTTTTTTTATTTTAATTTAACTTTTTTTGCTTAACTTTTTTTTTTTTCTTAACTTCAATTAACATATTTCATAAATAAACTTTATCTAAAAGAGGGTAGAATGTTATTCGGAATCATTGGATCAGAGAGAGGCATATCCAGATGTTTTATTAGAAGCAAACTCTTAACATCATCGTCCATAATAATTGTTTTTTTAGACGAAATTGCAGACCCATTTGACAATAAAGTTATCAAAGGGTCGGAAGAAACTAATATGGTATTTAACACATCTTCCATGGTATTACGCTCTCGCGTACGTTTCGGAAGTCGTTGTTCCTGGCTTCAAGAGCTTCCTCGGACATCATACCAATTGGAAGGCAAAAATGGCTTATAATGTCTGCTCCATGAATTAAAATTCTGTGAACAGACGATGGCATTTAAATATGGGATATGGTTTCACAAACAATTCGGCAGTTTCCAATGCGTAAGACCGGAATTTTTTTCGTGGCAACATGATAGTGCTCGTAAGACTGCACTGAATCGATGTATTAAATCATAGCTTACTCCAGTTATACGAGCAGCCAAATTTTGTTGTTCGAAAAAACTCCTTGCAGTGATTCCGTTGTTCGTACTGCCAGCAGTAGCAATTGGTATATCTACCAGCAAATGCATATCTTCCATCACCTTCTGCTGTATAATTTTTTTATTTTCTTCAACAACATCCATGTCAACACCACGAGCTTGCCACTTTTGTGTCACACTCGAAAAACCTAATCCAGGAACCATGGTCCCGCGTAGTGGTCACAATTATAGCCAGGATGCCGGGGTGGTTCCGCGCAGTGATCACAATTGTAGATTGCCGGTTAGGCGATCGTTGACTAGTTCCTGGATGCCGGGGTAGTCCCGCGCAGTGGTCACCTGTTTGAGTGGTCGGTTGGCCGCTTGTCACCTAACGATGAATTAGGCAGATTACGGTGAAAGGGTGACTGCCCTTCATAACTTGCTAGCCTAGGGACTCAAACAGTGTAAAATAATTAGACGTTTAAGGGTGCTTGCCGGAGTTATTTTTAAGATAACTTGTGTTCTTTATTGCTTGGGTATCCAAAATGTACTGAATTAATAAATTAAACTTAAAGCTAAGAAGAGACACACAGCACGAGCGTCCGGTCAAAATGCTACATCAGCAATTTTGGCCGGAGTTAAGAAAGGGACAAAAGTCTAATCCATTGACTTATGTTTACTTATGTTAACTTGCATAAACCATTTAAAGTACTCTGTTAATCATAACATTAATACCGTATTATTTCTACTACCAACTTTTTGCCTCCTAAAAGCATTAATTTTATCTAATTTTGTTTCGTATGTATTTTAACTTAGTCTGTCCGTTTCTTTATTGTCCTTTTTCAATTCGCGCACAAAATTAACTTTCTTGTAAAAACAAACAATAAATATTTTCGACTTTTAGATTGGAAATCCAAAACTATGTTTGAAACAGAATCATATTTTTTGGATCCTCAAAGGTTGTTGGTTTCCTCCTTTGTTCGTTGAATTATTTGCTACATATATAGGCATACTTAGATAAAACCAAACAAAAATAATCATGAACCTACAATTTACTTACCTACCTAAATTATGATATTATATTATCTTAAAACATTTTAATCACTTACCCAACTGATAATTTAATATACACTGCATTAATATTTGACAAAAATACATATTAACATTATATTTTCTATTTATAAATCAACTTTATTTTGTAACAAATTCATACATTTCAATTAATTTTATTTTATTTGCTAAAATGTTAACTTTCTATTTCACATTTTTTCACGCTAATGTTTTAATAATATATAAGGTAGCGCCTCCTAATGATAGTACACATAAGAAATAAAGATACAAACATTCTTTAACAAGTAAAAAATCATATCAAAACAAGAGTATAAATTCCAAAATTGTACATTTAAGGTTCAAAAAGTGGGGTATACAATATTAAAGTTGGATGGTTCGTTTTACTTTTTAAAATGCTTCAATCCAGAATTTACCTAAAATCGTTAAAACTTTGAAGTTATATTTCTCTCTGTATTACTTTATAATAATATCATAACAAAACGACAATTTATTTTGACATTATAGCTTATCAATTAAAACGTATACACTTGAATTACAATTTTACATTAACTCATACCGTATGTTTAGTTGAAATCGTGTATAAACTTTTAAAGCTTCTAAAAGGCAGAAGTTTTATGCTGGCCTTAATCGTGGTTTAGTTATCTAAAACGTTAGAATCTATTGATATCAACCCTTTAACCAGTAATAAATTAAACTTCGCTTTTTTATTCTGTAATTCAGTATTGCAAACACTTAAATCTCAAATACAATTTTGTGAAATACTTACTTTTAACAAAGCTGTTCCAAGCAAAGCGTTGACTTTTTTAAATATAAATTACTGCACTTGTGCCTTTTACCGCTGAATTATTAAATTCTTGAACTTTAAAACAAACAGGGTGCTACAAAATTCTTTTAACTGTATTAACTGACGTTTTCTTAAAATCCAAAACATAATTTTTTTTAATTATCCTTTCTGTGGGCTTTTGTTATGACAATAAAATTCAGTTAGCTGAATGGGTTTTTTTGTGTTAATAGTTCATTTATATGATCATTGTGAAAGTCCGATTGTTGCACCAAATTACTGTCAATTACTTTTCATATATTAACACAGATGACAAAAAGAATTTGTACCTATTACTTACAGAGTGAAACTTACAGAAACCAAGCCACTTAAGGGAACCCCCAGTCTCGGTTTCATAAAATCGATTTTCTTTTGTTATTTAATTCGAACCTAAACCTATTCAAGAATGTTCCTTTAAAATTTCAAGTTGTAATTTCAAAAACTTTTGAAGATATAGCCGATTTATGGTGGAAGCGTCAGGCGACGGCGAGAGCTTTTCAAAACTTTAAACACGATTTTCTCGAAACAGTATTTTTACGACTGGTGCATGAGGTTACTCAAAAACTATTAATCTAATCGGTTAACAATTTTAATACGTTATTCTATACATATATAGCTATGGCATGATCTAGGATAAATCAAATCGGTGAAGATCTTCTTTGCTTTTCAACCAAATCAAGGCGGTATTCAACAAAAAAATTTCAAAGGTCCGCCATTTTGTTAATTTTTGAGCGAAATCCTAGTTCATCCTAGTTAATCCCGTTGGAATTTTTGTTTTCCGATGTTGCAGTGAGCGGAAATCACATGTGCCGCCGAAAAGAAGGGTTTTTGTTAAATGACAAAAGACAGACACAAACAAAAAAAAACAAAAATGATGTAACATTTTTTTTCTTATTTTTTAAGACTTCTGTTGTAGGGGGCGATCCTTCCACAAAAAGGAAATGGCTGGCAGAAATAGTTCCCACGGCGCAAACGCAGAGGAAGACGGAAAAAATGATGAAGTCGGGGGCGTCGTGGTATTATTCAATGTGTGCTTTATTCAGCTGTATATGCGAGACTAATTAAAACTTAAAACTAAAACCGCGCTCCTGCCCGCTTGACTCCGTTGAAGCGAGAGCGGGAGATCGGCAGCGGCCGTCCGAGGAGTTCGGATGCGAAGCCCGAAGTTCGCACTCTGGAGTGCGGACGTTGCGAGAGGCGAGCGAGGGAGCGCAAGAGGGGCGAGAGCGAAAGCTCGGAGAGCAGTGGGCCACTGGCCTAAACATTCCGCCCCCCTTGCAACTACTCGGGTTGCAATATAGCCTGGTTGCTCTTTTCACGGCTGGTGGCAGGCTCCGGACACGACCCACCCAAACACGGTGCTCTGGGCTACTGGCAGTCCATCTTGAAGTTTCAGGAATCCCGGCCGCATCACGTTCGGATACATATCCGCGCCCAGGATGATGGAGATTGTCGCGGGGAGATAGAACCGCTCATCAGCCACCGTAATGTCCCGGAAGTGGGTCCTTACAGCGTCGCTCAGCTCCCGGATTGGAGTGCGGATACGCACGTGAGGCTCTATTTTGAAAATTGCGTCTAGCCGGACAGCGCTGTCGATTCTTGACCCCACGGTTGCCGAACAGATCTGTTCGCCTCCCACGTTGGTGGTCGGCAAGCGGAAACTCGACGCTAGCGAAGCGTCGATGCAGCTCATAGGCGTGCACGGGTCAATAAGCGCCGCAGTGTCGAAGACCCGACTCCCGGTCTCTAAACGCACCAAAGCCGTCGGTAGGAGGTTGACGCTGTGCCGCTGTAGAAGGGACGTTAGGGACGGAGCGGTGACCGCAAGCTGCGTGGCACCCCGACGAGTAGCAGAAAATTGCCGCGGAGTGTCAGATGAGTGCCGTGGAGTGGCGGACGAGTGCCGAGGAGCGGCTGAGGAATGCCGTGGAGTGGCGGACGAGGGCCGAGGAGTGGCTGTAGAATGCCGTGGAGTGGCGGACGAGGGCCGAGGAGCGGCTGAGGAGTGTTGCGGAGTGGCAGCGGATCTCTGCGACCGGCGTGCTGTCGGGCGGGACTGCCGTGATCCCATCGGTGGTTCCGAGAGATGAAGGAGAGTGTGGTGATCCTGGCCGCAAGTTTTGCAGCGATCACCTCGCCGACACGCTCCGTCGGAGTGCTCGTGGGCCAAGCAGCGGTGGCAGTACCGGTTGGCAAGGACAGCCCGGAGCCTCTTCTCGGCACTCAGACGGAGGAACCGACGACACTTCCGAAGTGGATGGATCCCGCTACAGACTCGGCAACGGTAGGATTGCGTACCTCGAGTTCGTCTGAGCTCCAATGCGATGGCGCTGCGCGGACGTGGAGACATCGTGTGAGATCTGATTGGCGGAATAGGACAAAATGAAAAATTTGGATCAGTAGTGATAAGAACTGTGAATTGGAACTACGGGTTGGAACTATTAATTGACGCTACGAATCGAAGTGATGAATTGAACCACCGGAGTGAAGGGTCGACTGGTTATTGCGGGCCGGCGGACTCTTCCGTTGGAAGAAGGACGACCTTCGCTATGGGACGCTTAATGACTCCCCGTGCAGTGCGGATGTCGACCACACGAACATGGCCATCGGCTCCCGGAAACACCGCGTCAATTCTGCCTAATCGCCACTCATTGGACGGAAGGTTGTCTTCCTTGACTACCACCATGTCCCCGGCACAGAGATTTCTTGTGGGGGTTCGCCACTTATTCCGCTTATGGAGTTCCTTGAGGTACTCCTCCTTCCATCGCAGACGAAATTGTTGATGAAGAGCCTTCAGGTGCTGCCAGCGGTTTATAATAGATGTGGTGTCCCCCTTTATCTCGGGTTCGACCATGGCGAGGAGGGGCCCTCCAACAAGAAAGTGCCCAGGCGTAAGTGCCAGTAGGTCAGTGGGGTCTTCGGACATTGGCGCGAGCGGGCGCGAATTCAGGCATGCTTCGATCCTAGCTAGAAGCGTGGACAGCTCTTCGAACGTATATTTCCGCGTCGCCGTGGACTTGTAGAACAGGGTCTTGAAGCTCTTAACACCTGCTTCCCACAAGCCTCCCATGTGGGGTGCTCCCGGAGGAATGAATTGCCAGAGCAGCTGCTGGTGACTATAGGCACCTGTCACAGCTTCCTTGAGAGCTTGGAGAAACTCGCGGGAGAGTAGGGCAGCCGCACCCACAAAGGTCTTCCCATTGTCCGACTGAACTTGACGGGGGCATCTTCTGCGGGACACGAAACGGGCGAAGGCGGCGAGAAACTTCTCAGTCGTGAGGTCGGAAGTAGGCTCTAAATGGATGGCCTTAGTGGCGAAGCACACGAACACCAGCACATACCCTTTCGTAATGAGACAGGCTCGTCCCGTGTAGTTTTTGATGTCGAAGGGACCGGCATAGTCCACACCGGTATATGTGAAAGGGCGCGAGAAGGACGTTCGTTCTTTGGGTAAGTCTCCCATCAATTGCGTTTGCAACCTCTTTTTGTGGATGATGCAGACCTTGCATGAATATATGACGGACTTGACCAAATTCCTCACCCTCGGGATCCAGAACTTGAAACGGATCAGACGGATCATTAGTTGATTGCCACCGTGCAGCGTTATGCGATGCGTGAAATGGACGAGGAGTCGAGACAGATGACAGTCGTATGGAAGGATGACAGGGTGCCGTTCATCATACTGGAGAAGTTCGGAGGCCGTGACTCGGCCGCATGCTCTCATGAGCCCTTGGGAATCAATGAACGGGTTCAGGTTTTGGACAAGGCTGGATGCTGGCACTGGCCGTTTTTGGCTTAAGCAGCCAATCTCAAGGGCAAAGTGCCTGCGTTGCGTGACGGTAATCAGGAGCCGCTCGGCCGACGCAATTTCAGGAGCTGTCAAGGGATCCTCAAACGGGGACATGAGCTTTCGCGAACGCTGGATGAACCGATGAGCGTAAGCGAGGACTCGCAACGCCTTGTCGAGTGTGGAAAAACGCTCCAGAATGTCTTCAGGGGGTACCTTCGCAACATGGACCTTGACTGCTCGCTTCTCGAGTTCAGTCACAGGGGGTTCATAGCCTTGAGTGGGCCACTCGCAGCGAGGCCACTGCAGCCAGGCAGGACCATGCCACCACAGCTGGCTGTCCGCAAGGTCTTGAAGCGCCACCCCCGGCTAGCGAGATCTGCCGGGTTATGCTCGGAGCGAACGTGTGCCCATTTTTCCACCTCGGTGAGCTGGGTGATCTTGGTCACACGATTTGCCACGAACGTTGTCCAGTGGCACGCTGGCTTATGTAACCAGGCGAGAAGAATCGTAGAGTCCGTCCAACAGTGCAGGGCGGACGCCTGCCCGGGCATCTTCGGAAGAACGGCGTTGGCCATTTCTGACAATAACAAGGCTCCGCACAACTCGAGCCGCGGGAGCGACACCGTTTTTACTGGGGCCACCCGCGTCTTTGCCGTGAGCAAGTTCACCATTACCGCGGACCCAGCCTCAACTCGGACGAGCTGTTGCAGGACACGGATCGCTTTGAACGGGGCACAATTGACCCCGAAGGTGACTGTCTTCAACTCGTAGTCGCGGATTTCCCCATTGGAGTTGCGGAATAGAATACGCTGCAAGGGAGTATGCTGGGGGTCTACCCAAATTTGCCGATACATCTTCTCGATGTCGGCGTTGAAGACGAACCTAAAGTATCGCCACTTCAGGATTTGAATCGTGAGGTCGGATTGTAAGACCGGGCCCGCGTAGAGTATGTCATTCAGACTGGTCCCGTTTGCGGAAGGGCTAGAGGCGTTGAAAACCACCCGCACTTTAGTGGTTGTGCTCTCGGGTTTAAGAACGGCGTGATGTGGAAGGTAGTACGTGGCGGAACTGCTCGTCAAAGGGACCTCGGCCATGTGACCTAAGTCGAGGTATTCTTGGATTACGGAGTCATACCGGGCTTTCAGGGGCGGATCTCTTTTTAGGCGCTGCTCGTTACGCAGAAATTGAGCCAGAGCAAAGGATCGTGAAGATGCGAGCTCGGAACCATTATGCTCGGGATCGCGCAAGGGGAGCATCACAACGTATTTGCCTCGATTGTCCCTTCTTGTAGTCTGGACAAAATTGTGTTCGCAGACGGAATCGGACTCGGGGACTATCTGTGTGGGCACTTCCTCCACCTCCCAGAATTTGGTAAGGAGATGATCCAACGAGTCGTCGAGTCCGCATGTAACTCGAGTGGAGAAGCTGGACAAATTGCGGGGGGCCGCTGGAGATATGGGACCTGTCAACACCCATCCAAAAATGGTTTCCTGGCCGAGAAGTGAACCGCAAATGTTAGCCCTGGCGTTGCCGAGGAGGATGGACGGAAGAATGTCGGCTCCTATCAAGACATCGATTTGGGAGCTCTCGAAGAACTTGGGATCTGCAAGGGGAATGTCAGGAATTCCCTTAAGAAGATCTCGAGGGACTGGATACGAAGGCAGATTCCCGGCCAGCTGCGGAAGAACGTAAGCTGAAGTTTCTAAATGCAGCCCGGGTCTGGAAGGCGATCGAATAGAAAAATTACAGAGTTTCGTGGACTGAGCGGCAATGGTTTGATTAAGACCAGAGACTTGGGCCTGGATAGTCTTGAAGGGAAGTTTGACAAGGTTGAAAAGTCTCTCCGTAATAAAGGTTGCCTCGGAACCAGAATCGATTAGGGCTCGCGCCTGGAAATTGCACCCTAAATGGCAAATGTTAATGAGGGCTGTGCCCAGTAAGACGGCTCTTGAGCCGGAAGCGAAGCACACTTGCACATCAGAGTGATCCTCTGTGGGGCTCGTGCCTCTTGTAGTAGGAGCGGGTCGAGACCTGGATGGCGCAGACGGACTTGGAGCGACCGCGAATGGATTACCGCGGTGCAGGAGGGTGTGATGACGGCTGTGGCACGTGAAGCAGCTATGGGCGCTAGTGCAATCCCGTTGCAGGTGCCCTCGTGCAAAACAGTTCAGGCAAAGCTGCTTTTTCTTAATGTAGTCGGAGCGACCATTTACATCCATCTCAAGGAAGCGCGGGCATAAGCGAACAGGATGATTCTCTCTGGAGCAGAGATCGCACCCTCTTGGGGCTGGAGTCACTCTGGCCTCGTAGGAATTAAGCCTACGCGCTGGGGCGCTCGCAGGTGTCGACCTTGGCGGAAACTGACCTGAACTGCTAGGCCTGATGTCATCGATAGCCTCCAGAGTGCGATGACGCTCTGTCAAGAACAAGTCTAACTCATTCCACGTTGGAATCTCAGCCTTGTTGTGAATGGATTGCTCCCACAACGACAGCGTAATTTTGGGAAGCTTTAAAGAAACCATGTACACCAGGAGACAATCCCAAGTCTCGACTTGAATAGAGGACATCTCTAAGGCTGTCAGGCAACTTTGGATTGTGCCTTGCAGCTCTTTCAGAGCGGCTCCGGACTCCTGGGGTACTGCCTGAATGTTGAAGAGGATTTTCAACTGGCTATTGACTAATAACCGCCGATTTTCGAAGCGGTCGGTGAGGGTTCGCCACGCGGAGATAAACCCTTCGTTGGTCAGCGGGGCTTTAGAAACAATGGCGTGCGCATCGCCACTTGTTTTGGACAGTAGGTGGAACAACTTCTCTACCGGTGTAAGACGCGAGTTGTGGATGTATATCGCGGAAAAAAGATCTCTGAAGGTGGGCCAACGCAGGTAATCACCGCGAAAACTTCGGTGTCGACTGGTGGCAAACGACAGCCCGTAGACGGCGGTGTTGGAACACTGACAGCAGCCTGAATGGACTGGGAGGCAGCCTTGTCTATTATGTCCTGAAGCTGGACCAAACATCTCGAATATACGGAGTAGCAGTAACTGTACTTGGATTCAAGCACTGTCGAGGTGGCCGTACTGTCGGTGGACGCGGAAAGAAGATCGGAGCAACTTTCATAACTCTTCTCCACCTTTTCCCACAAGGCCCGGATTTGGTCCCGATGGACTTGGCACATGCCAGGGGAAAGTCGTTCTGGTTCAGCGGCGCTCGGAGTATGAATATCCGCTTGAAATTGGCTAACCCGGTCTGTTGTGGCAATAAACCTTTTGAGGGCGATGTCTATCGCGGTTTGAGCCATCTTGGACACCGACCGAGAAAGCCTTGACGGGGGACCGGAGATAGTCTCGACGGACTCGTCGCTTTTTGCCCTTGGAATGGCAATGGCAGCCTTTGGTGTTAATTGAGACGGCCGCGGAGACGCGGATTGGGACCTGTCCAAACGGATAGATGGGATCGACCTCGGTTTCTTGTCGTCTCCCGTGGGCATTCTCGGACTCGAACTTGCGGATCAGCTCTTGTCGACTGACCTGAGCAAGGGGCTTTTCGTTCAGAACGTAAGGATCTTCACCGTTAAGCTCTCGGCGCGGTCTGAGCCGCCAACGAGTTGGTCGTCCCTGCAAATGAACGCACGCAAAAGAAAAGAAAGCCACAGAGTACGGTCACACTGTTAATTTGTGCGGAGTAGAAAACACAGTGCCATAAACAACGAGAAGAATCGGAAGAAAATATTTGGAAATCGATGAAACTGTATTGATTGTTTATATATTTGTATATCTGTTGACTTCTGTTTTATTTTGTTTATTTTAATTTTTACCTTAGTTATTGTTGCCAAATGATTTTATTGTATTTAGTTATTTATTTATTTATTTTTTTTGGGTTTGGAAAATATCCTTGATCGCAACAAAAAATCCGGAAAAACTCAATAAAAATAAATTAATTAATCCATTAAATAAATAAATTACTTTGCCGGAAATAATTAAATAATATTTATAATTCAATAGTAATTATAGTTATGAATGAATTATTTTTATAATTAAATAATAATTATAATCATAAATACTGTTTTGAGCGGAGCCGGAACGGTGGAATTAAAAAAAACCTTGGCTTTGTTACGGGAGAAATGTTCACTGGGTTATGCCGTCGGCAGCGCAGTGCATGCGTGAGGGCGCGGGAGAGAGAGAGAAGGGGCAAAAAAATCAGCAACAATAATAACACAGCCGTTGGCGCGGTTAATTGCGGCAATTTGGAGAAATTATCGCATGATACAGGAATCCGTCCACAGGTCATGCGCCACTTCTAGATGTATCACCCTGGCCGTTAGAAGTACGTTAGCACGTTAAACAGGGCTACTCATCGTTTATCCTTGTGGAGAGCCACGGTCACCATCAGTGGACCAATATAATTAAATCCAGTATTCTTGAACGGCCATCCATTTATCTCCAAGCGATCTCCCATAATTGGCAGCGTCGGGCGCGGTCATTGCAACATACACATGTTGTATGCTGAGATCACCTTCTGTAGTACACGCCTCAGCTTCTTGACTCGTCCGGATTTCTGCGATCGTAGAATCCACATTTTAATTCTTCATCTTGGCGTGGACATGGTGCACAATCATCTCTGTAAGAATGTGCCGATGTGACAGAATTATCGGTCTCCATGCACTGTAAGGCATACAAAATAATCAAATTAATAAATGTAGGGTAGTGTCGGGGGGGGTCCACATTGGGCGATTCTAAACTAAAATAGATGCCTTAAGTCCGTTTTTTTACTGATCAGAAAAACAACATAGAATGTTTTAATTAAAAACATTTTTTTATACCCTTGCAGAGGGTATTATAATTTTGGTCAAAAGTGTGCAACGCAGTGAAGGAGACATCTCCGACCCTATAAAGTATATATATTCTTGATCAGGATCACCTCCTGAGTTGATATAGCCATGTCCGTCTGTCCGTCTGTCCGTCTGTCTGTCCGTCTGTCTGTCCGTCTGTCTGTTTCTACGCGAACTAGTCTCTCAGTTTTAAAGATATCGAATTGAAACTTTGCACACACCCTTCTTTCCTTTGCACGCAGTATATAAGTCGGAACGGCCGGGATCGGCCGACTATATCCTATAGCTGCCATATAACTGAACGATCGGAAATGCCATAACTTTGGTGTTTGTAAAGTTAGAATGTTGGCATTTTCTATGGGTTTTGTATTTGGCTAATCAATCCGACATGCCGAATTTCATAAGGATCGGCCGACTATATCCTATAGCTGCCATATAACTGATTGATCGGAAATGCCATAACTTTGGTGTTTGTAAAGTTAGAATGTTGGGATTTTCTATGGGTTTTATATTTGGCTAATCAATCCGACATGCCGAATTCCATAAGGATCGGCCGACTATATCCTATAGCTGCCATATAACTGATTGATCGGAAATGCCATAACTTTGGTGTTTGTAAAGTTAGGAAGTTGGGATTTTTTATGAGTATTAAGAATGCATCATATGAATAATTTTGGAGAATATAATTTACAGAGTATTCTGCAAGGGTATATCAACTTCGGCTCCGCCCGAAGTTAGCTTTCCTTTCTTGTTTTATTTTAATTTAACTTTTTTTGCTTAACTTTTTTTTTTTTAACTTCAATTAACATATTTCATAAATAAACTTTATCTAAAAGAGGGTAGAATGTTATTCGGAATCATTGGAATCAGAGAGAGGCATATCCAGATGCTTTATTAGAAGCAAACTCTTAACATCATCGTCCATAATAATTGTTTTTTTAGACGAAATTGCAGACCCATTTGACAATAAAGTTATCAAAGGGTCGGAAGAAACTAATATGGTATTTAACACATCTTCCATGGTATTACGCTCTCGCGTACGTTTCGGAAGTCGTTGTTCCTGGCTTCAAGAGCTTCCTCGGACATCATACCAATTGGAAGGCAAAAATGGCTTATAATGTCTGCTCCATGAATTAAAATTCTGTGAACAGACGATGGCATTTAAATATGGGATATGGTTTCACAAACAATTCGGCAGTTTCCAATGCGTAAGACCGGAATTTTTTTCGTGGCAACATGATAGTGCTCGTAAGACTGCACTGAATCGATGTATTAAATCATAGCTTACTCCAGTTATACGAGCAGCCAAATTTTGTTGTTCGAAAAAACTCCTTGCAGTGATTCCGTTGTTCGTACTGCCAGCAGTAGCAATTGGTATATCTACCAGCAAATGCATATCTTCCATCACCTTCTGCTGTATAATTTTTTTATTTTCTTCAACAACATCCATGTCAACACCACGAGCTTGCCACTTTTGTGTCACACTCGAAAAACCTAATCCAGGAACCATGGTCCCGCGTAGTGGTCACAATTATAGCCAGGATGCCGGGGTGGTTCCGCGCAGTGATCACAATTGTAGATTGCCGGTTAGGCGATCGTTGACTAGTTCCTGGATGCCGGGGTAGTCCCGCGCAGTGGTCACCTGTTTGAGTGGTCGGTTGGCCGCTTGTCACCTAACGATGAATTAGGCAGATTACGGTGAAAGGGTGACTGCCCTTCATAACTTGCTAGCCTAGGGACTCAAACAGTGTAAAATAATTAGACGTTTAAGGGTGCTTGCCGGAGTTATTTTTAAGATAACTTGTGTTCTTTATTGCTTGGGTATCCAAAATGTACTGAATTAATAAATTAAACTTAAAGCTAAGAAGAGACACACAGCACGAGCGTCCGGTCAAAATGCTACATCAGCAATTTTGGCCGGAGTTAAGAAAGGGACAAAAGTCTAGTCCATTGACTTATGTTTACTTATATTAACTTGCATAAACCATTTAAAGTACTCTGTTAGTCATAACATTAATACCGTATTATTTCTACTACCAACTTTTTGCCTCCTAAAAGCATTAATTTTATCTAATTTTGTTTCGTATGTATTTTAACTAAGTCTGTCCGTTTCTTTATTGTCCTTTTTCAATTCGCGCACAAAATTAACTTTCTAGTAAAAACAAACAATAAATATTTTCGACTTTTAGATTGGAAATCCAAAACTATGTTTGAAACAGAATCATATTTTTTGGATCCTCAAAGGTTGTTGGTTTCCTCCTTTGTTCGTTGAATTATTTGCTACATATATAGGCATACTTAGATAAAACCAAACAAAAATAATCATGAACCTACAATTTACTTACCTACCTAAATTATGCTATTATATTATCTTAAAACATTTTAATCACTTACCCAACTGATAATTTAATATACACTGCATTAATATTTGACAAAAATACATATTAACATTATATTTTCTATTTATAAATCAACTTTATTTTGTAACAAATTCATACATTTCAATTAATTTTATTTTATTTGCTAAAATGTTAACTTTCTATTTCACATTTTTTCACGCTAATGTTTTAATAATATATAAGGTAGCGCCTCCTAATGATAGTACACATAAGAAATAAAGATACAAACATTCTTTAACAAGTAAAAAATCATATCAAAACAAGAGTATAAATTCCAAAATTGTACATTTAAGGTTCAAAAAGTGGGGTATACAATATTAAAGTTGGATGGTTCGTTTTACTTTTTAAAATGCTTCAATCCAGAATTTACCTAAAATCGTTAAAACTTTGAAGTTATATTTCTCTCTGTATTACTTTATAATAATATCATAACAAAACGACAATTTATTTTGACATTATAGCTTATCAATTAAAACGTATACACTTGAATTACAATTTTAAATTAACTCATACCGTATGTTTAGTTGAAATCGTGTATAAACTTTTAAAGCTTCTAAAAGGCAGAAGTTTTATGCTGGCCTTAATCGTGGTTTAGTTATCTAAAACGTTAGAATCTATTGATATCAACCCTTTAACCAGTAATAATATTCTGTAATTCAGTATTGCAAACACTTAAATCTCAAATACAATTTTGTGAAATACTTATTTTTAACAAAGCTGTTCCAAGCAAAGCGTTGACTTTTTTAAATATAAATTACTGCACTTGTGCCTTTTACCGCTGAATTATTAAATTCTTGAACTTTAAAACAAACAGGGTGCTACAAAATTCTTTTAACTGTATTAACTGACGTTTTCTTAAAATCCAAAACATAATTTTTTTTAATTATCCTTTCTGTGGGCTTTTGTTATGACAATAAAATTCAGTTAGCTGAATGGGTTTTTTTGTGTTAATAGTTCATTTATATGATCATTGTGAAAGTCCGATTGTTGCACCAAATTACTGTCAATTACTTTTCATATATTAACACAGATGACAAAAAAGAATTTGTACCTATTACTTACAGAGTGAAACTTACAGAAACCAAGCCACTTAAGGGAACCCCCAGTCTCGGTTTCATAAAATCGATTTTCTTTTGTTATCTAATTCGAACCTAAACCTATTCAAGAATGTTCCTTTAAAATTTCAAGTTGTAATTTCAAAAATATTTGAAGATATAGCCGATTTATGGTGGAAGCGTCAGGCGACGGCGAGAGCTTTTCAAAACTTTAAACACGATTTTCTCGAAACAGTATTTTTACGACTGGTGCATGAGGTTACTCAAAAACTATTAATCTAATCGGTTAACAATTTTAATACGTTATTCTATACATATATATGGGATGATCTAGGATCAACCAAATCAAGGCGGTATTCAACAAAAAATTTCAAAGGTCCGCCATTTTGTTAATCTTTGAGGAAAATCAAAGTTCGGTCCTAAGTTAATCCCGTTCAATTTTTGTTTTCCGATGTTGCAGTGAGCGGAAATCACATGTGCCGAACCGTAGGTTTTTGTTAAATGACAAAAGACAAAAAAAAAAAAAAAACAAAAATGATGCAACATTTTTTTTTTTTTTTTTTAAGACTTCAAATAAATGTATGCAAAGTTACAAGCCTAAAAAAATATATGTTCATTTACCAGACCATTGAAAATCTTCAAATTTTTAAATCGAGAATGGGGGTCCCCTTAAATGGAAAAATTAAATAATATTTTGACTTTGTATGCTATAAATTTTTAAATGCCACGTTGAGACAAAATGATTACTATTCTTGCACATGTGAACAAAACTGAACTTCCGAAAACCGAAGGGTTTTTGTATAAATGACAGCAAAAACAGACACTAATAAAATAAAATTCAAAAAAATGATTTTGGTATACATTTTTTTCCTTATTTTTAAGACGTTCAAATTTAAATGTGTGCAAAGCAGTTACAAGAACATCTCCGACCATAAAAAATATATATATTCATTTACCAGAAAACCATTGAAAATGCTTCATAACTTTGGTGTTTTTAAAGTTAGGAAGTTGGGATTTTCTATGGGTTTTACATTTGGCCAATCAATTTTACGTACCAAATTTTAAATGGAGGCGACTATATCCTATAGCTGCCATATAACTGAATGATCGGAAATGCCATAACTTTGGTGTTTGAAAGTTTGTAAGTTGCTATAAATTTTTACATTTGGCCAATCAATTTGAAATACCAAATTTTATAAGGATCGGCTGACTATATCTATAGCTGCAATTGATGAACAAGAAAGTTAGCAGTGGGATTTTAGGTTTTATTTTTGGCCAATCAATCCGACCTACCAAAGGATCGGCCGACTAGATCTTATAGCTGCCATATCCCTGAACGATTGGAAATCCAACGTTTTTAAAGTGTAGGAAGTTGGGAATTTATGTAATCATATCAATAATTTTGGAGAATATAATTTTAGGGTAATATACATTTCTTGTTGGATATAATTTTGAACATAATGAAGTTATTTTAATACAATGAATACAATACCTCACAGTATGTCCGTATATGTTTAAAAGCAACGAAGTTATAATATTTTTCAAAACAGATTTAGACAAACCATTTGCGTCAAAAAATGATGGAACAGATCTATAATAAGTATTGGGAAAATCTACTTCCATTAAAACCTGCACGTTTTCATTTTGCAACCCTGTTGGGGAGTAGGTATACTAAAAATTGAGGTAACAAAAATTTAAAACCCTACTTCTTCACACGTTCTTCACACGTATTCTTCGCACGTGTTAACCCTGGAATTGCCCATGATGGATACATATAATATTTTACGTTTCCGAAACTATAATATAATAATATAGTCAATCTATTCTAGTTCGTCTGTTCATACAAACGTTTAAATCTCTGAAAGCTTAGGAGCTTAAAAGCCAAATATTTTTTCAAAAAATTAACCCCATCGGCGAGCTTTTTGTCGATTTTCTGTGTGGGAGCGGCACACCTTTCGTAAACCAACAACAGTTTTTTAGCATTTGATCAAAATAAATTTTTAAGGAGACGAAATCTGTTTGGAACTATTTTCGAAATTTTTGTTGCGTTGGGCGCCTCTGCATTGTTGACTCTGTCCTTAAATTGGCTCAGACGGTCAGAAACTGTAATAAGTTTATTCGCAACGGCGGATGATGCGGTTGTGGATATTTTTCTTTAAATATAAAACCCCCTACTAGATTCCTACTGATAGAAATATTCCCTAAAATCGTAAGAACGTGAATTTCAGATATATTTGGTTATTCAGATAAAAATAAAAATTTAATCGGAATTAAAAATAATATTTAGATAATATGGAACTAGGGTGTGAATGATGTGTTCTAACTGTTTAGTAGTTGTTTTGAATTATTTCGGAATTAATATGGACTTTGTAAGAAATATGCGCTACGAAATGTGGAGAACAACGCTAGTTTGTCTGCAAGTACATAGTATGTATGGACAGCTCTTCAAGGTATCATATACTACTGTGGGCAAAAAGTAAGGTGAATTTTTAATTAAAAATTCTTAACATTTTGGACTAGTTCTTTTTTTCTTCAGTTGGCAGGACTCTTGATGACATCTGGGGGTAATTTCATGTCAATGTCAGTATCAGTACTATATTTACGCTTGTGTTCACCGAACGAGCAAGAGTGCATTTTTCGATTTTTAAAATGTCTAATTTAATTAAGCAGAGATGTGCCATCAAATTTTGTTTAGGGAATGAAATTTCGGCTGCGGAAGGATGTTTCGGAAGGCCTTTGGTGATTCTACCAAGTTCCAAAAAAATGTTTATAAGTGGTCCAAAGACTTTAAAGAGGGTCGGGAACGTGTTGATGACTTGGAGCGCATCGACGTCAACAGATGACCAACTCTTCAATGAAGTGAAGGAATTAGTGCTCAAAATTTATCAGTTGACTGTTTGAGATCTTACTGATATGATCGGAATATCAGAAGGGCCTACGAAAAGTCGAATCTCGTTTGGTACCGTAAACGCTCAATTTCTGCACTCGTTCTTCATGACCATTTCGCCAAGAATTCGACACATGTCGTCCCGCAACCACCGTATTCTCTTGATTTGGCACCGTGTGACTTCTGGCTATTCCTAAAACTCAAGAGACCACTCCGGGGATCGCGTTTCAAGTCCATTGAGGAGATAAAAGCTTAATCGAAGAGGGCGCTCATGGCTATACAAGAAAGGGACTATTTGGCATGTTTCGGAGATTTGAAAAATGTAACCATACTTTTTTATTATCGGGAGGGGATTACTTTGTAGGGGATAAAATTGATTTAGGAGAATAAATAAAGATTTTTCATTTTACAAACAAATTCACCTTACTTTTTGCCCAAAGTAGTATACCTCAAGGAAATAAGTATTTGCGCACTCAAAATATATTCAATTTATATATAAAGTTAATTCTTTTTAACAACATTTATTTATGAACAGGTTTTTTAGTAAGTAACACGAAGTTTCACGAAGTCTGCAAACCGAAGATTATCTACTCTTGCTGCTGTTACGAAAATGTACTACTCTATATTTCGTTTTAAATAATAAAGCGTTGTCAATTTTCCGATCGTTCTATACAGCTATATGATTTAGTAGTCAAATTTTTAGGTAAAATAGTAGTTCTCAAATAGTAAACATTTTTAATTCTAAGAGCAGTATATTAAAATAAAACATGTTTATTAACACTATAAAATTGTCAATTTACATGATAAAATTAACAGTTTTCCAATGAGGTTTTTATAATCACACACATTATATTTAAAAAGTTGTATCAAGAAGCTTTGAATCTGTATGTATAAAATATGCAAAGGACATTTAAGTATTACCCGACGTAATCGATTTTTAGAGCAACGTTAAAGTTTTGATAAACTTTATTCAGGAAAAGTCTAATAAAAAATATAAAGTTGCATTGTTAATTCATAGTCTCAAAAAAATGGACCTATATGCAAAGGTGGGCGAAACACTATTATAAAAGATATAACGATAATTCGTTAAAATAAAAAAAATCATTTGTCAAAATATTTAATTTTGCGCGGAAAAAGAACACAAATCCACTGCCCTGCAGTTGTGAAATTCATAACAGCTAAGATACTCTCAGTCGACCATCATAGATACTTATTAATTATATTATTTTATGGATATACTTTTTAAAAATAACATGAGCTAGATTGTGCTGAAAGAAATGGATTCATTTATTTAGTAAATTTTTCATTTTCAAAAAATTGAAAAAAAAATTTTCATAGAGATTTGAGCAGTAGAATGAAAGTTAAAGCGCTCCTAGCCGCGCGCCTCGTCCCCGCCTAAAACCAAACTTAAAACTTTTAACGCGAATATGTCGAAATGGTGTTTTTGGAAAATGACTTTGCGGTAATATGGATTGACGAAAAAATACTGAACAGTTTTTATTAAAATTTTTGAATTTGAAGAATTTTGTGTGTACTTGAACGATCTATTTTTCATGCAAAAATTTTTATTTCGCCGAAATAGATATTTTAAGAATTCTAGCGACCGAAAACTTCATTTTTAGCATAAAACGTCCCGTATGCATAAAAAAAAATAATAAAACCGTGCAGGTACAGGGAATTACTCAGAACTAATGCTTTTATTTTTACGATTTCAGTTGACCCGTTCGTCCTGGGGAACTATCACCGCAAGGCTCTTCAAAAAAAAGGCGTTTAAGGGAAATAGCCACTCCTTAAAAAGAATTTAACATTTTTTCAAAAATTTTTGAGTAAACATTGTAAACAAACTAAACTTTCAGAAAATATAATCATTCATTTATTAAAAAAAAAGGTATATAGCCCCTTAAATAAATTAAGTATTTTGCATAGTCAGATAATTTCAGTCAAAAGTTTGCAACGCAGTGAGGGAGTCTGTCCTTCCGTCCGTCTTTCCGTCCGTCCTTCCGTCCGTCCGTCCTTCCGTCCGTCCTTCCGTTCGTCCGTCCGTCCGCTTTCCGTCTATCTGTCAGACGGCAGCTGAAGCTGGGAGTTTGGAGACAACAATGAACAAAACTTTTTATTTAAACATATTGAAATCCGTTTTGCTGCAAAGTGCAGAAAATCTAAGGATTCGTGATAACTTCCGATTTTAGGCCAACATAAACCAAGGCGGACTTGGACGGCGGCAAAACAAGAAATGCATGAAAATTTCCTAACTTATTTTTATAAGTTTTTATATAAATACTTTTATTATACCCTTGCAGAGGGTATTATAATTTTGGTCAAAAGTGTGCAACGCAGTGAATGAGACATCTCCGACCCTATAAAGTATATGTATTCTTGATCAGGATCGCGTCCTGAGTTGATATAAGCATGTCCGTCTGTCTGTCCGTCTGTCTGTTTCTAAGCAAACTAGTCTCTCAGTTTTAAAGCTATCGAATTAAAACTTCGTTTCTTTGCACGCAGTATATAAGTCGGAACGGCCGGGATCGGCCGGAATCGGCTGGGATCGGCCGGGATCGGCCGGGATCGGCCGACTATATCATATAGCTGCCATATAACTGAACGATCGGAAATGCCCTAACTTTGGTGTTTATAAAGTTAGGAAGTTGGGATTTTTTATTGGTTTTATATTTGGCCAACCAAGGATCGGCCGACTATATACTGTAGCCGCCATATAACTGATTGATCGGAAATGCTATAACATTGGTGTGTGTAATGTTAGGAAGTTGGGATTTTCTATTGGTTTTATTTTTGGCCAATCAATCCGACCTATAGCTGCCATATAACTGAACGATCGGAAATGCCATAACTTTGGTGTTTTTAAAGTTGGGAAGTTGGGATTTTTTATGAGTATTAAGAATGCATCATATGAATAATTTTGGGGAATATAATTTACAGAATATTCTGCAAGGGTATATCAACTTCGACTGCAGCCGAAGTTAGCTTTCCTTTCTTGTTTTTTTATATTATTTTAGATACCATTGGTCAGGTAGAGCCCCTTGGGCCAGCAGAGAGGGGCATGAGGTGCCCTTAAAACATGCAAGTTATATGACACATTACTTAGGGGCTCTTACCCAATTTATAAACAACTTTGAACCGAGAGCAAAGTTATGACACATACTTAGGGGCTCTTACCCGATTTATAAACAACTTTGAGCCGAGAGCCAATTTTCAATTAACTCTGACAAAACCCGAGAAAAATCCGTGGTCACCTATTTCTGTCAACACGCCTCTAAATTACACCCACCCAGATCAATTTCACTCAGTCCGCATCAAACGGATGCTGTAAACATCCAAGCCGATACTGTAAGCATCGGAGCCCCCAAGCGAGCCCTGAGTCCGCTAATGCAAACAAAAGATTTCCAAAGTGATCCCTAAAGTCCGCTAATGTAAACACCAATTTCAAGCCAAATTTAGATTTCAAATTTAATTGGCAAATTGCATCATCCTATTTTCCAACTCTCTTGAGTCATTCTCTTTATCAATTTTTTGAGATAAATCTCTTAAGCCGAGGTTTGATTATTGATCATTGAACTCAAGGAGGGCAGTCCGTTTTTGAGATCCGAACCGAGCACCAAAGAAAAAATCAAATGAAAAGTAAAAGAGCAGTAAATAAAATAAGTTCGACCTATGGAAAAATTGTAATAGTGAATAAGTGATAATAAAAAATAAAAATAAATTTTTTTAAACTAATTCACAAGTGAGAAAGTTAATTGGCGCCCAACGTGGGCCATGCGACTAAAAAAAATCTAAAACAAGGCTTTAAAATAAAAGTTAGAAAAGTTTTAAAGTAAAAAAGGAATTTAGCGCGGCCAAAAACCCGATACAGCCGACGAAAATAATAAGCTTGTGTTGATAAAAAAAAATAAGGTGGAAATTAATAAATGCAATAATCCCCTTAAAATCGATACAACCGGCAAAAAAATAAAAAAGTTTGTGTTGATCAAAAAAACTAAGGTAGAAAATAATTAATGAAATAATCTCCTTAAATCTCAAATTACAAAAGAGTGATCGTAACAAGAAATTCACTGCTCAGACATTATAAAAATTAAAAAGTGACAAAAAAATCATCAGCGGAAAAACAATTTAATTTAACAAGAGAGAACGCTTTAGTCGGGTGCCCCGACTATCGGATACCCGTTACTCAGGTAAAGGGAGTGCGAGGGAGATGGAGATAGAAACTTTGATCACGCATAACTTTTTAACGAATGGTCCTATTTGAAAAATTTCTTCTACATTTCGATAGGTATTGATAAACTCAATAAAACTGCATTTTTACTTTTCCGAAATATTTAAATTGTTAAAATCGTATATTTGCGATTGCGGGCGTTAAAGGGGGCGTGGCACCATTTTGAAACAAACTTACGCTGCGTAGGAACTCCTAGAATCTGCATGCAAAATGCCAATCTTCTAGCTTTTATAGTTTCCGAGATCTCAGCGTTCATACGGACGGACAGACAGACGACAGACGTACAGTCGGACAGACGGACATGGCTATATCGACTCGGCTAGTGACCCTGATCAAGAATATATATACTTTATAGGGTCGGAAACGCTTCCTTCTAGCTGATACATACTTTTGCACGAATACAATATACCCTTTTACTCTACGAGTAACGGGTATAAATATTTACAAAAAAATCATCAAAGCCATCATACAAAAACATTCAAAGAAAACAGGCTGAAGGGAAATCCCTCGCCAAAAATAATTATTAAAAAAGAAGGAAGACCCAAAGTTACCAATAAAGAAGGACGACCCCAAGCAGGATCAACAAAAAAGAGAAGGACGACCCCAACATTATCAGCAAGAAACGATAAGAAAAATAAGTAGGACGATTCGTGAGCGATAAAACCTTTTTTATTATTATATAAGAAATTAGTAAAAAGGAAATAAAAACATTCAAAGTGGAAGACTTAATTTCTGATTTCAATAAAGTTATCAAAATGTCGGAACCCTCAACCAGCCAGACTGGAGTAAATAGACTCCACATGAATACGCCTCAAGAAAATACGAACTATCCGGCGGCTACAAACAATACAATGTTAAATGTAGGAGATTTAATATAACAAATTGTTAATTTTGAATTAAATCCATTAAAGGAGGAGATCGTAAATTTAAGATCGCAGCTTTCTCATAAAATAAAGACGATTGAAGATTATCAGATAGAGATTGTAGATCCAAATATTAAGTGCGAGACATCTTATGAGATCATCAAATCTGTTAGGGAATATAGAGATGAAGAAGATAAATATGTAAGCTGCAGAGAATTAGCTGAAATAGCCATGGGTCAGTATGCCTGAGGGAGTGAAAGGTTTTATTCTGCCTTATCTATATTAAGAAATAAAATAACAGGAATGGCAAACGATGCCTTAACCCATAATGGTACGGCGTTAAATTTCGATGCCATAATGGCCAGACTTGACTTTGTCTTGAGCGACAAACGTCCAATTCATATTATCGAACAGGAACTAAGTGTATTGAGTCAGGGAAAATTATCCATAATGGATTATTATTGTACAGTTAATAGAAAATTAACTCTACTAATTAACAAAACAATTATGACCTACGGTAGAAACAAACCAATCACAGCAGAAATTAATGAAAAACATAGGAAGACAGCTACTTAGGAGTTTTCATCACCGGCCTCAACGGAAAAATTATTCAGATACCATTTTCGCAATGAATCCAAAAAAACAAATAAAACCAAAACCAACATAACTAAAACAAATATGATCAACATTATTTTTTATATTTGTTTTTTCCTTTCCCGTCCCTATTTTTTTTTTATAAAAAGGGAGGGGAGGGGGTTGGGTGGTAAATTTTTAATTTAAAAATTTATTAAGGTTAGTTTTTAGGTAAAAAAAAAGAAGAAGGAAAAAAGGAGGAGGAATATGTTTTTATTATTTGGGGGGTTTTTTTTATAAATAATTTTTTTTTTTTTTTTGGGGGTGTTTTTTTTTCTTTCTTTTTTTTACATTTTTTAAAAATTTTTTTTCCCCTGGGGAAGAAAAAAAGAGAGGAAGAGTTTTTAGTTTTTTTCCCCCGCCCCAAAGGAAAAATTTCAGATACCATTTTCGCAATGAATCCACCTGATCTACCAAATGCAATGGTCATAGTTCAGGAATTAGAAAGCAACAACATGAGAGCTCATTTCACAAATAATTTTTCAACTACTCAGAGAAAACATAGTGAGCCAAACTCTGGTGGTAATATACAAACATATTTCAATCAAAAGCCAAGACAATCCAATGGAAATAGACGAGAACAGGCCTAATAACGCATTCAATCAAACCTATAATAGTCATAAAAGTAATAATTACAGACTGATCAAGTGGTATCAAACTAAACAATTTGAGACCCAGAACACTCCGCAAGGCCAAGCCCAAAATAAGAGGTTACCAACTGGAACTGTTAACCAACCGGCTAACAAGACCATGAGATTAAATAATCAGGAGTAGGCTTAATTAGAAATTATAAAAAAATAAATAAAAAATTAAAAATATTAATTGACACTGGAACAACCGCTTGTTATATTAGAACAGGAATTTATAAAAATAAGAATGAGCTTCCAATATATAAAAAGAGTATCCACAGTGAATGGATATTCAATAATTAAATATTATCACATGATAACTATTTTAGATACGTGATATACCTTTTATGAAATAGAAGGCCTAGACTCAGATTTACTGGTCGGCTATAACCTTTAAAAAAAATAGGAGCTGTAATCGATACAGCTAAGGGAGTAATTAAATATAATGAAAAAGAAGAAAAATTAAATTACGATAACGGAAAAATCTTAAACCAACTTTCTTTAACAGAAAAAACTATTATTCTTCCATTGAAAGAATTTATATTAAAAAATACTTTGATGAAAAGGCTCAAATCAGATCCGAATCTGAAATGGGTAATCAAAGCGAATTTAGTTCGGGATATAAAAATCCTGAACACGCCTTCGTTGAAAAATCCGACAAAAATAAAAGTTTGGAAATTAAAAATCCTGAACCCGCTTTCGTTGAAAAATTTGAAAAAAAGTTTGGGAATTAAAAAGCCGTTGTTGAATTATCCGACAATAAAAAATTAAACAACATAAAAATATCATCTGCAGATCAAAGAAAATATTTGGAGAACGAAATAATAAAAATTATTAATGAAGAACATTCGAAAATAAATATGCAGATTCCTTTTAGGCCAGATATACGCGGTGAAATAAACACCGTAAATGATAGGGCCATTTAAAGTAATACAACAATACCCTTATGCTCTATAAGCTTCAGATTTTGTAAAATCTGAAATAAGTCGAATGCTAAAAGAAGAAATTATACATATAAGTCCTTATAATTCCCACTGCACTAGTGGTACCAAAAAGGGGTTTCAATGAAGTTGGAACTCCAAAGCTCAGACTCGTAATAGATTATAAAAAACTTAACGAAAATACTATACCTGATAGATATCCAATGCAGGACCCTTCAGTGATTTTATCAAATCTTGTAAAAGTAAAATACTTCTCAACAATAGACTTGGAAATACGAATTCCTAAGAATGCTTTTCGGTTTGACAAACGCTCCTAGAATATTCCAGCGAGCGATGGATGATATTTTAAGAGAACAAGTGGGTAAAACATGTCATGTATATATGGATGACATTATTATATTTTCAAAAACAGTTGAACAACATTACAAAGATTTAATTGTCATAATTAAAATTTTGCTAAACGCAAACATGAAAATTTCGATTGAAAAATCAAAGTTCTTTAAATTAGAAACAAACTTTCTAGGTTACGTGGTTTCTCACAATGTGATCAAAACCGATCCCGAAAAAATTTCTACAATTGTAAAATATCCGATCCCTAAAAATATTCGAGAGCTTAGAAGCTTCCTAGGCCTTACAGGATATTACAGAAAATTTGTGCAAAATTACGCGAAGATAGCTAAACAAAATATTTAGAAGGCCAAAATGGCAAGGTATTTAAAAAAAACATCACGTAAAACTTTAATACAGCTTGATGATTCAATTGTAAGAGCTTTTAACGAGCTTAAAGAAAATTTAATTGCACAGGTAGAACTAGTACAACCAGATTATAATAAAAAAGTACCCTAACAACTAATGCGTCTGACTTCGCTATTGGTGCTGTTCTTTCTCCGATAGGAAAACCAATTACATTTATTTCAAAAACTCTAACCAAAACTGAACAATTATACGCAACAAATAAAAAAGAACTTCTAGCCATAGTATGGGCTTTTAAAAATCTTCGAAATTACTTATATGGGGTTAACGACATCGAGATCTATACCGATCATCAACCTCTTTCATTCTCCATTTCTCAAAAAAATCCAAATATCGAAAGGAAAAGATGGTATTCCTTTATTGAAAGTTATTCACCCAAAATTATTTATAAGCCTGGAGCAACAAATGTTGTTGGGGACGCCTTATCAAGGATCCAAATAAATAACCTAACGGAAAGTAATGAATCGGTCTCAGATCAAAATACTCAGCATTCAGCAGAGAGTAGTTTTGAGAATGTTATACAAGAAACCCGAAAACCCCTAAACCAGTTTAAGCAACAATTGCTAATAGCAACGGGGAGGTATACAATACATGAATCGATTAATGTATTCGGAAATACTAGACATTTAATAGAGTATGACACTCCAGAAAATTTAGTATCCATCTTAAGAGAATTCATTCCACCCAATATAACAATAGGAGTTTACTGTACTCTAGAAGATTTTTATAAAATACAAAAACCACTTAAAGACAATTTTATAAATAAATTTTTATACACTAAGATATTTATCCAGGATGTCGAAAACGCTGAGGACAGATCTACTATAACCACAGAAACAAATTGTAGAGCTCACAAATATCTAGACTTTACTATTGGCCTAATTTATACAAAAAACTTAAGGACTTTATAAAGAGTTGCACTATCTGTAATCAAAACAAATACAATAGACACCCAATACAAATTCCTATCGGTCAAGCACCTATCCCAGAAAGAGAAGGTGAAAGCTTACATCTTGACATATATTACGCCCAAAATCTTATATTCATTACTTGTATAGATTCTTATTCCAAATACTTAGTCGTAAAAGAAATTCCTAATAAACTAAATATAGAAAATAAAGTTTCAGAAATTTTACAACAATTTCCATTAGCCAAAACTTTGATGATAGATAACGAACCAAGTTTTTCTTCATCCAATTTAAATCCTTTGCACAAAGAAATGGGATATCATTATACTTTGCAGATCCACGACATAGTACGTCGAACGGACAAATAGAAAGGGCACACTCTACCTTAACAGAAATTGCTCGCTGCATTAAAGATGAACTTAATTTAATTGATTATTCTGAAATCATAATTAGAGCAGCACAGAAATATAATTTAACAATTCGCTCAATAACCAACCAAAGACCTTTTGATATATTATTTAATAAAATCGAACATAAGGAAACTCCTAAATTACTGCAACAAGCTCAAGAGAAATCGTTGCATTTTCACAATAAAGATAGACAAAATAAGAATTATCATGTAGGAGAGGTAATTTACGAAAAGAAACACGGGGAAAGAAACAAGCTTAATTCTAGATATAAAAAACAAGTAGTTAAAGAAAATCTCCTTAAAAAAGTTATTATAAATAACAGAAACCGTACGATTCATAAAGATAATGTAAAATAATTTGTTTCAAATTCCAGATAATGTTTTCAATAATGTACTTATTATTGCTGGTAGGTACAACCAAATCCGAAATAATGGATTACACGAACGACGATTTCCTTCTTTACAAGGATACCAAAGATGTTCTTATTTATGAATCATACGCAGACTTATTTCATATAACTAATATAAGTTTTTATAGAGATATAATTAATCTTGAAGCAGAATTTCTAAAGAATCATAACAGCAAGAATTTTCCTTTGGGAAATATCCCACGATTTAAAAATTATCAAAATACTTATCTCTCAAATAATACCCAGTAGATCGAAAAGAGGAATTAATGAATTTGGCACCATTTGGAAATGGATAGCAGGAACATCAGATCATGATGATTTCATAACAGTCCGAAATAAAATCGATGATTTAATACAAAATAATAACGATCAATTCGTTATTAATTCTAAAATATTGAAAGAAATAAAATCTTTATCTGAAGAATTCAAAACAGTATTTAAGGATCAAGAAGTTCCACTCAGAAAATATCGTCTGCGCCTGCTTACTTAGGTTCTATGAATTTAATGGACACAATTACACTAGCAAAAATTGATGTATTTAATATTAAAATTCTAAATAATGATGATATACAAGAAATTTATAAACACGAAAGTAGACCTGTAATTATAACAGACCTATTAGATATATCTGAATTTAAAATCGCTTTGCACCAAGATCTTATTATAATTTACATAAAATACCCTATTATTACAGATCGTTGTGAAATTTACAATTCAAGATCCATTTCACATAATGATGGAAAATTATTAATAGACAATCACGTCGCAAAATGTAGAAATAAGTACTATGTAATGTCTAATTTTAAGACAGAAATATTCAATAATTATTGCACACTTAACCCTGAAGGTTCGTTTTACCAGATTACTAAATGGGGAAAAATCTATTTGTAACAAAATCCGAGAAAAAAATAAAAATATAGATGAAATCCAAGATGGAGCCATTTTTGTAAAGGACAAAATATAGTTAATGACCTTTAATGGCACCTCTAAAATTAATAATATATCTTACACCAATGTAGACAATAAGATATTGGAATACATCACCGCTCGAAAGTATACGGATTTTTTAGTATCCGAATATATTATACCCAATGATTCGGAACTCTTATTTGATAATATTAACATACTAAATCCTTTTATTCAAATTAAACAAACTCAAATACCAGTTACGTTAATATTAATCATATTCACAGTTATATTTTTAATTATTATGGTTGTAATCAAATATCAGAAAATTTTTAATATTCAAACCATGGCAAATTCATATAGAAATCGAATTCATAAGAAATCGAACCTGAAAGCAAAATTTCCGATAAAGAAATAAATAATATCTCCGTCAATGAAAATACCCTAGAAGAAAATATCATTGTTGAATTAACCAACCAAACACATTCAATATACCCATCAGTTCCAATGAATCGGCACGATTCAATTTAGAATGGGGGGAGTTATATGACACATTATTTAGGGGCTCTTACCCAGTTTATAAAAAACTTTGAGCCGAGAGCTAATTTCCAAATAACTCTGACAAGACCCGAGATAAATCCGTGGTCACCTATTTCTGTCAACACGGCTCTAAATTACTCCCACCCAGATCAATTTTACGCAGTCCGCATCAACGGGGTGCTGTAAACATCCAAGCCGGTACTGTAAGCGAGCCCCCAAGCGAGCCCTGAGTCCGCTAATGCAAACAAAAGATTTCCAAAGTGATCCCCAAAGTCCGCTAATGTAAACACCAATTTCCAGCCAAATTTTGATTTCAAATTTAATTGGCAAATTGCGTCATCCTATTTTCCGACTCTCTTGAGTCATTCTCCTCATCAATTTTTTGAGATAAGTCTCTTAAGCCGAGGTTTGATTATTGATCATTGAACTCAAGGAGGGCAGTCCGTTTTTGAGATCCGAACCGAGCACCAAAGAAAAAATCAAATGAAAAGTAAAAGAGCAGTGAATAAAATAAGTTCGACCTATGGAAAAATTGTAATAGTGAATAAGTGATAATAAAAAATAAAAATACATATTTTTAAACTAATTCACAAGTGAGAAAGTTAATTTGCACGCCGTCAAAGCACCGAAACCTCAAACATCTCTCTAACACCCCCAAAACAACTGAAAAGTAAATTGAATTAAGATTAAGATTGTAATTGATTAATTAATCAATAATAATTACCAATAAATGTAAGAAATTATTATTATTAAAACAAATGGAAATATTGGTGAAATCGCGTTAAATTCCTGATTAAATTTAATGATTATTTACATAAGAAAATGCGTTGAATTGCTGATTAAAATAATATGAATTACTTATTAGATGTAAAGAACGCTAGAGTTAAATTCATCACTTTTTATACCCTTGCAGAGGGTATTATAATTTCAAATGTCAGGAGACATTTCCGACCCCATAAAGTATATATATTCTTGATCGTCCATCATATAGCTCTCATGGGAACAATCGGGAAAAAAATTAAAAAAGTATAAATTCGTTGTTTTTAATTTTTTTTTGTTCTTCGGGATTTGATAATAATTAAATACTATGGAATTACGGTTTTATTTAAATTAAAATCGGTCATCTATATCATATAGCTCCCGGAGGAAAATCATAAAATTACAAAAAATAAATATGAATAAAAAATTTATTTTGCTGTTTTCCTACTTGTTAAAATATTCCTTTGAGATATAGTAATTATTTACTGTATTAGAATTACACTTTTAGTCTTGTGAAAATCGGACAACAATATCATATAGCTCCCATAGAAACGATTGCAAAATGCAGCGTAAAATCGACATAGTTTTATTGTTTTTGGTAATATAGACATAGAAATCGAAATGTAGTCATAATGACTGCATGGGTATATAAAATTCGGCTTGCCGAAGTTTGCTTTTTTTCTTTTTTGTTTTTATAATTCATAAATTATTCACCACCAGCTATTAATATTTGGCAATGATTCATAAATTAAATGGTGATAAACGGAACTGCAAGGTGATGTCCATATATTATTTGCTCAGCATAGCAAAGAATATGGAAAGGAACCATCTTTGTCATACATAGATTGCCTGTAACCAGTTTGAATGTCAAAACTAGATTAGAGAAATACATTTTTTTTAAATACAAGTGAAAAATAATAGAGTAAGATTTTCATCATCCTACCGGTAGAACAACTTTTATATTTGCAATTATAATAATAATTAACTATATATTTTATATCAAAACGAGGACGGAAGCCAACTTCTGCAAGCCGAAATTATAATACCCTTGCAGACATAAAAAATAGAAAAAACGGGATATTTTCACAGCTTTTAAAAATTGTTCCTATGGAAGCTATAAGATATAGACGTCCGATCGGCAGCGCTTTTACCCTGATCAAGGTATGCGTGAATACGTAATACTTGGAAAAATTGATGTCAACAGCTTATACACTACGCGAAATATCCTGAAAAACATCAAATTTGGACCGATTTCACTTTATTATGAGACCTTGCAAGTTATATCCGATTGTTCCTATGGGAACGCTTTTCAAACCTGATTTGCGTACACATGTTTTAGGACTGTGAAAGTTTCAGATCGCTAGCTTTTAAAATGAGCACGCAAACGGTATGGAAACTAACGGACAGACGGACATAGGTATATCGGCTCCCCTATTGATCTTGATCAAGAATATATATAATTTAATGGGTCGAAAACGTCTCCTTCACTGCGTTACAAGCTTCTGACCAAAAATGTAGTACCCTCTGCAAGGGTGTAATATAAACTACTACACAATTACCAGCCATAGCTTAACCTGGTCAAATGCACAATATGCAAAAATATAATTATAATAAAATGGTTATACTCAAACGAGGACGGAAGCTAACTTCGGCAAGCCAAAGTTTCAATACCCTTGCAGACTTTGAAAAATTGATGTTATACACTGCGCAAAATATAAATAAAATTTGATGTAATTATATAAAAAAGAGATTACCTATACGTAACCAATTTAATTTTAAAATTCCAGCTGTGGTATATGGTTCTCTGATTGGCAAGAACTTTTACCCTGATCAAGGTATACATAAATAAATTAGATTTTCATAGTTCCATGTCAATAGGTTTTATACTGCAAAAATGTCATATAAGAAGAAAGGAAAGCTAAAGCTCGGGCGGAGCCTATCAACTTCGGCTTATAGAATATCCTGTAAATTATATTCTTCAAAATTATTCATATGATGCATTCTTAATACTCATAAAAAATTTTGACCAAAATTATAAATCACTCTGCAAGGGTATAACAACAAAGTTACACTTTTTTTGATTTTCCTATGGGAGCTATATGATATAGTCTCCTGATCCGGCTCGTTTCGACTTATATACTACCTGCAATAGAAAGACAACTTTTGGGAAAGTTTTAAGCAGATAGCTTTAAAACTGAGGGACTAGTACGCGTAGAAACAGACAGACGGACGGACAGACAGACAGACGGACACGCTTATATCAACTATGGACGCGATCCTGATCAAGAATATATATACTTTATAGGGTCGGGAGTATTTATAAATAATTATTAATTATCTTTTTATTTAAAAACACCCTATGCTTGACAGAGAGGTAACCGAGAAATTACTGAGGAATAAAGATTTCATAAAGATTTTTCGGAACTGAAAAATGTAACAAGTCTGAAAAATGAAAGCCGTCAGAATTTGTTGAAAGTAAAAACTGGAAGTGGGCCGTGTATAAAAACACCATTAGGTAAAATTATTTTGTATTTATCATATATATCATTTATATATATCATTTAGTTTATATAGGAACGATCGAAAAAAGTTGTTATATGTAGTCGTTTCTTACCAAAGTTCAATTACTTTCATTTTATAACAAGAAAGGAAAGCTAACTTCGGGCGGAGCCGAAGTTGATATACCCTTGCAGAATACCATGTAAATTATATTCTCCAAAATTATTCATATGATGCATTCTTAATACTCATACAAAATCCCAACTTCCCAACATTAAAAACACCAAAGTTATGGCATTTTCAATCGTTCAGTTATATGGCAGCTATGGGATATAGCCGGCCGATCCTTATGAACTTTCGTAGGCCGGATTGATTGGCCAAAAATAAAACCCATTGGAAATCCCAACTTCCTAACTTTAAAAACACCAAAGTTATGGTATTTCTGATCATTCAGTGATATGGCAGCTATAGGATATATTCGGCCGATCCTTATGAAAATTGGTAGGTCGGATTGATTGGCCAAAAATAAAACCCATAGAAAATCCCAACTAACGTCCTAGATTTGCATAGTTTCATGTCAATTGCTTTTATACTGCCAAAATGTCATATAACTTTGGACAGGCGTGAAGTCCAATAAGATTTCACACTTATAAGTTTGCGTGCGCTGTTTTTTGACACAGCAAAATCTATTCGATCTGGAAGGTTTCCGGTGTCAGATGTAGGGAAACATAGTCCAGATAACACAAGTTTATAATGGCGGTTTATTGTTGTCTACCATTGGTCATCAAAAGTCGAGTTTAAAAAAATAATTTCCAAGAGAATTGAAGAAGTCCATAATAATGTTGCCGTTTCTAGAAAGTTACTTTATAGGTAAATCTTAAAAATTTTTTGTTGCAATCCTTTGGTGTAATTCCCTGATTAAGATGCCGGATTCTTAGAGGGCTTTGCTATTCGGATGATCTGTGCAGTAGAAAGTGTAACCTCTGATTTGGATGTTCCATTGACTTTATGTTTATGTTTATGACGTTGGCAAGACATAAATTAATACGATTGCTTAGATGCAAGCATCTGTGTCAGTTTATTTTGTGGCTATGTGGCTGACTCATTACCTTGCATGTTTGTCGCCTGGGGCTTGTCAAATCCTGAGTTTAGAGCACTGGCATAGGAGATGCTGCTTCCGGCATTTAAAAAACCAAATGAAGACTTGACTATTTTGGCGAAGAAGACGTATAAAGTAGTTTCTAAGTTAACGTTTCTATAAGCGTGCTGATTTGGCTACAGGTAAGGCGGCTAACCATTCGTTCTTAACAATTCTGTTAATATTTCGAACTATAAAAACCCTTAAATTCCAGAAAATCTACAAATAAGGAGGAATTACGGTTGCTTTTGTTCTTTCGAATTCTAAGAGTAAGAATCGATATAGAGACTTAATTTGCTCTGCCAGAACCTCTGCCAAACCTATGATAGGAGCTATTTTTGAAGGTAACTTTGATTTCTTACCAGAATTAATATGTGTGAAGCAACAGCAATGGTAGGCAAAGTAATCGCATCAGCCCTTTACAATGAGAAAAATCCCTTTGCAAGAAAAGTTCACCCATACCACTGCACTATGGGGTTTTTGACCACTTTATGTGGCATTTAGGCATTTTTTAAAAGTGCTCTAATTAAAAAAAAGATGGGAATGCATTAACAGAACATCAAACTGTTATGCCTCATACTCAAAATGTTAATACTTAACATCATATGCTAGCATAACAGCTGTAAAGTCAGCTGTTGCATCCGAAAGCACCAGCGCTAAGTTTGCAATTTTTTCGAAGCGTTCTTTGAAATTAATTTATTCGTGTAAAACACCATTTGAAAAGAAAAAAACAAAAGGAAACTGATCTCACAGGCTTGTACTATATGTTAAATGTATTAATTGTTTAAATTGTTCGTGTTTATACTAACATTTTGTCATTTTATAAATGCACTTTAAGCTGAATTTTGAGGAACAAATTTCAACATTGGGAAGAGTTTTGAAATAGAAGTTTGCATTAGTTTTCAATGCGTCCAAGTGTATGTTGTAGCCTTGTCAATTGTGAGCAAAAATCTTATTGTCTTATTGTGCACTTTTCCGCACTATTGGTGCAACTTGACTTTTTCTTAGATAACCTCACTTTCTCCAACGCCGACTTGGTGGCTGTTTGGAATAGCGAGAAGGACCGGCTTGAGCAAGAAAAGGCTATACAATGTTTGATGAACAAATTATTTATAATATAAGGATCATTTTGATATGTTTGTCCTGTCAGTTGCCCGTCAATTTGGACAAATTCGAATCATTTTGCCTACAAATTGGCGAATTGTTAGTCGATATGTATCCGTGGCTGCCGATGAGTTTTGAGTTTGATGAAATTTTTTCTTTTTGCTTTTGTTGCACTTATTATCATCCACTTTTATAGGCATGGAGCAACAAATTTCAGCTCCTTAAATTTCATTAGTTTTTTTTTAGTTTTAACCGATCGTTCCTATGGGAGCTATAGGATATTGTTTCACACTATATGTGCCTAGGGACAAATAATGACGATTGGTAAAGTTTCATGTCGATATCTCCAAAACTGACCGAGTTATTAATTAATGCCACAAAAACGGGTCAAAAACCCCATAGAGCACTGGCAAAGTGAGTTGAGAGAGCGGGCAGAGCAAATGACATATGTATACGTCCGAAAAACTCTGAAAGTTGAACGAGAGTTCTTTAGAAAATTGTTGCTCACAGCTGAAGACTTATTTATACATAAATTTGCATTCAAAAAGATAATGCAGCTTATAATCAGTGTAATACAGGGTTGCCCATATTCGACGGACCCATCTGACGACGCCATAACTTTTGACAGAGATGCCAGATCGCTTAAT
This sequence comes from Drosophila carrolli, assembly GCA_018152295.1. Taxonomy (NCBI): domain Eukaryota; kingdom Metazoa; phylum Arthropoda; class Insecta; order Diptera; family Drosophilidae; genus Drosophila; species Drosophila carrolli. The sequence continues at coordinate 1,749,031 of JAECXJ010000183.1, read as the reverse complement.
GACATACCGCGTTTGAAGCGTCAGTCCAAGCAGATTTTTACCATGGAACAATACACGCCACGCGAGCGCTCTGAAATAGTTGAAATTTACATTCAACAGAACAAGTCAATTGTGAAAACTCAACGTGCTTTTAAAAAATTAAAAAATGTGAAAAGTGCGCCTTCTAAGAACACCATTAAGCGTTTATACGAAAAATTTACGACTGGTGAGGCTCTTTCTAATCCGAAGAGGCCAAATAAAAGTCGACCAAGGCGATCGGACGAGAATATCGCTGCCGTACGAGCCAGTGTTGAGAGGTCCCCAAGAACATCCCAAAAACGCCGTTCTCAGCAGTTGGGCATGGCTCGGTCCACTTTACAACGGATTATTCGCGTTGATTTGCATTTGTTCCCGTACAAAATTCAATTGACGCAAAGATTGTTGCTTACGGACAAGCCTCGTCGATTGGAATGGGCCCAAAGAGTCATCGAAATGGCCAAAGATGACGATCAATTTTGGAACAAAATTATCATGTCCGATGAAGCCCATTTCACATTGAATGGGACCGTAAATAAGCAAAATTGCCGTATTTACGCCACTGAAAATCCTGAGAAGATTCAAGAAGTGCCTCTTCACGACGAAAAAGTCACAGTTTGGTGCGGCGTTAGTTCGAAAACGGTCATTGGGCCGTTTTTCTTCCAAAATGAAAATGGCCATGCTGTTACCATCAACCAGGAGCGTTATCGCGACATGATGACCAATTTTGTGATGCCAATTATTCGTCGAAAGCGTATGAGGCAGTTCTGGTTTCAACAAGACGGCGCTCCACCGCACACAAGTCGCATAACAATCGATTTTCTGAAGAAATTGTTTCCGGGCCGTTTGATGTCGAAAAGTGGTGATTTGGACTGGCCACCGCGTTCGCCCGATTTGACGCCGCCTGACTTCTTCTTGTGGGGATATTTGAAGTCAAAGGTTTACGTTAACAAGCCAAGGACCCTAGAAGAGCTCAAGGACAACATTCGTGAAGAAATAGCCGCTATTCCGGCCGAAATGTTGGCGAAAACGATGGAAAATGCTGCAAAAAGGGCACAATACGCCATCAACGCCAGAGGCGGCCATTTGAAAGATATCATATTCAAAAATTGATGTAAACAAATCTACTTGGAACAAATTAAATGATTAAGATTGCCAACCGCCAAATTTTTATTTTTTTCTTTGATTTTTAAAAAAAAAACATGGGTCCGTCGAATATAGGCAACCCTGTATGTTCAATGTTTACAGTATATAATAACTCATAATTACAACAAGGAAGGACATTTAAGAACAAAGTGACTACACTAAGCCTGCAGTATTACAAATTTCAAAAGAAACAAGTTATCTCTCGACAAAAAAAACCAAATCGGAAGTTTAATTTGTGATGCTAATATATATATATATATATATAGCTATTCGGAAATAAATAAGTTTGAAGCATTGTAATAATCCCAGCGTTTAGTGTGACACCTTCCATTTGTTAGGCTTCCGTCAGCGGCTAAAAACGAAATAAAAATATTGTAAACATATGTTTTTATTCCATTTCCCAAAATGTATGTATATATTATGTAAAATAACTTTCACGTTCTTTGGCAAAATTTTGCGCCACATAGGGCTCAGAAGCAATGAGAAATAAATAATTAATGTTGAAATTTATCTAATTAAAGTGAGAAAGACCTTGCAATGTTTTAAAATCGTAATCGTTGTAGAGGTATAAAGCCTATTGATTCAAATTTTTTAAAATTGTTTGGTTTTGTTGTCTTTTCTGCTTTGGTATATTTTTTCCAGATGTGCATCCAGAGGGAGTGACTGATGTGGCATCGTTTCTCGTTGTCTGCTGTCTCTTTGCCGGCTGGCTTATTGTAAAGCGGCTAGGATCGCAATCCTGGTCTAATTCAAGAAGGCACCCCATTTACAGGGTCCGGCGCGGTACCAAGTTTTGTTTGTTTATCTTATGAACTAACCCAAAAGCGCAAAAGGCTTACCTTTAAAAACAGGCAGAATAAAACGTCGATAAATTGCTCAGATGGATTTAGTCGATGAGTCTGCGATTTCTTCTTAATGCTATGATAATCAAAAAGAAAACTTTAACAACAGCGTTTAAAAATGTCTTGGTAGGAAATTTAAAAAGAGTAATATCTTTCGGGTTTCTTCCAAGCTATTAAATTATTTAAGCCCAACAATTAAGTACAATATTTATAATAAAAATTGAAGCAAATAATAAGTGGCAGTCTTGTTTGGGATATATTTCAAAAAAATTGAAATTCTTTCTTACATCTCGGATGTAATCATTCCGATTAGTTATGCAAATTTCAAAAGGCAAACAGCGTTCATTAAATGAAGGAAAAGAACCAGTTACTGTGGCAATACAAGAGGAAATCAACATCAATTGTGTCGAATTTGGGACTGTAAATATATGGGAGTAAATAAATGGAAGTACAATTTTAAACAATTGCGTTCCGGATTTAAGGATTTTGAGCACTATATGTAAGAACATAGAGTAAGAAACTATATAGAGGTTTCATTTGCTCTGCCCGCACCTCTGCCAAAGCTCTGCTGAGTGCCATGTTCGAAACCAACTTCGGTTTCTCACCACACCCAACATGTGCGAGGCACAAGCAATAGTGTGGGGTGTTCTCGCACCAATCCTTAGGAATAAGAGCGACCAGTGCAGCAATAGGTATTCACCGTGGGACTCGAATGAAGCTCGATTCGAGCAAATGAAAAACTCTCTTTTTTCCGTTTTTCCCCTACGTGGCATCACTGGCAAAGTCACTCGAGAGCGCGGGCAGAGCAAATGAAACCTCTATATAGTTTCTTACTCTATGGTAAGAGAAGGTTCAAAGCTCGGTGCTGAGCTGAATCGAGCTTCATTCGAGTCCCATGGTGAATATTTATTGCTGCACTGGTCGCTCTTATTCCTAAGGATTGGTGTGAAAACTCCCCATGCTATTGCTTGTGCTTCGCACATGTTAGGGGAGAGAAAGCGAAGTTAGCTTCGAACATGGCTCTCAGCAGAGCTTTGGCAGAGGTGCGGGCAGAGCATATGAAACCTCTATATAGATTCTTATTCACCATGGAACTCGAATGAAGCTCGATTCGAACAAATGAAAAACTCTCTTTTTTCCGTTTTTCCCCTACGTGGCATCACTGGCAAAGTCAATCGAGAGCGCAGGCAGAGCAATTGAAACCTCTATATAGATTCTTACTCCATGGCTTTTGTCTTAACCATAGAGTAATAATGTATAGAGGCGTCATTTGCTCAGCCCGCGCTCTCGAGTGACTTTGCCAGTGATGCCACGTAGGGGAAAAACGGAAAAAAAGAGAGTTTTGCAAATGTTCGAATCGAGCTTCATTCCATGCCCATGGTGAGATTCTGCAGCTGGACTGGTCGCTCTTATTCCAAAGGATAGGTGCGAGAACTCCCCATACAATTGCTTGTACTTCGCACATGTTAGAAGTGGTGAGAAACCGAAGTTAGAAGAAGTTAGCTTCGAACATGGCTCTCAGCAGAGCTTTGGCAGAGGCCCGGGCAGAGCAAATGAAACCTCTATATAGTTTCTTACTCTATGTCTTAACCCGCGTCTAGTGCATCGAGGCAAAGATGAAACATCGATTTTTTATGAAAGATAGAAGAGCGAGTTAAAATGAGATAAAGGCCCTAATAGATTTCAAAGCTACGAGGTACGCTATAATTAAGTGCATCCTCAACTATAAGTTACCAGTTACTCAATTTCAAAATAATAATTTCCCCATCTTTGAAAAATGTAAACATAATTTCGTCTTTTTTGTTTTTATTTATTTTTTTTTTGGATGTAAAGAGCAATATAGCGAAGAGCTAGAAGTCACTTTTCGGAAATGACTTAAAATAAATTATTTAATGAGGATATATGAAAACAAATAAAAAATTTAGAAAAAAAACAATTTATATTTGGAAAATGTTTTGAATGTGTGTTTTAAGGCAAACCAACGAAATTGTTTCTTTATAAACGGGGGAGCCTGCTTTAGGACCTTCAAAAAATCGCATAATTGCATAAATGTCTACCCAAAATAAGCAGGCACCCTCCTTTAGAAGTCAAAAACGTTATTGTCATTGTCCTTAATTTTTAGATCGGTATCGGCTGTCACCATTTGAAGCCGATGACCTGGGCTTAATTGATTCCTAATACAAATTGATTTAATATTTAACCTATTGCTTTTCTATTATTGGTTTTCAATTTATATAATTTATTATTTTATTTTATTCATATTTTATATTTTGGTAAACATTAAAATAATCTGCTCAGTGGACTAGTGCTTACTGGTTTCATAATACGAATTTATTTAGTATTTAAAATATATCGGCTTGTCACCATTTAAAGTAAATTTGAATTATTAATAATCCTTGCCCCAGAGCTTTTTGAAAACATAAAAAGTAGTACGTTTGGCTTTAAAGCCGATGACCTGGGCTTAATTGTTTCATAATAAAAATTGATTTAATATTTAACAGATGGTGGTTCTATTATGAAAATTTAATTTATATAGACGAAAATTCAAAATCGGTATTTTTATTTTTATTTTGGTATTTTAAAGAATATCGTCCGTGCAAATGTAAAGATCTATGGAACTTTGTATAGGAACTGGAGAGTTTGGACCATATGCAGACTACTGTACGGAGCGCAAGAATATTTTACTCCCGGAGGTAAATTTTTTAAAATTGTTTAACAGAGTGACTGGTATCTGATAATCAAAGAACTCAACTAAAGCGTTCCTTATAGATTTTTATTATATTCCGATATCTTGACGTTATTTAAAAAACTTGGAAAAACTTAGCAGTTGACTCCTTGCCTGACGTTTACATTTGTACGTTAGGGTACATGCAAGCTTTACCCAAACGAATTACCTAACCGTGAGAATACGAAATTAGTAACGCCTTTAAACAAAATCTTACATATACAAAAATTTCAAAATAATTCCCACCCAAACGCTATAATAAGATTACAATGATATTGGACTTTCAGCTTTGCAGGCTGACATTTTGACTGTATTCGAACATTGAAAAGTATAATATTTTGAACAACGATATATCCACCGTTTCTATATTTTTTGCGGCATGGCAATGGAAGGCCAGGAAAAATTTAAAAATAATGACTCCTTAAGCATTTTTCGAGGGAATATTTTAAGGTCTCTGACTTTTTATGTACTATTAATATACCAGTAGTTTTTTTTTTTGATATTTTTATTTATATGTAGATAATGTTAACTTGTATGTTAAAAACCAGCAATGTACATTGCAATAGTATATTATTTTACCCTTGCAGAGGGTATTATAATTTAGGTCAAAAGTTTGCAATGCAGTGAAGAAGACATCTCCGACCCTATAAAATATATATATTTTCTTGATCAGGATCGCGTCCTGTGTTGATATAAGCATGTCCGTCTGTCTGTCTGTCTTTCCGTCTATCTGTTTTTACGCGAACTATTGAATTGAAACTTTACACACACCCTTCATTCCTTTGCACGCAGTATATAAGACCGAACGGCCGGGATCGGCCGACTATATCCTATAGCTGCCATATAACTGAACGATCGGAAATGCCATAACTTTCGTGTTTTTAAAGTTAGGAATTTGGGATTTTTTATGAGTATTAATAATGCATCGTATGAATAATTTTGGAAAATATATAATTTACAGAATATTCTGCAAGGGTATTTCAACTTCGGCTCCGCCCGAAGTTATCTTTCTTTTAAGCATGAAACAAGAAATAAAGCTTACTTTGGCCAGCCAATGTTTAAATAAATTTGTTTAGCAAAATGAAATGTTCTATAAATGACTATATAGATCGTCCAATCTACCGCGTCTGGACTTATACACTACCAGCAATAAAAAAAACATTTGGAAAGTTTCATTATAATTATATTTTTGGTAATGAAACTATTATTTCATTACATAGGTAAAAAAAAAAGGTCACAACTCTGGTAGCCAAAGCAAACCTCAATCTTTTATTTATTGGTGTTAAGATATGATAAAGTTAACATTGCTTGTAATTCAATTGTTCGTTTTGTGTTTAATTTTAATTAAAATAAGTTTTAAGCAGTAAATGGTCTTGAAGATCTAATTTTTTTTAAGAGGTATAAACCAATTGAAGACCATATTTATCTGAATGTGGTTTCGTGATAAAAAAAATAAAATAACATTTAATAATTTAATTTGATCGGTTCCTTACAAATAATTAAAATTTGTGTTTACCCGTACGTTTATTTTTCCCGTACTTATAGGATAAGGATATAAAATCAAAATAAAACTGCATCTGGTCTTGTAAAAAAAACAAATAGGTCTAATAGGCTCAACGAGCTTTATTTTGTGACAAACGTTGTTAACAATTTCTCCTCTTTCTCCTCCTATTTCTCCTCTTTTATTGCAAGGTGAAACATCCCATTTCCAGGTGGAGTCTGGTAAAATCACTTTATTATGCCATCCAGGGAAATCCTTAATTTGTCGACATTATTTTTGAGTATGAATGTGCTTCTGGTAGACGCTAGATAAATTAATAACTTCTCAACGAAAGAAGCAATAATTGATTGCAGCTGAAAAGAAAATAAACATCTTTGTTGATGAAAGGCATTTTTTTAAATTTGTATTATTTAAAGAATACTATATATTCTATTATAGTCAATCAAATTAATGAATGCTTGAACTTTTTTAAGGATAACCTCTTAGCTTTGACATTAATATTGTGCGCGAAAAAGCTAATCAACAATTTTGTAGCTTATTACCAGTTTTTAACCAAATCAGTTGCCACTTCTGGTTGTCAATCGGTTACGAAAATTTATTTAAAAATTTAACTGTCTTTAAAGGCTGATGTCTTTAAACCTGTTATGAGAATGTCTTACCAGGCACCAGTCTTACCAAAACCCTGCCACCTAAATATCCACTAATAATCCAAATTAACAAAAAATACGTGTGAAATAGTTTAAGGGGTTATCCGGGTCTTGACACTTCAAAAAATTAATTTTTTTCAAACTTTTTTATATAATAGTACAAAGTTTTAGAAATGTTGTCTGAAAATTTCAAGTCGATCGAAGCAAAAATGTAGGAATGGGAGAAATTTAAAGCCCAGCGCGTCAAACTTCACAACGGGCAATTCGGGCTCTGGCGTTTAGCGTTTTTCTCAAAACCACTTTTTTGAAGTCGGTAGTCACGATTTCTCAAAAACTATTGCAACGATCAACTTCTGCTTTTGCACACTTCTTTTAGACATAATTCTCTTGTCCTTAACGGAGGACAACTCATTTTATAAGCCAAAATATGGCCAAAATTAACGTAAAAATAGACACTTTTTATGAAAAACGCTACAAAAAATGCAATTTTTAATTAAAAAAAAATGGCTCGTTGAGGACAAGCGAGACACATACACTATCAGAATAATTTTGGTTTTTTGATTTCAAATAAAAATTGACGGAGATATTTTGCCTACCGCAAGGACACAATTTTTTAAGAGGTCAAGTTCTAGCCTGCCTCAACGGCTCAATTTTAAAAATTTTTGGTTCAAATTTTTACACAATGTTGGTCAAACCATAAACATTAATGTACAATAAACGAAATTTGTGAAATTGTCGTAAGATTTTTTAAAAAAATTCACGAAAATAGGCTTTTTTTCGTGCTCCAAGACCCGGATAACCCCTTAAGTTAAAGATTTCTCTCACCAACAAATTATATAGCCACTCAAGACTTTAGTTCTCTCGAAAAACTATAAATAAATATCAAGGGCCAAAAATATTTGTATATGACAGCGAACAATACATGCATTGGATGTACAGATATTACAAAACGACGACATTTCGATTTCTATGCCTATATTACTAACTAGCAGGGTGCCCGCAGCTTCGCTTGCGATGTCTTATATTTGCATTATACCTGTCTCCATACAGGAAGCTCTTAAATATGTATTATGACAATATTTTTAAATAGTGCAATTTATGCAATGTTTATATCTATATATATAAAACTGTTCATTGAAAACTAAGAATCAACGCACAGCCTAAACTAATTAAATGACCCTATTAAAATTTTTTACCATTCAATTCTTATAACACTAAACTGATTTGCTAAGATTTATTTTGGCCACAAACATGCCCCCATTTTCTTTCAGTGGCAAAAAACCCCCAATTTCTATAAAAAAAATCTGGACACTAAACGCGTTAATCAATCGATGCGATTTTTGGCCAAAATTTAGTCCTCTATATAATAAAGATTCTATTTAATTTAATATTCGATATTTTAATGTCTACTATTTTTTATCGATCTTTGAAAATCTAAGAATCTTCCTCATTTTTTCCTAACGGCAAAAAAACACTGATCTAAGTCAATTAGCAAATATAAAATTTTGCACAAACCGAACGCTTTCCTAACGATCACGTCGGGGACACCATGAAAACCTTAATAATGTTTTGATTGGGAAGTGACGACTTTATTTGCGAAGTAGAGACGACGACGAAAGGGAGTGCAGTCAAGCTGATATTCAATTGAACACTGGCATTTTAATTTCAATAAACATCTCTTAGACCTATGCTTAGCTAAGGGGGCAAGAGAATTCGCAAGAGCGAATGAAACCCATATTGGCTCCAGCACTCGCCTTAAAACTCGAAAATTTAATTTTATTTATAAACGTGCCAAATATATTTATTTAAGAAATATGCAATAAATGTATTTTAATGAATTCATTTTAAGCAATTCACATTTAAAGTTAATTTGGATCCCTGTAAATTCAAATCAAAATTATTTAGACGCATTTTCGCCGAGAGCTCCTAGAGGAAGTACGGAGGCATGCATAATTTGGTACTCATGTATTAATAACTTGTGCACAGTTGTACCCATTGGATACCACTCATAAGTTTTAACCTATAAGTTAAACGTTTTTGTAAGTCTTTAAATGTTGCTGGTCTTACCTTATACTCACAAGATGTGGCAATTCATTATGGCTTTTATGTTAGTGTATGTATTGTTGTTTTGTAGATTATTTGCATTAAAAATGTCTATTCAGGACTTATTTTGGTGATCTCATACTGCTATGTTTTTGCCCTTCAATGCTTTTTGCAATAAAAGAGAATTCTCGTCCTTTTCACATTTTTATACCCTTGCAGAGGGTATTATAATTTTGGTCAAAAGTGTGCAACGCAGTGAAGGAGACATCTCCGACCCTATAAAGTATATATATTCTTGATCAGGATCGCCTCCTGAGTTGATATAGCCATGTCCGTCTGTCCGTCTGTCTGTCCGTCTGTCTGTCCGTCTGTCTGTCCGTCTGTCTGTTTCTACGCAAACTAGTCTCTCAGTTTTAAAGCTATCGAATTGAAACTTTGCACACACCCTTCTTTCCTTTGCACGCAGTATATAAGTCGGAACGGCCGGGATCGGCCGACTATATTCTATAGCTGCCATATAACTGATTGATCGGAAATGCCATAACTTTGGTGTTTGTAAAGTTAGGAAGCTGGGATTTTCTATGGGTGTTATATTTGGCCAATTTATCCCACCTACCAAATTTCATAAGGATCGGCCGACTATATCCTATAGCTGCCATATAACTGATTGATCGGAAATGCCATAACTTCAGTGTTTGTAAAGTTAGGAAGCTGGGATTTTCTATGGGTTTTATATTTGGCCAATCAATCCGACCTACCAAATATCATAAGGATCGGCCGACTATATCCTATAGCCGCCATATATCTGATTGATCGGAAATGCCATGACTTTGGTGTTTGTTAAGTTAGGAAGTTGGTATTTTCTATGAGTTTTATTTTTGGCCAATCAATCCGACCTATCAAATTTCATAAGGATCGGCCGACTATATCCTATAGCTGCCATATAACTGAACGATTGGAAATGCCATAACTTTGGTGTTTTTAAAGTTAGGAAGTTGGGATTTTTTATGAGTATTAAGAATGCATCATATGAATAATTTTGGAGAATATAATGTACATAATATTCTGCAAGGGTATATCAACTTCGGCTCCGCCCGAAGTTAGCTTTCCTTTCTTGTTTTCATTGAATTTTCTGTTTCATTGGCAAGTTTAGATGCTAATTCTATCTTTAACCTTGCCCTGCCTCAGTATCACGCGTTTGCGACCGGGCTTTTCGCTTGGAATATCATCTTTAATAATACGGAACAAAAAAACCTGTATAAATGCCAAAATATGGGACATTTGGCCTATAGTGCAATGCCAATAAAAGCTAAGTTATTTTTGACTTGGTTCCAACTCGTGTCCAAATTTGCAATTGCAAATAATTTGCCCTATCAGTTGATGAGTTTTAAATATATGTATAGGCTGCATTGCAATTTTTTTGAAAATCGGACAACTATATCATATAGCTGCCATAGAAACTATGGCAAAATGCTGCGCAAAATCGACATAGCTTGATTGTTATCTATATATATAAAACTGTTCATTGAAAACTAAGAATCAACGCACAGCCTAAACTAATTAGGTGACCCTATTAAAATTTTTTACCATTCAATTCTTATAACACTAAATTGATTTGCTAAGATTTATTTTGGCCACAAACAAGGCCCCATTTTCTTTCAGTGGCAAAAAATCCCCAATTTCTATAAAAAATTCTGGACGCTAAACGCGTTAATCAATCGATGCGATTTTTGGCCAAAATTTAGTCCACTATATAATAAAGATTCTATTTAATTTAATATTCGATATTTTAATGTCTACTATTTTTATACCCTTGCAGAGGGTATTATAATTTGGCAGAAGTTTGTAACGCAGGAAGGAGACGTTTCCGACCCTATAAAGTATATATATTCTTGATCAGGATCACCTCCTGAGTCGATATAGCCATGTCCGTCTGTCCGTCTGTCCGTCTGTCCGTCTGTCCGTCTGTCCGTCTGTCCGTCTGTTTCAATACCGTTTGCGAGCTCAGTTTAAAAGCTAGCGATCTGAAACTTCACACTCGTCCTAAAACAGTACGCAGATCAAGTTTGAAAATCGCCCCGATCGGACGTCTATATCCTATAGCTCCCTTAGGAACAATTGGATTTATCTTGCAAGAATTGATGATATTTCGCGCAGTGTAAAAGCTATTGAAATGAATCTTTCCAAATCGTATATTTTTATGCATACCTTGATCAGGGTAAAAGCGCGTGGCGATCGGAAGTCTATATCCTATAGCTCCCATAGGAACAATAGGGTAAAATCGGTCCAAATTTGATGTTTTTCAGAATATTTCGCGCTGTGTAAAAGCTATTGCTATAAATTTTTTCAAATCGTATTTTTTATGCATGCCTTCATCAAGGCGTGCTGATCGGACGTCTATATCCAAGCTCCCATAGGAACAATCGGATATAACTTTCAAGAATGGAAGATATTTCGCGCAGTGTAAAAGCATTTAACATAAATCTTTCCAAATCGTATATTTTTATGCATACCTTGATCAGGGTAAAAGCGCTTGGCGATCGGACGTCTATATCCTATAGCTCCCATAGGAACAATTCGGTGAAATCGGTCCAAATTTGTTGGTTTTCTGAATTTTTCACGTAGTGTGTAAGCTACTGACATAAATTTTTCCAAGTCTTATTTATTTACGCATATCTTGATTAGGGTAAAAGCGCTTGCCGATCGGACGTCTATTTCTTATAGCTTCCGTAGGAAAAATAGTTAAAGGCTGCGAAAGTATCCCTTTTTTTCTATTTTATATGACATTTTTGCAGTATAAAAGCAATTGACATCAAACGACGCAAATCTAGTTTATTTATGTATACCTTATTCCTATCGCTACTTTTTCAGTTTTAGCAATTTCGGCAAAGTCTGCAAGGGTATTAAAACTTCGGCTTGCCGAAGTTAGCTTCCGTCCTCGTTTTTTATCGATTTTTGAAAATCTAAGAATCTTTCTCATTTTTTCCTAACGTCAAAAAAACACTGATCTAAGTCAATTAGCAATATGAAAATTTATCGAGGGAATCCTGATACTTTAAGGGTTCATATGGTGGTTTTACTGAAGCTCTAGGTCAATTCTAAAAAAAGTTACATTAGCCTAAAGTAGGAATAATAATTCCAACAAATTATACACAAGCATTGATCACCGAATGCATTCTCTCGCACTGTCTCTCTCTCTCTCTCTGACTCTGTGTACTACAATAATTGACCGGCGGCTGATTTTGATTTCTTTTTAAAACTTAAAATTAAAAACATAAAACTAAATTAAACTTAACAATAAATTAACAATAAATTAAAATTAAATTATACCAGCAATACACACGAATAAGCCCCGTCAAAGCGTTCAAGCCGCTGGGCTTTGTGAAAAGGGCAGGGGGCAGTCATCCCTAAAAAATGAAAGACCGATTTTTAAGGGGATACGGCCACAGCCCAAACCGTAAGAGCAAGAGCAGCCAAATTTTTTCACAGTATTGCATTGGGGGTGTGGGCGCCCACTAAGATCCGATATGTCCCCCCAGTGCACTATGGGGAATTTGCCCGATTTTTTGGAATAAATTAATAACTCGCGAACTATGTAACATTATTTTATAGTGTTCTACATACCTATACACACCTGTTGGGAAAGTGAAAGTATATACCCCCCACCCAATTTTTTATAACAAATTAAGCTCTATATGCTCTTAATTTTCAATTTCAATGTTGTACAAAAAATCATAGTCGTTTTCTTATTCATAATTATAAACATCTAGAGACTCGTCTCCAGGTTCATATTCGCATAATAACAATTGAAAGACTTCTGGTCAAGAGAAAGCAGCTTATGTTTTGGAACGCGGTTCTTCAAATTCATTGATGAAATGATGGGTTCTGAAGTAACCATGGCTCTCTGAAAAACATCTGTAAAGTTGGATTTTCGACTGTGGGATCAACTTGCTTGCTAACAAAAGTGAATTCGCCATCTTCTTTTTCTCGAAGACCCTTTTGCTTATGCAAAACTTCCAGCAGGGCTGCGTTTTTTATCAAGAGATTGGTTTCTAAAAAATGAAATTACGCGAAAAGTCGCACGAAGCGCACGATGAGACAATATGTTCTGAATTCGCAATTAATGACTCTACAACATGGATATAGCCACTCACTGAACAAAGTTAAACATTTTTTTAAAACTCTATTGAAAGTTTAACTTTCTTTCCAAAACCAAAACGAAAACATCACCTGCTACATTTACAAATTGTTAAAATTGGACGCACATATCAAGCAACATATAAGTATTTTCATAAAGTACATACCTGAAGAATTAGTATTCATTTTAAATGGGACACTCTTACGTAATATTGTTGCACAGATAATGATTTCAAAGTGAACTTCAAAGTTAAGCAAAATGTAAACAAACCATGTGCGCTTGCAACAGCTGACTTTAACAGTTGGTATTTAAATACTAGACTTTTAAGTTAACATTTGCGGTATGTTACCAAACAGCTTGATGTTTTCTTAATACATTAAAAAAAAAATAGAAAATCGGCATACTTTTAAAAAATACATTTATTCCAAAAAATCGGGCAAATTCCCCATAGTGCAGTGGCCCCAAACAGCTCCAACATCCATTATTCTGAGCAAAAAAAGTTAATGTATTTAAGCTTAACTTCTAAAGTGGTTGGAATTTCGATATTTGGTTTTTTTCCGAATTTTAGGTTTTGAAAAGGCCTAATTAGAAATCTAAAAAAATTTCGATATCCCCCATAATTTGGGGGCTACATTTAAAATTAACTTTTCGATTTAAAAAATCTAAACCGCTGCTCCGATCAAGATGATTTTTCGCTCAATAGTTATTCTATGGCCCAAATGCTTAAGTTTAATTTTTCAAGTTTTTAAGATTTTTAAAAAGACTTATTTAACGAATTTATTTAGATTTTCTAAGTTATTGCGTTGCATTTTGCGGGAGCCTGTCGAGAGAGCGAAACCCAGAGAGCGGATGCCAAGAGAACGACGGCCGAGAGAGCAACAGCCAAGAAAACTGATGAGGGGAGGGGTAGTGCTGCAGGGAAAGGGGAGGGGAAAGAGGCAATTTAAGTTAAATTTGTTTTGGATTTTAAAAACTTAAACTGCTGCTCCGATCAATATAATTTTCGATCAATAGTCAGCCTTGTGGATCAAATGCTTAGGTTTTATTTTTCATTTTGTAGCAGAAGTAAGAGCCTTATTTAATTTCCACCATGGAAGAAAATAGAAAATTAGTACAAATTCTGTAAGCAAAGCCAAAATGTTTCCAAGTTAAATATTAATCTTAAGATTCGAACTTTTGGCCAAATACGTATGTACATATGTATATTTGGATATGTTTTGATTTGCTTATATGTACAATACATGTACATACATACAATGTGTGTGTATGTTTCTATTCGAAAGTAGATAATGTGCTTAAATACAAATAAAATGATTTATTATACCCGTTTATCGATCAAATGTGGAATCTGAAAATAATACGTTACTTTGCTGTTTTTGTATTGGATGCCAATCTTTTACTGTGTGTACAAAGGTTTTCGTTTCATTCAAAACAAGAAATTTGAAAACAACAAATTCCAATTTACAAACAAGTATACATATTTGTGCGCAAATTAAAATTGCATTGATAACATTGAAACTGATAAAAAGTATACAAGCTCAAGACTTTTACTTGGATCACATTCATTTATTATATAGCTCTGCCAGTATCCTTCTGATTCTCTCTCTTGAAGGATCTTCTACAAAGTTTGTTTACACAAAGGTTTTCAAAAAACGCGCAAATAAGAAATAAGAAAGTCCTGACAACCCAATTTCCTAACTCTAAACTAATATTAAGCGAACGAGCAAAAAGTCGTATACAATACAATTTTACAAAGCGTTGGGGCTGAGATGGTATAGCTGCTACCCTGCTCAATGGAGGTCGAACTGCTCATTCTACATTTAAACTTCCTTTGGATTTAGTTAATTTAGAAACACCTCATTGCTCTATTTCAAAGCAATGTAATATGGCTGCGGTGTTTAAAGATTGTAAGTTAATTGTTTGGGATGAGTGCACAATGTCACATAAAGGTGGGCTTGAAGCCATAAATAGAACCCTGCAAGATATTAATGAGAATACTATGTTGATGGGTGGTATTACAGTCCTGCTAGCTGGACACTTTCGCCAAACCCTTCCTGTTGTGCCAAGAGGTACAAGAGCTGACGAAATAAAGGCCTGTTTAAAATCTTCATTTTTATGGCCACAGATAAAAAACTAGCGCTCACGAAAAATATGCGAGTGCACTTAAAAGGAGACAGTTCTGCAGGAATTTTTGCCGGAACTCTTTTAAAAATTGGGAATGGCGTCCATCCAACAGTTGATAGAAAAATAGTTGTAACATCACGCTTAGGAAATGTAGTCAAAAACGTTCAAGACCTTACATCCAAAATATTTCCTGACATTTCCAACATATCATGTAAAAGCTTAGATTGGCTATCTGACCGCGCCATTTTGACAACGAAAAATGAAAGAGCAACCACTATTAATAATTTATTGCTAAACTCATTTGATGGCTTAGAAGTCTCCTATAAATCGGTCAACTCTGTTCCTGATGCTGATAATGCTGTTCATTACCCTGTTGAATTTTTAAATTCTTTGAATCCTCCAGGAATTCCTCAGCATAATCTGTCTCTTAGGATTGGAGCACCCGTAATGTTATTGCGAAATTTAAGTCCCCCAAAGTTATGCAATGGGACACGATTGCAGATAAAAGGTCTTCATAAGAATGTAATAGAAGCAACAGTATTTACGGGGTGCGCGAAGGGGGAAACAGTGTTTATACCCAGGATCCCATTAATACCATCCAGTCTGTCGTTTCAGTTTAAAAGGCTACAATTCCCTCTAAAAGTTTGCTTTGCAATAACTATAAATAAATCGCAGGGGCAGATTTTGAAGCTGGCTGGACTAGATCTTAGAGAAGATTGCTTCTCTCATGGACAATTTTATGTCGCATGCTCTAGAGTTAGCTCTGCCAGTAGCCTTATTATTCTCGCTCCTGAAGGATCTTCTAAAAATGTTGTTTACACAGAGGTTTTAAAGTAATCATATTAATTAAAATTATTAAACCTAGAAAGTTTCAGTGGAATAGGTCTAATTAGAGATACCTACCACATTCAAAAAACGGGGTGGTGTGGAAATGGGAAAGTCTTGACAACCGTACTCAAAACTAATTTTAAGCGAACGAAGTCGCGCCGGGTACAGGTAGCGCTAGGCACAGCCTAAACTAATTAAGTGACCCTATTAAAATTTTTTACCATTCAATTCTTATAACACTAAACTGATTTGCTAAGATTTATTTTGGCCACAAACATGGCCCCATTTTCTTTCAGTGGCAAAAACACCCAATTTCTATAAAAATTCTGGACGCTAAACGCGTTAATCAATCGATGCGATTTTTTGGCCAAAATTTAGTCCTCTACATAATAAAGATTCTATTAAATTTATTATTGGATATTTTAATGTTTACTATTTTTTATCGATTTTGAAAATCTAAGAATCTTCCTCATTTTTCTAACGGCAAAAAACACTGATCTAAGTCAATTAGCAATATGAAAATTTATCGAGGGAATCCTGATACTTGAAGGATTCATATGGTGGTTCTACTGAAGCTCTAGGTCAATTCTAAAAAAGTTACATTAGCCTAAAGTAGGAATAATAATTCCAACAAATTATACACAAGCATTGAACACCGAATGCATTCTCTCGCACCGTCTCTCTCTCTCTCTCTGACTCTGTGTACTACAATAATTGAGCGGCGGCTGATTTTGATTTCTTTTTAAAACTTAAAATTAAAAACATAAAACTAAATTAAACTTAACAATAAATTAACAATAAATTAAAATTAAATTACACCAGCAACACACACGAATAAACCCCGTCAAAGCGTTCAAGCCGTTGGGCTTTGTGAAAAGGGCAGGGGGCTATATATATAAAACTGTTAATTGAAAACTAAGAATCAACGCACAGCCTAAACTAATTAAGTGACCCTATTAAAATTTTTTACCATTCAATTCTTATAACACTAAACTGATTTGCTAAGATTTATTTTGGCCACAAACATGGCCCCATTTTCTTTCAGTGGCAAAAAACCCCAATTTCTATAAAAAATTCTGGACGCTAAACGCGTTAATCAATCGATGCGATTTTTGGCCATTGCATTACATTAGCCTAAAGTAGGAATAATAATTCCAACAAATTATACACAAGCATTGAACACCGAATGCATTCTCTCGCACTGTCTCTCTCTCTCAGACTCTGTTTACTACAATAATTGAGCGGCGGCTGATCTTGATTTCTTTTTAAAACTTAAAATTAAAAACTTAAAGCTAAATTAAACTTAACAATAAATTAAAATTAAATTATACCAGCAACACACACGAATAAACCCCGTCAAAGCGTTCAAGCCACTGGGCTTTGGGGCAGGGGGGCAGTCATCATCGCTATATATAAGGCTATCAGTAAGAAAACTGGGAATCAACGCACAGCCAAAACCACTGGTTAACAATATTAATATGCATTTTTATTACATTCTAATAACTTTAAACTGATTTATTGGGGCTCCCCAAGTGGCCCCAATCGCTTCCAATTGGAAAAAAGGTCAATTTTCCTTTCAAAAATTCTGGACGCTAAACCGTTTAACCAATCGAATCCGTGTTTTCGCCCAAAAATAGTTTAAGACATTATAAATGTTTAAAAAATTTGACCGCTTAGATTTAAGGCTTTTTACTATTTTTAACACCCGTTCTAAAATTACAATTTAGCCAAAAATATCTCCAAACGTCGAAAAATTGCACTTCTAAACTGAGTATCAAAAATTCCTTCGGTAAAGTTTTTCCTTAAGCTTCAACGATTCATTTGATGGCTATCTTCTAAACAAGAAGTCGATCTATTATCGATTTTAAGTGCTCTTTACAGGTTTTGTTGCCAGAATACTCAAAATACGTTTTTTTTGGCGAAAATCTTGATAGTTTAGTAAAAATATACCATTCAAATTGTTTTTTGCGGTGTTTATTTTTACAGTGTTCTGCCACGCGCTGTTAGGAAACATAAGAGCGGGAGATCGCAGTAGATAGAGAGAGAGGAAAGAGTGTAGCAAGTGCGCAAAAGAAGAAGTTAACGTGGAAACTTTCAATTTGGTCAGAGTCGTATCAAGAAAATTTCTTTGCATAACCGTGTATTTTGGTGTATAACCGTATGTGAGCAATAATATTATTATATTAATAACTAATAATTAGTTCGCCTTTCTCGGAATTTTAATTTTTTCTATAGAATGTGCAAATTTGTTGATATTTTATGTTAACTTAAAAATTTGGTGAGTTATGCCAGTTAGTTTCGTTTTATACTATTCTTAATAAGTAAAGTCATAAATGATTTACATTTAAATGAATATTTTGTTGTTTATTAATTATGTGCAGTTGTGATATACCAATTAGCATAATTGCATTTTGTACATATACATATACAGATGAGTTTTTGTAGTTTTTAATCTTATTATTCGATATAAACATTGCATAAATTGCACTATTTAAAAATATTGTCTTAATACATATTTAAGAGCTTCCTGTATGGAGACAGGTATAATGCAAACATAAGACATCGCAAGCGAAGCTGCGGCACCCTGCTAGTCGAATTTCGAAAGAAATTTTCTTGATACGACTCTGACCAAATTGAAAGTTTCCCCGTTAACTTCTTCTTTTGCGCACTTGCTACACTCTTTCCTCTCTCTCTATCTACTGCGATCTCCCGCTCTTATGTTTCCTAACAGCGCGTGGCAGAACACTGTAAAAATAAACACCGCAAAAAACAATTTGAATGGTATATTTTTACTAAACTATCAAGATTTTCGCCAAAAAAAAGTATTTTGAGTATTCTGGCAGCAAAACCTGTAAAGAGCACTTAAATTCGATAATAGATCGACTTTTTGCTTAGTTTCTTTGTTTAGAAGATAGCCATCAAATGAATCGTTGAAGCTTAAGGAAAAACTTTACCGAAGGAATTTTTGATACTCAGTTTAGAAGTGCAATTTTTCGACGTTTGGAGATATTTTTGGCTAAATTGTAATTTTAGAACGGGTGTTAAAAATAGTAAAAAGCCTTAAATCTAAGCGGTCAAATTTTTTAAACATTTATAATGTCTTAAACTATTTTTGGGCGAAAACAACACGGATTCGATTGGTTAAACGGTTTAGCGTCCAGAATTTTTGAAAGGAAAATTGACCTTTTTTCCAATTGGAAGCGATTGGGGCCACTTGGGGAGCCCCAATAAATCAGTTTAAAGTTATTAGAATGTAATAAAAATGCATATTAATATTGTTAACCAGTGGTTTTGGCTGTGCGTTGATTCCCAGTTTTCTTACTGATAGCCTTATATATAGCGATGATGACTGCCCCCCTGCCCCAAAGCCCAGTGGCTTGAACGCTTTGACGGGGTTTATTCGTGTGTGTTGCTGGTATAATTTAATTTTAATTTATTGTTAAGTTTAATTTAGTTTTATGTTTTTAATTTTAAGTTTTAAAAAGAAATCAAAATCAGCCGCCGGTCAATTATTGTAGTACACAGAGTCAGAGAGAGAGAGAGAGAGACGGTGCGAGAGAATGCATTCGGTGATCAATGCTTGTGTATAATTTGTTGGAATTATTATTCCTACTTTAGGCTAATGTAATGCAATGGCCAAAAATCGCATCGATTGATTAACGCGTTTAGCGTCCAGAATTTTTTATAGAAATTGGGGGTTTTTTGCCACTGAAAGAAAATGGGGGCCTGTTTGTGGCCAAAATAAATCTTAGCAAATCAGTTTAGTGTTATAAGAATTGAATGGTAAAAAATTTTAATAGGGTCACTTAATTAGTTTAGGCTGTGCGTTGATTCTTAGTTTTCAATTAACAGTTTTATATATATAGCCCCCTGCCCTTTTCACAAAGCCCAACGGCTTGAACGCTTTGACGGGGTTTATTCGTGTGTGTTGCTGGTATAATTTAATTTTAATTTATTGTTAAGTTTAATTTAGTTTTATGTTTTTAATTTTAAGTTTTAAAAAGAAATCAAAATCAGCCGCCGGTCAATTATTGTAGTACACAGAGTCAGAGAGAGAGAGAGAGAGACGGTGCGAGAGAATGCATTCGGTGATCAATGCTTGTGTATAATTTGTTGGAATTATTATTCCTACTTTAGGCTAATGTAACTTTTTTTAGAATTGACCTAGAGCTTCAGTAGAACCACCATATGAATCCTTCAAGTATCAGGATTCCCTCGATAAATTTTCATATTGCTAATTGACTTAGATCAGTGTTTTATTGCCGTTAGGAAAAAATGAGGAAGATTCTTAGATTTTCAAAAATCGAAATAAAAAATAGTAAACATTAAAATATCCAATAATAAATTTAATAGAATCTTTATTATGTAGAGGACTAAATTTTGTCCAAAAATCGCATCGATTGATTAACGCGTTTAGCGTCCAGAATTTTTATAGAAATTGGGGGTTTTTTGCCACTGAAAGAAAATGGGGCCATGTTTGTGGCCAAAATAAATCTTAGCAAATCAGTTTAGTGTTATAAGAATTGAATGGTAAAAAATTTTAATAGGGTCACTTAATTAGTTTAGGCTGTGCCTAGCGCTACCTGTACCCGGCGCGACTTCGTTCGCTTAAAATTAGTTTTGAGTACGGTTGTCAAGACTTTCCCATTTCCACACCACCCCGTTTTTTGAATGTGGTAGGTATCTCTAATTAGACCTATTCCACTGAAACTTTCTAGGTTTAATAATTTTAATTAATATGATTACTTTAAAACCTCTGTGTAAACAACATTTTTAGAAGATCCTTCAGGAGCGAGAATAATAAGGCTACTGGCAGAGCTAACTCTAGAGCATGCGACATAAAATTGTCCATGAGAGAAGCAATCTTCTCTAAGATCTAGTCCAGCCAGCTTCAAAATCTGCCCCTGCGATTTATTTATAGTTATTGCAAAGCAAACTTTTAGAGGGAATTGTAGCCTTTTAAACTGAAACGACAGACTGGATGGTATTAATGGGATCCTGGGTATAAACACTGTTTCCCCCTTCGCGCACCCCGTAAATACTGTTGCTTCTATTACATTCTTATGAAGACCTTTTATCTGCAATCGTGTCCCATTGCATAACTTTGGGGGACTTAAATTTCGCAATAACATTACGGGTGCTCCAATCCTAAGAGACAGATTATGCTGAGGAATTCCTGGAGGATTCAAAGAATTTAAAAATTCAACAGGGTAATGAACAGCATTATCAGCATCAGGAACAGAGTTGACCGATTTATAGGAGACTTCTAAGCCATCAAATGAGTTTAGCAATAAATTATTGTAACGAAAGCCTCCGAAAACCTTGGGTTTTCGATAGTCGGCTAGGTGGCAACGCTTCAAGCAGCGCCAAAATGAGACTTTGACAGCCCGGCTGCCTGGTCTCTTTATTTTCTCTCTGTTCCCTTATTCCTTGATTCCTTCTTCCTTCTTCTAAAAACGAGATCAAAAAAAAAAGCACATGGCGCCTCGTGTGCTCTGTGAGTAGGAGACCCAATAAAGCTGCGAAATAATTAAGAACTACGCGTGTGTTTTTGGTGGAGCTTAGGCGAGAGAGTTAGCATTGACGGGATCGTGACCGCACACCGATCTAAAAAGAAGTTCCGCTCGGCTTTCCGTGACGAGATCCGCCCTTCCACGGCGGCAAAATCGTTACATTGGTGCCAGGTGTGGGGTCACTAGGGTTTGCGAGAACCCTGACCTGCGTCAAAATGCCTAAGAATTCCTCCCGCCACCGCCGTCAAGCATCGCCAGCAGGGTGTAGTTTAGAAGATCCGCAGGATGGAGCTGCCGCGCTGGATGCAGTGGGCCGCGCCATCAACCGCTCGTTCCGCCTTATCGAACAAAAAGTGGAGGCGTTGGATCAGTCGCTCAACCTCAAGTTCGAGCAAAAGTTCGAACAAATGTGGGCGACGTTCGAGAGGACCATGCTGGGCAACAGCGAAGGCGTGAACAAAACTGGGGGTGAGCGACACTCCGCCAGCACCCCGTGCTTAGCTGAAATGGCCAATGCCGGTTCAGGACAGCCGCAGCAAGTGTTTCCACGGAGAATGAACGGCATTCCAGGGACCGCGTCGATGGCTGCCCATCGTCCAGTCGGAGACATAACCTCACAATGGGGAATTCTGGAGGTGTCGGATACAGAGCCGCCTCCTACCTTCGATGGAACACGTCCCTGGCCCGAATTTCAACGCCTACTGGACGACATGGCCGAAGAATACCACTGGTCAGAGAGGAAGAAGTGCAGAAAGTTGTATACGAGTCTGCGTGGGCGTGCTCAGCGTTTTCACGCTACCCTACCAGAAGCCACTCTCAGCTCATACAACTCCCTGACATCCGCCATGCGCGAATACTTTGCAATCAGTAAGCACACTGGCTATCACACTTTCCACAATCGTATGCAGGGACCACGAGAGTCTTTCGAGGACTTTGCACTAGAGCTGGAACGCCTGGGCAGAGCTGTATTTGGGGAGTTACCAACCGCCACCTACAACAGCATCATCGTGCAGCGTTTTATCGACGGGATACGCGAGACGGGATACCAGGTCCCTATCATTAGCAGCCACCCGCGCTCTCTAACGGATGCCCTCGATATGGCGTGCCGCATTGAAGCCCAGTGCCGACGACGTACAGCCGCCGCAGTAATGAACTTTGCTGCCGAAACCATAGAAGATCCCCTAGTCTCTCCAGGAAGAAGAGCCCGAGGATCAGGAAGCCATAACCCGAGAGGACCGGGGTTTTCCACTAATTCCGTGCCGCTATCGGGAAACTAGCTACGGTCAGCCTCTCGGGGCGGAGGTTGACAGTCAACACCGTAAGCCCCAGTGAGCAGCCGCTCACCCCCCCTTCCCTTCCCCAACGGCGGTCCCGCAACCACCGTACGTCTCCGGCTCACCCTCAATCGCTCACCGCGCCTGCCCGGGTTACTGAATCCGGTTCCAACACCTGTAACGCCCCGCCGCACCTCCACTCGATGCCACCGCCTACCGAGCAACCCGGCGCCCGACTAAATGCTCCTCCAAATGGAGTGGAAGCCATCGTGGCCCCCTTGCCCCCAGAGCCGTCGCCCGAAGAGAGTGCCGCGCAGTTCACGGACATCGAGCTTACAGCGAACCGGAATACCCACACAGCACGCCGACCGACGGGTTCCCAACAGTCGAGACCTCCCCACCAAGTAGCTGCCAGAACGGGCCCACCTTACGACGAAACGAAGGCCGTCCGTTCGCAGCCGTTGCAGAAGCCGCCGCCAACCAAGCAACCCGGCGCCCGACTAAATGCTCCTCCAAGTGGAGTCGAAGCCATCGTGGCCCCCTTTCCCTTACTGCCGCCGCCCAAAGAAAGTGCCGCACAATCTCAGGAAATAGAGTTTGCCGCACTCCGGAGCGCCCGCACCCTACGTAGACCAACGAGTTTACATCTTACCCCGGAGCCGCCGTCCGGCGAGATCGCCAACGTACCGCCGCCCGCTCCACTAGAAACCGGTTCCATCCGATATGCCGCCGCCGCCGAGTCCTATGGGAAACCGCTTGGTGAAGGAGAAGAACTGAACTCACCCCCCGTGGACACCGTTTTGGGCCGATTGTTCACTGAACACCCATCCGGAAAGATGCCACTAATGCCGTCAATCGCGGCGAAACAGACAACTACAAACCCTATACAATATGACCATCGCGGGAGCCAGTCTATGCCCGCCGAAGCTACGTATACCTGTAGTGCCGTTGGAGGCCAACATTTACATTGTTTGATCTTCTTACAGAAACATCCTATACGGCTGATCGTCGACACTGGTGCCGCCGTCTCCCTCCTAAACGAGCGGGATACGCCAAAGCGACTACCCAGTGCACCTTGCCACGTGACTCTGCAGGGACCATCAGCCGAGAAATTCGTGGCAACCGCACGAGTCGCCGCCAAACTTGTTGTTGCCGGAAGGCCAGTTGAACACGAATTCCTGCTAGTGGAAGGCAGCACCCCAAGCCTGTTAGGCATGGACTTTCTGCTGCAATATAAGGCAACCGTAGACTTGAAAGATCTTCAGTTACGGTTCCCGTGGGGATCCTTGCCGCTATATGCCCCGACTACGGAACAGCGAAATCTACTTTATTCGACCGCGCCAAGTAACATCCTGCCATATAGCGACACCCACTTAACGGTTCGATGCATGTCGGAGGAGCAACTGCCCGCAGCTCTGTTGGAACGTGGAGCTCACTCCCAATTGCCCCCCAAAATTCTACTAGGCAGCACCCTGCTGGACACCACGACCAACACCAGCACACTGCATCTAGTAAATCTCAGCGCGCACACGTATGTTCTCCCAGCGCAAACAATTGTGGGACAAGTGGAAGCAGTAGAGGTTCTGGAAACCCCTCAGGATCAAGACGGAAACGATGAAGCAACTTCCCACAATGAGGAGGTACCCCCGAGTTGCCACCCCTCTTCGTTCCAAGTGGACGGCCTTGATGAACCGCTTCCAGCGAGTGTTTGCCCGAAGCGATGACGACTCCGGGCATACCAACCTAACCCGCCATGTGATCGATACGGGTCTATCTAGGCCTATCAAGCAACCAGTGCGTCGTCTTGCGCTGGCAAGGAAGGCTGAAGTGGAAGAACTGGTTGCCGACATGAAGCTAAGAGGCATAATTCGCCCATCCACGAGCCCGTGGGCCTCACCGGTCGTTCTAGTAAGGAAAAAGGACGGTTCTACCCGGTTCTGAGTGGATTATCGACGTCTAAACGATATCACCATCAAGGATTCTTATCCCCTACCAAGGATGGATGACATCTTAACCACGATGCACGGCGCCTGTTGGTTCTCCACAATGGACCTTCAGAGCGGTTACTGGCAGGTGGAAATGGACGACGCCTCAAGAGCCAAGACCGCTTTTACGTGTGATGCCGGTCTTTTTGAATTTAACGTGATGCCGTTTGGCCTGACCAACGCGCCAGCGACCTTCGAGCGTTTAATGGACGGCCTATTCTCCGGACCTGCCTGGAAATACACACTGGTTTACCTCGACGACATCATTTTGTACTCTCGGACAGCGGAAGACCATCTGGACCACTTGCAACAAGTCTTGGATAAATTGCAAAGCACAGGACTAAAGCTGAGTCCCCGCAAATGCCATTTCTTCCGAACCGAGGTTAGTTACCTGGGCCACATAGTTAGCCACAAAGGCTTACGGGCGTGTCCGGAAAAGATTCGAAAAGTCATCGATTGGTCACCCCCCGTAACAAGAAAGAGGTACGATCCTTCGTGGGCCTCTGTTCCTACTACCGCAAATTCATCCCGGACTTCGCCACCATCGCTCGCCCGCTACATGAACTAACGGAAACTAAGCGTGCCTTCACATGGACCTCATCGGCTCACGATGCCTTTGAAACGCTTAAAATTAAGCTCACTACACCGCCCATTCTAACGTTTCCCACTTCTAATGGTGTATTCGTTTTGGATACAGATGCGTCAAACCATGGCGCGGGCGCTGAACTCAGTCAACAAAAAGAAGGACAGGAGCATGTACTGGAGTATTACAGCAAATCCTTTAATGCTGCCGAACGCAATTATTGCGTAACTAGGAGAGAGCTGCTAGCCGTGGTTCTATCTACCAAACATTTCCATCACTATTTATATGGCCGGAAATTCTTGCTGCGCACGGACCACTCGTCTCTCCGATGGCTGTTCAACTTTCGGGAACCCGAAGGACAACTCGCTCGCTGGATTGAACGCCTCCAGCAATACGACATGGATATCCAGCACCGCAGTGGCAAGCTGCACGGTAACGCCGACGCCCTGTCTAGCCGCCCCTGTGGTGAATGCCGCATATGCACTAAGGCAGAACAAAACGATGGTCAAGGGATTTTGTTCTTACAGGCCCAACCAGTCGACATTGCTATCAGCCAGGAAAAGATCCCACTTTGTCGTTGATCCTGGAGTGGTTAAAAACAGGAGAACGACCAACTAAATCCACAACATGGAGTGAGAGCCCCGAGACAAAAGCGTATTGGCACTTGTTCGAACACCTTTTCGTGGAAAGGGGTCTTCTGATGATTAAAACCAAAACAGCGGACGAAGCCTTGGTAGTGCCTCGCTCACTTCAGGAAGAAGCTCTGCGCAGCGCTCACAACTCTACCACCGGCGGACACTTCGGAATTAAGAAGACAGTCGCCAAGCTCAAGCAACGTTACTTTTGGATCGGACAGACTGCAGACGTAGCCCTTTGGTGCGCACGCTGTACCGAATGCAATGCCAGAAAAGGACCTACTCGCCGTACAGTGGGCCAACTACAACCCCGCGTCCTAGGTGCTCCATTTGAACGACTTGCGATCGACATACTCGGCCCTCTGCCAACTACCACTCACGGAAATCGCTACATCGCTGTGGTGATGTGCTACTTCACCAAATGGCCGGAGTGCATAGCCCTTCCCAACCAAACCGCCGAAACTGTAGCTCGAGCACTCATCCAAGAAGTGTTTTGCCGTTTTGGTGCCCCATTTATCCTTCACTCGGACCAAGGCCGCAACTTCGAATCAGAGGTATTCCAAGCTTGCCTACGCCTCCTCGACGTGGAGAAGACTCGCACCACACCGCTACACCCTCAGTCGGACGGGATGGTCGAGAGATTTAATCGGACCCTCCTGGATTACCTGGCCAAATTTGTTGCGACCGATCAACGCGACTGGGACCAACTGTTGCCGCTAGCTCTCTGGGCCTTTCGATCGGCTCCACATGAGGCAACTGGGTTTTCACCGTCGTTACTGCTGCTGGGACGGGAACTCCGGCTACCGAGCGAACTGCTGTATGGTCGACCATCCCCTCATCCGGAGAGTTATCCCGCCTACGTGGAACAATTGCAGAATCGCCTCCGACTCACACAACAGATTGGACGACGAAACTTGATGGCAGCCGCTAACGTTAACAAGTTACGCTACGACCTTCGATCGCATCCAGTTGAATTCGCCGTTGGAGAAGAGGTTTGGCTCTACTGCCCTACACGAAGAGTGGGCCGATGCCCGAAACTGCAGTCTGATTGGATTGGACCCGCCGTCGTCACCCGCCGTCACTCCGACCTGGTATACGAGATACGACTACCCGGGAAGCGTGCCACCAGGACCGTCCATGTCAACCGATTGGCCCCTTACCGAGGCCCAAGTCCAGCCGTACTCGGCCAGGAGACTCTAGTCTGAGAGGGGGTAATGTAACGAAAGCCTCCGAAAACCTTGGGTTTTCGATAGTCGGCTAGGTGGCAACGCTTCAAGCTGCGCCAAAATGAGACTTTGACAGCCCGGCTGCCTGGTCTCTTTATTTTCTCTCTGTTCCCTTATTCCTTGATTCCTTCTTCCTTCTTCTAAAAACGAGATCAAAAAAAAAGCACATGGCGCCTCGTGTGCTCTGTGAGTAGGAGACCCAATAAAGCTGCGAAATAATTAAGAACTACGCGTGTGTTTTTGGTGGAGCTTAGGCGAGAGAGTGAGCATTGACGGGATCGTGACCGCACACCGATCTAAAAAGAAGTTCCGCTCGGCTTTCCGTGACGAGATCCGCCCTTCCACGGCGGCAAAATCGTTACATTGGTGCCAGGTGTGGGGTCACTAGGGCTTGCGAGAACCCTGACCTGCGTCAAAATGCCTAAGAATTCCTCCCGCCACCGCCGTCAAGCATCGCCAGCAGGGTGTAGTTTAGAAGATCCGCAGGATGGAGCTGCCGCGCGGGATGCAGTGGGCCGCGCCATCAACCGCTCGTTCCGCCTTATCGAACAAAAAGTGGAGGCGTTGGATCAGTCGCTCAACCTCAAGTTCGAGCAAAAGTTCGAACAAATGTGGGCGACGTTCGAGAGGACCATGCTGGGCAACAGCGAAGGCGTGAACAAAACTGGGGGTGAGCGACACTCCGCCAGCACCCTGTGCTTAGCTGAAATGGCCAATGCCGGTTCAGGACAGCCGCAGCAAGTGTTTCCACGGAGAATGGACGGCATTCCAGGGACCGCGTCGATGGCTGCCCATCGTCCAGTCGGAGACATAACCTCACAATGGGGAATTCTGGAGGTGTCGGATACAGAGCCGCCTCCTACCTTCGATGGAACACGTCCCTGGCCCGAATTTCAACGCCTACTGGACGACATGGCCGAAGAATACCACTGGTCAGAGAGGAAGAAGTGCAGAAAGTTGTATACGAGTCTGCGTGGGCGTGCTCAGCGTTTTCACGCTACCCTACCAGAAGCCACTCTCAGCTCATACAACTCCCTGACATCCGCCATGCGCGAATACTTTGCAATCAGTAAGCACACTGGCTATCACACTTTCCACAATCGTATGCAGGGACCACGAGAGTCTTTCGAGGACTTTGCACTAGAGCTGGAACGCCTGGGAAGAGCTGTATTTGGGGAGTTACCAACCGCCACCTACAACAGCATCATCGTGCAGCGTTTTATCGACGGGATACGCGAGACGGGATACCAGGTCCCTATCATTAGCAGCCACCCGCGCTCTCTAACGGATGCCCTCGATATGGCGTGCCGCATTGAAGCCCAGTGCCGACGACGTACAGCCGCCGGAGTAATGAACTTTGCTGCCGAAACCATAGAAGATCCCCTAGTCTCCCCAGGAAGAAGAGCCCGAGGATCAGGAAGCCATAACCCGAGAGGACCGGGGTTTTCCACTAACTCCGTGCCGCTATCGGGAAACTAGCTACGGTCAGCCTCTCGGGGCGGAGGTTGACAGTCAACACCGTAAGCCCCAGTGAGCAGCCGCTCACCCCCCCCATTCCCCAACGGCGGTTCCGCAACCACCGTACGTCTCCGGCTCACCCTCAATCGCTCACCGCGCCTGCCCGGGTTACTGAATCCGGTTCCAACACCTGTAACGCCCCGCCGCACCTCCACTCGATGCCACCGTCTACCGAGCAACCCGGCGCCCGACTAAATGCTCCTCCAAATGGAGTGGAAGCCATCGTGGCCCCCTTGCCCTCAGAGCCGTCGCCCGAAGAGAGTGCCGCGCAGTTCACGGACATCGAGCTTACAGCGAACCGGAATACCCACACAGCACGCCGACCGACGGGTTCCCAACAGTCGAGACCTCCCCACCAAGTAGCTGCCAGAACGGGCCCACCTTACGACGAAACGAAGGCCGTCCGTTCGCAGCCGTTGCAGAAGCCGCCGCCAACCAAGCAACCCGGCGCCCGACTAAATGCTCCTCCAAGTGGAGTCGAAGCCATCGTGGCCCCCTTTCCCTTACTGCCGCCGCCCAAAGAAAGTGCCGCACAATCTCAGGAAATAGAGTTTGCCGCACTCCGGAGCGCCCGCACCCTACGTAGACCAACGAGTTTACATCTTACCCCGGAGCCGCCGTCCGGCGAGATCGCCAACGTACCGCCGCCCGCTCCACTAGAAACCGGTTCCATCCGATATGCCGCCGCCGCCGAGTCCTATGGGAAACCGCTTGGTGAAGGAGAAGAACTGAACTCACCCCCCGTGGACACCGTTTTGGGCCGATTGTTCACTGAACACCCATCCGGAAAGATGCCACTAATGCCGTCAATCGCGGCGAAACAGACAACTACAAACCCTATACAATATGACCATCGCGGGAGCCAGTCTATGCCCGCCGAAGCTACGTATACCTGTAGTGCCGTTGGAGGCCAACATTTACATTGTTTGATCTTCTTACAGAAACATCCTATACGGCTGATCGTCGACACTGGTGCCGCCGTCTCCCTCCTAAACGAGCGGGATACGCCAAAGCGACTACCCAGTGCACCTTGCCACGTGACTCTGCAGGGACCATCAGCCGAGAAATTCGTGGCAACCGCACGAGTCGCCGCCAAACTTGTTGTTGCCGGAAGGCCAGTTGAACACGAATTCCTGCTAGTGGAAGGCAGCACCCCAAGCCTGTTAGGCATGGACTTTCTGCTGCAATATAAGGCAACCGTAGACTTGAAAGATCTTCAGTTACGGTTCCCGTGGGGATCCTTGCCGCTATATGCCCCGACTACGGAACAGCGAAATCTACTTTATTCGACCGCGCCAAGTAACATCCTGCCATATAGCGACACCCACTTAACGGTTCGATGCATGTCGGAGGAGCAACTGCCCGCAGCTCTGTTGGAACGTGGAGCTCACTCCCAATTGCCCCCCAAAATTCTACTAGGCAGCACCCTGCTGGACACCACGACCAACACCAGCACACTGCATCTAGTAAATCTCAGCGCGCACACGTATGTTCTCCCAGCGCAAACAATTGTGGGACAAGTGGAAGCAGTAGAGGTTCTGGAAACCCCTCAGGATCAAGACGGAAACGATGAAGCAACTTCCCACAATGAGGAGGTACCCCCCGAGTTGCCACCCCCTCTTCGTTCCAAGTGGACGGCCTTGATGAACCGCTTCCAGCGAGTGTTTGCCCGAAGCGATGACGACTCCGGGCATACCAACCTAACCCGCCATGTGATC
This sequence comes from Drosophila carrolli, assembly GCA_018152295.1. Classification (NCBI taxonomy): domain Eukaryota; kingdom Metazoa; phylum Arthropoda; class Insecta; order Diptera; family Drosophilidae; genus Drosophila; species Drosophila carrolli. Next base: position 1,718,570 of record JAECXJ010000183.1, on the reverse strand, counting down.
GATACGGGTCTATCTAGGCCTATCAAGCAACCAGTGCGTCGTCTTGCGCTGGCAAGGAAGGCTGAAGTGGAAGAACTGGTTGCCGACATGAAGCTAAGAGGCATAATTCGCCCATCCACGAGCCCGTGGGCCTCACCGGTCGTTCTAGTAAGGAAAAAGGACGGTTCTACCCGGTTCTGAGTGGATTATCGACGTCTAAACGATATCACCATCAAGGATTCTTATCCCCTACCAAGGATGGATGACATCTTAACCACGATGCACGGCGCCTGTTGGTTCTCCACAATGGACCTTCAGAGCGGTTACTGGCAGGTGGAAATGGACGACGCCTCAAGAGCCAAGACCGCTTTTACGTGTGATGCCGGTCTTTTTGAATTTAACGTGATGCCGTTTGGCCTGACCAACGCGCCAGCGACCTTCGAGCGTTTAATGGACGGCCTATTCTCCGGACCTGCCTGGAAATACACACTGGTTTACCTCGACGACATCATTTTGTACTCTCGGACAGCGGAAGACCATCTGGACCACTTGCAACAAGTCTTGGATAAATTGCAAAGCACAGGACTAAAGCTGAGTCCCCGCAAATGCCATTTCTTCCGAACCGAGGTTAGTTACCTGGGCCACATAGTTAGCCACAAAGGCTTACGGGCGTGTCCGGAAAAGATTCGAAAAGTCATCGATTGGTCACCCCCCGTAACAAGAAAGAGGTACGATCCTTCGTGGGCCTCTGTTCCTACTACCGCAAATTCATCCCGGACTTCGCCACCATCGCTCGCCCGCTACATGAACTAACGGAAACTAAGCGTGCCTTCACATGGACCTCATCGGCTCACGATGCCTTTGAAACGCTTAAAATTAAGCTCACTACACCGCCCATTCTAACGTTTCCCACTTCCAATGGTGTATTCGTTTTGGATACAGATGCGTCAAACCATGGCGCGGGCGCTGTACTCAGTCAACAAAAAGAAGGACAGGAGCATGTACTGGAGTATTACAGCAAATCCTTTAATGCTGCCGAACGCAATTATTGCGTAACTAGGAGAGAGCTGCTAGCCGTGGTTCTATCTACCAAACATTTCCATCACTATTTATATGGCCGGAAATTCTTGCTGCGCACGGACCACTCGTCTCTCCGATGGCTGTTCAACTTTCGGGAACCCGAAGGACAACTCGCTCGCTGGATTGAACGCCTCCAGCAATACGACATGGATATCCAGCACCGCAGTGGCAAGCTGCACGGTAACGCCGACGCCCTGTCTAGCCGCCCCTGTGGTGAATGCCGCATATGCACTAAGGCAGAACAAAACGATGGTCAAGGGATTTTGTTCTTACAGGCCCAACCAGTCGACATTGCTATCAGCCAGGAAAAAGATCCCACTTTGTCGTTGATCCTGGAGTGGTTAAAAACAGGAGAACGACCAACTAAATCCACAACATGGAGTGAGAGCCCCGAGACAAAAGCGTATTGGCACTTGTTCGAACACCTTTTCGTGGAAAGGGGTCTTCTGATGATTAAAACCAAAACAGCGGACGAAGCCTTGGTAGTGCCTCGCTCACTTCAGGAAGAAGCTCTGCGCAGCGCTCACAACTCTACCACCGGCGGACACTTCGGAATTAAGAAGACAGTCGCCAAGCTCAAGCAACGTTACTTTTGGATCGGACAGACTGCAGACGTAGCCCTTTGGTGCGCACGCTGTACCGAATGCAATGCCAGAAAAGGACCTACTCGCCGTACAGTGGGCCAACTACAACCCCGCGTCCTAGGTGCTCCATTTGAACGACTTGCGATCGACATACTCGGCCCTCTGCCAACTACCACTCACGGAAATCGCTACATCGCTGTGGTGATGTGCTACTTCACCAAATGGCCGGAGTGCATAGCCCTTCCCAACCAAACCGCCGAAACTGTAGCTCGAGCACTCATCCAAGAAGTGTTTTGCCGTTTTGGTGCCCCATTTATCCTTCACTCGGACCAAGGCCGCAACTTCGAATCAGAGGTATTCCAAGCTTGCCTACGCCTCCTCGACGTGGAGAAGACTCGCACCACACCGCTACACCCTCAGTCGGACGGGATGGTCGAGAGATTTAATCGGACCCTCCTGGATTACCTGGCCAAATTTGTTGCGACCGATCAACGCGACTGGGACCAACTGTTGCCGCTAGCTCTCTGGGCCTTTCGATCGGCTCCACATGAGGCAACTGGGTTTTCACCGTCGTTACTGCTGCTGGGACGGGAACTCCGGCTACCGAGCGAACTGCTGTATGGTCGACCATCCCCTCATCCGGAGAGTTATCCCGCCTACGTGGAACAATTGCAGAATCGCCTCCGACTCACACAACAGATTGGACGACGAAACTTGATGGCAGCCGCTAACGTTAACAAGTTACGCTACGACCTTCGATCGCATCCAGTTGAATTCGCCGTTGGAGAAGAGGTTTGGCTCTACTGCCCTACACGAAGAGTGGGCCGATGCCCGAAACTGCAGTCTGATTGGATTGGACCCGCCGTCGTCACCCGCCGTCACTCCGACCTGGTATACGAGATACGACTACCCGGGAAGCGTGCCACCAGGACCGTCCATGTCAACCGATTGGCCCCTTACCGAGGCCCAAGTCCAGCCGTACTCGGCCAGGAGACTCTAGTCTGAGAGGGGGGTAATGTAACGAAAGCCTCCGAAAACCTTGGGTTTTCGATAGTCGGCTAGGTGGCAACGCTTCAAGCTGCGCCAAAATGAGACTTTGACAGCCCGGCTGCCTGGTCTCTTTATTTTCTCTCTGTTCCCTTATTCCTTGATTCCTTCTTCCTTCTTCTAAAAACGAGATCAAAAAAAAAGCACATGGCGCCTCGTGTGCTCTGTGAGTAGGAGACCCAATAAAGCTGCGAAATAATTAAGAACTACGCGTGTGTTTTTGGTGGAGCTTAGGCGAGGGAGTGAGCATTGACGGGATCGTGACCGCACACCGATCTAAAAAGAAGTTCCGCTCGGCTTTCCGTGACGAGATCCGCCCTTCCACGGCGGCAAAATCGTTACATTATTAATAGTGGTTGCTCTTTCATTTTTCGTTGTCAAAATGGCGCGGTCAGATAGCCAATCTAAGCTTTTACATGATATGTTGGAAATGTCAGGAAATATTTTGGATGTAAGGTCTTGAACGTTTTTGACTACATTTCCTAAGCGTGATGTTACAACTATTTTTCTATCAACTGTTGGATGGACGCCATTCCCAATTTTTAAACGAGTTCCGGCAAAAATTCCTGCAGAAATGTCTCCTTTTAAGTGCACTCGCATATTTTTCGTGAGCGCTAGTTTTTTATCTGTGGCCATAAAAATGAAGATTTTAAACAGGCCTTTATTTCGTCAGCTCTTGTACCTCTTGGCACAACAGGAAGGGTTTGGCGAAAGTGTCCAGCTAGCAGGACTGTAATACCACCCATCAACATAGTATTCTCATTGTTCAAACATGAACACGTCTAAATATAAGTATAGCAGGCACTTGTATAAAACAAGATATACACACAACATGTAAAATGACCTCCTGCGGAACGGTCACAAAATGTCATTGAGTACACATAAGTGCTATCAGGGTAGTTGTGATCTCCCTTATCGCACTTAAGAATGTTTTCCCAATTTAGGGGTAAACAAGACACTCCATGGGTTATTAGAAATAAGATAATAATCCCAATTATAAGATTTTATGAGCTCGTGCATGTCACATTGTAAATCGATCCAGAGCCAGAATTTACGATCTGTTACCCAAACCATGCGAGGGAACAGTTGTTTGCACTTGTAATCTGTAAGTGCAGACTACTTGAGCCTCCAAATATAATCACTTAAAAATGTTTCCTACACTACACAAAGGACTTGTGCGGGGGTCAAAATATAGCTCCCCCGCCCAGGGCAAAACAGATACGGTCTCTGCGTAGGCCATAGATAAGAATAGAATACGAATCACACCAATGTTACTTGTTAAGAAACTTCATGAAATAAAAACAGTTTGAAATTATAACTCAGCAAATGTAGACGTCTTTTATTAGAACGCTCTAACACTCATTAATATCTTGCAGGGTTCTATTTATGGCTTCAAGCCCACCTTTATGTGACATTGTGCACTCATTTCAAACAATTAAATTACAATCTTTAAACACCGCAGCCATATTACATTGCTTTGAAATAGAGCAATGAGGTGTTTCTAAATTAACTAAATCCAAAGGAAGTTTAAATGTAGAATGAGCAGTTCGACCTCCATTGAGCAGGGTAGCAGCTATACCATCTCAGCCCCAACGCTTTGTAAAATTGTATTGTATACGACTTTTTGCTCGTTCGCTTAATATTAGTTTAGAGTTAGGAAATTGGGTTGTCAGGACTTTCTTATTTCTTATTTGCGCGTTTTTTGAAAACCTTTGTGTAAACAAACTTTGTAGAAGATCCTTCAAGAGAGAGAATCAGAAGGATACTGGCAGAGCTATATAATAAATGAAAGTGATCCAAGTAAAAGTCTTGAGCTTGTATACTTTTTATCAGTTTCAATGTTATCAATGCAATTTTAATTTGCGCACAAATATGTATACTTGTTTGTAAATTGGAATTTGTTGTTTTCAAATTTCTTGTTTTGAATGAAACGAAAACCTTTGTACACACAGTAAAAGATTGGCATCCAATACAAAAACAGCAAAGTAACGTATTATTTTCAGATTCCACATTTGATCGATAAACGGGTATAATAAATCATTTTATTTGTATTTAAGCACATTATCTACTTTCGAATAGAAACATACACACACATTGTATGTATGTACATGTATTGTACATATAAGCAAATCAAAACATATCCAAATATACATATGTACATACGTATTTGGCCAAAAGTTCGAATCTTAAGATTAATATTTAACTTGGAAACATTTTGGCTTTGCTTACAGAATTTGTACTAATTTTCTATTTTCTTCCATGGTGGAAATTAAATAAGGCTCTTACTTCTGCTACAAAATGAAAAATAAAACCTAAGCATTTGATCCACAAGGCTGACTATTGATCGAAAATTATATTGATCGGAGCAGCAGTTTAAGTTTTTAAAATCCAAAACAAATTTAACTTAAATTGCCTCTTTCCCCTCCCCCTTTCCCTGCAGCACTACCCCTCCCCTCATCAGTTTTCTTGGCTGTTGCTCTCTCGGCCGTCGCTCTCTTGGCATCCGCTCTCTGGGTTTCGCTCTCTCGACAGGCTCCCGCAAAATGCAACGCAATAACTTAGAAAATCTAAATAAATTCGTTAAATAAGTCTTTTTAAAAATCTTAAAAACTTGAAAAATTAAACTTAAGCATTTGGGCCATAGAATAACTATTGAGCGAAAAATCATCTTGATCGGAGCAGCGGTTTAGATTTTTTAAATCGAAAAGTTAATTTTAAATGTAGCCCCCAAATTATGGGGGATATCGAAATTTTTTTAGATTTCTAATTAGGCCTTTTCAAAACCTAAAATTCGGAAAAAACCAAATATCGAAATTCCAACCACTTTAGAAGTTAAGCTTAAATACATTAACTTTTTTTTGCTCAGAATAATGGATGTTGGAGCTGTTTGGGGCCACTGCACTATGGGGAATTTGCCCGATTTTTTGGAATAAATGTATTTTTTAAAAGTATGCCGATTTTCTATTTTTTTTTTTAATGTATTAAGAAAACATCAAGCTGTTTGGTAACATACCGCAAATGTTAACTTAAAAGTCTAGTATTTAAATACCAACTGTTAAAGTCAGCTGTTGCAAGCGCACATGGTTTGTTTACATTTTGCTTAACTTTGAAGTTCACTTTGAAATCATTATCTGTGCAACAATATTACGTAAGAGTGTCCCATTTAAAATGAATACTAATTCTTCAGGTATGTACTTTATGAAAATACTTATATGTTGCTTGATATGTGCGTCCAATTTTAACAATTTGTAAATGTAGCAGGTGATGTTTTCGTTTTGGTTTTGGAAAGAAAGTTAAACTTTCAATAGAGTTTTAAAAAAATGTTTAACTTTGTTCAGTGAGTGGCTATATCCATGTTGTAGAGTCATTAATTGCGAATTCAGAACATATTGTCTCATCGTGCGCTTCGTGCGACTTTTCGCGTAATTTCATTTTTTAGAAACCAATCTCTTGATAAAAAACGCAGCCCTGCTGGAAGTTTTGCATAAGCAAAAGGGTCTTCGAGAAAAAGAAGATGGCGAATTCACTTTTGTTAGCAAGCAAGTTGATCCCACAGTCGAAAATCCAACTTTACAGATGTTTTTCAGAGAGCCATGGTTACTTCAGAACCCATCATTTCATCAATGAATTTGAAGAACCGCGTTCCAAAACATAAGCTGCTTGCTCTTGACCAGAAGTCATTCAATTGTTATTATGCGAATATGAACCTGGAGACGAGTCTCTAGATGTTTATAATTATGAATAAGAAAACGACTATGATTTTTTGTACAACATTGAAATTGAAAATTAAGAGCATATAGAGCTTAATTTGTTATAAAAAATTGGGTGGGGGGTATATACTTTCACTTTCCCAACAGGTGTGTATAGGTATGTAGAACACTATAAAAAAAACCTAACTGAAATATGTTACATAGTTCGCGAGTTATTAATTTATTCCAAAAAATCGGGCAAATTCCCCATAGTGCACTGGGGGGACATATCGGATCTTAGTGGGCGCCCACGCCCCCAATGCAATACTGTGAAAAAATTTGGCTGCTCTTGCTCTTACGGTTTGGGCTGTGGCCGTATCCCCTTAAAAATCGGTCTTTCATTTTTTAGGGATGACTGCCCCCTGCCCAGCGGCTTGAACGCTTTGACGGGGCTTATTCGTGTGTATTGCTGGTATAATTTAATTTTAATTTATTGTTAATTTATTGTTAAGTTTAATTTAGTTTTATGTTTTTAATTTTAAGTTTTAAAAAGAAATCAAAATCAGCCGCCGGTCAATTATTGTAGTACACAGAGTCAGAGAGAGAGAGAGAGACGGTGCGAGAGAATGCATTCGGTGATCAATGCTTGTGTATAATTTGTTGGAATTATTATTCCTACTTTAGGCTAATGTAACTTTTTTTAGAATTGACCTAGAGCTTCAGTAAAACCACCATATGAACCCTTAAAGTATCAGGATTCCCTCGATAAATTTTCATATTGCTAATTGACTTAGATCAGTGTTTTTTTGACGTTAGGAAAAAATGAGAAAGATTCTTAGATTTTCAAAAATCGATAAAAAATAGTAGACATTAAAATATCGAATATTAAATTAAATAGAATCTTTATTATATAGAGGACTAAATTTTGGCCAAAAATCGCATCGATTGATTAACGCGTTTAGCGTCCAGAATTTTTTATAGAAATTGGGGATTTTTTGCCACTGAAAGAAAATGGGGCCTTGTTTGTGGCCAAAATAAATCTTAGCAAATCAATTTAGTGTTATAAGAATTGAATGGTAAAAAATTTTAATAGGGTCACCTAATTAGTTTAGGCTGTGCGTTGATTCTTAGTTTTCAATGAACAGTTTTATATATATAGATAACAATCAAGCTATGTCGATTTTGCGCAGCATTTTGCCATAGTTTCTATGGCAGCTATATGATATAGTTGTCCGATTTTCAAAAAAATTGCAATGCAGCCTATACATATATTTAAAACTCATCAACTGATAGGGCAAATTATTTGCAATTGCAAATTTGGACACGAGTTGGAAAAGCTTGCCATAACCAAGTCAAAAATAACTTCGCTTTTATTGGCATTGCACTATAGGCCAAATGTCCCATATTTTGGCATTTATACAGGTTTTTTTGTTCCGTATTATTAAAGATGATATTCCAAGCGAAAAGCCCGGTCGCAAACGCGTGATACTGAGGCAAGGCCAAGGTTAAAGATAGAATTAGCATCTAAACTTGCCAATGAAACAGAAAATTCAATGCAAACAAGAGTGAACGCTATAGTCCGGTTCCCCGACTATCAGATACCCGTTACTCAGGTAAAGGGAGTGCGAGGGAGATGGAGATAGAAACTTTGATCATGCATAACTTTTTAACGAATGGTCCGATTTGAAAAATTTCTTCTACATTTTGATAGGTATTGATAAACACAATAAAACTGCATTTTTACTTTTCCGAAATATTTAAATTTTTAAAATCGTATATTTGCGATTGTGGGCGTTAAAGGGGGCGTGGCACCATTTTGAAACAAACTTGCGCTGCGTAGGAACTCCTAGAATCTGCATGCAAAATGCAGATAGTTTCCGAGATCTCAGCGTTCATACGGACGGACAGACAGATGGACAGACAGACGGACAGACGGACATGGCTATATCGACTCGGCTAGTGACCCTGATCAAGAATATATATACTTTATAGGGTCGGAAACGCTTCCTTCTAGCTGTTACATACTTTTGCACGAATACAATATACCCTTTTAAATGTGAGAAGGACGAGAATTCTCTTTTATTGCAAAAAGCATTGAAGGGCAAAAACATAGCAGTATGAGATCACCAAAATAAGTCCTGAATAGACATTTTTAATGGAAAACAAGAAAGGAAAGCTAACTTCGGGCGGAGCCGAAGTTGAAATACCCTTGCAGAATATTCTGTAAATTATATTCTCCAAAATCATTCATATGATGCATTCTTAACACTCATAAAAATCCCAACTTCCTAACTTTAAAAACACCAAAGCTATGGCATTTCCAATCGTTTAGTTATATGGCAGCTATAGAATATAGTCGGCCGATCCATATGAAATTTGGTAGGTCGGATTAATTGGCCAAGAATAAAACCCATAGGAAATCCCAACTTTCTAACTAATCAAACACCAAAGTTATGGCATTTCCGATCAATCAGTTATATGGCAGCTATAGGATATAGTCGGCCGATCCTTATGAAATTTGGTAGGTCGGATTAATTGGCCAAAAATAAAACCCATAGGAAATCCCAACTTTCTAACTTTACAAACACCAAAGTTATGGCATTTCCGATCGTTCAGTTATATGGCAGCTATAGGATATAGTCGGCCGATCCCGGCCGTTCCGACTTATATACTGCGTGCAAAGGAAAGAAGGGTGTGTGCAAAGTTTCAATTCGATATCTTTAAAATTGAGAGACTAGTTCGCGTAGAAACAGACAGACGGACAGACTGACGGACAGACTGACGGACAGACAGACGGACAGACGGACATGGCTATATCAACTCAGGAGGTGATCCTGATCAAGAATATATATACCTTATAGGGTCGGAGATGTCTCCTTCACTACGTTGCACACTTTTGACCAACATTATAATACCCTCTGCAAGGGTATAATAATCTACAAGACAACAATACATACACTAACATAAAAGCCATAATGAATTGCCACATCTTGTGAGTATAAGGTAAGACCAGCAACATTTAAAGACTTACAAAAACGTTTAACTTATAGGTTAAAACTTATGAGTGGTATCCAATGGGTACAACTGTGCACAAGTTATTAATACATGAGTACCAAATTATGGATGCCTCCGTACTTCCTCTAGGAGCTCTCGGCAAAAATGCGTCTAACTAATTTTGATTTAAATTTACAGGGATCCAAATTAACTTTAAATGTGAATTGCTAAAAATGAATTCATTAAAATACATTTATTGCATATTTCTTAAATAAATATATTTGGCGCGTTTATAAATAAAATTAAATTCTCGAGTTTTAAGGCGAGTGCTGGAGCCAATATGGGTTTCATTCGCTCTTGCGAATTCGCCCTGTCTCTTGCCCCCTTAGCTAAGCATAGGTCTAAGAGATGTTTATTGAAATTAAAATGCCAGTGTTCAATTGAATATCAGCTTGACTGCACTCCCTTTCGTCGTCGTCTCTACTTCGCAAATAAAGTCGTCACTTCCCAATCAAGTTCGCATTTTTTTTTAAAACAAAACATTATTAAAGTTTTCATGGTGTCCCCGACGTGATCGTTAGGAAAGCGTTCGGTTTGTGCAAAATTTTATATTTTCACCCTTAAACAACTCCTCGCATCGGTACGGCAAACCATTTTTTTTGGAAAACTGCGTTGGAAGTGTCTGCCGATCCTATAGTTGCTGCTGCTGCCAATATCGACTAAAAGGAATTTTCAAATACCGGATTGGCCAAGCAGGTATAGAGTGCTAAAAGTTGAAAGTTGATCTGAGGCGTTTGTTAATTGTGTTTGGGCCATCTTTCAACTTTTTGCATTCGTGTAGAAATCGGTAGATAGTAAGCATTCTAACCAAGAAAATAAAAATTTGCATATACTAACAATTTTAATTCTGTCATACATATACATATATTATGCATACATAAATATTTTGAATTATACAGAAGTGAATCGCTTTGGACATTAAATATATATATATATACCGACACCTCTGCCGCGATTACGAATTATTTTTGTCGTTTTCGTTCTCGATCTCGGCAGCAGTGCGTTGGCGTGTGCTCCCCTATAGTGCGTGCGTTCGGCATAGTACTGTCGTAGGGTTTTTATACAAAAATCAAAAAACTCTAATTAAGATTTTTTTTAACTTCTCTCGGCACTTAGCTCCCCTACACTGCGTGCGTTACTACTCGTTAGTCGTAATATATAAAATTATTAAACAAATACATAGTATCAATAAGAAATAAAATATATATATATATATTTAATACCTCATCGATTCCGGTTCGACGGTTTCAACAAAATCATTACTGTTTTCAATTTTAAATGACGTTAAACGAAATTCTGTAGAAAAATCCGATCCGCTGGCAAATCGCCCGCCTCAATGCCGCCTGCCGAGCGTCGCTCAATATTTGGCGGAAAACACTCCGAATTTAAAAATTTTATAAGCCTTTTTGAAACTTTTTTGTTCACAAAGATGATACGCCACACGATATTGAGAAATTTAATCATTTGATTTCGTATTTAGCTGGAGAGGCTTGAAGGCTTAGGATATTTCAAGCCTCTGCGGAAAATGATCCAAAGCCGACATTGACGGCGTTCCCATCACATAGTAGCGAAAAAGGCCTCCAAGCCCAAAACTGTTCAGCATGTCCAATCTAATCCTAAGAAGAATGGAAATAGGAGTTTTTCGTTTGTCGCTGCCAGGAACGACCCTGTACAATGCGTGTATTGCAACTCAGTTGAACATCAAATTGGAAAATGCACTTCATTCGCAGCTCTAGAGTGTGCAATTCCTCACACCATAAGTTGATACATATATATTCCCCAAAAAAACAAATCTCGCGTTGCCACCCCGTTCTCAGCCCATGCTCATGCAGGAGACTCCATCCGCCTCGCATGTTTTGCATGCGAATGCATCGGATAGACTCATTTTGCAACTGCTGTTGTGAGCGTTCAAACAAAAATCGGCGAGTTTTTATTGCCTCGAGCGTTGCCCGACTCAGAATCACAAATAAACTTTGTGACCGATTAGCTCGCTCAGTGACTCAAAATTGCAAGAGAGGACGTGTGATTGAGCTTACGAGGATTGATGGGAATAATGCCCAAGCTACAGAAAAAACACTCACTGTTGTGAATTCGCGAGTAGGACATAGCCAGTTGTCGTCCGATTTTTGGATCCTAAAAAACAGTGAACACCAGCGGGTGGAGAGTACCTGAAAATATTCAGTTGGCAGATCCATTCTTCTTCAAGCCCCAAACTCTGTTGGCCAGATTAAGCAGGGGCCTGAGCTCCCCATCCTACAAGAAACAGTTCAGATGTGCCTCTGAAGATAAAATAAAGGCTGACGAAATGGTAAAGGAAGCGTTGGAGTCAACTGGCACAACCCTGTAGAAATTTTGGTCTAAGGCTAAAGTCCATACTCCTGAGCAGCAACTTTGTGAACAACACTTTGAGAAAAATACTCAAAGATTGTCGTCCGGTAGATTTTCGGTTCGTTTGCCGTTCAAATCTGACTCAAATTCTCTGGCTCATCAAATGAAGTTGCGAAACGTTGATTTTTGTCGCTAGAAAGGAAATTGTCAAAGGACCCTTCGTGGAGGAATATGTATCTTGAATTCATGGAGGAACAAGAGAGAACGCTATAGTCGGGTGCCCCGACTATCAGATACCCGTTACTCAGGTAAAGGGAGTGCGAGGGAGATGGAGATAGAAACTTTGATCACGCATAACTTTTTAACGAATGGTCCGATTTGAAAATTTCTTCTACATTTCGATAGGTATTGATAAACACAATAAAACTGCATTTTTACTTTTCCGAAATATTTAAATTTTTAAAATCGTATATTTGCGATTGTGGGCGTTGAAGGGGGCGTGGCACCTTTTTGAAACAAACTTGCGCTGCGTAGGAACTCCTAAAATCTACATGCAAAATGCCAATCTTCTAGCTTTTATAGTTTCCGAGATCTCAGCGTTCATACGGACAGACAGACGGACAGACGGACATGGCTATATCGACTCGGCTAGTGACCCTGATCAAGAATATATATACTTTATAGGGTCGGAAACGCTTCCTTCTAGCTGTTACATACTTTTGCACGAATACAATATACCCTTTTACTCTACGAGTAACGGGTATAATAAGTTTCCATGGGCCACATGTCTTCCACCAATGACAAAATTCCAAACACTCTGCATTATTTCATTCCGCACCAGTGCGTTCTACGGTAACAAAGTACTTCAACCAAGTTGAGAGTAGTTTTCGATGCATCGTCCCGTACATCGAAGAAGGTATCGTTGAATGACATCTTGATGATTGGTCCAACCATTCAAGAGGAGCTGTACTCGCCACTACTTTGAATTGCATAAGTTTGCCCTTGCGGTAGACATAAACAAAAATGTATCGCCAAGTAATGGTGGACGAATCTGACCGCAACTTTCAGCTCATAGTATGGAGACGAGATCCTTCTGAGTCTCTGAAAATCTTTAAGTTATATACTGTTACATATGGAACTTCGCCAGCACACTTTTTGGCGATCAGGTGCCGCACAGATTTTTCAGAATGATTTTTATGTTGACGATTTGTTGACTGGCGCCGCATGCGTTAAGGGCCTATAAGGCCTTCGAGACGAAGTTTCTCAGGTTTTGCAAAAGAAAGGATTTGAACTGCAAAGTGGTTTTCAAACTCCACAGAGCTATCCGCATCTGAATGCGCTGTAATGCCACTTACGGCAGGCTCAGACCTAACTAAGACCCTTGTAATTTGGTTACCGGTTAAAGATTACTTCCAATTGCGGTTGGATGACTCTTTTCTGGATCTTCGCGCAACAAAACAAAATATTTTGTCGGTGACAGCTCGACTTTTCGATCCACTTGGCCTATTGTGTCCTTTAGTCACAAGGACAAAGATGTTATTGCAGGAGCTGTGGCTTCGAAAGCTAGATTGGGACGACTCGCTACCAATGCAGTAGCTTTTTTCTTCCACACAGATCTGCAAGTCCCGATTCAAATACATGGTTTCGCTGACGCTTCTATGCGAGCGTATGGAGCGTGCATCTAGGTTCGTACTCAAACTGCTGAAGGTTTAAAGGTGTCTTTATTGACCGCCAACTCAAAAGTAGCTCCCCTCAAGACGAAAACTTTGCCCCGCCTTGAGATGTGCGCAGCTCACCTTTTAGTACATTTAAATAATCGTGTCAGGCCATTGCTAAATTGTCCCATTGAGAATGTTTTCCTATGGATAGACTCTTAGATCACTTTGCACTGGATCAAAGCCCATCCTTCGTCGTTGTCGGTTTTGGTGTCAAACCGGGTCGGAGAGATTCAGGAGTGGTCGGAGAACGCAACTTGGAGACATAGTGTCATAGGCTGACAACGCCCATCTGGTTCGGAGGGCCTCTATTCTTGCTGGACTCAGAAATTAATTGGCCTGTAAATCGACATTTCGAACTGTAGGCCGCAGTAGTATCGATGGAATTACGCAAATCGGCATTATCTGCTTCATCGCTTTATTCGAAGGTGCAGAAAAGGGTAGAAGACCTTTGACCCATTTCGCCAAGAGAACTCAATTTCGCTTTTGAGAAAATTGTTAAAGCTATCCAATTTCACGAATTCAATGACGATATTAGTAAAATTCGCAAAAATAAACCAGTAGCAACGAATATTCAAAAGCCAAACCCCTTTATTCTGGAGAATAAATTAAATTGCTACGAGTTATTGGTCGGTTATTGAATGCACTATCCCGTCCGAAGCCATATTCCCGTTGTTGCTGTCTAAAAGCTCACAATTCATTAGATCATATGTGTCTACCTGCACGTTACGAATTGTCACGCTGGACCTCGAGCTCTTTGTAAGTTGTCTGCGCGAGAAAGTATGGCTAGTCAATGAGCAAGAAGTCTGCCGACGAACAGTTCGCTCGTGCATGCGCTGCTTTCGCTGTAAGCCGCAACTCTTGACGCAATTCATGGGGAATTTGCGAGCAGATAGACTTCGAGCTCTCCGCCGTTTAACATCTGTGGCGTTGATTTTTGTGGCCCATTTAGCACAACGTATCGTATCCGTGGTAAGACACCGTATAAGTCTATTTTGCGTCCAAAGCGGTCCACCTGCAGCTTGTGTCTGGCCTAACCACTGATGCTTTTCTGTTGGCTTTTTAATGTTCGTGAGTCGTCTCGGGATACCAGAGAAGGTGTGGTGCGACAACGCCACCAACTTCGTCGGAGCCGACCGGGACATGACATGACATCGCTACTTCGCAAATAAAGTCGTCGCTTCCCAATCAAGGTGACGTTTTTTTAAATACAAAACAGTATTCAAGTTTTCAATATATGATATTTATACCCGTTACTCGTAGAGTAAAAGGGTATATTGTATTCGTGCAAAAGTATGTAACAGCTAGAAGGAAGTGTTTCCGACCCTATAAAGTATATATATTCTTGATCAGGATCACTAGCCGAGTCGATCTAGCCATGTCCGTCTGTCCGTCTGTCTGTCCGTCTGTCCGTCTGTCCGTCTGTCCGTCTGTCTGTCCGTATGAACGCTGAGATCTCGGAAACTATAAAAGCTAGAGGATTGGCATTTTGCATGTAGATTTTAGAAGTTCCTACGCAGCGCAAGTTTGTTTCAAAATGGTGCCACGCCCCCTTTAACGCCCACAATCGCTTATATACGATTTTAAAAATTTAAATATTTCGGAAAAGTAAAAATGCAGTTTTATTGTGTTTATCAATACCTATCGAAATGTAGAAGAAATTTTTCAAATCGGACCATTCGTTAAAAAGTTATGCGTGATCAAAGTTTCAATCTCCATCTCCCTCGCACTCCCTTTACCTGAGTAACGGGTATCTGATAGTCGGGGCACCCGACTATAGCGTTCTCTCTTGTTTTAATTATTAAGTATATGTGCAAAGAGTCACGTTTATATTTTCAATTGGTAATGATGCCAAAAAAACGCACTTTTTGCCGAAGGTACATTGCAGGTATTAAGGGATTAAAAAATCCACGAGCAACTTTATTAGCCCCAATTCGTGCTCAATTTACGAGGTTAAAATTATTAGTAAAATCCCAATAATATGTATTTCGACATTGTTTAGTCTACTAAAAATATTGCAGCAGTTCACATTATCCCTAAAGCCTAGTACTGAGATCGACGAAATCTCTTCGTCAGCTATGAGAGAGAGTTAGAGGCAAACAGCTGCGAATACTTTTCGTCCGGCCCTTTTTGTACACCGGTACTCAAATCGAAGAAAAAACACCAGTACAATACATCTCGTTGCCAACAATCTGAAATGAACTCTGGATGTAACTTTTGAAGGGTCTATTATGAGAGAAATGTGTTTCTTAGAATAAAAATGGACAAAAAACCCAACAAAAAACACAGAAAAAAAAACTTTTTATTAGCAAATAATTATCAGAAGAATAAAAAAACCAAGCTTGCTGGTATACAAAAATATTAGAAAACAATACAATTAACATTTTTGTATTGTTTTCTAATATTTTTGTATACCAGCAAGCTTGGTTTGCCAAGGTAGTCGGGAATGAAAAGCTCACACTTTTTAAATATTCACAAGTAATAAATGTTGGCGTTTTGATTTAAATTTGTATAGTTGTAAGGCGAGAGCCAATAAAGCTTTAATTCGCGCTTGCCAATTCTCCCCGTCTCTCGCCCCTTAGGTTAGCATAGGTTCCAAGAGTAATTATTAAAAAGTAATGTCAGTGTTAATTCGAAATCGATCAACGCCACTACTTTTCGTCGTGTTTTCTCAATACAAAATAGTATTAAATTTTTCATGGTGATTCCATCGATTTGCAATAGCGATTTGGGTCCCAATTTATTTGGTGAAAACAACCAAACAAAACTACTTGTTCGCTTCGGTACGGAAAACATTTTTATTAATAATCCGCTAAAAGTTAAAAGTTAATCAGTGGCGTTTTGTTAATTGTGTTTTGGCCCATCTTTCAACATTTGCCATTAGCTGGATACGCTTTAGGAACAGTAATGGGATTTTAAGTCACTGCGGAAAATTATCACAAAACCCTTGCTAGCCTGAAGCGGGTGTATGGTATTGATTGCCTTATTTTTTTGACAACATATCGACACTTTTTAACTTGCAAAACATTTACCAGCCGTCAGCTATAGCCTAGAGAACCTACATTGACTTAATGACTCCTTTCTGTCTATTTCGGAGGACAGACGCATAACTAATGCTATTTTAATATATCTGGTTATGAGCAAGGTCGATGCAGGAACTAAAAGAAAATGGGAAGAACAGTTTGATTAAACTTCGCTTCCTCTTTGGAGCTAATGTGAGGGGACCATAAACAGGCGTTACCTAAAGATGGTAGCGGAAGAGGCCAAAACGGATCAGCAGGACCAATTTAATCCTAAGAAGAATGGAAATAGGAGTTTTTCATTTGTCGCTGCCAGGAACGACCTTGTACAATGTACAAAAATAGATATGCTTATTGCCACTCAGCTGAACATCAAATTGGAAACTGCGCTTCCACCGCAACTATTACAGTTCAGCAAAAATTCGATTTCGCTAAAAGAGCACCCTTATGCATTAACTGCTTTAGAAACAGACACACAGACACTGTGCAAGACAGGACGGGTGCTTGAGCTTACGAGGATTGATGGGAATAATGCCCAAGCTACAATAAAAATACTCACGGTTGTGAATTAGCCAGTTGTCGTCCGATTTTTGGCTCCTAAAAAACAGATCAGGTTATCATCCGGAACACCAGCGGGTGGAGAGTACCTGAAAATATTCAGTTGGCAGATCCATTCTACTTCAAGCCCCAAAAAACAGATAAGCTTATCGGTGCAACTACGTTCTTTAAACTTTTATCTGTTGGCCAGATCAAGCAGGGGCCTGAGCTTCCCATCCTACAAAAAACATTTCTCGGCTGTTTAGTGCCTGGGAGATGTACCTCTTTAGATAAAATAAAATCTGACAAAATATAACTAAATATAATATATAATATAACTAAATATACTTCAACCAAAAATAAGAAAGGAAGCCCACTTCGGCAAGCCAAAGTTTATTTACCCACGCAATTATTACAAAACGACTACATTTCGATTTCTATGCCTATATTACTAAAAACAGTGAAGCTATGTCGATTTTACGCTACATCTTGCCATAGTTTCTATGACAACCATGTGATATTGTTGACCGATTTTGACTATAAGCGTCATTCTGATATAGTACAAAATTACTATATCTGAAAAAAATATTTTCATAAAAAGAAAAACAGCAAAAAAATTTTTTTTTGTGATTTTTACTTGTAAAATTTTTTTTATATATTTGTCCGATTTCAATTTAATTAAAACCATAGTTTCATACTATTTAAATATTAACAATTCACAAAGAACACAAAAAACAATCAAGTTATACTTTTATAACATTTTTATTCGGTTGTTCCGACTTCTATACTCCCTATAATATAAAGACAACTCTTGGGAAAGTTGCAAGCAGATAGCTTTAAAACTGAGGGACTAGTTTGCGTTGAAACGAACGGACGGACAGACGGACGAACAGACGAACAGACGGACGGACAGACGGAATATATATACTTTATAGGGTCGGAAATGTCTCCTTCACTGCGTTGCAAACTTCTGACTGAAATTATAATACCCTCTATAAAGGTATAAAAATGTATCGCCAAGTAATGGTGAACGAATCTGACTGAAAGTTTTAGCTCATAGTATGGAGACGAGATCTTTCTGAGTCTCAGAAAATTCTTAAGTTAACTACCATAACATATGCAACTTCCCCAGCACCCTTTTTAGCAATGTTTAATGCGGTTATGAGAGATGGCGCCAGCAACTTATCCAAAGCCGCACAGGTTATTCAGAATGATTTTTATGTCGGCGATTTGTTGACTGGAGCCGGATGCGTTGAGGACCTGCAAGGAAATCGAGACGAAATTTCTCAGGTTTTGCAAGAGTCAGAATTTGAACTGGCAAAGTGGTTTTCAAACTGCCCAGAGTTATCCGCATCTGAAGGCGCTGTAAAGCCACTTTACCGGTACCGAACCGGTTAAAAATTATTTCCAATTTCAGTTGGATGACTCTTTCCTGGATCTTCCCGTGACAAAACGAAATATTTTGTTGGTGAATGCTCGACTTTTCGATCCAGTTGGCTTCTTGTGTCCTTTGGTCACATGGTCAAAGATGTTGTTGCAGGAGCTGTGGTTTCAAAAGCTAGATTGCGTCGAGTTGCTACCGATGCAGTTGAGCTATCCAAAAATTAAGGTATCGCTATTCGTCCACACAGATCCGTCAGTCCTGCTGACGATTCTATGCGAGGGTATGGAGCGTGCATCTATGTTTAGATTTATAAGTGTCTTTATTGACCGCCAAATCGAAAGTAGCTCCCCTGAAGACAAAAACTTTGCCTCGCCTTGAGCTGTAAGCAGCTCACTTTTAGCAGATCTGAAAAATCGTGTCGGGCCATTGAGAATGTTTTCCTATGGACAGACTCCTAGCTCACTTTGCACTGGATCAAAACCCATCCTCCGTCGTTGTCGGTTTTTGTGTCAAACCGGGTCGGAGAGATTCAGGAGTGGTCGGAGACCGCAACTTGTAGACACGTTGCCACGAAAGTAAACCCAGCAGACTTAGTGTCCCGTGGATGTGACGTTGAGGAGCTTACAACGTTCATTTGGTTCCATTCTTGCTCGACTCAGAAATTAACTGGCCTGTAAATCGACATTTCGAACTGCCGGCTGAAGTAGTGTCAATGGAATTATGCAAATCGGCACTAGCTCTCGTGGTCAGCCCAGAGCCAAATTACATACTTAAGAAAATAGTATACTTTTCGTCGTTCCTGAAGCTTCTGAGAGTTTTCGTTTGGGTTTTCCGCTTTATTGAAAGGTGCAGAAAAGACCTTTGAAAAAAGTATTTCGACAAGGGAACTCAATTTCGCTTGTGAGAAAATAGTTGAAGTTATCCAATTTTACGAATACAGTGACAATATCAGTAAAATTCGGAAAAATAAACTAGTAGCACCGAATATTCAAAAGCTAATCAGCTTTATTCTGGAGAATAAATTAAATTGGTGATCCTCCACATTGATACGAGTTGGCTGTCGGTTATTGAATACTCCTATCCCGTAAGAAGGCAATTTCCCGTTGTTGCTGTCTAAAAGCACACAGTTCGTCAGATCATATGTGTCATACCTGCACGATGACCCGATGGTTCTCGAGCTCTTGTTGTCATCACCAGCGTCCTCAGTCCATGCACCTGGATCCCTCAGCAGCGACCCAAACACGGCAAAGCTCTGCTTATCGGCGGCCCCCTGTTGACCGCACCGTCGAAATCACTCCCGGACCAAGTCAACCTGTCGATAGCGAGGTGTCTTGTCGCTCACGCACAGGTTTTGCCAGCGATGGTTTGCGGTCCCCTGCATGCTACCCGGCAATGTCGATCTTAGGAACCCGAACAAAAAGCGTTGATTTTATTTTGTTCCAAGGACTGCTTGACTCCAAATATAATTTTTTTTGTTTGCAAGTCAAGTCTTAAGTGAGTCAACTCTTTGTTAAACTAAGGTTATTTATTGGAGATTGACGGACAGTACCACGAAACAAAGGAATTAAAAAACGATTTTATTGCAATGTAATAATAAAAATGTAAAGGGCTTTAGACATATTCCCGAATGAGTAAGGATTAGACCAATTAAAGCAAGAATTAAAATTGTTGGCCCCAGAAAGTATGCCTTGCGAAAAGAGCTATCTGATTTTTCTTCTATTACGGTACCTGTGTCGATTGTCACATTGCGCATTGGGCCAGCCAGCCGATTTTTCGGCGAAAATTAAAGTTTTAAAGCTAGCTTTCTCAAATTTGGTACATATAATAGTGTCGCTGCACATAAAAATATATCTAAGTTTCAGACTGATCTGACCACGCCTTCCCTAGCCGCCCATATGATATAGGTTTCCTCTTATTGATACTTGTACGGTAATAAAATGTTTTTAATTCATTTTTTTAACACTTAACCTTAATATTAATAAGTAAAAAATAACAATGCATTAAAAATGACTATAAATGGGTATTTTACATTTAAAAATTTTCCTAACAGTCGTCTTCTACATCAATTTTTATTGAAAACGGATTTTCAGAGTCAGAATTTGAATCACTATCATTATTGCTAGCTTCAAAATCGGGAACATTGTTATTATTGTTCATGTTACAAGAATATAGCAAGTTTGGTGATTCCAAAAGTTCGATTACGTCTGCTGGTAGGGGTAGTTTATTTTGGTGACCCAATCTTTTTGTTAAATAAATGCTTGACATAAGAGGATCTGAGGTCTCCATTGCTCTGTGGAAAACGTCTGCCATGTTGTTCTGCCGTGTACTCTTTCGAGCATGTAACCTCCTGCCACTCTTATAGTATTTTTTGCGAGCCTCTGAGGCGTTCTCGCCGAGAACACCTAATGGAAGGATTGATGCTTCTATTATTTGGTATCCGTACATTAACACTTTATGGACTGTTGCTGACATTGGAAACCATGGATACAAGGACATATATAGTGATATGGTTTTCTGAAATATTTTTAAAATTTTGTTGGATCAATTGGTAGGTGGCAAGAAATAGCTATTAAAATATT
Source organism: Drosophila carrolli (assembly GCA_018152295.1). NCBI lineage: Eukaryota > Metazoa > Arthropoda > Insecta > Diptera > Drosophilidae > Drosophila > Drosophila carrolli. The sequence continues at coordinate 1,697,574 of JAECXJ010000183.1, read as the reverse complement.
GTTTAAATATACAATCAGAAATTCATCAAGACCTAAGATTTCAGCTAGTAGCTTAGGTTGTGCAAACGCCCTCTTTGCTCTTTGCCGTCGTTGGTATTTCCATTGCCATTCTGCTTAGGCTTATCCACATTTAAAGCCATAGCATTCCACATCTGCATCTGAATCGTCTTTTTTTTGTTTCGCTATATCTTTTTTTCCATTTTCATCTCTCACTTGCCATTTTTTAAGTTTCAGTCTATATGCAATTTTAAGAACGAATTCAAAAAATCGAATCCAACCATGTAGAGGACCTATGCCATATTTTAATGCTTCATGTCTTGGCTTAAATTTTGGTGAGTCTATTTTAGCATTTTCCATGAAGAATTTTGGACTCGCTCCACATATCGGACACAGTTGGCAAGATTTGGTTTCAGTCAAAATGTTTAAAACCTTTCCATCTAAAAGTGTCATTTGAAGATATTTAACTGAAATTGATTTTCCATTTACAACGGAGCAGACATATGAAGACAAATCTTTTATTTGACTATCCAAATTTTTTTTCTCATTAAGAATATGGTCTTTCGTCTCTTTAACAAACTCAAGCTTGACTGGTCTATAAAATCTAATCGACTGAGGAGTACGATTCATCCAAAACACATTTCCCATATGGTCCATTAATTTTAGGGGGATTATTGTTGTCGCAAAAAGCGAGTCGTCAGAAAGCAAAGAATCGCATCCAAAAAAGTGTTGCTTATAGCTGCTTTGTCCGGTTGTTCCGTCAAATCCATAGCTTGCAATAAGGGTCAGACTTAAAGTATTGCCAAGCTGCTTAAAAATATCTTCTGGCATTTGAATCATACGGCAACTAGTGTGGTCTAGAAGACTTTGCAGCGGAACTTCAGCAACTGACTCGGTTACATTAATATGAAAAGGTCTACATTTTGACTTAGCTTGTCAGCAGGAAAAAGTTGACAAGATCGGGAAATGCTGAGCTCGCGAAAGTTGTTGTACTGACTTTTAGTCAATGAATTTTCAAGCAGATATGCTAAAGCTTCATCCTCCGTTAGTTGAACCGAGTCATTTTTCTGAGTAAAAGAATGGTTTCTAGCCTTATTGGGGTCACTCGGAGTAAGCAATGTATTTTTTAACACAAGGAATGTATGTTTCTCGTTCGTTCTTTCAGCCAAATCTGCGGCGGCATGCGCAAGAAGAGATGTCTTATGACCCTGATTAACAGCTAAATCGGATGCCAATTTTCCCTTCTGACGGGGACCGGCGTTAACATATCCAATGTATGTAGATATCAAGCAGTTACTCATAGGCGAACTCGACAACAGCTACAATATGTGGGATTTATACATATCGGTGCAAAATGGAGCAAAAAAGCTTAATAACATTAGTTTATATACACTTTGCACTTTAATGACAGATAGTTACTTTTTGGCACAAGTTGACACAAAATTTGTTATAATCCACAACAGACGGGTTAGCAGGTTAGCTTTTTTCTACTCTTGGACAACACCAATAAACGCACACAAAGAAAACATTATCAAAAATGAACAAAATCTTTTTTAATACAAATATTCTACATACCTTTGTCTTTCTTTTCCATAATTTTAGTGAAAATTGCTTAAACCACAACAATACTGGCACGCTCGCAAGTAAACAAAATCTTTCCCGCTCTTTTTAGTTTCGCACGCATGCAAACAGAGAACTGACTTTGAAGGGATTCATCAAAACAACTAAAATATTTTGATTCATTTTAGACAAAGTATATACTATTCAAATTTTATTATTAAAATATTTTTACTTTCTATGAAAAATTTGAATTTTCGTCCAAAAATCGGCTCGCCCAATGTGCATTGCTAGCAGGATGATATGGATTTTTAGGTTGCGTAGGTGCTGCTACACTGGAGAGAAACACACCTTTAGGATTTGAAAACAAACACAAGTCAAGTAGGCGATCTAGTTAACTTCGAACATAATTTACTTGAGATAAAGATATGTCAAGCAAGTCATCAATAAAACCATGTTGTGATATAGGTGGTCAAATGTCTGATTCATCTCCTAAAACTACCAATTGATCCCTATCGGAAATATGGTTTAAATAATCAGGAAGTACATACAATGACAGAAAATAATACCAAGTTAACAAACATTTTCAATGTTATTGAATTCCTTAAAAAATAGCTTCTCAGACGTGAGGTTTGAATCCTATTAAGACTATACCGGGTCATATCTGTACTTATCTGGAAAACTTCGAGCTTTGTATCTCCGGCTTTACTTGAAACCATGTTTCCAAACACGATAATATGAGTTGAAAAGGAAAGGCTATCAAAAATCATCACTAATGGCGATTAATCGATGAATATTCATACAAAAAGTGATGAATTTAACATTGGCATGTCCTATTAGTTAATTAGTGAGACATTTCATCAGTATTTCCAATTATTTAATTTAAATCGTTTCATATATCTATTGGTTTTTATTAATACTTATAATTATTAACATAAATGTTAATTCAATTTTTAAATGCAGTATAGGTTCAGTAAAAGCGATATCAAAATAAAAACAAAAAACATTTATAATATAACATTTTGTCAATATACAATATATTAAGATGAAACTGCATGTTCGTCTTTGACTTTCAAAGTGAACGGTCGTGTTTTTTTTTCTGCGCATCGAATTTTGCATTTTGTTTTCGTTTATTCCCATCGGTGGGTTTTATCAAAACAATTTTAATTTTCTTCCGGTTTATTAAAACATAAATTTAAACTCCGTTCGCTTCGCGAGTGCACTTTGTATTTAATACTAATAAATTGTTTTAGTTTTTCGTAATTCTTATCTGTGTTTTCTTATCTTATATCCCCGCCGTTTTTCTTTTGTGCATGCACTTTAACTTATTTACGCTCCCGCTCTCTTGCTCTCTTTGCTTTGAAAGTTCTAAGCGTGCAGTTTCTGCGCTCTTGTGGTACTTATAACTGCTCGCTTATAAATTTCAATTCGCTTTCTTGGTACAGTGGTAAATAAATAAAATGAATAATAAAAATTTAGTCTGCTTCTGCAAAAAATGCAGCCTCGTAATCAGGGCTGACCAGTCTAATATGACTTGCTGGCTGTGTGAAAATATGGTGCACACCAAGTGCGCCGGTTTTACTGGCCGGACAAGTGATGACCTTTCAAAGGGGCCCAATTTGCAGTTTTGTTGTGACGCTTGTGTCGAGGTTGCGAACGAGATGAAATCGTTCATGCGCCAAACTAAAGGCGGCCTGATGGGGCTGATTAGCTGTTTCGGAGTGGCTTGAGATAGTTTTCGCCGAGCTGATGATCGCCTCTCTGCGCTGGACTCGCAGTTTAGTAGTCTTAAGCTATTAGAAGAGTCCCCTAAGCGCAAAAAGGCCGCTGGTGGTAAGGAGCAAAAGGGGAACACCCCGCAACCGAAATCAAAAGATCAACAGAGCATTCCGGCGGATCAGCAGCTGATTTCAGCAAACCCTCAAATGTTGCTAAGATCAGCAGCTAAAAAAGATTCGGTATCCGAACAATCCGTTACAGAATGCATGCAACCAGGGACTTCTAAGAATTCCGATTTGTCCGTAGTGGTTTCACAATTAGGGGATCCACCTATCTCTCAGAATGTAGCATCTCCACAACAAGGGACTACTGAGTCCGGACAACCGGCTCAAGTTGGTTTTGCAGAAACAATGTCTGCTCCACCAAAATCCCTTTTAGTGGTTCCACTAAAGAAACAAATTTTCGTTTCTCGGCTTTCCCCTGATCAAACATCTTCTGATGTATTGTCTTATATACAAGACAAAACTAAAGCCGATTGTAATAGTATAAAGGTGGAAAAGTTTAAGTTTTCTTATGCTAGAGACATTTCATCTTTCAAGATAACTGTCCCTAACGAGCTTTTTGAAGCCATATGCTCGGGCGACTTTTGGCCGGATAATATGGTTGTAAAAGAGTTCGAGGCTAAGATAAAGAAGAAGGCGCCCGTGGGAGTAAAACTTCCTAGCCGAGGCCAAACCAGTGTACCAATTTCAATTTCAAAAAAACTAACTTCTAATCTCCTTCTTTCCTATCAGAATACAAGAGGTTTGCGTAGCAAACTCACCAAATCGAATGTCTTACTACCTATAGCACAGCATGATTTTATTGATGGAACCTGACTTGACGATATTTCTATCTCAAGTAAACCATGTTCTAAATTCATTAGGTCGATTCACTTCCCGATTTGTGTTTTGTATCAAATCCATTGAAGGTGTGTTTCTGTCCAGAGTAGCACCACTCTCACAACCTGATTATTAGATCACATATCCGTTATCCGTTCAACAATCGAACGTTCATTTGATAGTTCAGGGAGTAGAGTTAGATTAGAAGAAAAATCAGAAAAATCCAAACGAATGCATTGTTTTCGCAAGGCAGACTTTCTGAGGCTAAATAATTTTATTTCTGGCTTTAATTGGTCTGATCTTTACTAATGCATTAATATGTCCGATGCAGTTAATGTTTTTTACACTGCAATAAACTCATTTTTTAATTCCAATAAATAACCTTGGTTTAGCAAAGAGTTGACACACTTAAGAAATGTAAAGTCCAGACTTTTTAGGAAATATAAAAATACCGGTTCTCAATCTGTTTTTACTAGATATTTAAGTGCTCGGTCAAGATTTACCGTGCTTAATGCTCAGTGTTATAATAGTTACTCAAACCGTTGTAAGGTCCAGTTCTCTCAGGACCCGAAACAGTTTTATAATTTTGTTAGCACCAAGCGTAAATCTAATTCTTTTCCTTCCTCGCTGTCGTTCGAAAACATGACGGCAACCACAGATCAGGCAATAGCCGATTTATTTGCCCAATTTTTTCAAACGACTTACTCTACTTTAGATTATTCATCACAGCCTTATTCTTACACCATGTCCAAGTCAAACCTCATAATCTGTCCCACTTTAACAGAAAGCTCTCTTCTTTTGGATCTTCTTCGTATTAAGCCTGCTTATTCGCCAGGGCCCGATGGTATTCCTGGGTGCGTGCTTAGGTATTGCGCTAAGGCCCTGTGCAAACCTCTTCACAAGTTGTTTACCTTATCTCTAGAAACCTCCCAATTCCCAAATATTTGGAAGGAATCATTTATTATTCCTCTTTTAAAAAAAGGTAACAAGTTAGAAGCCAGTAACTACAGAGGTATTTCTAAGTTGTCAGCTATTCCTAAGCTTTTTGAAAAAATTATTACTCCTCATTTGCAGCACCTTTGCAGATCAATCATTTCTCCGTGTCAACACGGATTTATAAAACGTAGATCCACAATCACAAACCTTCTAGAGCTCACTTCATTTGTGATAAAAGGCTTCAATAGAAATTTCCAAACAGACGCCATTTACACTGACTTTAGTAAAGCATTGGACTCTGTAAATCACTTACTTCTCATTCAAAAACTTAACCTTTTAGGTTTTCCAGTTGATCTGCTTAAATGGATTTCAAGTTATCTGAATGGCAGGTCACAAAGGGTCCTTTTTAAAAATTCAATTTCTGAAATTCTCCGTGTTACCTCCGGTGTCCCACAAGGGAGCCATCTGGTCCGTTACTTTTTACATTATTTATTAACGATCTTCCCTCAATTATAAGTCATTCTCGCGTACTTATGTACGCAGATGATGTTAAGTTTTGCCTGCAGTATAAGGACATTTCCTGCCATTTAGACTATCAATCCGATCTAGATAATTTTCAAAACTGGTGCCGAGATAATTTACTAAATTTAAACGGTTCCAAGTGCAAGCTGATGACTTTTTATCGGGTCAATCCGATATACGCGACTTACACATTAAGTGGCAGCTCTGTGGATAGAATAACTCTTGTAAACGATCTTGGCGTTCTCTTGGACCCTAAACTAAAATTTTCAAACCACATTTCGTCCATGGTTAATAAAGCCAGAGGAGTGCTTGGATTTATTAAAAGGTGATCAAAAGAATTCGATGATCCTTATTTGACTAAAACTTTATTTATTTCGTTAGCCCGTCCGATTCTGGAGTATGGGTCTCCCGTCTGGAGTCCACAATACGGAATACATATTGGTCGTATTGAATCTGTACAAAAAAACTTCCTTCTTTTTGCTTTACGGCGCCTAAACTGGGATGCAAATCTTATCTTACCTTCTTATTCTAGTAGACTTCTTTTGATTAATTTACCATACCTACTTGTTAAGTCGGCTAAACTTTTCTGTGTCAAATAGATTAACTAGAAATTATTTTCCCCTAATTTTAAATCATTATAGATCTAACTTTGCCTTGCATGAGCCTTTCAGAGTATTATGTTCTGACTATAATAGACTTTTTCCTGTAATATCAAATCTTGACTCTCTGCCGCTCCTAAAACGATTGATACTTGCTTCATTGGCACAAGATTGATCTAACTATTACTTTTTTCCCCGGACCTTTACCTTTATTTTCTTATCTCGCGTCTATCTTATCGCGAATCGTGCCGTACACGGCTGCGCCCCTCGGTCGGTTGGGCGGGTAAGTGGGCCGTTAGACTCCGCGCGAAAAAAAAAAAAAAACAAGAAAGGAAAGCTAACTTCGGGCGGAGCCGAAGTTGATATACCCTTGCAGAATATTCTATAAATTATATTCTCCAAAATTATTCATATGATGCATTCTTAATACTCATAAAAAGTCCCAACTTCCTAACTTTAAAAACACCAAAGTTATGTCATTTCCAATCGTTCAGTTATATGGCAGCTATAAGATATAGTCGGCCGATCCTTATGAAATTTGGTAGGTCGGATTGATTGGCCAAAAATAAAACCCATAGAAAATCCCAATTTCCTAACTTTACAAACACCAAAGCTATTGCATTTCCGATCAATCAGTTATATGGCGGCTATAGGATATAGTCGTCCTTGCAACGCAGTGAAGCAGACATTTCCGACCCTAAAAGTATATATATTCTTGATCAGCATCACCAGGAGAGTCGATCTAGCCATGTCCGTCTGTACGTCCGTCTGTCCGTTCGTCCGTACTTGTCCCTTACTTTTAAAGCTATCTGCGTGAGTATAGTATATACAGGTAGTATATAAGTCGGAACGAGCCGGACCGAGCGAACCGGAAAAAAATATTCAAAAAAATTATAACTTTGTTGTTTTTAATTATTTTTTCTGTTTTTTGGGATTTGGTAATATTTAAGTATAATGGAATTACGGTTTTAATTATATTAAAATCGGACAACAATATCATAAAGCTGCCAAAAAAACGATGGCAAAATCAAAAGAATCTTTCGCTCTTCACAGTGAACGGTCGTGTTTTTTGTTTTGCGCTCCGAAATTTCATTTTCTTATTGAAACCACCGGGGTTTACTTAAATCTTTTTTAACGTTTCTACACCTATAAGTGTCTTTAAAAACGGTCCGTTCGCTCCGCGAGTGCATCGTGATTATTTTGTGTTTAGAAAATAAAAAGTTTTTATCATTAATTCGGTGCTGGTTTGTTCTTATTGTTTTCTATTGCCTTCCTTTTCAGTTTTTCTTTTCGTCGTTGGGCGCTGTTGGAACGGCACGCACTCCAACGGTAATATCCCTCTGAGGTGTCTTATACCGGAGTTAATCGGTTAAAAATCCCGCTTTCTCAGCAGAGTATTCCCTGCCATACATGTGATAAAATTTATCACGCAAAGTGTCTTGGCTTTTCTGGCCTGGTTTGCGATGCCATCGTTAAGAGGAGTGGGCTAAGCTTCTACTGCAATGAATGCATCGTATATGAGAACCAGGCAATATATATTAGGCTGCTCACAAAAAGCAATGATACTGGTAGTACAGATACAAATTCTGTAGTACCAAAAAGGTTGCATGTGTTATACCAGAAACGGTTACTTGTGTTCGGGTGCCCCAGCTAAAACATGTATTTGTTTCACGGCTCGCCCCAGACCTCTCATCACTGGATATTACGGATTATATCCGTAACAAAATCCAAGTTAATGATTTGTAGGTCGAACAATTTAAATTTTCTTATGCTAGGAAAATATCATAGTTTAAGATTGGTATTCCTTGTGGTCTTTTTGCATCTGTGTGTTCCGCCAGTTTCTGGCCTGAGGGCATATTTGTGAAAGAGTACGATGCTAAGAGGTGGAGTACTGATTGCTGTCGCCTCAACCCTTTCGTCTGAATTACTAACTTTCGTAGAATTTAATGACATAGAATTCCGAGGTATTAAATTATCGTGTCCCGGTAGTTTTGTATATTACTTGTTCATATATCCCAACATCATATGAGTTCCCTACTCACACAAATCACCTTTCCGTTATTCAGTCCATTTCCAAAAAACTGTCAGATCGAGATCAGTTAATAGTATTAGGTGATTTTCATATACCTGTGCGACATGGTCCCCAGAGGAAAACTCTAATTTTTTTCCTCCCTTAGCGCAGCATGACTTTATTGACGGCTTGCTTGACATTGCGCTATCCCAAGTAAACCATGTTAAAAACTCCTTAGGACCTTTACTGGACTTGTGTTTTGTTTCAAATTCAGAAGGCGTTTGTCTACTAAAAGCATCACCACTTACACAAGCGGAAGATCCTTATCATCCAACTTTAGAGCTCACTGTAGATGCGAAAACAGAGCTGAATAAAAAATCCGAAAAGTCGGTTAAACGAATTTGCTGATTTCGTAAGGCAAACTTTAATCATTTAAATACTTTGATATCCGGCTATGATTGGTCCGAACTGTATTCATGCACTAACATGTCTGAGGCCATTAATATCTTTTATAATGCATGAACTCCTTCATTTATCTGTGTGTTCCGTTATACTATCCGTCAGTTGCAAATAAATCTCCATAATTTAGTAAGAAGTTGTCACACTTGAAAAATTTTAAGTCCAGACTTTTCAATAAATTTAAAATGTGCCGTTCACAATCTGCCTTCTCTCGATACCTAAGGGCTCGGTCAAATTTTACCGTGCTTAACGCCCGATGGTATAAAAGCTATCTGAATCGTTGTAGGGTCCAATTTATAAGATAGTTTTATAAACCTAAATCAGCTTGTTACCCAGCATCGCTATCATTTGAAAATTCTCCGGCAAATACTGATCAGGCAATTGCCGATCTATTTGCCCAGTTTTTCCAGACAACATATTCTGTTTCATCCCGTCCAAATCCGTCTTATTCAAGGTTAAGCGAAAGCTCCCTTCTCTTGGTTCTCCATAAAGTTAAACCAGTCTATTCACCGGGTCCCGACGGAGCTTCAGGCTGCGTGCTTAAATACTGTGCTGAAACTCTTTGGAAACTTCTCACTTTCCCCTTGTTTGGATGGAGTCATTCGTTAACATAAGAAAGGAAATAAATCGAATACAAGCAATTTCAGAGTTATATCCAAATTATTCGCCATCCCAAAGCTTTACACCACATCTTTGTAAATCAAAATCAATTCATGAGTATTTCATCGCTTTTTCAATAGTAAAACAAATAATTTGATCAAAATTTCCATTTATTTAATTATAATGTTTTCTTACCTTTAATGGTTATTATCATTTATTATAATTTGAAGTATTTCCCTAAGGGAAGTCGTCTGGGCCCTTTGCTGTTTACTTTGTTTATCAACGATCTTCCCTCTATCATAACACATTCTCGTGTACTAATGTATGCTGATGATGTTAAGTTTTGTTTATCATATAATGATATAGCGTCGGGATTTAACTTACAGTCAGATATTGATTGTTTTCATGAATGGTGTGAGTTCAACCTTTTAAAGTTTAACTACCTTAAATGCAACGTTATGACTTTTTATAGGGGTACTCCTACGTTTATTAGTTACTTTCTTGAAAATACGCAAATCGACCGAATATATTCAGTTAACGATTTAGGTGTTCTTCTGGACCCTAAACTTAAATTTGACTGCCACATAATGTCCACTGTTAACAAAGCCATGAGTGTTCTTGGCTTTATAAAGCGTTGGAATTTGATGACCCTTATACGACCAAATTATTATTTACCTCCCTTGCCCGTCCTATTTTGGAATTTGGAGTTTGGAGTCCACAATATCAAGTGCACATTGACCGTATTGAGTCGGTATAAAAAAAATTTCTTCTATTTGCCCTTCGTAGTTTGAACTGGGATCAAAACGTAAGGCTACCTTCTTACCAGAGTAGATTACTGTTGCTTAATTTACCTACACTTGTAAATCGTAGAGCAATGCTTGGTACTATTTTTATGCAAAATCTTATAAGAGGTGATATTGATTCTGCAGAACTTGTAAGCCGCCTAACTTTCAATGTTCCTGTTAGACTAACACGAAATTATATCCCTTTAAATTTGCCACGATGTTCGTCAAATTTTTGTCTGCAAGAGCCCTTTCACGTTCTATGTAATAATTATAACCACCTTTATCATCTAATTTGCATTTCAACTTCTATACCGTTATTAAAAACTAATATTTTAACTCATTTGCTTTACTCTTAATTGTGCCTTTTATTTTAACTTTTCATTTAATTTATGTATTTTCCTCGCGAACTCGCATTTTTGCCCAAATTGATAATAGGGCCCGCGCGTAACAAGCACGTGCTTGGTGTCGTCCATCAGAATTAATCTTAATTCAATTTACGTTTTTAGTTGTCTCGGAGGTGTTGGGGATGTTCGAGGTTTCGGTGCTCTTGGGCATATCTCTTTTGACGGCGTGCTTTATGTGCTGGCTCTTCCTGACCAAGTATGTATATCTAACATAGAAAAATTATCGTGTTTTTTTTTCTGCGCTCCGATTTTGTATTTTGTTTTCGTTTAATCCCATCGGTGGGTTGTATTAAAACAATTTTCATTTCCTTGTTATTTAAATTTACATTTAAATTCCGTTCGCTTCATGAGTGAACTATAAATCTTTGTGCACGTAATAATAATGACAAATGGTTTTAATTTCGTAATTCTGTTCTGTGTTTTCTTTTCTTGTAACCCCGTCGTTTCTCTTTTGTGCGTTGTTCGTCGTAAGTTGTAGTGCTGTTTTTAGTGTTGCTTTTGCATGCACTTGAACTAAATTACGCTCCCGCTCTCTCGCTCTCTTTGTTTTAAAAGTTCTAAGCGTGCAGTTTCTGCGCTCTTGCGGTACTTATAACTGCTCGCTTATAAATATCAATTCGTTTTCTTGGTACAGTGGTTTTAATAGGTAAAATGAGTAACAATAATTTAGTCTGCTTCTTCAAAACATGCAGCCTCGTAATCAGGGCTGACCAATGTAATATGACTTGCTGGCTTTGTGAAAACATGTTGCACATCAAGTGCGCCGGTTTTACTGGCCGGACAAGTGATGCCCTTTGAAAGGGCCCAATTTGCAGTTCTGTTGTGACGCTTGTGTTGAGGTTTCGAACGAGATGAAATTGTTCATGCGACAAACGAAGGTAGCTTGTTGGGGATGATTAGCTGTTTCGGCGCTGCTAGAGATAGTTTTCGCCTCTCTGCTTTGGACTCGCAGTTTAATACCCGTAAGCTATTAGAAGAGTCCCCTAAGCGCAGAAAAGCCGCTGGTAGTCAACCTCAACAAAAATAATAGCAGAGCATTCCGGCGGATCAGCAGCTGCTTGCATCAAAACCTTAAATGTTGTCAGCAGCTAAAAAAGATTCGGTATCCCAATTAACCGTGATCAAATGCAAGCAATTAGGGACTTCTAAGAATTCCAATTTGTCCGCTGTGGCTTCGCAATTAGTGGATCCACCTACCCCTCAAATACATAGCTACACCGCCGCAAGGGACTACTGAGTCCGGACAACCGACTCCAGTTTGTTCTGCAGAAAAAAAATTTCTGCTCCACTAAAATCCCTTTCAGTGGTTCCACTAAAGAAACAAATTTTCGTTTCTCGGCTTTCCCCTGATCAAAAATCTTCTCATGTATTGTCTTATATGCAAGACAAAACTAAAGCTGATTGTAATAGTGTTTGAAGGCTTTTTGAAGGCATATGTAGTTGTAAAAGAGTTCGAGGCTAAGACAAAAAAGAAGTGGCTCCTGGGAGTAAAACTTCTTAGTCGAGGCCAAAACAGTGTACCAATTTCAATTTCAAAAAAACTAACTTCTAATCTCCTTCTTTCCTATCAGAATACAAGAGGTTTGCGTAGCAAACTCACCAAATTGTATTCTGATAGCCTTTCCTTTGCATCTCATATTATTGTGTTCACAGAAACCTGGTTAAAGCCGGAGATCTTTAGCTCCGAAGTTTTTCCAGGTAAGTACACAATATATAGGTAAGACCGTCCCTCTAGACGGGGAGGTGGAGTCTTAATTGGAGTTGATTCAAACTTCCCGTCTGAGGAGTTATTTTTTGATGAATTCAATACCATTGAATTTATTTGTGTAAAGTTATCGCTTCCTGGCAACTTTATATACATAACTTGCTCATTTATTCCGCCGTTGTCTGAACTTCCTGATTATTTAAATCACCTATCCGTTATTAAGTCCGTTGCAAATAAGCTTTCCGATAGGGATCAGTTGATAGTTCTAGGTGATTTTAATATACCTGGAGTTACTTGGTCCATTGAGGATGGATCGAATGTCTTACTACCTATAGCACAGCATGATTTTATTGATGGCCTGCTTGACATATCTCTATCTCAAGTAAACCATGTTCGAAATTCATTAGGTCGCCTACTTGATTTGTGTTTTGTATCAAATCCTGAAGGTGTGTTTCTGTCCAAAGTAGCACCACTCACACAACCTGAAGATCCATATCACCCAACAATCGAACGTTCATTTGATACGGGTAGAGTTATAGAAGAAAAATCAGAAAAATCAAAACGAATGCATTGTTTTCGCAAGGCAGACTTTCTGAGGCTAAATAATTTTATTTCTGGCTTTAATTGGTCTGATCTTTACTAATGCATTAATATGTCCGATGCAGTTAATGTTTTTTACACTGCAATAAACTCATTTTTTAATTCCTGTGTTCACCTTGGTTTAGCAAAGAGTTGACACACTTAAGAAATGTAAAGTCCAGACTTTTAAGGAAATATAAAAATACCGGTTCTCAATCTGTTTTTACTAGATATTTAAGTGCTCGGTCAAGATTTACCGTGCTTAATGCTCAGTGTTATAATAGTTACTCAAACCGTTGTAAGGTCCAGTTCTCTCAGGACCCGAAACAGTTTTATAATTTTGTTAGCACCAAGCGTAAATCTAATTCTTTTCCTTCCTCGCTGTCGTTCGAAAACATGACGGCAACCACAGATCAGGCAATAGCCGATTTATTTGCCCAATTTTTTCAAACGACTTACTCTACTTTAGATTATTCATCACAGCCTTATTCTTACACCATGTCCAAGTCAAACCTCATAATCTGTCCCACTTTAACAGAAAGCTCTCTTCTTTTGGATCTTCTTCGTATTAAGCCTGCTTATTCGCCAGGGCCCGATGGTATTCCTGGGTGCGTGCTTAGGTATTGCGCTAAGGCCCTGTGCAAACCTCTTCACAAGTTGTTTACCTTATCTCTAGAAACCTCCCAATTCCCAAATATTTGGAAGGAATCATTTATTATTCCTCTTTTAAAAAAAAGGTAACAAGTTAGAAGCCAGTAACTACAGAGGTATTTCTAAGTTGTCAGCTATTCCTAAGCTTTTTGAAAAAATTATTACTCCTCATTTGCAGCACCTTTGCAGATCAATCATTTCTCCGTGTCAACACGGATTTATAAAACGTAGATCCACAATCACAAACCTTCTAGAGCTCACTTCATTTGTGATAAAAGGCTTCAATAGAAATTTCCAAACAGACGCCATTTACACTGACTTTAGTAAAGCATTGGACTCTGTAAATCACTTACTTCTCATTCAAAAACTTAACCTTTTAGGTTTTCCAGTTGATCTGCTTAAATGGATTTCAAGTTATCTGATTGGCAGGTCACAAAGGGTCCTTTTTAAAAATTCAATTTCTGAAATTCTCCGTGTTACCTCCGGTGTCCCACAAGGGAGCCATCTGGTCCGTTACTTTTTACATTATTTATTAACGATCTTCCCTCAATTATAAGTCATTCTCGCGTACTTATGTACGTAGATGATGTTAAGTTTTGCCTGCAGTATAAGGACATTTCCTGCCATTTAGACTATCAATCCGATCTAGATAATTTTCAAAACTGGTGCCGAGATAATTTACTAAATTTAAACGGTTCCAAGTGCAAGCTGATGACTTTTTATCGGGTCAATCCGATATACTCCGATTGACTCTCTGCCGCTCCTAAAACGATTGATACTTGCTTCATTGGCACAAGATTGATCTAACTATTACTTTTTTCCCCGGACCTTTACCTTTATTTTCTTATCTCGCGTCTATCTTATCGCGAATCGTGCCGTACACGGCTGCGCCCCTCGGTCGGTTGGGCGGGTAAGTGGGCCGTGGGACTCCGCGCGAAAAAAAAAAAAAACAAGAAAGGAAAGCTAACTTCGGGCGGAGCCGAAGTTGATATACCCTTGCAGAATATTCTATAAATTATATTCTCCAAAATTATTCATATGATGCATTCTTAATACTCATAAAAAGTCCCAACTTCCTAACTTTAAAAACACCAAAGTTATGTCATTTCCAATCGTTCAGTTATATGGCAGCTATAAGATATAGTCGGCCGATCCTTATGAAATTTGGTAGGTCGGATTGATTGGCCAAAAATAAAACCCATAGAAAATCCCCATTTCCTAACTTTACAAACACCAAAGCTATTGCATTTCCGATCAATCAGTTATATGGCGGCTATAGGATATAGTCGTCCTTGCAACGCAGTGAAGCAGACATTTCCGACCCTAAAAGTATATATATTCTTGATCAGCATCACCAGGAGAGTCGATCTAGCCATGTCCGTCTGTACGTCCGTCTGTCCGTTCGTCCGTACTTGTCCCTTACTTTTAAAGCTATCTGCGTGAGTATAGTATATACAGGTAGTATATAAGTCGGAACGAGCCGGACCGAGCGAACCGGAAAAAAATATTCAAAAAAATTATAACTTTGTTGTTTTTAATTATTTTTTCTGTTTTTTGGGATTTGGTAATATTTAAGTATAATGGAATTACGGTTTTAATTATATTAAAATCGGACAACAATATCATAAAGCTGCCAAAAAAACGATGGCAAAATCAAAAGAATCTTTCGCTCTTCACAGTGAACGGTCGTGTTTTTGTTTTGCGCTCCGAAATTTCATTTTCTTATTGAAACCACCGGGGTTTACTTAAATCTTTTTTAACGTTTCTACACCTATAAGTGTCTTTAAAAACGGTCCGTTCGCTCCGCGAGTGCATCGTGATTATTTTGTGTTTAGAAAATAAAAAGTTTTTATCATTAATTCGGTGCTGGTTTGTTCTTATTGTTTTCTATTGCCTTCCTTTTCAGTTTTTCTTTTCGTCGTTGGGCGCTGTTGGAACGGCACGCACTCCAACGGTAATATCCCTCTGAGGTGTCTTATACCGGAGTTAATCGGTTAAAAATCCCGCTTTCTCAGCAGAGTATTCCCTGCCATACATGTGATAAAATTTATCACGCAAAGTGTCTTGGCTTTTCTGGCCTGGTTTGCGATGCCATCGCTAAGAGGAGTGGGCTAAGCTTCTACTGCAATGAATGCATCGTATATGAGAACCAGGCAATATATATTAGGCTGCTCACAAAAAGCAATGATACTGGTAGTACAGATACAAATTCTGTAGTACCAAAAAGGTTGCATGTGTTATACCAGAAACGGTTACTTGTGTTCGGGTGCCCCAGCTAAAACATGTATTTGTTTCACGGCTCGCCCCAGACCTCTCATCACTGGATATTACGGATTATATCCGTAACAAAATCCAAGTTAATGATTTGAAGGTCGAACAATTTAAATTTTCTTATGCTAGTAAAATATCATAGTTTAAGATTGGTATTCCTTGTGGTCTTTTTGCATCTGTGTGTTCCGCCAGTTTCTGGCCTGAGGGCATATTTGTGAAAGAGTACGATGCTAAGAGGTGGAGTACTGATTGCTGTCGCCTCAACCCTTTCGTCTGAATTACTAACTTTCGTAGAATTTAATGACATAGAATTCCGAGGTATTAAATTATCGTGTCCCGGTAGTTTTGTATATATTACTTGTTCATATATCCCAACATCATATGAGTTCCCTACTCACACAAATCACCTTTCCGTTATTCAGTCCATTTCCAAAAAACTGTCAGATCGAGATCAGTTAATAGTATTAGGTGATTTTCATATACCTGTGCGACATGGTCCCCAGAGGAAAACTCTAATTTTTTTCCTCCCTTAGCGCAGCATGACTTTATTGACGGCTTGCTTGACATTGCGCTATCCCAAGTAAACCATGTTAAAAACTCCTTAGGACCTTTACTGGACTTGTGTTTTGTTTCAAATTCAGAAGGCGTTTGTCTACTAAAAGCATCACCACTTACACAAGCGGAAGATCCTTATCATCCAACTTTAGAGCTCACTGTAGATGCGAAAACAGAGCTGAATAAAAAATCCGAAAAGTCGGTTAAACGAATTTGCTGATTTCGTAAGGCAAACTTTAATCATTTAAATACTTTGATATCCGGCTATGATTGGTCCGAACTGTATTCATGCACTAACATGTCTGAGGCCATTAATATCTTTTATAATGCATGAACTCCTTCATTTATCTGTGTGTTCCGTTATACTATCCGTCAGTTGCAAATAAATCTCCATAATTTAGTAAGAAGTTGTCACACTTGAAAAATTTTAAGTCCAGACTTTTCAATAAATTTAAAATGTGCCGTTCACAATCTGCCTTCTCTCGATACCTAAGGGCTCGGTCAAATTTTACCGTGCTTAACGCCCGATGGTATAAAAGCTATCTGAATCGTTGTAGGGTCCAATTTATAAGATAGTTTTATAAACCTAAATCAGCTTGTTACCCAGCATCGCTATCATTTGAAAATTCTCCGGCAAATACTGATCAGGCAATTGCCGATCTATTTGCCCAGTTTTTCCAGACAACATATTCTGTTTCATCCCGTCCAAATCCGTCTTATTCAAGGTTAAGCGAAAGCTCCCTTCTCTTGGTTCTCCATAAAGTTAAACCAGTCTATTCACCGGGTCCCGACGGAGCTTCAGGCTGCGTGCTTAAATACTGTGCTGAAACTCTTTGGAAACTTCTCACTTCCCCCTTGTTTGGATGGAGTCATTCGTTAACATAAGAAAGGAAATAAATCGAATACAAGCAATTTCAGAGTTATATCCAAATTATTCGCCATCCCAAAGCTTTACACCACATCTTTGTAAATCAAAATCAATTCATGAGTATTTCATCGCTTTTTCAATAGTAAAACAAATAATTTGATCAAAATTTCCATTTATTTAATTATAATGTTTTCTTACCTTTAATGGTTATTATCATTTATTATAATTTGAAGTATTTCCCTAAGGGAAGTCGTCTGGGCCCTTTGCTGTTTACTTTGTTTATCAACGATCTTCCCTCTATCATAACACATTCTCGTGTACTAATGTATGCTGATGATGTTAAGTTTTGTTTATCATATAATGATATAGCGTCGGGATTTAACTTACAGTCAGATATTGATTGTTTTCATGAATGGTGTGAGTACAACCTTTTAAAGTTTAACTACCTTAAATGCAACGTTATGACTTTTTATAGGGGTACTCCTACGTTTATTAGTTACTTTCTTGAAAATACGCCACTCGACCGAATATATTCAGTTAACGATTTAGGTGTTCTTCTGGACCCTAAACTTAAATTTGACTGCCACATAATGTCCACTGTTAACAAAGCCATGAGTGTTCTTGGCTTTATAAAGCGTTGGAATTTGATGACCCTTATACGACCAAATTATTATTTACCTCCCTTGCCCGTCCTATTTTGGAATTTGGAGTTTGGAGTCCACAATATCAAGTGCACATTGACCGTATTGAGTCGGTATAAAAAAAATTTCTTCTATTTGCCCTTCGTAGTTTGAACTGGGATCAAAACGTAAGGCTACCTTCTTAATAGAGTAGATTACTGTTGCTTAATTTACCTGCACTTGTAAATCGTAGAGCAATGCTTGGTACTATTTTTATGCAAAATCTTATAAGAGGTGATATTGATTCTGCAGAACTTGTAAGCCGCCTAACTTTCAATGTTCCTGTTAGACTAACACGAAATTATATCCCTTTAAATTTGCCACGATGTTCGTCAAATTTTTGTCTGCAAGAGCCCTTTCACGTTCTATGTAATAATTATAACAACCTTTATCATCTAATTTGCATTTCAACTTCTATACCGTTATTAAAAACTAATATTTTAACTCATTTGCTTTACTCTTAATTGTGCCTTTTATTTTAACTTTTCATTTAATTTATGTATTTTCCTCGCGAACTCGCATTTTTTGCCCAAATTGATAATAGGGCCCGCGCGTAACAAGCACGTGCTTGGTGTCGTCCATCAGAATTAATCTTAATTCAATTTACGTTTTTAGTTGTCTCGGAGGTGTTGGGGATGTTCGAGGTTTCGGTGCTCTTGGACACATCTCTTTTGACAGCGTGCTTTATGTGCTGGCTCTTCCTGACCAAGTATGTATATCTAACATAGAAAAATTATCGTGTTTTTTTTTCTGCGCTCCGATTTTGTATTTTGTTTTCGTTTAATCCCATCGGTGGGTTGTATTAAAACAATTTTCATTTCCTTGTTATTTAAATTTACATTTAAATTCCGTTCGCTTCGCGAGTGAACTATAAATCTTTGTGCACGTAATAATAATGACAAATGGTTTTAATTTCGTAATTCTGTTCTGTGTTTTCTTTTCTTGTAACCCCGTCGTTTCTCTTTTGTGCGTTGTTCGTCGTAAGTCGTAGTGCTGTTTTTAGTGTTGCTTTTGCATGCACTTGAACTAAATTACGCTCCCGCTCTCTCGCTCTCTTTGTTTTAAAAGTTCTAAGCGTGCAGTTTCTGCGCTCTTGCGGTACTTATAACTGCTCGCTTATAAATATCAATTCGTTTTCTTGGTACAGTGGTTTTAATAGGTAAAATGAGTAACAATAATTTAGTCTGCTTCTTCAAAACATGCAGCCTCGTAATCAGGGCTGACCAATCTAATATGACTTGCTGGCTTTGTGAAAACATGTTGCACATCAAGTGCGCCGGTTTTACTGGCCGGACAAGTGATGCCCTTTGAAAGGGCCCAATTTGCAGTTCTGTTGTGACGCTTGTGTTGAGGTTTCGAACGAGATGAAATTGTTCATGCGACAAACGAAGGTAGCTTGTTGGGGATGATTAGCTGTTTCGGCGCTGCTAGAGATAGTTTTCGCCTCTCTGCTTTGGACTCGCAGTTTAATACCCGTAAGCTATTAGAAGAGTCCCCTAAGCGCAGAAAAGCCGCTGGTAGTCAACCTCAACAAAAATAATAGCAGGGCATTCCGGCGGATCAGCAGCTGCTTGCATCAAAACCTTAAATGTTGTCAGCAGCTAAAAAAGATTCGGTATCCCAATTAACCGTGATCAAATGCAAGCAATTAGGGACTTCTAAGAATTCCAATTTGTCCGCTGTGGCTTCGCAATTAGTGGATCCACCTACCCCTCAAATACATAGCTACACCGCCGCAAGGGACTACTGAGTCCGGACAACCGACTCCAGTTTGTTCTGCAGAAAAAAATTTCTGCTCCACTAAAATCCCTTTCAGTGGTTCCACTAAAGAAACAAATTTTCGTTTCTCGGCTTTCCCCTGATCAAAAATCTTCTCATGTATTGTCTTATATGCAAGACAAAACTAAAGCTGATTGTAATAGTGTTTGAAGGCTTTTTGAAGGCATATGTAGTTGTAAAAGAGTTCGAGGCTAAGACAAAAAAGAAGTGGCTCCTGGGCGTAAAACTTCTTAGTCGAGGCCAAAACAGTACAGGGTTGCCCATATTCGACGGACCCATGTTTTTTTTTAAAAAATCAAAGAAAAAAATAAAAATTTGGCGGTTGGCAATCTTAATCATTTAATTTGTTCCAAGTAGATTTGTTTACATCAATTTTTGAATATGATATCTTTCAAATGGCCGCCTCTGGCGTTGATGGCGTATTGTGCCCTTTTTGCAGCATTTTCCATCGTTTTCGCCAACATTTCGGCCGGAATAGCGGCTATTTCTTCACGAATGTTGTCCTTGAGCTCTTCTAGGGTCCTTGGCTTGTTAACGTAAACCTTTGACTTCAAATATCCCCACAAGAAGAAGTCAGGCGGCGTCAAATCGGGCGAACGCGGTGGCCAGTCCAAATCACCACTTTTCGACATCAAACGGCCCGGAAACAATTTCTTCAGAAAATCGATTGTTATGCGACTTGTGTGCGGTGGAGCGCCGTCTTGTTGAAACCAGAACTGCCTCATACGCTTTCGACGAATAATTGGCATCACAAAATTGGTCATCATGTCGCGATAACGCTCCTGGTTGATGGTAACAGCATGGCCATTTTCATTTTGGAAGAAAAACGGCCCAATGACCGTTTTCGAACTAACGCCGCACCAAACTGTGACTTTTTCGTCGTGAAGAGGCACTTCTTGAATCTTCTCAGGATTTTCAGTGGCGTAAATACGGCAATTTTGCTTATTTACGGTCCCATTCAATGTGAAATGGGCTTCATCGGACATGATAATTTTGTTCCAAAATTGATCGTCATCTTTGGCCATTTCGATGACTCTTTGGGCCCATTCCAATCGACGAGGCTTGTCCGTAAGCAACAATCTTTGCGTCAATTGAATTTTGTACGGGAACAAATGCAAATCAACGTGAATAATCCGTTGTAAAGTGGACCGAGCCATGCCCAACTGCTGAGAACGGCGTTTTTGGGATGTTCTTGGGGACCTCTCAACACTGGCTCGTACGGCAGCGATATTCTCGTCCGATCGCCTTGGTCGACTTTTATTTGGCCTCTTCGGATTAGAAAGAGCCTCACCAGTCGTAAATTTTTCGTATAAACGCTTAATGGTGTTCTTAGAAGGCGCACTTTTCACATTTTTTAATTTTTTAAAAGCACGTTGAGTTTTCACAATTGACTTGTTCTGTTGAATGTAAATTTCAACTATTTCAGAGCGCTCGCGTGGCGTGTATTGTTCCATGGTAAAAATCTGCTTGGACTGACGCTTCAAACGCGGTATGTCATTAAGCGATCTGGCATCTCTGTCAAAAGTTATGGCGTCGTCAGATGGGTCCGTCGAATATGGGCAACCCTGTATACCAATTTCAAACAACTAACTTCTAACCTCCCTCTTTCCGATGAGAATGCTAGAGGCTTGCGTAGCAAACTCACTAAATTGTATTTTGATAGCCTTTCTATTGCATCTCATATTATTGTGTTTACAGAAACCTGGTTATAGCCGGAGATTTTTAGCTCCGAAGTTTTTCCAGGTAAGTACACATTATATAGGTATGACCGTACCTCTAGACGGGGAGGTGGAGTCTATTTGGAGTCGATTTTAATTTACTTGGAGTTAGCTGGTCCACTGAAGATGGATCGAATGTCTTACTACCTAAAGCACAGCATGATTTTGACGGCCAGCTTTACATATCCTTATCTCAAGTAAACCATGATCGAAATCAAATCATATCAAATCCTGAAAGTGTGTTTCTATCCAGAGTAGCACCACCCACGCAACCTGAAGATCCATATCACCCTACAATTGAACCTACATTTGACACGGGTAGAGTTATAGAAGAAAAATCAGAAAAATCAACCAAACGAATACATTGTTTTCGGAAGGCAGACTATCTGAGGCTAAATCATTTTATTTCTGGCTTTAATTGGTCTGATCTTTACTTATGCAATAATATGTCCGATGCAGTTAATGTTTTTTACACTGCAATAAACCCATATTTTAATTCCTGATTTCCGTGGTACTATCCGTCAATTTCCAATAAATCACCTTGGTTTAGCAAAGAGTTGACCCACTTAAGAAATGTAAAGTTCCAACCTTTTAGGAAATATAAAAATACCGGTTCTCAATCTGTTTTAACTAGATATTTAAGTGCTCGGTCAAGATTTACCGTGCTTAATGCTCAGTGTTATAATAGTTACTTAAATTGTTGTAAGGGACAGTTCTCTCAAGTTCCGAAAAAGTTTTATAACTTCGATAACTCTAAGCGTTAAATCTAATTCATATCCTTCCTCGCTGTCGTTCGAAAACTTGACGGCAACCACAGATCAGGCAATTGACGATTTTTTTGCCCAATTTTTTCAAAGGACATACTCTACTTTAGATTATTCATCACAGCCTTATTCTTACGCCATATCATATTATGCCTGCAGTATAAGGATATTTCCTGCCATTTAGACTTACAATCCGATCTAGATAATTTTCAAAACTGGTGCCGAGATAATTAAACGGTTACTTTAAACGGTTCGGGCGAATCTTTGGATAGAATAACTCTTGTAAACGATATTGGCGTTCTCTTGGACCCTAAACTAAAATTTTCTTATCCCATTTCGTTCATGGTTAATAAAGCCAGAGGAGTGCTTGGATTAATTAAAAGGTGGTCAAAAGAATTCGATGATCCTTATTTAACTTAAACTTTATTTATTTCGCTAGTTCGTCCGATTCTGGAGTATGGGTCTCCCGTCTGGAGTCCACAATACGGAATTGGTCATATTGAATCTGTACAAAAAAACTTCTTTCTTTTTGCTTTACGGCGCCTAAACTGGGATGCAAATCTTAACTTACCTTCTTATTCTAGTAGACTTCTGTTGATTAATTTACCCTCCCTAGCCAGCCGTAGAACGATGCTAGGTACTATCTTCATTTATAACCTTATACATGGTGATATTGACTGCCTCGTTTTGGTAAGTCGGCTAAACCATTCTGTGCCAAGTAGACTAACTAGAAATTATATTCCCCTCTCTGAAGCTCCTAAAACGAGTAATACCAGCTTTATTGGCACAAAATTGATCTTACTATTACTTTTTTCCCCGAACTTTTACCTATATTATCTTATCTCGCGTCTATCTTCTCGAAAATCGTGCGTTACGATAAAAATCGTAAAAAAAGTAAGCAAAAAAAAAACTTACTGCCGCCGGCCAAGTCCAGCTTAGTTTATGTTGGCCTAACAGTTTTATTATAAGCTTCACCTTAAATATATTTACAGTATACATACATATATATATGTATACATACATATATGTAGGTACAGTTTAAAATAATTAAATAAAAAAAGCTCTCCTAAATTTCTTATAAATTTAGTTAAAACATTTTACAAAAAATCGCAGCTTCGATCTGTTCTCTCCGTTCTCTCAAATGCAAGAACATGTAAAAACAAGCGTAAACCACTTCTGTTGAGAACAAGGGCGCCGTTAATCGTATTGTTCTTCCCTTTACCCATTTTGTCTTTACATGTTTCGCTTCGCGTCAAAGCAGGGTATATAAAAGCATGTCCGACTATGCAAAATAAATACATCATTTACATTTAGATATTAAATGAATTCATTTCTTTCAAAACGATCATAACGTACATTATTTTAAAACGTATATCCATAAAATAATATAATTAATAAGTATCGACTAAAATATTCATTACAAAAACAAAAATTATGTTATTTTAAATTTAAGGACGTTGTAATTTTATAGATTGTCCTCCACCACCCAACCCTTTTTATGGGGACAGAGAGTTTTGGCTCTGCCTGCGTCGCAATCACAGCAGCGCGGCGTTAAAAGAAAATAATTTAAAAGCCCACTAAGCCTATAAATACTGTGTAAGTTTGCTTTCTCGGCCGAGGTACAGATCTCAGTCGGATCCAAGAGTTCTTAAAAAGAAATTTGTAAATCACCGAAACACCGGACTAAAGAGCGCCGCTCTACAGGCGGACGGATAATTTTGATGTCTTCACCGAAGGTTCTTATTTGTGTCGAGGAAAACGCCGTCGACGCAGAGTCCTATTCCAGGGCTACGACCCAACGGGCTGGACCTTCGGGCGATGCCAAGCCGGGAAGGGTATTCTGCGGGCGTCCGAGTCTTGTATTTACGTCGGAGGCGAAAAACACGCCGGGCTGGACCTTCGGGAGAGACCGAGCCGGGAGGGATATTCTACTGGATACTGAATCCGGCGGGACGGGTGTCTACTCGCAAACCCCAAAACTACGAAAAGGGGCGAAGGAACTAGGATAACGGATCCGGCGGGGCGGTGTCCACGCGGAAACCCCAAAACTACGTAGGAGATGTGGAAAACTAAGATAACGGATGCGGCGGGACGGGTGTCCACGCACAGATCCCAAAAACTACCAAGAAAGTGAGAAACTACTGGACCGAACCGGAAGGGGTCCACATTCAGGTCCGGTGGTACTACGGTAATATTTTACTAGGAGCGGAAATACGGCCGCTGTGGTGAACGGGTAGGATGTTCAGGCCCAAGGCAGCTGTGGGTATGTAGTAAGGTTAGGTTAGATTTTCCCTATGTTACAAAGACTCTGTTCATTTCACTAGTCCGTCCAATCCTGGAGTACTGTTCTGCAGTTTGGAGTCCTCAGTATGGTGTAGATATAGACCGGATAGAGTCTGTGCAAAAGAACTTTTTATTATTTGCTCTACGGGGCCTTAACTGGAATGCAAGCCTTATTTTACCATCCTACTCTAGTAGACTTCTCCTAATTAATCTACCATCCTTAGTAAACCGTAGAACGATGCTTGGCACAACTTTTATCTATAAACTTATTCACGGGGATGTGGAGAGTCCCGAGTTACTGGGTCGCATAAGCTTCTCCGTTCCTAATAGAATTAACAGGAACTATGTTCCTCTTACATTAAATATTTGTAGATCTAACTCTGATATGCATGAACCGTACTCTAAACGGTGTGTAACGACTATAATAGACTATACCACATTATTTCTACTACCGACTCTTTGCCAAGCCTAAAATCATTAATTTTATCTTACTTAGCACAAAATTAGTATTAGTATTAATCTCGTAAGTATTTCTAATCTTAGTCTGTCCGCTTCTACATTGTGCTTTTAACTTCTCGCGATCTCGTTTTTACGCCTATTAGGCTCCGCGCGTAACAAGCACTGCTTGGTGTCGTAAGGCCCACTTGTTTGCCCTGATCATAGTGCATCAACGTCCGAATTATCTGACTAAAAAAAGGAAATCACATGATCGGGAGATGCGATTATATATTCTTTACCATTTATTTAAGTTATTCTCACTCGAAACCGCTACACCGTCGTGAACACATGAGAACCTAACCCCAGTTGACCCGCTTTGTATAACTTTCTGCTTCTTTACGATCGCCCGCGAACCACCGGGTAGAACTTGGCTAAATTAAATTGTCGGAACACACGCGATCAAAAGGCCGAGAGTGGCCGCGTCAGGCGTCCAGGTTGGCCTGTCCTGCGATCCTCAACCGGCGGAAAAAAACATCGAAGAACACACGTGGTTTTCGAAGCCTCGCTAAGCATTGTCCCGGTCACACATCTTACTCGTTCCGCGACCCCGAGAGAAGACTCCACGATTGCTGTGTGACCGCCTTCCCTTTTCCTCCCTTTTCCCGCATTCGCGATTTCTAGTTTTTTTCTACTACTGGTATCTTAGCTCTTTTGCTTTTCTAGTATTCAACATGTCTTGCCTAAATATCGGTTGGCGTTGCCACCCCGGATTTTTAACTTAGATATAACTTATTTAATCTTAATATGAGTTAATATTTATTGTGAAGTGTCCTACGGTCGGGGAATCATGACACTCGTATAAGACCCGGGTTCTACAGGGAGTGGGTACACAGAGTTTCCACGGGAAGTAGTCCTCGTCGTCAGCTCGGTAACCCATGTTCCTATAGAGCTGGCCGTTCTCTATCATAGTTGGCGAACTTCTCAGGCTCGTCGTATACCTTGTCTTTCATCTTCCCGATCCATTCGCAGGGGTCCCCGAGCTCGATAGCGCCTTGAAGTACTTCAAAGTGCTGTCGCGAAAGCGTATCGGCCACGACGTTCAGCTTCCCTCGTCCTCACGCCGAATTGGAACTGTTGTAATTCCGCGCTATCGCACCGAAGGACTCTCAATAAAATTTAACCATTTGAGAGCCAAGTGGTCGGTAACGACTTCGAATCGGTAGCCCTCCAGGGAACAGATGATGGCCAGACACTCTTTCTCTGTCGTCGGGTAGTTATGTTCTGCATTAGTTAGTCGGCGGCTAGCGTATACAATGACCTTCTTTTGGCCCTCGATGTCCTGGAACACCGCTCCCAAGCCGACGTCATTAGCGTCAGTCTGCAAAACAAACTTCAGGTCGAAATCCGGACAACGCAACACGGAGTCAGCCATCTTCTAATCTCTTCCAAGGCGGCTTGCAGTTCCGGTCCCCAAGTCCACCTCCGCTCTCTCTTCAGTAGCGCGGTCACTGGTTGTACGATGGTCGCGAAGCTAGGGACGAATCTCCGATACCATGATGGCATCCCGATCCTTTGACGGATTTCCTTCAGGTTGTTGGGGGTCTTCAATCCATTGATCGCAGACACCTTCTCGGGATCGGTCTGAATTCCATCGCCGCTGATCACATGACCGAGGTAAACCAGTTTCTGCTTGAAATTAGCCGCCCGCAATTAGCGGAACACTTCGGCGAGGGTAGCGAAATGTTGTTCCTCCGTAGCGCTAATGATACTAATGTCATCTAAGTAAGCGAAGGCGACCGGCTCCATCTCCGCCCCAATTACGCTATCCAGAGTACTTTGGAACGTGGCGCTGGCGGAGTGCAGGCAAATGGCATGACCTTCCAATGATATAGTCCCCGACCCCAAACCGTGAAGGCCGTTTATTGACGACTATCCCTGGCCATGGGTATTTGCCAATAGCCGTTTTTCAAATCCAAAGTGGAGATGTACTAACTCTCGGTCGATTAAGCCTTGTTGCCCCAGACTCAATCGTGCAATCTGACGCTCCTCGTCGTGGTCTTCCGCCTCCATCCTAGCGGGTATCCGAGTGTCGTTTGTCGTGGCCGCGGCCTGCGTAGGCGTAGGGCTGAGAACATCTGCTCCTCCTTGTCTGACAGTCCCCAATTGGACCCTAAACTCGACGGAGCGTACCGCTTCTTTTCGATCGTACCTCGGTGGTATGAGCACTGGGAGTACTGCTTAGGGTTCAGGCTGCAAGTCGAATGTGGCTTGCCGACATCACATGCGCGTTCCTGCTCCTTTGAGAAAATCCATCCCAAGTATCACTCGATCCAACATGGTGGGCATCAGCAACATGGGTAAGAGTAGTGTGGTGATCGGCCAACGCTATTCTAGTGACAACCTCCCGAACCTCGCCTGCGCGGGCAACCAGGCTTGTAAAACTTTCACTGGCGAAACTCCTCGATGCCCCGGTATCAACGGTGGCGTCTACCCACCTTCTTCCGACTGCTATCGCTGCTATGATGATCCCACCCTGTATCCTTAACGGGGGTTTGTTGGGATCGGGTAGATGCTTCGCTCGTCTCCGCCCGGGTTCCGGCGGAGACGTCCTCCGTTTGCAGAGGCATTTTGACGGCAGCACTCTATGGTTAACACTCCTACTTGTCCACAATCCCAACAGAAGTCGTGACGTCGGTTGGGGCAGTCTCGACGGAAATCTACGTTTTCACCGCAGCGGCCGCAGGCCCACTGTACGCCCACTCGCGAGGTCTCTTGCCCGACCATCCGGTGAGTCACGTGTCCTGCCTGTGTAGTACTCTCCGTGTTCCGGTCGGGGTTCGGCGACCTTCGAAGTTGCGATCCCTCGATATACAGCAGGTGCTCTGGATGTTTTCGTATGCTCGGTATAACTCTTCCTCTTCTCGGAATCCGGCCTGCTGTATTTTTGTTCTGAGCTCGATCAGATATGTTTTGAAAGGCTCTCCTTTCCTCTGCACGTTAGTCCGAATCTCGTCCTACAATCGTTCGAAGTATCGAGGAGGTAGGAAGAAACCCAGGTATTCCCTCCGGAAAGTTCCCCAAGAGGCGAACTGTAGATGGTTGGTACGGAACCACCGTACCGTCGAAGATTTCGGACATAGCCCGGGGGATCTCTTCCGGATTTCTAAGCTACCATCGAACCGCAGGTTCCACTTATGCATCTTCTCTCAGCAAATGCTGAGTGGGAGTCGTATTACTCCGTACATCCTGCCCCTGTTGGCCAGTGGCCATGCGAGCATCTACTGGCGCCACCTAGACGCCGTGTGTCGTTTCTGGATGTATTCCTCAATTCCTGGGCTGGAATCTCGATCGGCGCAGCGTCGGAGACGACGGGGATCCCGAGGGACTCGGCAAATTGCCCCATCTCGTCGTTATTTCCTGCTGTTCCTGCAGCTGAGCTAGTCAGTTCCACACCCATTGTGAGAAGGATCCTGCGCTGACCAGGTTGGCAAACGCCTTCCTGGCCTCTTCGACGGTACCGTCCGCTTTAAAGCCGAACTCAACGGCGAGGGAGCTGAGTTCGCCTTTTCGGCGAGCATATATCCAGCGAACTTCTACACCAGGGTTTTTTAAAAAATCCTGGGCGGACTTCCTTCTTAAATCCTTATATTTCTTCCTGACGCTGGGTAGGGGCGGTCGTTTCGTCTCGACTCTCCGGGCGGCTCTTCCCTTTTCACAGTGGGTCTTTAGGCCATTTGGTTAAATCCCTAGCTAGTCTCGGTGTCCCTGCTCGGGCGGCACTTGTAAAGATGCTTTCTGGGCCGGGGTAGAGATCTCAGTCGGATCCAAGGGTCCTTTACAAAAAATTAGTATATTCTGCGGGCGTCCGAGTCTTGTATTTCACGTCGGAGGCGAAAAACCCACCGGGCTGGACCTTCGGGCGAGGCCGAGCCGGGAGGGATACTCTGCAGGCATTGGAGTCCTGTATTTCGCGTCAGAGGCGAAAAATCCACCTGGCTTGACCTTCGGGCGAGGCCGAGCCGGGAAAATACTTTGCGGACGTCGGGTAGTAAGAGGACGGAAAGGTTATACTCGGTCGACCGGTCGGGACGCGTGTCCACGCGCAGGTCCCAACACTAAGAAAGAGGTGAAGATACTAGGATAACGGATCTTGCGGGACGGGTGTCCACGCGCCAATCCCAAAAACTACAAAGGAAGTGAGGAAACTACTGGATAACGGATTCGGCGGGACGGGTGTCCACGCGCAATCCCCAAAACTACGAAAAGGGGCGAGGGAACTAGGATAACGGATCCGGCGGGGAGGGAGTCCAAGCACAAACCCTAAAACGACGTAGGAGATGGGGAAAACTAAGATAAAGGATCCGGCGGGACGGGTGTCCGCGCGCAAATCCCAAAACTACAAAGGAAGTGAGGAAACTACTGGATAACGGATCCGGCGGGACGGGTGTCCACGCGCAAGCCCCAAAACTACGAAAAGGGGCGAGGGAACTAAGATAACGGATCCGAAGGGGAGGGAGTCCACGCGCAAGCCCCAAAACTACGTAGGAGATGGGGAAAACTAAGATAACGTATCTGGCGGGACGGGTGTCCAAGCACAAATCCCAAAAACTACTACCGGACCGAACCGGAAGGGGTCCACATTCAGGTCCGGTGGTACTACGGTAAAATACGGCCGCTGTGGTGAACGGGTAGGATGTTCAGGCCCAAGGCAGCTGTGGGAATGTGGTTAGGTTAGGTTAGATTTTCTTATCTGAAATATTCTAAATGAATAAAATACTTTATAATAATATATGGCGACCGTGACTAAGTGACGAAATTAAAGTGAAAATCGGCCAACAAAGAAAATTTTGAGCTCTTGTGTAGTGTATGCACATATAAGTTCTTATTACTTAACATAAATGTTGAGCGGCAACACCTTGTTAGCCGAAGTCACAACGCTTTGTTGTTATACAAATAATATACATAGGGCATTGCCTTTGTCACTTAGACTAAGCGTGCCAAGTGCCCAAACACATTTCAAGTGCAAACGTAATACGATATGAACTCATTGCATTCACCGTTTAGAGCCGAGTCAGCATGGTTCCCACACTGACCGCTTATCTACATATGTGCATGCATAACGCTCTCCCTCTCTCTCCACATTTTACATATTGTTACTTTACATATATAAAATATATAAAACGGCTGCTCTGCCGCTGCGTCGAAAGCTAGCAAGCCTTAGTTTAAGAGAACTAAAGAACATTCAGTAAAGATACATTCAACCAGAAGGTTGACTCCAATATAAAACTGCATTTGAGAACTTAATATCAACACATTACACTGCATTGGAGAAACTGATTGGGACACACTACACTTGAGGATTATTAAAATAAAAGGAAAAAAAAGTGTTAGTGGCAGTCCGAATCTTAAGCCCCCGATGGAAAGTAATTGAAGTAAAGGACGGAATGCCTGAGTGGCAATCCGCCTCTTGCGCCGCCGATGGATAATATTTTAAATAAAGACAAAATATGTGGGTAGCAATCCGCCCCTTACACCTTCGCGGGAAACCAAATATTGCACATACAAATGAGCAAAGCTGGATTTAAGGATGCTGCTCCTGTCGAGCAAAGGGACGCACCGAGTCTACAAGAGGCCTTAGAGGTGTGTCCAACAGATGGACCTCGCCCCCTCACAATAGCTGAGTACACAGCACGCCAGAAAAAAACCAATCAAGAAACATAAAAGGAGCGGACAACGCATTAAACTCCTTCTCCAACTGAGGAAATGGAAGAACACCAGAAGAGCCTGGAGGTGATCGAAAAACTACTTTGCAAACGAGAAAGTAACGCAAAGCCATTTAGCCATCTAAATTGCCATTAATTTTTAATAACTTCTACCTCAAGCCGATGCGCGAAAGCGCTGCTTGAAAAACAGTAACCACTGTTAGGGTTTTTACTAAAACCATATAAATGATATTGATTTATAGATACAATAATAGATCAGACTTCTCTCCATTAATACATTGCTCAAGTACACAAAAAGCAATATTATTGAGCACCATTCCAGGTGTACAAGTAAGATCTGTCATAGACGATCATGAAATTCTTGGAAGAAATCTTATAATGATGGTTTCAAGGAAATAATTCATATTCCGTTAAATAATGGAATGGAATGAATTATAGAAGAGTTAAATAAATTAAAATGTGATTTTGACAAATCTTATAAGTCATTAACACAAAACAGAACAATACAGCAAATTACTATAAATAAACATGCTAAAATATTAGTAACCCTCTTCAACACAGCGCGTATACTAATACATGGCCAGACAGACCGGTTAGACAAAGCCCACTGGTCTGAATACTCCATTGACAGTAGAAACTGGAGACGAACCAAAATCATCAGATTCACCAGCAGTCGATCCAGCAGAGACAGAAGACTCTGATTCTACAGGTCCCGAAATAGAGGAAAAAGATATTAATAACCTCATCATTCCCGCCGTCCTTATGCAATCTGAATTATCAGATCAGGACTTAACAGACTCCGATATAAACGAAAGCGTTATAGAAGAGAAACCGACCATAATGGCCGATGAAACCGTTGCCCAACGGGCATATATAAAGGATATAGCAAGCGCCATACACGAATTCAATGGCCAAAAATTGAATCTACGAAGATTCATAACAGCTGTCAAATTGGTTGACTTGACAAAAGGACCATTTGAACACTTGGCTATTACAAGGTGCAAAATGAAACCACTATAATCGCGAAACTGGAAGCCAATGTCGTCGGTGAAACATCCGACGTACTAAAGGCTAAAATGACTAAAACAATGCAGAAAGGAAAAACTACTGAAAAATTCACCACTGAAATATACAATTTACGAAAGTTACTTGAAGCTTCGTATATTGATGAAGGTTTATCAGCCGAACATGCTGATAAATTTAGCACAAAAGAAGCCATCAGAACAATGATTAAAAATTGTGGGCATGGCAGACTAAAAACCATTCTAGAAGCTGGTAATTTTACAACGATGAACGATTCCGTCACGAAGTACATACAATTTAGTACGGAAATGACAGGCAACGCGAACTTCATATTTTACGCACGTGGATGACAAGCCCATCCAAGTAATTTTCGTGGTAGAGGAGGCCGTGGTAACTACAACGGTAATTCCAAAACAATGGATATTACCGATTATAACGATTTTAACCAAAATTATAATAACCCGCCCAATAACGATAATTATAGAGGAAACAACCGCGGCGGAGCCAATAACGGAAACAATAACAATAACAACATTTCAATATTAAAAGAAAATTCTGACATTTTTCATGGCATTCAGGAAAATGATAAAATTACTATTCAAGGCATAGGCCAAAAATTTAATTAATTAATTTCCATAGAGATACAGACTGGTAAATATATTATTCCACATGATTTTCATATAGTAGATTTGCATTTCGCAATACCACGTGATGAATAATAGGCATTGATTTCATAAAGAAATGAGACCAAAAAATTTGAATTTCCCAATTTATGTTCCAATAACATACAGTTCTGGTAATAATACCATAATTCTACCAGCAAGATCTCAAGTCGTCCGAAAAATTCACTTATCATCAAAGGAAGATAGTGTACTAATTCCCAACCAGGAAATTCAAAATGGCAATTATGTTGCAAACACAGTTGCAACTACCAAAAATGTATTTGTCCGATTACTGAATACGACCAGTACTGATAAAATAATAAATATTAACGAGTTAGAATACGAAACACTTTCGAACTACGAAATAGTTCAAACTAATCCCGAATTAAGATAAAAAACTGTTGTACGATTTCGACTTAGCAGAAATTCGTTCGTTGCTGATAGCTACTTTGACCTAAATAAATATGTAGCTGATATCCTGATCTGTGCACATCTGCATCTGATAACTGGTCATAAACCATATGCACCCAGCCGATGGACGTGCCGTCACACCATCTGTCATAAACCTCGGGAAAATTTAACCCGACCATCTGGTGGATGTAATTGCTTATTTAGGCTATTATTGCTGCAAACTGATAATAAACCAAGTTGTCCATTTTATCTAAACTATCCTTGTAAACCCAAATCATGTATATAAACCCGGATCCATGCTCAATAAAATCAGTACGAAAAGAAATCTTGACGTATTCACTTCTCAGCAGCCCAATTTGTTCTGTTCTTATTGCGGCGACTTTTGCCACTGGTTCTGTACTTGCGGCACGCAACAAAATATTTTCAGCAAACAGATTTCGGTAGAAATCCTACAACTGTCTTATCTCAACTAACAAAAAACTTTCCCCCAAAATTCAAGTCAAATTTAACAGATATGTGCACCAAATAGTGATACATTCGGACTCGAAACCGAATCAATTCCCACAAATAATTTTTACCAGCAAAAGTTAAGATAAAAAATTATAGAAATCCACATAGTCAAAAAGATTAAATTGAAGAACAAGTCGAAAAGCTAATTAACAACAAAATCGTGGATTAGTACCGAAGAAATCTCTTCCCGGCGATTAATAATTGACTATCGTCAGATTAATAAAAAACTGTTGTCGTATAAATTTCCACTGCCTAGAGTTGATGATATTTTAGATCAACTAGGAAGAGCGAAATATTTCTCATGTCTAGACTTAATGTATGGTTTCCATCCAATTGAACTCGAAAAAAGTTCAAGGGACGTAACGTTTTTTTCGAAAAGCAATGGTTCATATCGCTTCACGCGACTACCATTCGGCTTAAAAATAGCGCCAAATTCATTCCAGAGAATGATGACTATAGCATTCTCCGGACTAGAACCTTCGCAAGCTTTCCTTTACATGGATGACCTAATAGTCATCGGTTGTTCTGAAAATCATATGTTTAAAAATTTAACTTATGTTTTTGAGAAATGTAGAACATACAATCTTAAATTACATCATTAAATGTTCATTTTTTATGCATGAAGTAACATTTTTGGGACACAAATGCACAGACAAAGGAATCCTGCCAGACGACAAAAAAAACGACACAGCGCTAAAAGATTCATTGCTTTCTGCAATTATTATAGACGATTTATAAAAATTTTGCCGAATATTCTCGTTACATAACAAGATTATGCAGAAAGGATATTGTATTCGAATGCACAACTGATTGCCAGAATGCCTTCGATCATCTCAAATCGGCACTAATAAATCCAAATTTATTACAATACCCAGACTTCAGCAAAGAATTTTGCATAATAACGGATACAAGTAAGCAAGCATGTGGAGCAGTTTTAACTCAAAACAAAAATTGACTCCAACTCCTAATAGCATATCCATCAAGATCGTTCACTAAGGGTGAACGTAATAAAAGCACAACAGAACAAGAATTGGCAGAAATTTATTTCAGACTATATATTTATGGTAGAAAATTCACTGTCAAAACAGATCACAGACCACTTACCCACCTATTTTCAACGGTAAGCCCCAGTTCCAAATTAACGCGAATGAGACTTGAACTAGAGGAATATAATTTTACAGTAGAATATCTGAAGGGCAAGGATAACTATGTCGCAGATGCGTTATCAAGAATAACCATCCAAGAGTTAAAACAAATCACTGCAAATATATTAAAAGTCACTACAAGAGAAACAAGTAGACACAAATCCTGCGCAGGAAAAGAACAAGTAGAATTGCCTAAGCAATCTCTTCCAAAAGCTTCAAAGCCCAACGTAGATGAAGTCATTCAAAATGATGAAGTACGTAAAGCATGTAAATAAAAATTTCAGTTTATTTAAAAACGAAAAAAAAATTACAGCAAGATTTGATGTTAGCGATTTGTATACTAATGGAACCATAGATTTAGGTAAATTCTTTCAAAGGCTTGAAAAGCAGGCCGGTATTAACAAAATCAGCCAACTCAAAGTGGCACAGTGGGAAAATATCTTTGAGCATGTTTCAATTGATAATTTGACCCTAATAGGGAATAAAAAAGAAAAAGAAGCTATATTGTCTAGATTCCATGATGATCCAACACAATGAGGTCATACAGGCATTACAAAAACCTTGGCCAAGGTCCAAAGACACTATTATTGGAAAAATATGTCTATGGATATAAAAGAGTACATAAGAAAATGTTCTAAATGTCAAAAGTCTAAAACGACTAAACTCACCAAGACCGCATTAACTATAGTCGAAACTCCACAAAGAGCTTTCGAATGAGTAATTGTGGATACAATTGGTCCACTACCAAAATCGAACAATAGCAACGAATATGCAGTAACACTAATATGCGATCTGACCAAATATTTAGTAGCCATACCAATTCAAAACAAAAATGCAAAAACTGTAGCTAAATCTATTTTTGAAGAATTTATTCTGAAGTACGGTCTAATGAAGCCGTTCATTACGGACATGGGTACGGAATATAAAAACTCAATAATCAATGACTTGTGCAACTATTTAAAAATTGACAATATAACATCTACTGCACACCACCACCAAACAGTTGGAACAGTCGAAAGAAGCCATAGAACCTTTAATGAATTCATTCGATCCTACATTTCAGTTGATAAAACTGATTGGGACGTATGGTTCCAATATTTCGTATACTGCTTCAATACGACACCATCTATGGCACATGATTAAGGCATCAAACTTACCAATTCAATTTAATAGCATAGATAGAATAGAACCACTCTACAATGTAGATGACTATGCTAGGGAATCTAAATTTAGATTAGAAATAGCTTACAAAAGAGCTAGAATAATGATAAAAGACAATAAGACTAAAAATAATGAATTATATGATAGGAAAACTAGAAGTATTCAAATAAACATATCAGACCTAGTTTTGCTTAAAAACGATTCTGGACATAAGTTAGATTTCAAATTACAGGTCCCTACACTATAAAAGACATCGGAGAAAGAGATAACATCATAATCTCTGATGATAGAAATAAAAAGCAAACAGTTCATAACGATAGGTTAAAGAATTTTTATTCATAATTTTCAACCAAATAAATAGCAATGGTCTGATCAACCAAATAAGTTATAATGATTATTCTAATATATAAAAAAATAAAATATATATATATATCAATTTTTTCTGATTCTAAAAAAAAAATATAAAAATCCAACAAAAATAATACATCATTAAAACATTTTAAAATTTTCCAAATTCTCCAATTTACTAATTAAATTTTTTTCAACATAATATCTAGAAAATAACTTCATTTTATTACGTTATTTTTTTAAAGGTGGGAGATGTAGTATGTATAAATATAAGCAATACCCACTGCACCAAGAGTACTTAAGAGATACGCACTGTAACACTTTGTTGCATGATTCGAGCTGACCGTAACACGATCAGCCGAGCTCTGCCTTGAAGACCCTAAGTGCGTAAGTCAGCAGATTCCCATGCCTTGACTGCACATATACTACCACTACATACTACCTCTCTTGAGCTAGCCGCTGTCAGCAGCGAGCAGCATATTTATATATAAGAAATACATAAATGCCGGGATTCCCGGCAGCGCAGTTCCTTTAAAGTACATTGTTAGATATAAGCGAATTCAATTGAATAGAGAGATGTCTACAAGACACTTCATACTTTTATTAAACCAAACCAATTAAATAAAGATATACTAAAAACAAAATGAATAAAATACATTTATTATATTTTATGGCGACCGTGAATGATTCAAATGAATAAAATACTTCATAATATTATAATATATTCTTTACCATTTATTAAAGTTATCCTCACTCGAGACCGCTACACCGTCGTGAACACATGAGAACCTAGACGTCCTAACCTTGATCCGTTTTGTATAACTTTCTTCTTCTTTAAGATTGCCCACGAACCACCGCGTAGAACTTGGCTAAATTATATTGTCGGAACACACGCGATCAACCGACCTATCGCCCCCCGCACCCCGTGCCAACTGAGCACGGCAACATCCGCCGAGCGGGCACCGACCTACCTGCCCCCCCCCCGCAACCATCGACTCAGCACGGCGACATCCGCCGGCCGGCCAAGGGAACGCTGACTCTCACCGTGCAATTGGAGCACGGTGAAAACTGCAAGGACTGCAATACTTCGGCCGGCCGCGGGCGCTTACTTCAGCCGGCCGCCGACGTCGACGCTGGGACGGTCACCTACCGAGGCCTGACGGTAATGGAGCAGCTCATGGAAGGGCAGAACTAATTGGACAGGCCAACCGGCATATTCAAAATGTTCTAAAACAAATAAAACCTTATAAAGTAATACCGGATAAAAAAATGGAATCGAAAAAAATGTTGCAAAAAATTACAAGCATTCACCGAGCAAAAAAGAAAAGAAAAAATATGATGATAAATTTCAAAAAACTCACGAAACAAACAAATACTTCATAATATTATAATATATTCTTTACCATTTATTAAAGTTATCCTCACTCGAGACCGCTACACCGTCGTGAACACATGAGAACCTAGTCGTCCTAACCTTGATCCGTTTTGTATAACTTTCTTCTTCTTTAAGATTGCCCGCGAACCACCGCGTAGAACTTGGCTAAATTATATTGTCGGAACACACGCGATCAACCGACCTATCGCCCCCGCACCCCGTGCCAACTGAGCACGGCAACATCCGCCGAGCGGGCACCGACCTACCTGCCCCCCCGCAACCATCGACTCAGCACGGCGACATCCGCCGGCCGGCCAAGGGAACGCTGACGCTCACCGTGCAATTGCAAGGACTGCAATACTTCAGCCGGCCGCGGACGCTTACTTCAGCCGGCCGCCGACGTCGACGCTGGGACGGTCACCTACCGAGGCCTGACGGTAATGGAGCAGCTCATGGAAGGGCAGAACTAATTGGACAGGCCAACCGGCATATTCAAAATGTTGTAAAACAAATAAAAGCTTATAACGTAATACCGGATAAAAAAAGGAATCGAAAAAATGTTGCAAAAAATTACAAGCATTCACTGAGCAAAAAGAAAAGAAAAAATATGATGAAACAAACTAATAAAAAACACACACACACACGTACAAATTCGATTCCCGCCTGTCCCATGAAATAGTTGTCTTTGCATCACACTAAAGTCTTTTTTTTCTTCCATTAGAATCTGCTCGTTGTAAGTGACCTGATACTCAAATTAACGTAGAATTTAATAATTAAAAAACTTAACCATCACTCTGCTTGTAACTCTTTCCCATCTGTTTAAATCGATTTGTTAGTATGGACGAAATGAAGGAAGCTCTGACTAAATTTGAGGCTACTCTAGCTTTGTTTCTTGGCCAGATGGCCGATGTTAAAGCAGATGTAAAGAAAGTTAGTGACAAGGTGGTGAGCGTAGAGGAGGCTCGGGAAAAAGTTAACTCCCGCCCGCACGGAGTATTAATTAAAAGAGATTGCTTGATTGCGAGGCTGGTGGCTACGACTCTTGGATGGGTAGAGCGGAAACCATTCTGAAAGACTACGAGATAATCAAAGAAAGACCTCTCTATCGTTCCATAGTCGTTAGCATTAGGCAGAAGATTAGGGGTAATGCGTAGACAGCCCTTCTGTCATACAACGAGGCAAAGGACGATTGGTCCGAAATAAAACGCGTCCTAATGCTCCAATACGCCGATAAGCGAGATCTGCGCACACTAGAATACCATATGGGTCAAATGACCCAGGGGGCGAAGACAGTGGAAGCCTTTTACTCGGGAATAAATGCTCATTTTGCCTTGATAACACGCTGCCTTAAAAACGGTAACCAAAGCCCGGTAATTACTGCGCTGGTCGAAATTTATAGGGACAGAGCCTTGGATGTTTTCAACAGAGGCCTGAGCGGTGACCTCTCTAAGCTACTAGTAATTCGCGGCCCAAAAAATTTGCGAGAGGCCTACGCAATATGTTTAGAGTTGCACAATCTTGCCTCAATGAATAATGTCACTTACTCTAGTAAGTTTTCATCCTCTCAGCCTTACCGTCAAAAGTACTTTTGGCCCCAATCTAACTACTCTTCTTACAATAACCAATACCAGTATCAAGACGCAGGCAGGAATTCTCAGTCCCCGCAGATATTCGATCCCCGATCGATCAAAATGGAGCCCCATCAGTCTGGCTACTCCTATCGTTCAAACCAGGGTAACAATAATAAAAGCGTTAAACGCAGTCCCAGCACCTCTTCTAATCTTAACCATTTTCGGAAATCCCAAAGTACCAATTAACTGCTGTCCCATCCTCGGGTGAACCAGCATGAGGAAAAATCCTTCGGTGAGGCTTATTATGATGAAGCCCTACCAGACAATCAGGCTGGTCACCAACCTCACATGGAGGCTGGTAGTACTGGCGCAGCAAATTTTATGGCCGACGCCTCTCTAGCGTTCCATACATAGAGTATGGCGTGAAAGATGGGGCTAAGCTACAGTTTCTAATAGACACTGTCGCGAATAAGAACTTCATTAGCCCCTTAGATAGCCGAGGGATGCTTGCCCTTGTCGAAACCCTTCCCGGTTCAGGGCAGATAAAAATAACACATCAACTAAACGGACCATTCTTCAGCCCCATAGGCAATGACTCTCCGGTCATCTTCTTCGTTCTTGCCAGTTTAACTGCCTTCCATGGCATTATTGGGGACGACACTTTGTAGTTTCTTTAAAAAATTAATGAATGAAAAAACGATGCTTTAACAATAGCACCAGGGGTAAAAATTACGCTACTTGCCATGCCTTCCTTGAATAATCGATAGTTAATCGATAATAGATAGCTAATCGATAGCGAACACCCAGTAGAAGCGAGGGAATGCCTCGAATCCCTAATTTTTGAATTCTCCACTATTTATGAGCCACTTTCGCCAGGCGAGGCCGTGTTCGATCTTAAAAAAATCAGGTCGACGAGCTCCTGCGCGAGGGAATAATCAGGCCCTCCAAGAGAACCTACAATTCCCCGGTATGGGTAGTCCCGAAAAGCCCAAGCCCAAGGCGAAAAAACAATACCGAAAGGTGATAGATTTCAAGCGTCTCAACGCAGTCACCATCTCCGACACCTATCCAATCCCTGATCTACCTTGTCCAGTCTTGGGGAAGCCAAACTATTTACCACTCTTGACTTAACGTACGGGTTCCACCAGATTCATATGAAGGAATCCGACATACCCAAAACTGCATTCTCTACTCTGAACGGGAAATACGAGTTTCTGCGCCTGGCATTCGGGTATATATATATCAATATATATTATTGTCTTTATTAAAGAGTACGAGTCTCACTGGCATAACCATCGCGCCGTTTTTGAAAAATTGAGACAGGCCAAGTTGCAAGTGAATTTTGAAAAGACGCAGTTTCTGCGCACCCAGGTCGAATTTCTGGGTTATGTTGTAACGGAGGATGGGATCTGCGCAGATGGAAAGAAAGTAAAAGCCGTAAAAGAAATGCCTCCACCCACAAATTTGAAGGAACTTATAAGTTTCCTAGGAATGACATCTTATTATAGGAAATTTATCTGCGATTACGCTAAAATCGCTAAACCTCTGACGAACCTCACAAGGGGGGAGCATTCTCAGGTCAAGGCATCTCAATCCAAGAATATATTAATTTCGCTTGAAGAAGAAGGCGTGCAAGCCGTCGACGACTTGAAAACCATTCTTACCTCTTCAGAAGTTTTGGCATTCCCAGACTTTAATAAACATTTCCATTTGACAACCGATGCTTCAAATTATGCAATAGGAGCCACTCTCTCTCTCTTGAACAAAACGGAGGAAAACCACGCAGTGATCGAGAAATAAATACTAGCGATAGTATGGGCCCTCGATAATTTACGATCCTATCTCTATGGCGCCGCGTCAATTATAGTTTATACCTATCACCAACCCCTAACCTTTTCATTATGCAATTGGAACTACAATTCTAAGTTCAAAGGCTGGAAAGCGCGCATAGAAGAATACAACTGCGAGCTTATTTACAAGCCGGGCAAATCCAATGTGGTTGCTGATGCTCTTTCTCGAATCGTCTCGAATGTAAACTACCTTAATGCCGACACATCCTCAACTTCAACAACAGACTCCGTTGCTACCGTTCACAGTGAGGTTCAAGACGCATCGGACTCAATTCCTCACGTGGAAGCCCCTATTAGGCATATTCCAGCCTTGCGAAACCCCACACACGGGCTACGTACGTCACCTGATTCCCATTGATTCCACACTAAATTTGCTACCCTGTTTGATGAAATACTTGAATTCCTGACGGCAACTTATAGTCTCTGCAAGAGTGCTACCGGGAGAACTTCCCGGGGTTCAAACTTCGCATTACGAAAAGGTAAATTCGGAGCATTCTAGGGCCCTTGGAAAAGTTTTATTTCTCCAGAAAGGCCAGCCGCATTAGGTCGTTGGTCTCTTCTTACCGGGCTTGTAAAATGTTTAAATATGATAGACACCCGGCCAAGCCGGAATTGCAACTAACCCCTATCCCTAATTCAACATGCGAAATCCTGCACATTGACCTTTTTACGATCGAGAAGCTCAAATTCCTGAGCTGCATCGATAAATTCTCAAAATTTGCATCATTTTTCCCGATAGAATCAAAGTCGGCAGTCCATCTCCGCGAGAGGCTGACCGAAGTTCTGCATTATTTCACAGCACCAGAAACAATAGTCTCAGACAATAAAAGGGGTCTACTCTGCCCCATAAAGCTTAACTATTTACAATCTCTCGGAATAACCGTTTATTACACACCCTCTCAAAAGAGTGAAGTGAACGGCCAGGTTAAAAGATTCCACTCAACCTTTCTCGAAATATATCGGTGTCTAAAAAAAAACGACAACCGTAACCTGAAACTAACCGAGTTGGTTTTTATTGCCGTAGACCGATATAACAATTCTGTCCATTAGGTGACGAACCGCAAACCAGTCGACATCTTCCTCAATAGAACTTTCAGAATAAATTATCAGGGGCTGACCAATTTTAATGAACAGACGCAGGAAGACATAAGGGGCTTACTCTTGCATAAACAGAAAATGTCAACCGATAGGCTCAATAAAAACAGAAATAAGCCGTTACAATATAATCAGGGGGACACTGTCTTTGTCTCTAATAAACAGTTCAAGAGCAAAGATAAACATCGATTCAAACCAGAGGAGGTAGAAGATAATGGTAGAGTCACGGTCAAAACTAGATCAGGAAAATTTTTCTTTAAGTCTCACATAAAAAGTTGAAGACGACTGCGCTGAAAACGTTTCCTTGAAGCGGACCCCCCCCATTCACGGTTTCAAAAAATCGATTTTTTAGTTTTATTTAATTCGAACTTATTCAAGAATGTTCCTTTAAAATTTCAAGTGAAAATTTCAAAAACTTTTGAAGATATAACCGATTTATTGTGGAAGCGTCAGGCGACGGCGAGCGCTTTTCAAAACTTTAAACGCGTTTTTTACTATATGTCAATGGAATATTTTAATTAATAGAAAAACAGAAAAATAAATGTTTTTTCAATAATATTTTTTAATTTTAGAGCTATATGATCTAGATTTCCGATTTTAATTTAATTAAAACTATAATATTTACTATAATATTTAAATATTACCGAATCCCAAAGAACAAAAAAATTAAAAACAACAAAGTTATACTTTTTAAAATTTTTTTATTCGGTTGATTTCTACGGGAGATATATGATGAAGTGTCCGGCTCGTTCCGACATATATACCACGTGCAATAGAAAGATAACTTTTGGTAAGGTTTTAAGCAGATAGTTTTAAAACTGAGGGACCAGTTGGACCTAAGTGCATAAGTCAGCAGATTCCCATGCCTTGACTGCACATATACTACCACTACATACTACCTCTCTTGAGCTAGCCGCTGTCAGCAGCGAGCAGCATATTTATATATAAGAAATACATAAATGCCGGGATTCCCGGCAGCGCAGTTGCTTTAAAATACATTGTTAGATATAAGCGAATTCAATTGAATAGAGAGATGTCTACAAGACACTTCATACTTTTATTAAACCAAACCAATTAAATAAAGATATACTAAAAACAAAATGAATAAAATACATTTATTATATTTTATGGCGACCGTGAATGATTCAAATGAATAAACTACTTCATAATATTATAATATATTCTTTACTATTTATTAAAGTTATCCTCACTCGAGACCGCTACACCGTCGTGAACACATGAGAACCTAGACGTCCTAACCTTGATGCGTTTTGTATAACTTTCTTCTTCTTTAAGATTGCCCGCGAACCACCGCGTAGAACTTGGCTAAATTATATTGTCGGAACACACACGATCAACCGACCTATCACCCCCCGCACCCCGTGCCAACCGAGCACGGCAACATCCGCCGAGCGGGCACCGACCTACTCGGGAATAAATGCTCATTTTGCCCTGATAACACGCTGCCTTAAAAACGGTAACCAAAACCCGGTAATTACTGCGCTGGTCGAAATTTATAGGGACAGAGCCTTGGATGTTTTCAACAGAGGCCTGAGCGGTGACCTCTCTAAGCTACTAGTAATTCGCGGCCCAAAAAATTTGCGAGAGGCCTACGCAATATGTTTAGAGTTGCACAATATTGCCTCAATGAATAATGTCACTTACTCTAGTAAGTTTTCATCCTCTCAGCGTTACCGTCAAAAGTACTTTTGGCCCCAATCTAACTACTCTTCTTATAATAACCAATACCAGTATCAAGACGCAGGCAGGAATTCTCAGTCCCCGCAGATATTCGATCCCCGATCGATCAAAATGGAGCCCCATCAGTCTGCCTACTCCTATCGTTCAAACCAGGGTAACAATAATAAAAGCGTTAAACGCAGCCCCAGCACCTCTTCTAATCTTAACCATTTTCGGAAATCCCAAAGTACCAATTAACTGCTGTCCCATCCTCGGGTGAACCAGCATGAGGAAAAATCCTTCGGTGAGGCTTATTATGATGAAGCCCTACCAGACAATCAGGCTGGTCACCAACCTCACATGGAGGCTGGTAGTACTGGCGCAGCAAATTTTATGGCCGACGCCTCTCTAGCGTTCCATACATATAGTATGGCGTGAAAGATGGGGCTAAGCTACAGTTTCTAATAGACACTGTCGCGAATAAGAACTTCATTAGCCCCTTAGATAGCCGAGGGATGCTTGCCCTTGTCGAAACCCTTCCCGGTTCAGGGCAGATAAAAATAACACATCAACTAAACGGACCATTCTTCAGCCCCATAGGCAATGACTCTCAGGTCATCTTCTTCGTTCTTGCCAGTTTAACTGCCTTCCATGGCATTATTGGGGACGACACCTTGTAGTTTCTTAAAAAAATTAATGAGAGAAAAAACGATGCTTTAACAATAGCACCAGGGGTAAAAATTACGCTACTTGCCATGCCTTCCTTGAATAATTGATAGTTAATCGATAATCGATAGCTAATCGATAGCGAACACCCAGTAGAAGCGAGGGAATGCCTCGAATCCCTAATTTTTGAATTCTCCACTATTTTTGAACCACTTTCGCCAGGCGAGGCCGTGTTCGATCTTAAAAAA
This sequence comes from Drosophila carrolli, assembly GCA_018152295.1. Lineage (NCBI taxonomy): Eukaryota > Metazoa > Arthropoda > Insecta > Diptera > Drosophilidae > Drosophila > Drosophila carrolli. Next base: position 1,653,345 of record JAECXJ010000183.1, on the reverse strand, counting down.
ATCAGGTCGACGAGCTCCTGCGCGAGGGAATAATCAGGCCCTCCAAGAGAACCTACAATTCCCCGGTATGGGTAGTCCCGAAAAAGCCCAAGCCCAAGGGGGAAAAGCAATACCGAAAGGTGATAGATTTCAAGCGTCTCAACGCAGTCACCATCTCCGACACCTATCCAATCCCTTATATAACATCTACCTTGTCCAGTCTTGGTGAAGCCAAACTATTTACCACTCTTGACTTAACGTACGGGTTCCACCAGATTCATATGAAGGAATCCGACATACCCAAAACTGCATTCTCTACTCTGAACGGGAAATACGAGTTTCTGCGCCTGGCATTCGGGTATATATATATCAATATATATTATTGTCTTTATTAAAGAGTACGAGTCTCACTGGCATAACCATCGCGCCGTTTTTGAAAAATTGAAACAGGCCAAGTTGCAAGTGAATTTTGAAAAGACGCAGTTTCTGCGCACCCATGTCGAATTTCTGGGTTATGTTGTAACGGAGGATGGGATCTGCGCAGATGGAAAGAAAGTAAAAGCCGTAAAAGAAATGCTTCCACCCACAAATTTGAAGGAACTTATAAGTTTCCTAGGAATGACCTCTTATTTTAGGAAATTTATCTGCGATTACGCTAAAATCGCTAAACCTCTGACGAACCTCACAAGGGGGAGCATTCTCAGGTCAAGGCATCTCAATCCAAGAATATATTAATTTCGCTTGAAGAAGAAGGCGTGCAAGCCGTCGACGTCTTGAAAACCATTCTTACCTCTTCAGAAGTTTTGGCATTCCCAGACTTTAATAAACATTTCCATTTGACAACCGATGCTTCAAATTATGCAATAGGAGCCGCTCTCTCTCTCTCTGAACAAAACGGAAGAAAACCACGCAGTGATCGAGAAATAAATGCTAGCGATAGTATGGGCCCTCGATAATTTACGATCCTATCTCTATGGCGCCGCGTCAATTATAGTTTATACCTATCACCAACCCCTAACCTTTTCATTATGCAATTGGAACTACAATTCTAAGTTCAAAGGCTGGAAAGCGCGCATAGAAGAACTGCGAGCTTATTTACAAGCCGGGCAAATCCAATGTGGTTGCTGATGCTCTTTCTTGAATCATCTCGAATGTAATCTACCTTAATGCCGACACATCCTCAACTTCAACAACAGACTCCGTTGCTACCGTTCACAGTGAGGTTCAAGACGCATCGGACTCAATTCCTCACGTGGAAGCCCCTATTAGGCATATTCCAGCCTTGCGAAACCCCACACACGGGCTACGTACGTCACCTGATTCCCATTGATTCCACACTAAATTTGCTACCCTGTTTGATGAAATACTTGAATTCCTGACAGCAACTTATAGTCTCTGCAAGAGTGCTACCGGGAGAACTTCCCGGGGTTCAAACTTCGCATTACGAAAAGGTTGGCAACCAATGTAGCGGACGAAGTAGAGACGAGTAGAATAATAAATTCGGAGCATTCTAGGGCCCACAGAAATCTAAAATAGATGAAGTTACAGATCTTGGAAAAGTTTTATTTCTCCAGAATGGCCAGCCGCATTAGGTCGTTGGTCTCTTCTTGCCGGGCTTGTAAAATGTTTAAATATGATAGGCACCCGGCCAAGCCGGAATTGCAACTAACCCCTATCCCTAATTCAACATGCGAAATCCTGCACATTGACCTTTTTACGATCGAGAAGCTCAAATTCCTGAGCTGCATCGATAAATTCTCAAAATTTGCATCATTTTTCCCGATAGAATCAAAGTCGGCAGTCCATCTCCGCGAGAGGCTGACCGAAGTTCTGCATTATTTCACAGCACCAGAAACAATAGTCTCAGACAATAAAAGGGGTCTACTCTGCCCCATAAAGCTTAACTATTTACAATCTCTCGGAATAACCGTTTATTACACACCCTCTCAAAAGAGTGAAGTGAACGGCCAGGTTAAAAGATTCCACTCAACCTTTCTCGAAATATATCGGTGTCTAAAAAAAAACGACAACCGTAACCTGAAACTAACCGAGTTGGTTTTTATTGCCGTAGACCGATATAACAACTCTGTCCATTAGGTGACGAACCGCAAACCAGTCGACATCTTCCCCAAGAGAACTTTCAGAATAAATTATCAGGGGCTGACCAATTTTAAGGAACAGACGCAGGAAGACATAAGGGGCTTACTCTTGCATAAACAGAAAATGTCAACCGATAGGCTCAATAAAAACAGAAATAAGCCGTTACAATATAATCAGGGGGACACTGTCTTTGTCTCTAATAAACAGTTCAAGAGCAAAGATAAACATCGATTCAAACCAGAGGAGGTAGAAGATAATGGTAGAGTCACGGTCAAAACTAGATCAGGAAAAATTTTCTTTAAGTCTCACATAAAAAGTTGAAGACGACTGCGCTGAAAACGTTTCACAAATCCTTGAAGGGGACCCCCCCCATTCACGGTTTCAAAAAATCGATTTTTTAGTTTTATTTAATTCGAACTTATTCAAGAATGTTCCTTTAAAATTTCAAGTGAAAATTTCAAAAACTTTTGAAGATATAACCGATTTATTGTGGAAGCGTCAAGCGACGGCGAGCGCTTTTCAAAACTTTAAACGCGTTTTTTACTATATGTCAATGGAATATTTTAATTAATAGAAAAACAGAAAAATAAATGTTTTTTCAATAATATTTTTTAATTTTTAGAGCTATATGATATAGATTTCCGATTTTAATTTAATTAAAACCGTTATACTATAATATTTAAATATTACCGAATCCCAAAGAACAAAAAAATTAAAAACAACAAAGTTATACTTTTTAAAATTTTTTTATTCGGTTGATTCCTACGGGAGATATATGATGAAGTGTCCGGCTCGTTCCGACATATATACCACGTGCAATAGAAAGATAACTTTTGGTAAGGTTTTAAGCAGATAGTTTTAAAACTGAGGGACCAGTTGGACCTAAGTGCATAAGTCAGCAGATTCCCATGCCTTGACTGCACATATACTACCACTACATACTACCTCTCTTGAGCTAGCCGCTGTCAGCAGCGAGCAGCATATTTATATACAGTCAACACAATATTTATTCGGACACCCGTGATTTTCAATTTGATTCATTAATAACTCAACAAAAACGTAACGAAAACGAACAATTTATATTTCATCGTGAAGGTTAACTTTCTTAGAATATATTTTAGCAAAAAAATAAGGAACTTTCAACAGTAAAATTAGATATTTTCTTAAATGAACTTGAAAAGTCATAATTTTACGCACAGAAATTATTCGTACACTTCATATAATATTAAAAAACATATATCTTGATGTTTTAATATTTTTAATATTTGGTGGGTCCTCCACTAACATCAATGACAGCTTGTAAGCGTCGACCCATGCTTTTTACCAAGTTTCTTGTCCCATTAGCGATAATTTGACCCCATTCAGCCATCAATGCAGTTTTTAAGGACTCCCTGGACGAAATGACGTGCTTCCGAATCCTTTTCTCAAGAATATCTCACACATGTTCTATGAGATTTAAATCAGGTGTGATATAAAAAGCCACTCTTGCACCAAAGACGAAGAATGTTGTCTTGTTAAAACAACAATGTCTTCGGATCTAGACCAAGTTTTATATCAATTGGAATCAAATTTTCGCTTAAAACGTTTTTGTACATATTCTTATTAATTTTGTCGTCAATAAAGACCATTTGACCGACTTCTCCTGCCGATACACACCCCCAAATCATTACAATCCCGCCACCATGCTAAACAGTTGAAATTAAGTTCTTCTCATTCATGGCTTCATTTGGTTTCCTCCACACTTTCGAGGGCCCATAGTGTCCAAATATGTAAAATTTGGATTCGTCTCTAAAAACTACGTTCTCCCAAAACGAATCCGGTTAGTTATAAGCAGTTTTCCAAACTCCAAACGTTTTTTTTTGTTGATGGCAGAAATTAATTGCTTTCGACGAGCAACTCTGCCATGTAAACCAGCCTTGTACAGGTAGTTTCGGATGGTTTGGGCCCAAACTTTTTTTATTTTCGCTTGATCTACATTCTTTTGAATTGTTGTAGATGTTGTTTTCGAATTTTTTAGGACTGTAGACATAAATTTCCGTCCTTCACGTGAATACAGAATCTTAGACCTTCTAGCTTTCTTGTGATTTGAAGCTCATTATTCCGTTTTTAAGTATTTTTGGATTATACTATGTATTGTGGAAGGCGATTTTCCATTAATACGACCGATTTCACGATAACTACGATTTTTCAAAAATTAATTTAAGATAATTTTTCGAAAATATAGTGACAAATCTTGAACTCCCTCCATTTTTACCAATCCTATCAAAAAAACCCATAAAAACTAACAAAAAACAAAAAAAAAATCACGTCGAAAATTACTCCGAAGTAATTTCAACTAAGCTACTTTAAAAAGAATAGCCGATTACCGTTGAGTTCAGAAATAAACACAATAAATGAGAAATGTACGAATAATTTTTGTGCAACATTTTAGCAATTTTTTTGCTTTTCTTTCAATATTTTTAAGGCTAATTTAAAAAATTACACTTTTGTTTGTGTAATGTCTTCTGAAAATCACTGTTTCTCTGATACGCACAAAAAAACCTGCTAAAATGACGAAAATTCCGGCAAATAAGCTGTTAAACTTGATAATAAACAGTGTCCGAATAAATTCTGTGCTGACTGTATAAGAAATACATAAATGCCGGGATTCCCGGCAGCGCAGTTGCTTTAAAGTACATTGTTAGATATAAGCGAATTCAATTGAATAGAGAGATGTCTACAAGACACTTCATACTTTTATTAAACCAAACCAATTAAATAAAGATATACTAAAAACAAAATGAATAAAATACATTTATTATATTTTATGGCGACCGTGAATGATTCAAATGAATAAAATACTTCATAATATTATAATATATTCTTTACCATTTATTAAAGTTATTTTCACTCGAGACCGCTACACCGTCGTGAACACATGAGAACCTAGTCGTACTAACCTTGATCCGTTTTGTATAACTTTCTTCTTCTTTAAGATTGCCCGCGAACCACCGCGTAGAACTTGGCTAAATTATATTGTCGGAACACACGCGATCAACCGACCTATCGCCCCCCGCACCCCGTGCCAACTGAGCACGGCAACATCCGCCGAGCGGGCACCGACCTACCTGCCCCCCCCGCAACCATCGACTGAGCACGGCGACATCCGCCGGCCGGCCAAGGGAACGCTGACGCTCACCGTGCAATTGCAAGGACTGCAATACTTCAGCCGGCCGCGGACGCTTACTTCAGCCGGCCGCCGACGTCGACGCTGGGACGGTCACCTACCGAGGCCTGACGGTAATGGAGCAGCTCATGGAAGGGCAGAACTAATTGGACAGGCCAACCGGCATATTCAAAATGTTGTAAAACAAATAAAAGCTTATAACGTATTACCGGATAAAAAAAAGGAATCGAAAAAAATGTTGCAAAAAATTACAAGCATTCACCGAGCAAAAAAGAAAAGAAAAAATATGATGAAACAAACAAATAAAAAAACACACACACACACGTACAAATTCGATTCCCGCCTGTCCCATGAAATAGTTGTCTTTGCATCACACTAAAGTCTTTTTTTTCTTCCATTAGAATCTGCTCGTTGTAAGTGACCTGATATCAAATTAACGTAGAATTTAATAATTAAAAAACTTAACCATCACTCTGCTTGTAACTCTTTCCCATCTGTTTGAATCGATTTGTTAGTATGGACGAAATGAAGGAAGCTCTGACTAAATTTGAGGCTACTCTAGCTCGGGAATAAATGCTCATTTTGCCCTGATAACACGCTGCCTTAAAAACGGTAACCAAAACCCGGTAATTACTGCGCTGGTCGAAATTTATAGGGACAGAGCCTTGGATGTTTTCAACAGAGGCCTGAGCGGTGACCTCTCTAAGCTACTAGTGATTCGCGGCCCAAAAAATTTGCGAGAGGCCTACGCAATATGTTTAGAGTTGCACAATCTTGCCTCAATGAATAATGTCACTTACTCTAGTAAGTTTTCATCCTCTCAGCCTTACCGTCAAAAGTACTTTTGGCCCCAATCTAACTACTCTTCTTATAATAACCAATACCAGTATCAAGACGCAGGCAGGAATTCTCAGTCCCCGCAGATATTCGATCTCCGATCGATCAAAATGGAGCCAGTCTGACTACTCCTATCGTTCAAACCAGGGTAACAATAATAAAAGCGTTAAACGCAGCCCCAGCACCTCTTCTAATCTTAACCATTTTCGGAAATCCCAAAGTACCAATTAACTGCTGTCCCATCCTCGGGTGAACCAGCATAAGGAAAAATCCTTCGGTGAGGCTTATTATGATGAAGCCTTACCAGACAAACAGGCTGGTCACCAACCTCACATGGAGGCTGGTAGTACTGGCGCAGCAAATTTTATGGCCGACGCCTCTCTAGCGTTCCATACATATAGTATGGCGTGAAAGATGGGGCTAAGCTACAGTTTCTAATAGACACTGTCGCGAATAAGAACTTCATTAGCCCCTTAGATAGCCGAGGGATGCTTGCCCTTGTCGAAACCCTTCCCGGTTCAGGGCAGATAAAAATAACACATTAACTAAACGGACCATTCTTCAGCCCCATAGGCAATGACTCTCCGGTCATCTTCTTCGTTCTTGCCAGTTTAACTGCCTTCCATGGCATTATTGGGGACGACACCTTGTAGTTTCTTAAAAAAATTAATGATAGAAAAAACGATGCTTTAACAATAGCACCAGGGGTAAAAATTACGCTACTTGCCATGCCTTCCTTGAATAATCGATAGTTAATCGATAATAGATAGCTAATCGATAGCGAACACCCAGTAGAAGCGAGGGAATGCCTCGAATCCCTAATTTTTGAATTCTCCACTATTTTTGAACCACTTTCGCCAGGCGAGGCCGTGTTCGATCTTAAAAAAATCAGGTCGACGAGCTCCTGCGCGAGGAAATAATCAGGCCCTCCAAGAGAACCTACAATTCCCCGGTATGGGTAGTCCCGAAAAGCCCAAGCCCAAGGGGGAAAAGCAATACCGAAAGGTGATAGATTTCAAGCGTCTCAACGCAGTCACCATCTCCGACACCTATCCAATCCCTGATATAACATCTACCTTGTCCAGTCTTGGGGAAGCCAAACTATTTACCACTCTTGACTTAACGTACGGGTTCCACCAGATTCATATGAAGGAATCCGACATACCCAAAACTGCATTCTCTACTCTGAACGGGAAATACGAGTTTCTGCGCCTGGCATTCGGGTATATATATCAATATATATTATTGTCTTTATTAAAGAGTACGAGTCTCACTGGCATAACCATCGCGCCGTTTTTGAAAAATTGAGACAGGCTAAGTTGCAAGTGAATTTTGAAAAGACGCAGTTTCTGCGCACCCAGGTCGAATTTCTGGGTTATGTTGTAACGGAGGATGGGATCTGCGCAGATGGAAAGAAAGTAAAAGCCGTAAAAGAAATGCCTCCAACCACAAATTTGAAGGAGCTAGCCGCTGTCAGCAGCGAGCAGCATATTTATATATAAGAAATACATAAATGCCGGGATTCCCGGCAGCGCAGTTGCTTTAAAGTACATTGTTAGATATAAGCGAATTCAATTGAATAGAGAGATGTCTACAAGACACTTCATACTTTTATTAAACCAAACCAATTAAATAAAGATATACTAAAAACAAAATGAATAAAATACATTTATTATATTTTATGGCGACCGTGAATGATTCAAATGAATAAAATACTTCATAATATTATAATATATTCTTTACCATTTATTAAAGTTATTTTCACTCGAGACCGCTACACCGTCGTGAACACATGAGAACCTAGTCGTACTAACCTTGATCCGTTTTGTATAACTTTCTTCTTCTTTAAGATTGCCCGCGAAGCACCGCGTAGAACTTGGCTAAATTATATTGTCGGAACACACGCGATCAACCGACCTATCGCCCCCCGCACCCCGTGCCAACTGAGCACGGCAACATCCGCCGAGCGGGCACCGACCTACCTGGAAGGGCAGAACTAATTGGACAGGCCAACCGGCATATTCAAAATGTTCTAAAACAAATAAAAGCTTATAACGTAATACCGGATAAAAAAAAGGAATCGAAAAAAATGTTGCAAAAAATTACAAGCATTCACCGAGCAAAAAAGAAAAGAAAAAATATGATGAAACAAACAAATAAAAAAACACACACACACACGTACAAATTCGATTCCCGCCTGTCCCATGAAATAGTTGTCTTTGCATCACACTAAAGTCTTTTTTTCTTCCATTAGAATCTGCTCGTTGTAAGTGACCTGATATCAAATTAACGTAGAATTTAATAATTAAAAAACTTAACCATCACTCTGCTTGTAACTCTTTCCCATCTGTTTGAATCGATTTGTTAGTATGGACGAAATGAAGGAAGCTCTGACTAAATTTGAGGCTACTCTAGCTCGGGAATAAATGCTCATTTTGCCCTGATAACACGCTGCCTTAAAAACGGTAACCAAAACCCGGTAATTACTGCGCTGGTCGAAATTTATAGGGACAGAGCCTTGGATGTTTTCAACAGAGGCCTGAGCGGTGACCTCTCTAAGCTACTAGTGATTCGCGGCCCAAAAAATTTGCGAGAGGCCTACGCAATATGTTTAGAGTTGCACAATCTTGCCTCAATGAATAATGTCACTTACTCTAGTAAGTTTTCATCCTCTCAGCCTTACCGTCAAAAGTACTTTTGGCCCCAATCTAACTACTCTTCTTATAATAACCAATACCAGTATCAAGACGCAGGCAGGAATTCTCAGTCCCCGCAGATATTCGATCTCCGATCGATCAAAATGGAGCCAGTCTGACTACTCCTATCGTTCAAACCAGGGTAACAATAATAAAAGCGTTAAACGCAGCCCCAGCACCTCTTCTAATCTTAACCATTTTCGGAAATCCCAAAGTACCAATTAACTGCTGTCCCATCCTCGGGTGAACCAGCATAAGGAAAAATCCTTCGGTGAGGCTTATTATGATGAAGCCTTACCAGACAAACAGGCTGGTCACCAACCTCACATGGAGGCTGGTAGTACTGGCGCAGCAAATTTTATGGCCGACGCCTCTCTAGCGTTCCATACATATAGTATGGCGTGAAAGATGGGGCTAAGCTACAGTTTCTAATAGACACTGTCGCGAATAAGAACTTCATTAGCCCCTTAGATAGCCGAGGGATGCTTGCCCTTGTCGAAACCCTTCCCGGTTTAGGGCAGATAAAAAAATAACACATCAACTAAACGGACCATTCTTCAGCCCCATAGGCAATGACTCTCCGGTCATCTTCTTCGTTCTTGCCAGTTTAACTGCCTTCCATGGCATTATTGGGGACGACACTTTGTAGTTTCTTTAAAAAATTAATGAATGAAAAAACGATGCTTTAACAATAGCACCAGGGGTAAAAATTACGCTACTTGCCATGCCTTCCTTGAATAATCGATAGTTAATCGATAATCGATAGCTAATCGATAGCGAACACCCTGTAGAAGCGAGGGAATGCCTCGAATCCCTAATTTTTGAATTCTCCACTATTTATGAGCCACTTTCGCCAGGCGAGGCCGTGTTCGATCTTAAAAAATCAGGTCGACGAGCTCCTGCGCGAGGGAATAATCAGGCCCTCCAAGAGAACCTACAATTCCCCGGTATGGGTAGTCCCGAAAAAGCCCAAGCCCAAGGGGGAAAAGCAATACCGAAAGGTGATAGATTTCAAGCGTCTCAACGCAGTCACCATCTCCGACACCTATCCAATCCCTGATATAACATCTACCTTGTCCAGTCTTGGGGAAGCCAAACTATTTACCACTCTTGACATAACGTACAATTTTCCACCAGATTCATATGAAGGAATCCGACATACCCAAAACTGCATTCTCTACTCTGCACGGGAAATACGAGTTTCTGCGCCTGGCATTCGGGTATATATATATAAATATATATTATTGTCTTTATTAAAGAGTACGAGTCTCACTGGCATAACCATCGCGCCGTTTTTGAAAAATTGAGACAGGCCAAGTTGCAAGTGAATTTTGAAAAGACGCAGTTTCTGCGCACCCAGGTCGAATTTCTGGGTTATGTTGTAACGGAGGATGGGATCTGCGCAGATGGAAAGAAAGTAAAAGCCGTAAAAGAAATGCCTCCACCCACAAATTTGAAGGAACTTATAAGTTTCCTAGGAATGACCTCTTATTATAGGAAATTTATCTGCGATTACGCTAAAATCGCTAAACCTCTGACGAACCTCACAAGGGGGAGCATTCTCAGGTCAAGGCATCTCAATCCAAGAATATATTAATTTCGCTTGAAGAAGAAGGCGTGCAAGCCGTCGACGTCTTGAAAACCATTCTTACCTCTTCAGAAGTTTTGGCATTCCCAGACTTTAATAAACATTTCCATTTGACAACCAATGCTTCAAATTATGCAATAGGAGCCGCTCTCTCTCTCTGAACAAAACGGAAGAAAACCACGCAGTGATCGAGAAATAAATGCTAGCGATAGTATGGGCCCTCGATAATTTACGATCCTATCTCTATGGCGCCGCGTCAATTATAGTTTATACCTATCACCAACCCCTAACCTTTTCATTATGCAATTGGAACTACAATTCTAAGTTCAAAGGCTGGAAAGCGCGCATAGAAGAACTGCGAGCTTATTTACAAGCCGGGCAAATCCAATGTGGTTGCTGATGCTCTTTCTTGAATCATCTCGAATGTAATCTACCTTAATGCCGACACATCCTCAACTTCAACAACAGACTCCGTTGCTACCGTTCACAGTGAGGTTCAAGACGCATCGGACTCAATTCCTCACGTGGAAGCCCCTATTAGGCATATTCCAGCCTTGCGAAACCCCACACACGGGCTACGTACGTCACCTGATTCCCATTGATTCCACACTAAATTTGCTACCCTGTTTGATGAAATACTTGAATTCCTGACAGCAACTTATAGTCTCTGCAAGAGTGCTACCGGGAGAACTTCCCGGGGTTCAAACTTCGCATTACGAAAAGGTTGGCAACCAATGTAGCGGACGAAGTAGAGACGAGTAGAATAATAAATTCGGAGCATTCTAGGGCCCACAGAAATCTAAAATAGATGAAGTTACAGATCTTGGAAAAGTTTTATTTCTCCAGAATGGCCAGCCGCATTAGGTCGTTGGTCTCTTCTTGCCGGGCTTGTAAAATGTTTAAATATGATAGGCACCCGGCCAAGCCGGAATTGCAACTAACCCCTATCCCTAATTCAACATGCGAAATCCTGCACATTGACCTTTTTACGATCGAGAAGCTCAAATTCCTGAGCTGCATCGATAAATTCTCAAAATTTGCATCATTTTTCCCGATAGAATCAAAGTCGGCAGTCCATCTCCGCGAGAGGCTGACCGAAGTTCTGCATTATTTCACAGCACCAGAAACAATAGTCTCAGACAATAAAAGGGGTCTACTCTGCCCCATAAAGCTTAACTATTTACAATCTCTCGGAATAACCGTTTATTACACACCCTCTCAAAAGAGTGAAGTGAACGGCCAGGTTAAAAGATTCTACTCAACCTTTCTCGAAATATATCGGTGTCTAAAAAAAAACGACAACCGTAACCTGAAACTAACCGAGTTGGTTTTTATTGCCGTAGACCGATATAACAACTCTGTCCATTAGGTGACGAACCGCAAACCAGTCGACATCTTCCTCAATAGAACTTTCAGAATAAATTATCAGGGGCTGACCAATTTTAAGGAACAGACGCAGGAAGACATAAGGGGCTTACTCTTGCATAAACAGAAAATGTCAACCGATAGGCTCAATAAAAACAGAAATAAGCCGTTACAATATAATCAGGGGGACACTGTCTTTGTCTCTAATAAACAGTTCAAGAGCAAAAATAAACATCGATTTAAACCAGAGGAGGTAGAAGATAATGGTAGAGTCACGGTCAAAACTAGATCAGGAAAAATTTTCTTTAAGTCTCACATAAAAAGTTGAAGACGACTGCGCTGAAAACGTTTCACAAATCCTTGAAGGGGACCCCCCCCATTCACGGTTTCAAAAAATCGATTTTTTAGTTTTATTTAATTCGAACTTATTCAAGAATGTTCCTTTAAAATTTCAAGTGAAAATTTCAAAAACTTTTGAAGATATAACCGATTTATTGTGGAAGCGTCAAGCGACGGCGAGCGCTTTTCAAAACTTTAAACGCGTTTTTTACTATATGTCAATGGAATATTTTAATTAATAGAAAAACAGAAAAATAAATGTTTTTTCAATAATATTTTTTAATTTTTAGAGCTATATGATATAGATTTCCGATTTTAATTTAATTAAAACCGTTATACTATAATATTTAAATATTACCGAATCCCAAAGAACAAAAAAATTAAAAACAACAAAGTTATACTTTTTAAAATTTTTTTATTCGGTTGATTCCTACGGGAGATATATGATGAAGTGTCCGGCTCGTTCCGACATATATACCACGTGCAATAGAAAGATAACTTTTGGTAAGGTTTTAAGCAGATAGTTTTAAAACTGAGGGACCAGTTGGCGTAGAAACGGACGGACGGACGGAAAGATGGACGGACGGGCAGACGGACATGGCTAGATCGACTCTCCTGGTGATGCTAAGTTTTCTTTTAAATAGATTTTGTTTGTTGAATCCAAAGAAGTAATAATATTATAACAATTTGTGAAGCCCGACCAACTTTAGAAATAATGTTTTATAATTTGATAATGGTTCTCTCTTCAAACTTTTTATTCCCACTGCGCGTATTCTTATTTGCCTTGTTGTCGAAAACGGTGCAAAATTTTTGGGTTGATATAATATGATTATGATATATGTCGCTTAACAGAGCAGGTTTCCAGAGTTGGTTAACATATTTTAAATTAAAAAAAAGGAGCTGTTAATGCCAAGCCGTTTGGGAGTTTAATTAGCGATTTCAGCAGGCTGTGCCCCGCCTCACTGCTATTAGTGGCCATGCATGTTACAGCTTCACAAAGTTAATTAAAAGATTTTTAATTATTATGATAAGAAATACATGAAATGACGATACATCGCCCGCGTTAAAGAACTCTATGTTTTCAATCTAATGGTAATGGAGCAAGATAGTAAACTGCTCTCTTGTGGGTTCCAGATTTAGTCTTTGCGACTGCAAGTCGCGCCTTCCCATCTTTTCCGAAAATCACACCAGTGATGATTCCAAGCAGCCACATATGGTGGCAAGTTGTCATCCTTAATAACGACGACGGCTCCAGTTCTTATGTTCGCAGCTTCCTCAGTCCACTGGGCTCTTTGCAAGCTTGTAAGGTACTCGCGATACCAATCTCGCCAGAAACGCTGCTTGATTGACGATAGGAGTTGCCACGTCTGTAGACAGCTCAGGTTGTCCTTCCTCGAAGCAGGCATGCTACCTGGGGGCACTCGCGAGACCAATCTCGCCAGAAACGCTGCTTGATTGCCGATACGAGTTGCCACCTCTGTAAACAACTCAGGTTATCTTTCGTCGATGCAGGCATGCAATGTAGCTGGTGGCAATGTAGCAAGTGTGGTGCCAACAAGAAAGTGGGCAGGCGTGCTGCAGCTATCAGCGACTAACGGGCGTTATTTCAGCACTGGTTTTACCTCGACGAGTACGGTCGATTTTACCTTCCTTTAAGAGAACGTTGCCGACTGCCTTGATGAGAAGATGCTTAGCTGACTTTACAGCTGCTTTCCACAGAAATGGCGCTCGCGCTAGCATAAGTAACGGTGTTAAGTCGGTATATTTGCAGAGGCTCGTCTCGGCTTTGCCGCCAGACGATCATTTGGAAATCTCGATGAGTCTCTTCTACCATGACTAGACGGTACATTTTTATAATCTCGGCGGTCATAGCAAATGTATGAAACCGAAATCGTAACAAGGTGGAGTATACATATGGCTGGATAGTCGGACCCACCATAAGAAGATCATTCAAAGAGAGTTGTGAGGTTTTTGACGAGGCATCAAATACAACCCACATCTTTGTAAAGGAACTTTGTGGTTTAAGTATGCACTGGTATAATATAAGTAATAAGGCTTGCTGGGAACTTAATTACCTGATTCATCTCCAATACAGTGGGATTAGCGTGCATCCGTCGCTCGAGCGTTAGGAAACGTCTCCTGGCTGTAGCGAATGAGTACTCCAAGCTACTTGTGCTCGATTTGAAGTTCAGGATTACTATGAATCGGCCATATGACTGTCGAATTACTGTATTAGAAAAAACCTTTTCGCATAACGCTTGCTCTGGAGTGAGCAACTGGAATTTTGTCAATGTGAATACTTGTTCGATCTCCCAAAATCTCCGCAGTAGGGAGTTCAATGTCGATGATTCGTTCATCGTCCCTAGCATGCAGCAGGCTGCTGACATTGATGGTCGTATAGGCTTCCTGCTTCCCGAAGATACCCTGCCGAGTTTGACCGCTATGTCAAGTCTATTTTATCTTTATCAAATCGAAAAATATGTCAGCGCCGATAAGAATATCGATCCTCCTAGGGTTGTTAAATATTGGATCTGCAAGGGTAGGTGTTGCGGACTGTTCTGGCTGATATGACGAAATGGATTTTAAAATAATGAAGTCAGACACTATTTCGAAGGAATTGATACGAGAGCAGATAACAGTTTCAACTGCATTGCAATCGGACAAAGAAGAGTTTCCAATGCCTGTTAACTTTTTAGGGATTCAGTATCATCTTAATTGCAAAGTTTTTGCAATTCTTCGTTATAATATTAACCTGCGAGCGCGAGTCTAATAAAACCCTTGCTATCTGCTCTTGTACCCAATGATTTTTGACATCCAGATGAGCAGTGGCTATTAGTACTTGAATACCTCCATTTTGTTGGTCGTGCAGTCGCGACAAATTGAGGACTTATATTGTGAAACGCCATGTCCTTAAACGCGATTCGATCGATAAATTTTCGAAAGACGAACAAGCTTGACTTGCAAAAAAGGCATTTTAGGTTCACAGTTTCGGCTGACTGTGAAACAGTTAGAGACGTTTTTATGGACTTACGATGACTGCTACCACGAATGAACTTTGTTTGCTTTACTCTACCAGAAGTCGATTCCTCAGCTGCAAGATGTTGATATCGTTTGTTTAAAGCTTCCGCGCACTCTTGCCGCAAAGGATTAATAATGATTGATAATCCATTTGCTCTTCCCACCTAGAACGAGTCTTTGGGTCTACATTGGTCATTACAATTTAGATGATCGCATAAAATTGTTCTACCATTGCCCAGAGATTGTAAAACACATATATTGCAGTGACCGTATCAATAAGCGACATCAATGAAGTGGCTGAGTGATGAGAAATTGTAGAAATGCTAAAGAGGCGCGCTATATTATCGAAGAATATGAAGCTAGGGGTGTCATAAACTCGACTTAGGTTTTCTAATGCCTTTGGAAAATTATGATCTGTTACCTGATACGGGTTTCCAGAGTTGGTTAACATAATTTTAATTCAAGCAAAGGAGCCGTTAATGCCGAGCCGTTGGTTTGATTAGCGATATAAGAGGGCTGTTCCCCGCCTCAGACCTATGAGTAGCCTGGCATGTTACAGCTTCACAGAGTTAATAAAATAATTATTTGTTATTATGATAGGTAAATAAATGAAATGACTATACAGATTTAATAAAGTTATGTTTTATGTCTGCATAAATTTGTTCACACTTATGACCCTTTGATTCAAAATTATATAAGGTCCTACTTCAGATCTTAATACGGAAAAATCTGCCCTGAATAAAGGTTCTTGCCCTTTTCCACTTTTCATTTTCTAACCACACGAAAGCATTCCGCCAAACAAATTAATTTTTCTAAAATACTTTGCAACAACTTAAATTAGTAAACAAAGTAAGCCTACTTCGGCAACCTATGTACAGCCATGGAAAAAATAATAGAAAAGACAATTTTTTTTCGTATTTTTCAACCTTTTTTCAGTCAATTTTTCTTTTTTAAATTTAATAATTTTGATTGATAGTCGATACAATTATGTTTCAAAATATAACAATATTTTTCAAAAACGTAATGAACTTAAATATAATTTTTTTAAATTTTTAGGCCTAAAAAAATAATAGAAACGACTGACTTAATTCTATGGAAAACATTTTTGTAGCTTCAAAGCCTTTTAGTTAGATTGTAACTTTAATATATAGTTGTGCCACCGCAATTTATAATGACTTCGGTTCACCGGCGTTCCATTGAATCCACCAAATTGGCACAAATTGATGGTTTAATGGAGTACCACTCGGACTTCGCTTTCTTCCACCACCATTCCTCTTCTTTATTATCCCCCAAAGGTGCTTTATAGGATTTAAGTCTGGGGACTGCGAAGGCTATTCCATCAAGGGAACTTCGTTGTCCACAAACCATTTCTTGGCCAGCTTTAAAGAATGTTGCGGGTCATTATCCTGCTGAAACTCCCATTTAATTGGCATTTCCTCTTCAGCATAAGGTAGCATTATGCTGTCGAGTATGTCTACGTAGTGGGTGGCCCAGATTTTTTCCTTTATCCAATGTATTGGACCAACATCCGAATGGAAAAAGCATTCCCACAACATGATGTTCCTACCACCATTGTTAACGGTTTTAATAGAGTACTTTGGGTCGTGGGTAGCATTCTTAGGGCGCCTTACATGTGGATTCCCATCAGATCTAAACATATTCATCTTGGTTTCGTCCGACCACAACATATTTTTCCAATTGGAGCGCCATTAATGCACCTTCGCGAAATTAACGCGTTTGTCGATATTTTTCTTCCTGAGGTATGGTACCTTTCGGGCTGAATGGGCTTTTAGATCGGCTTCAATCAGACTATTTCTTATGGTTCGACTAGTAACCGGTGCATTCAAATCATTTTTAAGAGCTTTCGACGAGAGAAAGGCATTTTCTAACACCGATGTTGGGCGCTTATTATTGTGATGAATCGCCGTATTCGCAGTCCCAAGGCTTAAATCCGATAGAGCACCTTTGAGGTATAATAAAGAGGAGGATTGATGGGTTTAAGTCTAAAAATAGCGAAGATTTGTGGAAGAAAGTGAAGTCCGAGTGGTACTCCATTGAACAATAAATTAGTGCCAATTGCGTTGGAACAACTATATATTAAAGTTACAATCTAAACTAATAGACTTTGAAGCTACAAAACTTTTTTCCATAGAACTAAGTAAGTCGTTTCTATTATTTTTTCCAGGCCTAAAAATTTTAAAAATTATTTTTTAGTTCATTATGTTTTTTGAAAATTAGTGTTTTGTTTAAAATTATTAAACGTAAAAAAAAAATTGACTGAAGAAAAGATTGAAAAATACGAACAAAAATTGTCGTTTCTATTTTTTTCCCATGACTATATGTTAACACTGCACAGTGGTTCCGCCAGAGGCCATAAATCAAAAAAAGTGATAACAACGAATAGAAACAAATTGCAAGCAAATTCTCTCTAAAATGTTCAAACTTCTTGATGGCAAACCGGTTTTGTCTGGAAATCTAACGGGACTTTCTAAAAATAGAATGCAACGCGTGATCATGTGTACATTTTTGCAGCGCTGCTGTACTTAGCAAGAATTTTTACAAATCAAAATTGCACTTCCAAGTGGTCAAACGTTGGGTATAGTGATCCGATTTTCATTATTCAAAATGCATTTTGAAGTTGAAGGTATTTACTTTAAATGTATATATTAAGAATTAAATAAATCCAACAAATTTTTTAGTGAAATTAACAAAATCGATTTAATATTTTTTGTGTATTTTGCGAACTTCTTTTTATGTTTACCTATGGTTTTAGTTGTGTTTCCCCACGATTGCCCCATAGATATTATGTTCGTTGTATTAATCAGAGTTTTTACTTAATAAAAGTGTTTAAGTCAGCTGCAGAAACTTGCAGATGTGTGTGAAACAATCAATAATCTAACGCATCTTTTTATTTCTTCAATTTTTTTTATTGTTCGTTTTGCTTGTTATAACTTTTTTGGGAAGATGGGCGTGGGAGGTGGAGTGAGTAATCACTCCCATACTTTTATATTACAGTTCCAAGTTTGTAAATAACTTACATTAAAAAGTTCAGCCTATTATGATTACAAGAAATGAATTTATGACTGCTCTCTCATGGGAACGCAACCACTGAGAAAATCGTTCCTATGGAAGCTATAGGATATAGTGGTCCGATCTGTCCAATTTTTCTAACATATATTTATAATATTTTTTTACATTTTTGATAAAAGTTTCATAACGATAGCACTTCTAGAAGTATTTATGGCCGCGGCTCCATACAAGCCCGACCACTGTGCACTGTTAAGGAGTAGTCATAAGTTGACGCAGATCTTAGGTGATCATTAGGACCACCCTAGCGTTTAGTTGCAAAATCAGTATAAACGCCTTTAGGGGCCGAGCCTGGTTCCTATTGATACACGGTATGGTGAGTTATGTTGATTTTGCTAGTGTCAGCACTTCGCTGCACGAGCGGTCGGCTTGCCGGCCGCGCATAGCTTACGTAAAGTAAGTTTTTATCTTGATATTCAATAAAGAGGCATTGGCTTGAATATAAAACTCCGGCATTGGCCGTTAACACTTATCTTATTAATTGAAATTGGTTATCGTGCCTTAAGGGACGTTAGCAACGGAGTCAGTTACTCCCAACGTAGTCTTCCTAAAAGGAGAGAAGAGAGCCAGTGGCAACCGCCCGGCTCACCCATAAGAACAACCAGCCACGGTGGCGATTGCGTCATCACCCCCTCCCCCGGAACCAGCCACGGTGGCAACTGGAGTGTGACCCCCTACCCTCACGGACGGCGGCGAGGGACAACGCGTGGACACATCTAAAACATAATTGGCACCCAACTTTAATACCGAATCCACGACACCAAAAAATGTAAGTGGTCTGATCAAACTAATACAGTCAAACTTCAAATACGCATACAGGGAAAAAATAAATAAAAATCCCTACAAATTATTTACCCAAAATTTAAAAATAGTTTAAATAAAACAACTGTAAATGTGACTTATGTCAATCGGCCGTCCCTAAACAAAATTTTTTTTTTGACGCCAAGCACCCGGTTATTGATATAAAATTATAATATACAAAATTAATTTTGTCGAATTAAAACATTCGGCCTCCCAATAACTTGTGTTTAGTGTCAACCAATTAGTGGCCTTATGAGTTTTCCAGGCCCATATAGGGCCCATATCTTGAAAGTAATAGTGAAGAAGAATTAATTAGAGGGCCCAGTAGATATCAACCAGTACGGGCACAACAAAAATATAACACAGAAACCATGAACGCGGCACAAATAGAGGCATTAATTCAGGTCGCATTAAATAATCAAGAACTGAGGCTCAGAGCCGAATTCGCGAATCAGATCAGTGCCGTTAATCAAAAGCTTCAGAGTTTGCATATAGAAGCGCCAGAGGTAGAATCCTACCAGAGGGTAGCGGTAGTACCGGGAGCACCACAGTGCGATATACCATTACATGTAGTGAAGTCAATTCCAGATTTTACTGGTGTACAAGATGAGTACGTGGCATGGAGGCAATCCGCCACCGATGCCTATGAACGTTTCGAATCTTATCAGGGCAGTACCGCGCATTACCAAGCCGTCACTATTATTAGAAACAAAATTAAGGGACCAGCGCGTGCCCTGCTAGTTTCGTATAATACAGTGCTTAATTTTAAAGCCATATTATCTAGATTAGACTGCTCCTACGCAGATAAAACATCTTTGCGCCTATTACGGCAGGGACTTGAGTCGGTCCGTCAGGGCGACCAAACACTTATGCAGTACTACGATTAAATGAGGTCGAACGAAAATTGACCCTCGTTACAAACAAAATTGGTATGACACATGACGACGGAAGGGCTGCATTACTTAATACAGAAGTTAGGGCTGACGCCCTACACGTATTCATTTCTGGTCTAAAAAAATCACTAAGGGCTGTTGTGTTTTCAGCACACCCAAAAGACCTGCCAGCAGCACTGGCATTAGCCAAAGAGGCAGAGGCCAGCATTGAACGAAGTATGTTCGCGGCCACATATGCCAAGGTAGCTTAGCAAAGAAATCAAAATACTGATTTTCACAAGGGCAAACACCGAGCGCCCGAGAAACAAGGGAAAAATTCTGGTGCCGACCGCGGACCAGAAAAAAATCACCATTATTTCAAAAAGCCAAACAAGTATCAAAACTACGATTCTTGGCGTAAACAGGACAACTGGGTAGATCAGGGTAAACAAAATCAATCCCCTGAACCTATGGACATTGATCCATCATCTTCTAAATTCCGACATCCTACATATTTTAAACAGGGAAACAACACTCAATACCAAAATTTGCAGGGCTCAAAAAGACCAAACTCTTCGGAGAGAATGACTGGCCAAAGGCGCCAGCGGGTTAACAATGTTGAGCAGGCCGCAAACGCGGAAGAAACTCAAGATTATGAAAACGCGGCCGCAGCCGCACTAAACGCAGTTGATGATGACAGTGACTCATTTGACTGTAACGACCTCGTCAATTTTTTAGAGGAAGGTCCCGCTTGCCCTTTATTGAGCGAGGGCTGGCGGGGAGAACTATAAAAATTCTCTTAGACACTGGAGCGGCAAAGAGTTATGTAAAGCTCCTAAGGGAGCTGAGGAATATAATGCTTGTCGACTCCTCATTCACTGTGAGTTCCATTCATGGCTCCAGTAATATAAAAGAAAAGTGCTTTATGCACATATTCGGCCTAAAGGCTCAATTTTTTACTTGATACTATCAACACTTTTGATGCCATAATAGGTTTCGACTTGCTAACGCAAGCCGGAGCGGCATTAGATTTACGTAACAGCGTTATCAGGTATGGAAACATATCTGAACAGCTCAAATACCACGAATGCGATAACGTGAACTTCACTAATATCGATGACTTGATAGTCCCAGATTCAGTGAAAGCTGCGTTTAAAAAAATGATCCTTAAGGAGAAACAAGTGTTTTGGCACTCTAACGAGGCGCTACCTTTTAACACCTCGATCATTGCCACAATTCGTACGGAGACTAACGAACCCGTATGTTCCAAGCTATAGCATTACCCCATGGGAGCAGCAGATTTTGTTAACACAGAAATCAAACAGCTGTTAAAGGATGGCATTATCCTGCCTTGTAGGTCAGCATTTAACAGCCCAACATGGGTTGTTGACAAAAAGGGAATTGATGCAGATGGCAACAAGAAAAAACGGCTGGTGTTCGATTTCAGGAAACTGAATGAACGAACCATCGCCGACCGTTACCCTATGCCAAGTATTCCTATGATTCTAGCGAACTTAGGAAAGGCAACATTTTTTACTACCCTAGACTTAAAATCGGGGTACCACCAGATTTATCTGGCTGAGAAAGACCGTGAAAAAACTGATTTCTCCATAAACGGAGGAAAGTATGAATTTTGCCGTCTACCCTTTGGACTGAAAAATGCGGGAAGCATCTTTCAAAGGGCGATTGACGACGTACTACGTGAATAGATCGGACAAATTTGTTACGTTTATGTAGACGACGTGATAATTTTCTCCGAAAATGCTGCCGACCACGTTATACACATTGACACAGTCCTAAAATGCCTGTGCGAAGCCAACATGAGAGTTTCACCGGAAATACCAAATTCTTCAAGGAAAGTGTTGAATTTTTAGGTTTCATTGTTACATCAAGCGGAGCCAAAACAGACCCGGAAAAGGTAAAAACCATTCAGGAGTACACCGAACCAAAAAATTTGTTCAGTCTCAGGTCTTTTCTAGGATTGTCCAGCTACTACAGAAGTTTTGTCAAGGACTTCGCTACCATAGCTAGACCACTTACCTCCATACTTAAGGGAGAGAATGGCTCTGTTAACAAACACATGTCAAAAAACATTTTGTCATCAGAAGATGTGATACTAACTTATCCAGACTTCAAACTTCCCTTCGATTTGACAACCGATGCTTCAGCAAGCGGTATTGGTGCAGTACTGTCCCAAAAAGGCAGGCCAATCACAATGATATCTCGCACGTTGAAAGACTGCGAGCTCAATTACGCAACAAACGAAATAGAATTATTGGCAATTGTTTGGGTAATAGGAAAATTACAAAATTACCTATACGGCACAAAAGAGATCCGGATTTTTACGGACCATCAACCCCTTACCTTCGCTGTATCCGAGCGAAATACAAATGCGAAAATTAAACGATGGAAAGCATTCATCGAAGAACATAACGCCAAGGTATTCTACAAACCCGGAAAGGAAAATTTTGTGGCTGACGCTTTGTCACGACAAAACATAAATGCTATACTAAACGAACCCCAATCTGACGTAGCCACTATTCACAGTGAACTTTCTGTGACCTACACGGTCGGATCTACTGATAAACCCCTGAACTGCTACAGGAATCAAATAATCCTGGAGGAAGCAGAGCAGCCTTTACGGCGACACTTCATAGTTTTCGGGACCAAAAACCGACACATAATCCAATTCAATAACAAGGACTCGCTGTTCGAATTGGTCAAAGAGGTAGTAAATGTAGATGTTGTTAACGCCATTTACTGCGACCTCCCTGCACTAGCTTGCATCCAACATGCCTTGGTGACCGAATTCCCAGCAACCAAGTTCTGGCATTGCAAAAAATTCGTGAATAACATCACGGATGCAAATGAACAGAAAGAAATAATTATCTGCGAACACAACCGCGCTCACAGGGCAGCCCAAGAAAATGTCAAACAAGTCCTTCAGGATTACTACTTTCCAAATATGTCCAAACTCGCTAACGAAGTGGTTGTAAACTGCAAGACATGCACCAAAGGGAAGTACAACAGACACGCCAAGAAGCAGGAGTTGGGTATCACACCAACCCCCTCATATGCTGGCGAAATGCTGCATATAGACATATACTCTACGGATAAGAGGTTTTTCTTAACCTGCGTAGATAAATTTTCAAATTTCGCTGTAGTACAGCCATTACTTTCTAGAGCCATAGTCGATGTGCGCAGCCCCATATTACAACTAATAAATTTTTTCCCAAACATTAAAACAATATATTGTGATAATGAGGCATCTTTCAACTCGGAGACTATAACCTCATTATTGAAAAATCAATATAACATTGACATTGTTAACGCACCCCCTCTACACAGCAGCTCAAACGGGCAAGTGGAGCGATTCCACAATACCCTAACTAGCTAGGTGCATGAAAATCGGCCAAAAAATTGACGATATGGTTGAGCTTATTATGAGAGCCACGGTAGAGTATAACAAGACAATACATACAAGGCTGCCGCCCACGCAGGCCTTGCAATCAACCAATGCCGAACAGAAATTGGCGATAATAAGTAATATTGAAAAGGCACAACAGGCCAATCTAAATAGGTGCAACCCTACTAGACAAAAAAGAATTTTTGAGGTAGGAGAAAAAGTATACAGGGTTGCCCATATTCGACGGACCCATCTGACGACGCCATAACTTTTGACAGAGATGCCAGATCGCTTAATGACATACCGCGTTTGAAGCGTCAGTCCAAGCAGATTTTTACCATGGAACAATACACGCCACGCGAGCGCTCTGAAATAGTTGAAATTTACATTCAACAGAACAAGTCAATTGTGAAAACTCAACGTGCTTTTAAAAAATTAAAAAATGTGAAAAGTAGCCTTCTAAGAACACCATTAAGCGTTTATACGAAAAATTTACGACTGGTGAGGCTCTTTCTAATCCGAAGAGGCCAAATAAAAGTCGACCAAGGCGATCGGACGAGAATATCGCTGCCGTACGAGCCAGTGTTGAGAGGTCCCCAAGAACATCCCAAAAACGCCGTTCTCAGCAGTTGGGCATGGCTCGGTCCACTTTACTACGGATTATTCACGTTGATTTGCATTTGTTCCCGTACAAAATTCAATTGACGCAAAGATTGTTGCTTACGGACAAGCCTCGTCGATTGGAATGGGCCCAAAGAGTCATCGAAATGGCCAAAGATGACGATCAATTTTGGAACAAAATTATCATGTCCGATGAAGCCCATTTCACATTGAATGGGACCGTAAATAAGCAAAATTGCCGTATTTACGCCACTGAAAATCCTGAGAAGATTCAAGAAGTGCCTCTTCACGACGAAAAAGTCACAGTTTGGTGCGGCGTTAGTTCGAAAACGGTCATTGGGCCGTTTTTCTTCCAAAATGAAAATGGCCATGCTGTTACCATCAACCAGGAGCGTTATCGCGACATGATGACCAATTTTGTGATGCCAATTATTCGTCGAAAGCGTATGAGGCAGTTCTGGTTTCAACAAGACGGCGCTCCACCGCACACAAGTCGCATAACAATCGATTTTCTGAAGAAATTGTTTCCGGGCCGTTTGATGTCGAAAAGTGGTGATTTGGACTGGCCACCGCGTTCGCCCGATTTGACGCCGCCTGACTTCTTCTTGTGGGGATATTTGAAGTCAAAGGTTTACGTTAACAAGCCAAGGACCCTAGAAGAGCTCAAGGACAACATTCGTGAAGAAATAGCCGCTATTCCGGCCGAAATGTTGGCGAAAACGATGGAAAATGCTGCAAAAAGGGCACAATACGCCATCAACGCCAGAGGCGGCCATTTGAAAGATATCATATTCAAAAATTGATGTTAACAAATCTACTTGGAACAAATTAAATGATTAAGATTGGCAACCGCCAAATTTTTATTTTTTTCTTTGATTTTTTAAAAAAAACATGGGTCCGTCGAATATGGGCAACCCTGTACATTAAAAATAACAAAAGGTTAGGAAATAAACTATCCCCACTGTACACAGAAGAGCGCGTACAAGCAGACATGGGAATGTCTGTCCTTATTAGAGGGAGGGTGGTCCACAAGGACAACCTTAGATAAAAATACCCCTCAACTTTTTTTTACCTTTTTCACTTTTTTTTCTTACATACTTACACAGTAGTTTTAACCTTTCGCCTTCTTACAGGATCGCGGGAATTTTATTGATAACGTTAACCATAGTTAACGCTAGAGTAACGGATTATTCGCATGCTCAGTACATCCCAATTACGGACGGAACTGCGTTAGTATGGGAACAGAGAAACTTACTTCGACATTCAAGTAATTTGTCCGAATTTTCAATTATAGTAGAAGAAACTACTAGGTTGTCCGATTTATTCCCACACCCTCATATGAGAAAATTGTTAGACGTCGATACCGAACACTTTAGAAGTTTATTGTCTGTTTTAAAGGTACACCATAGGATGGCCAGGAGCCTAGACTTCCTAGGCACCGCACTCAAAGTAATTGCGGGCACACCTGATGCGGCCGATTTCGATATGCTAAAAATGTCCGAGGCACGTTTAATTGAATCAAATAACCGGCAGGTTATAATAAATACGCAGACGCAGAATAAAATTAATGAATTAACAGAGACCGTTAATAAAATTATCAAGGCAAAACAAAATAATGTAGTTGACACTTCTCACCTGTACGAGGTACTTTTGGCCAGTAATGGAATACTAATAACGGAGATTCAAAACATAATGCTTACAGACACGCTTGCAAAAGCCAACATCATAAACCCAGCAATTTTTAATCAAAATTATTTGAAATCTGTATTTGTTGATCACCCCACAGAAGTTCCCATCATTAGCCTACTAGAGGCGTCTAACATTAGAGTCCTTCAGTCCGATAGTATAATCCATGTGCTAATCGCATACCCTGAGATTAAAACAATTTGTTAAAAGGTCACAATTTTCCCTGTATCACACCAACACACCATCCTGCAGTTGAAGGAGAACACAGTAGCCGAATGCAATAGCGACGTCCTAGCAGTCACCGATTGTGTACCAACAGCTTACGCGTCGTTTTGCAAACTGGCGGATCACGATACTTGTGCTCGAGGCCTACACGCGGGGAGTACCGCACTATGCGAGACGCAAGCCAGTCACATAAGCCCCATCACGTTAATAGATGACGGAGTAATAATAATCAACGAGTGCCCAGCTAAAGTCAGCACTGACGATGGCCCTGAAATAACCACCAACGGCTCGCACCTCGACATGTTCGAGCGAGTGGCTCTCATCAATGGCACCAAATACTCCAACCAACCTGACGCCATAAGGAAAACTCCGGGCATGGCGGCATCACCGTTACTCAACATCATCGGCCACGATCCCACGCTAAACATGCCACTCCTCCACCTGGTTCGCGGTCGGCGTGGGAGCCAGTCTTCTCATCAGCTGCTCCTTCCTACTCATCTTGATGCTGAGGAGGAGACGAGACGCACGGGAGATCAAACAAGTTGTTGAAAAATTCCAGATGACCGAGGACGGTCATATTCCTATGGGAGAGTTGTTAACACTGTTAAGGAGTAGTCATAAGTTGACACAGGTCTTGGGTGATCATTAGGACCACCCTAGCGTTTAGTTGCAAATGTTAATACTGTTAAGGAGTAGTCATAAGTTGACACAGATCTTGGGTGATCATTAGGACCACCCTAGCGTTTAATTGCAAAATAACTATAAACGCCTTTAGGGGCCGAGCCTGGTTCCTATTGGTACACGGTATGGTGAGTTATGTTGATTTTGCTAGTGTCAGCACTTCGCTGCACGAGCGGTCGGCTTGCCGGCCGCGCATAGCTTACGTAAAGTAATATATGTTTTCAGTTTTTATCTTGATATTCAATAAAGAGCATTGGCTTGAATATAAAACTCCGGCATTGGCCGTTAACATTATTAATTGTAATTAATTGAAATTGGTTATCGTACCTCAAGGGACGTTAGCAACGGAGTCAAAAAAGGAGAGAAGAGAGCCAGTGGCAACCGCCCGGCTCACCCATAAGAACAACCAGCCACGGTGGCGATTGCGTCATCACCCCCCCCTCACCCGGAACCAGCCACGGTGGCAACTGGAGTGTGACCCCCTACCCTCACGGACAGCGGCGAGGGACAACGAGTGGACACATCTAAAACATAATTTATATACAATGATTTTAATGCGTATATGTTTAAAAACCTTCAAGGGATGTCGGCCAAAGAAAAAAGTCTTCAAAATCTTAAGTTATTTACAAACATTGTGAAAAGCCGCGAAATTATCGATTTTCCAATTAGTTTTCTATCCATTTTCGGACTTAGCTGTGCTTTTAATTCGCGATGAGTGCCCAGCAATTAATTGGTGCTTGGTGCTATCTATAAACTCAGAGACAAAGGTTTTTTTACGATTTCAGAAATATCGTTTTAGTTTTATATGCCCTCTTCCCATAGAGTCCATCCGTCTGAAACGGTTGGGATTTTTGACAAATGTGAAACTACGATTCCCACAGAGCACATCCACCATCCACCATCCGATAACAGCTGATCTGAACAGCTGTGGCTCATCATTTTATCCCGTTGCATTTTGCACAACATTTAAAATGAGCACAACAGCGTTATAAACGATACTTGGTAACAGACTGCAAGTGATCGACGCAAACAACCAAATCGAACTAATATGTCTGCAGATTTTTGCCAGCCTGCAGACAAAATATGAACAGCTATTGCCCAATATTGTCTAAATGGTAACAAATCAAGTTCATTATAAATAAATGTTTGTTTTTTGTTATATTGTAATTTCATATTTCTTTTCATTTTAAATGTTCTGCTCCATGTTGTGAGTACGGTATGCGCCTAGGAAAGAGTGGAGCAGCACCTAATGCTGCCACACGGTTGGAGCAGTAATTAATTAATTATTACAAGTATAAACAGCATTTTTTGAATTGGCGCCTTCCCTGTTCAAAAGTTACCTGCCATTATTTATTTAAATTATCGTAGTGAATGTTGCAATTTCCACTGTCAAAAAGAAGAACTCAGAGTTGCACCAAAAAAAAACATCGCCTAACTATCGCATAAAAAAGTCCGTCAAATTTTGGATGGGGAACTAACTGGGAATTTTTGGAACGGCAAAACCTTATGGACCATCCGTTCTACGGATGGTGGATGGAGCTCTGTGGGAAGAGCGCATTAAAAATCGGATGACTATATGTTATGACTGACATACGGTCGAAAACCTTATCCGAAAATCGACAAAGCTTTTTTTGATTAAAGCCTAGTACTCAGATCGACAAGCGAGTACGCTAGCGTAAAAACTTTTATCTTTCCAGTGTAACCAAAATTTGGAGAGTTCATCAGAATTAAGCGTGCTACGGTCGTACTGTCAGTCAGCTGGGTTTCTTGACAAGTAGTTAAAATTCAAATATCGTATTTGCGGGAAATAGCCTTAAAAAGATATTATTAACTACCTTGCCAAGATTACAATTTAAAAACAATACAATTTAAATTTAACAGTTGTTTTTTTTTTATTTACTGATAATTATTTGCTAATTTTAAGTTCATAGCTGCCCTTTTATTGTGTCTATTCGTAAATTTTTGACCTAAGAAACAAGAGGCACCCCAGATAGTATTAATCTTATTTTGTCCTCACATGTAAACTCCTGCAATCGACTTTTGCGGGTTTTTTTATTTTTTCCCTCCATTTTTTAAGATGTTGAGTGAGAAGCGCACGCCAAAATATTAAATTTTTTATTCTTTTCGCTAGGGTTCACCCAAAGTTCATTTCAGCAGACTGGCAACGCTATGAAATTTTCTGGTATTTTTTTCGTCGATCTGAGTACCGACGTGAAAAAAAGGCCCGAAGATAAGTGAACGCCAGTTGTTTGCCTCTCGCTCTCTCTCAGGACTGGCGTACGGTTTTCGTCGATCTGAGAACTAGGCTTAAGCACCGAAATCAAAATATATATCAAAATATATATTGCATAGCGTTGACAGTCTGCTGAAATGAACTATTGGTAAACGTTCGTCAGGACCCAGCGAAAAGATTATAGATTGCACGATTTTAATTTTTAAAAAGGTGTTTTAAATTTTGATAAAGTACACGGACAATTTTTGTTTGACTAAGCTGTTGAAAGCAAAAAACGATTTCACATGTTTTTTAACCGTGAAATTTAATAAGAATAAAATTCAAAGATAATAATAATCAGAATTTTTTTTAATTTCTTGGACTTTAATTAAATGGATTAATCAATTTACGTAATACTTTTAAGCTAGGTATGGGGTTTTGGTTTTTTAAATTAGAAAATAGTTTGGCACGGACTGGTAGTCAAATACCAATAGTTTATAAAATTTATGTTACAAAAGAGATTTAAGTGTTAAAGCCAACAAAATTTTATTTGTTGTTAAGCGCAATTATTTAATCGAAAATTATATTTTAAAAATGTCATTTATTTATGATAATATTACCAATAATAATGTTATTGCGGAGGTCTGCAGCGTCCAGCCGAAGTTCCAGAAAAATCCAAATCCTTCTGTTCAATAATTGGAATGCGGTCGTCATACAATGTTGGTGCTTGTAAAATGATTCCAGCGGTCCCAACTACAACAGCCAACGTAAATATCCACAGAAAAAGTCTATCTAACACCATAGCAACGTATTTCCAATCCTCTTTTACCTTTTTAAAACGAAAAACGTAATGTAATAAAAGCTTAATGGTATATTTTTCATAGTATATTTATTCATTATCTTAAAACTAAAATATTATGCTGAAGTTTTCTAACATATTTTTGTTCAATTGATAAGTGTATTGCTGGTTTTGGTATTCAGGGATTTTATTAAGACGTGGATTAACTAAACCCGTCTACTTAAATGGCACTAATTTAAATTGTTAAACATTAAAAAAAATGCAGGTTAGTGAAACTCGCACAGTCTCGATCATGCTTTCGTGAAGTGCAGACACGACAAGTCCACTTCCGTGGCAAAATTCATTACTTTTGTGAGTCCGACTTCTAAAGTCGCGGTGTTAGTGCTCCTATGCTCAGTTAGCTGTGCTTCTCGCGAAAACAAGTGGAACAGAAAGCCAAAGCAAGTGCAAAACACCGCTAGCTTGCTCAAATTTGAATTCGAATTTTATTTTGAACTTAATAACTTTAACCCAAGAAAAGAAAAAAAAATAAATTTGAATTTCATTCGCCTCTTGGATGGTTTGAGGTGGGTTCCGCCCCACTGGGTGCGGCTACTAGGGCCTCAATATTCAAGATGTCGATAAAGCAGTGCAAAGTGTCTGGTCTTTCGGACTCCGAAGATGACTTACACGTCAGTGAGATTGTGGCGCGAAATCAACAAAAAATGAAAGAGGTACTAAAGCAAGCTAGACTTCCATTTACTTCCCCCTCGTACAACATTGCACCATCGTCAGACAATGAGCCGGATCCGGAACTAGCAGCCATAAATGGCGACGATGATGACTGATGGACCCCAAGATCGGCTAACAACAAACGCCGTCTTGACTCAAGATCATCGAATTCAGCATCATTAATCACCAAAATTCTGAGAAATTCCAATTTCCCAAAAACGAATGTTTCGGCCAACCGATTCTCAGAACTGTCGGACATGGACACAGACATGGGACACGTCCAAGTTCCTCATACGGTCAGCCCCAATAATTCTGAAAAAGCCAGTACTTCCACCGGCTTAAGACAGGTCAGCAGCAACATCAGCAACATCAGCAACGGCAACAGCTCTACCAACAACCCTAGCAACAACACTGTTGTCCACACCAAAGTTGGCAACAATACCGGAAACAACAACAAGAATCTCAGCCGTCCATCTGGCAGCCAGGAACAAATTCCCTCCCACAAACCACCCCCAATTGTGGTTGATCATTGTGAGAACCTAACCGGACTTATTGGATCCAAAGACAAGATCGTTGACCCGTCCAAATACTCCCTCAAATGCAATCCCAACAACTCTGTTTCCATTATAGCTGCTGAATCAGATGCATACACAGCTATAACAAAATCCCTTACTCTTAAATCCCTTAGAACTGGCGGCAAATAACAAAGACATCCATGACATTAAGACACTTTTTTTTTCGGACGTTGATGCACTATGATCAGCGCAAACAAGTGGCCCTTACGACACCAAGTAGTGCTTGTTACGCGCGGAGCCTAATAGGCGTAAAAACGAGATCACGAGAAGTTAAAAAGCACAATGTAGAAGCGGACAGACTAAGATTAGGAATACGTACGAGACTAATACTTATACTAATTTTGTGCTAAGTAAGATAAAATTAATGCTTTTAGGCTTGGCAAAGAGTCGGTAGTAGAAATAATCAGGGCTGCCAGTTTAGCTATTTAGTTGCTAGATCTAGCAACTTTTAAAAAAATTTGCAATTTTTTTTTCGATTTGCTATTAGCAACAAATATAGCAACTTTTCATATTTTTGTTTGCAATTTTAGCAACTTTATTAGAAACAAGAAAGGAAAGCTAACTTCGGGCGGAGCCGAAGTTGATATACCCTTGCAGAATACTCTGTAAATTATATTCTCCAAAATTATTCATATGATGCATTCTTAATACTCATAAAAAATCCCAACTTCCTAACATTAAAAACACCAAAGTTATGGCATTTTCAATCGTTCAGTTATATAGCAGCTATAGGATATAGTCGGCCGATTAATATGAAGTTTGGTAGGTCGGATTGATTGGCCAAAAATAAAACCCATGGAAAATCCCAACTTCCTAACTTAACAAACACCAAAGTTATGGCATTTCCGATCAATCAGTTATATGGCAGCTATACTATATAGTCGGCCGATCCTTATAAAATTTGGTAGGTCGGATTAATTGGCCAAATATAACACCCATATAAAATCGCAACTTCCTAACTTTACAAACACCAAAGTTATGGCATTTCCGATCAATCAGTTATATGGCAGCTATAGGATATAGTCGGCCGATCCCGGCCGTTCCGACTTATATACTGCGTGCAAAGGAAAGAAGGGTGTGTGCAAAGTTTCAATTCGATAGCTTTAAAACTGAGAGACTAGTTTGCGTAGAAACAGACAGACGGACAGACAGACGGACAGACGGACAGACGGACATGGCTATATCAACTCAGGAGGTGATCCTGATCAAGAATATATATACTTTATAGGGTCGGAGATGTCTCCTTCACTGCGTTCACTTTTGACCAAAATTATAATACCCTCTGCAAGGGTATAAAAATAAACATTTTGTTATTTTTCTTCATCATTTTAAACTGAACCAATTACGATCGAAAATGGTTCACAAAGATATCGGAATTATTTTTTAACTCAGTGGTTCAATCATATGAACACTTTTGATCACTTTTGTGCTGTGTTGTGTCGGTAAAGATGCCAAAAATTTACAAACAACATTTTCGGGATGAATGACTGCACGGACACTAACAGGGCCTATTGTACGTATTGCAAATCCACAGTAGGCGCGAAACTTTTCGAGATCCGACACCACGCCGCATAAAAAAAACAAGTGGCTGCGATTGGCGCTGTTACACAAAAAAACAAGAGAGAACGCTATAGTCGGGTGCCCCGACTATCAAATACCCGTTACTCTGGTAAAGGGAGTGTGAGGGAGATGGAGATAGAAACTTTGATCACGCATAACTTTTTAACGAATGGTCCGATTTGAAAAATTTCTTCTACATTTCGATAGGTATTGATAAACATAATAAAACTGCATTTTTACTTTTCCGAAATATTTAAATTTTTAAAATCGTATATAAGCTATTGTGGGCGTTAAAGGGGGCGTGGCACCTTTTTGAAACAAACTTGCGCTGCGTAGGAACTTCTAGAATCTGCATGCAAAATGCCAATCTTCTAGCTTTTATAGTTTCCGAGATCTCAGCGTTCATACGGACAGACAGACAGACAGACGGACAGACAGACGGACAGACAGACGGACAGACAGACGGACAGACGGACAGACGGACATGGCTATATCGACTCGGCTAGTGACCCTGATCAAGAATATATATACTTTATAGGGTCGGAAACGATTCCTTCTAGCTGTTACATACTTTTGCACGAATACAATATACCCTTTTACTCTACGAGTAACGGGTATAATAAGTTGCCCTTCTTTCAAAAGTCCACGAAAACGGAGGAACAAAAAGCGGCACTATGCCTATACATTGCAAAACATACGGCGATGGCGACAAGCGATCATTTATATGCATAATCAGTTTAAAAGTTAAATTTAACTGATCTAGCAATTTTTTTGGCTATTTTCGACGAATTTTTCGCAATTTCTAGCAACTTTTTTTTAAAAATCTAGCAATTTCTGCTTGGGAGTTTCTGGCAGCACTGGAAATAAAAAGCCTATTATTGTCGTTACACAGTACTCTAAACGGTTCATGCATATCAAAGTTAGATCTACAAATATTTAATGTAAGAGGAACATAGTTCCTGGTAATTCTATTAGGCACGGAGAAGCTTATGCGACCCAGTAACTCGGGACTCTCCACATCCCCGTAAATAAGTTTATAGATAAAAGTTGTGCCAAGCATCGTTCTACTAATGATGGTAGATTAATTAGGAAAAGTCTACTAGAGTAGGATGGTAAAATAAGGCTTGCATTCCAGTTAAAGTCCTGTAGAGCAAAGAATAAAAAGTTCTTTTGCACAGACTCTATCCGGTCTATATGTACACCAAACTGCTGAACAGTACTCCAGGATTGGGCGGACTAGTGAAATGAACAGAGTCTTTGTAACTTAGGTATCATCGAATTCCTTTGACCACCTTTTAATAAGTCCAAGTACTCCCCTGGCTTTATTCACGTTAGAAGTAATATGGTCACAAAACATAAATTTTGGGTCAAGAAGGACACCTTGGCGTCAACATGCGTGATTCTAGACAACGCACAACCACCCAGCGTATACGTGGCCCTAAAAAATGACATCACTTTACACTTAGCGTTAAGACTAATAATACGACTAATAAGACTAGCTTTAATACAGGAAGCGAGTGATTTACTGAATCAAACGCTTTACTAAAATCAGTGTAAACTACGTCAGTCTGCATGTTCTTTCTAAAGACATTTATTACAAAAGACGTTAGCTCCAAGAGGTTTGTCGTCGTAGATCTTCGCCTTATAAATCCATGTTGACATGGAGATATAATCGATCTACAAAGATGATGGGGTGTAATAGTGATTTCAAAAAGCTTTGGGATGGCGGATAATTTGGATATGCCTCTGTAATTACTTGTATTGCATTTATTTCCTTTCTTATGAAGGGGAATGACAAATGACACCTTCCAAATAAGTGGGAAATGAGATGTTTTCAAAGACAAGGTAAATAATTTGTACAGAGGTCTACACAGAGTTTCAGCACAGTATTTAAGCACGCAGCCTATAACACTGTCCGGACCCGGTAAATAGACTAGCTTAACTTTATGGAGATCCAAAAGAAGGGAGCTTTCGCCTAACCTCGGACAAAAAATCAAATTCGATTTGGGTATGGCATTTGAATAAGACGGATTTGGACGGGATGAAACAGAATATGTTGTTTGGAAAAACTGGGCAAATAGATAGGCAATTGCCTGATCAGAGTTTGCCGTAGAGTTTTCGAATGATAGCGAAAATTGGACCCTACAACGAGTCAAATAGCTTTTAAAATAGCGGGCGTTAAGCACGATAAAATTTGACCGAGCCCTTAGGTACCGAGAGAAGGCAGATTGTGAACCGCACATTTTAAATTTATTGAAAAGTCGGGACTTAATATTTTTTAGGTGTGACAACTCTTTATTAAACCACGGAGGTTTATTTGAAATTGACGGATAGTATAACGGAACACACAGATAAAAGAAGGAATTCAATGCATTATAAAAGATATTAACCGGCCTTAGCCACGTTAGTGCATGAATAAAATTCGAACCAGTCATAGCCGGATATAAAAGTATTTAAAAGATGAAAGTTTGCCCTACGAAAGCAGCGGATTCGTTTAACCGACTTTTCGGATTTTTTATTCAGCTCTGTTCTTGGGTCTACAGTCAGCTCTAGAGATGGATAATAAGGATCTTCCGGTTGTGTATGTGGTGACGTTCTTGATAGGCAAACGCCTTCTGAATCTGAAACAAAACACAAGTCCAGTAAACGTCCTAAGGAGCTCTTAACATGGTTCACTTGTCGGCAAGGGTTCAAGTTGAACTCCCCTACAAAAAAGATGATGTCGTTCAATGTCACCGGTGCCAAGCATTTGGACACACAAAAAATCATTGCCAAAAACTATTCAACTGCGTCAGATGGGGCCTGCAACACGGTGTGGAGGCCTGCTTAAGTCAAATGCGTTAACTGTGGCGGAAACCATACATGTAGCTATAAAGGCTGTGTCGTATATCAGCAGTTTGCTCATCGACGGAAAAATGTCACATCCCATCGGAGCACATCCCATTCCTCACATCACACATCCCAAAGAACACCAACATCCATTCCCTTTGCTGTCTACAGCGGGATACGGACTGAGTGTCTTTTCATCACAGAAAGTCTTGAGCTTAGCTCTGGTCACATTCCATTGATCATTCAGAGTCGCTGCGCAAAAAATTTGCCACAGGCCTCGCATCCTTCCTCGAAATGTGAGCCTTCCTCGCATCCTCTCTTGAGGACATCAACGACGCTGTGGAGATGTTTGTCCGGAATATTCATATCGCTGCCGAGTCCTCAACATGTGGACAAGTCTCAAACCCTTCCAACCCACCTCAGGCTCTTTTAAAGCCTAAGGTAATGAAACTGGTAGGGTTGAAAAGATTCCTTCGACGCAGATATATGAGATCTCAAAATCCAGTCGACAAAAGTTCATATCGTCGGGCCGAAGATGATCGTAAAAAACTTCTGTACCAATACAAGCGCGAATATTTTTATGAAATGCTTTTCAACGCGGATCCCACCAAATCGTACGGCCTCAACCTTTGGAAATAAACACAAAATATGAAACGACAGCCTCTTTGAAAGATCCCCATAAAAAAAGCTGACGATACATGGTGCAGATCTGACTCAGAGATTTCTCTAGCTCTGGCGGACGAGCTATAGAAATGGTTTCAGCGTTTTGACCTCGCGAGTCCCGAGGATGTCGAAGAAACACTGGCCGGATGCACTACCGATCCAATATGTAAGCCCAGAAGAAGTTTGCCTTCATATTCGAAAGTTACATCCCAGCAAAGCGCCTGGGTTCGATGGCAGAATTGCCAAGGCTTTGCCTGAAAAGGGAATCCTGTACCTTGTCCTCCTCTGAAATGTAATGCTACGTATCCACCACTTTACCTCCCAATGGAAGTGTGCTGTGATAACGATGATACCAAAGCCAGGAAACACGGAGAACCTTGTCGAGGCATACCGACCGATAAGCTTACTTACCACTTTCTCTAAAATATTCGAGAGGATATTTCTTAGTAGAATTATGGGCGTAAGAAGCGTGCAAGACGCCAATCTCGACCACCAGTTTGGTTATAGGCATCATCATGGGACGCCAGAACAAGCTCATAGAGTCGTCCAACACATTTTAAATGCTTTTGAAAATAAGCAATACAGTTCTGCTATTTTCCTCGACGTCAAGGAAGCTTTTGACCGCGATTGGCATGCTGGATTACTCCATAAGTTGAAGTC
The DNA here is from genome assembly GCA_018152295.1 of Drosophila carrolli. Taxonomy (NCBI): domain Eukaryota; kingdom Metazoa; phylum Arthropoda; class Insecta; order Diptera; family Drosophilidae; genus Drosophila; species Drosophila carrolli. The sequence continues at coordinate 1,616,869 of JAECXJ010000183.1, read as the reverse complement.
CCTACTCCCGACCGGCCAATTTCTCTTATTAAAATCATATTTGCTTGATTAAAGTTTCAGGTTGAAATAACTCCTCCTGCCGAGTCTATTCATCAAGGATCACCCAGGAATTCCTTGATTTGTACGGCAAGTGGACAAACAGGTGAAATATTGCTATTAATGGAAGAAAGTCGCAACATTGCAATTTAACTCTAAGAGGGAAATTGCTTCCTAGAGTTGAACTCCACCATATCACCATCCCGCATCACCCCAGGCGCAGTACTTGGGTCTGATCCTGGACAAGCGGCTCTCCTGGAAAAGGCACATCCAGAAAATTGAAGCTACATGTCGCACTAAGCTCAGGGAGCTGAATTGGATAATCCTACAAGCAAGCTCAGCCTTGGAAACAGAGTGTTGCTTTATAAATCAATTGTGGTGCCATCATCCAACTATGGGGCATGGCTTCAGACTCTAATGCAAGTATATTAGGAACGACGTCCTAGGAAATGACCTTCACATTCCTTCTGTAAGGGAACAGATAAACCGCCACTCAAGTCGGTACAACGATCGCCTGGCTGGCCAACCCGTCGTGTAGACGAAGACTGAAGCGAAGACCACCCGCAGATCTCTGGACAAGAGGATGACATGTTTCTCAAGTCCTTAAGCATTAACCATATACTGTTAATTTGTTATAAAATTTGTTAATCACTTCTGTTATTTGTTCTTTATTATTCTCAACGTATTATAACCATTTAGATGGTTGATCACCCTTAAATTAAATCTATATGTTAAATCAAAAATAAAAAATTAAACTCGCTAGTTTTTTCATCATTTTTTAATATTATTGTTTTGTATTATAAAAAGTTGTAGTAAGCCCCGTACCCCCTGGAAATCTCTGTAACTGTAAAAAAGCAAGGTGGTAAAATTTAATTTTAGCGAAAAATCATTAAAAATGTTTAAATTAATTTGTCTAATGTATAACTTAGTGTCACACATTAATCGCTCAATGAGCGACAATGAAAATAATGAACATATAAGGTCCGTTAATCAATAAAATGTTTTTTAATCATTTTTCTTAACTCGTGATATCAACTCTTCATAGAGTTGGATCTACTGAACACCGACAACCACTGAGTGCATTTTCCGTAATTGTAGAACTCCACCACCAGCTTCGGACCGCTGCACACCAACTACAAGCACTGTGACCTGTGACACATTACAAAAATGTATTAGGGACAGCCTGAAGCCTGTCTACACAAACTGGAAACAGGTAAACCTGAATTACTGCGTGGCAACACAGCCTTACATTACTATTGCTGGGTTACCGACCGCTCAAAAAACGCAGTGCATTGATTCTGCTACAGCGTCGCTACCCAGTTTTCAGGAGTGGTTCAGGGAAATAGGGTTTGTCCAATATAGAATAAAGATAAGAATAAGTGTCTACCCTCACTACCAGGCTGGCGTCGGACGCCAGAGGGCTTTTATCGGTTAGCCTAGCGGGCGACTTTAAGGGTTGGTCGCAGAGTTAGTGCATACTTGGTAATCATCTGAAACCTGGGATGCCGCTGGTGGGCCCGGAATCCAACCAAGAAAGAGTTACTAGGAAGACCTTGGTGGACGGTGATACAAATATCATGCCACAATTGGTGAGGTCGCAGATTCACCTAACTTGCGACGCTAGTAACAAGAAGGACCCACAGTTTACTGGTTGACCCAGGGTATAAGGGGAATTACCAACGATTCAAAAGGGCACCACCCTCTGCTCTCAGCAAGAGCTTCCGCAGCTACCTTAGATGCTAAGGCCACACAGTGCACAGTCAAGCGAGTGCATAAGAAGCACATCGTCTTTTCTAGCAGCAGGTTTGACAGAAAAAGGCGCAGATTGGAGTAACTGCTAGGCTTTAGACCAAGCGGGAACATTCCTTGAAATGCTTAAATGACATCTAGACTTCTGACCACCAAAAACAAGCAACTTTATAACGCCATTATAACTTTTTACAGCAAAATCGACTATATTTTCTCTAGCAATCTTGCAAATGAAGTCTCTATATTGATTCTTACTACTTAAAATCGATAGGAGATAAGGGAGTTGCTATCAAAGTGTGGCTGCCTTACAACCCATCGGCACCAAAAGGCAAGGGAAGCCAAGAATTTTGGGACACCTCCTAGTAAATTCACTTATTTGGAGAAGCAGACTGCCATGCACATAAAAGGGGCAAAGCTGCCAACCCTTCAGCCGGGTGATTGAAAGCGGTAGAGTTGGCAAAGACTGAAGAACAGTCTTTACCAGGCTAAGCGGTAGAAAAGCCAAATACGGGTAATGTGCAGACAAAAAGGCAGCGCTAATTTCAGTTACCAATTTAATCTTCAAAAAGGTAGAATGTCCAGCCTGTCCTCTCGTTCGCTGAGATTAAACGGTAAATCCTGAAGGCAGGATAAATTGAAAGTCCAAATAGAGCTCATGTTCAATTACAAAAAATCATCATCAAAGCTCTGGGAAATATATATACGGGTGTGAAATTCGAAATGCACCCGACTCCGAGCTAAAGAATGTTCATAATCGTCAATTAAGACACCGGATGACATATTTTTCATGTTGCAACGATCCATCACTCACCCTTACATTCATTGAAGGTTGTAAATGTGAGGGTCCGTAAACCAGAAAATTTTTGTACAGGAGCCTTAGGTGGAAGAAGGCACGGTTTCTGAACTAAATAAGTGCACATGCTTTTGATTGTCCCTAGAAGGTGGAATTCGGTAAGTTCACTAGAGCATGCAATATCGGGACAACCTACACAAACAGGAGGCCATTAAAAATCAACCTCGGTGGAATCATCAACTTTAAGGCTCAGAGCTAGGGAATGCCTGAATATAAACTAGATCTAGGTTTCTTAAAGAAGTTTTTTCGAGAAGCGATAAGAACGCGTTTTTATAGCGCCAATCAAATACTTTCAAATATGTCATCTGTTATCTTTTCAGACTTCAGTGAAGAGTTTCTAATTCTATCCTAATTTCACAGAAATTTTCCCGATGGAAAGTCGTCCAGAAGGTAATACCAGTCTAGGCATAGATCTGGACACTCTCCAATCAGATCGCAGCTAAAAATATGCCATAATCAATTTCAAACAAATTATATATCAAGGACCTGATGATCTGTCACATGATCACATTCAGAAGGCAATACAAAATATAAGTTTACAGAATGTTCCACTTGTATTTCTCTCTCACAAATTGGTGATAATCAAATGTGAACCCCAAGAAGGGACATTTAATTAAAATTTTTAGCAATGTTTTTAATTTTAGACAATTAAACTTTTACTTAAAAATTAGCTCTTCCACAACCTATGTAAAAAAAAACAATGGCGGCTCCGCAGAGGACTTTTGGATTCTCGACCGTGACAGACACGGGCGCCAACTACAATCATACCATCTGACTAATTACCTATGACCGGCTTTGACAACACTTAATTTGCCTATGAATAAAAACCCCACTAACTCCGCTTTTTTGGATCTTTAGAATACGTCTTACATCGGGCGTGTTCAACAAATATATACAAAAATTGTTGATGTAATTAAAGTCGTTATTTACCCCTGCAGAGGGTTGTATTATATAAGCAAAGGTTAGTAGCCTAATAAAGGAGACTGTTGGAGGAGATGTATCACCTTAATTAAGAAATAAAATTATGGTTTGAATTTAAATCGCAACACTGCGCCTGGTATAAGATTTTGTACACCCAATGTTACGGCGAAAGCGCAGCTCAATACACTTATAGTTGCGAAATCAAACATCGTAAAACATCTCTGGCGAGGAACAAACCACGAAATGAATACTTACAAGTTAAATAACGTTGCCTGTTAATTACATAAAACCTTTACGTAACAGTGCCAAAAATAATCGGAAGGACTGCCCAATAAGTGTGTCTGTGGTACATAGCAGTTTGCTGAATTGCAGCTCGAAAGTTTATTATTAATTCAAGTCCGCAATGTCCTAAGATAAAAATTGCATAGATCTGAATGACTTTGAATTCAATCAAAACAACGTTGAATAAAAACAAACGGCCACGTATAAGTGTTTCATCTTTAGGTTATTTCTGCAGCTCTGGTTACTAGAAGGACGGTCTTATCAGTGATTCCTATTATAATTAGCGGAAAAATATTCATATAATATTCACATTAAAAAGGCTACTATGGAACACCTAAATCAACGAAAATTCACACGTCTTTTGGACTAACATTATTGATGATCACTTTGAGAATCTTTCTGTTTCACATTTTGTTCTAAACATCGAACTGACATGAGTGGTTTTGTAAATCTTCTGAAAGGGTTGCTGTTTATGCATTCCAGTACAGGACGAAACGGAAATCAAGGATTATCTTCTGAGATCTAAGGTTGCAAAGATTTGTGCACAGACTTGCTAAAATCCTATCTCTACGCTGAATACCTTTGGACGTATTCTACCAGAGTCCTCCGTTGAATGACAATGCATTATTTACAATAACATTGATTTATAGGTAGCCGAATTGTTTACCGATCTAACAACAAGGTGTAGACTAACAAACTTTCAAAAGTCAAGGACGCTATACACATTTCTGTATATTTTTACAGGGAAATACTTCGGAAGCCGTTAACATGAGAGTTGATGGTCGATTGGCCTAATAGAAATATCTATATGCAGTCATTTTATCCTTATATTGAATGTCTTTACGCTAGCAATATAAATTGTGGATAATCAGATGATGAAACAAATTTTCAGAGATTTTCCAGCCGATAGATTAAGGCAAATACGAGCTTTTTTGATTTTTGGTGTAGAATTCTGCAGCTCATTTTTCACAAATTACAAAGCAATTCACACAGAGCTGGTGACTGAGACATCTTCTGTTGCATTCCTGCGCTGCGACCATCGCTTCTTCACTTATACAGGGGATACGATTCTACGGCATCAACGGCACTAAGTAATTTTGCCTTTAATAGAACGTGGCGAAAAATGAAAGACTTGCTTAAATCCTATCTCTCAACAGTATAGTTTTGGACGGATTCTTTAATAGACCTTTGTTGGATGACAATTATTTCTTTACAATTACAATGTCTTGTGGCTAGAAGAGAACAACGACCAAAAAGTTTTGTTCCTTCAACCCGGCAAATAAAGTATCAGACGGATGTCCAGCCAATGATGTTTACACCAACATGTGTGGTCCAGCGTTCTTACAAGAACAAAAAGAAAAAAGGCCAGTTCTATGTGGACCAGTTCCAAAACCAATCGAAGTGCGGAATGTATTGCAACGCACCAGTTTATCATAAAATTAAATTAAATGAAATAGACATTTTGAAATATTATCGCCTACATTCAAAGTAACGTAAACCTTTTATATACCTTCGCGGCCAGTTTTGCAATAATTACACCTTATATACAGGAAATTGATTTGGGAGCCGTTACAATGAGAGTATGTGAACAATTAACCAATTAACAACTTCCATTTGACTCTTAGTTAGCAGCCATTTCAGCAAAAGTTGTAAACATTGATGATAAAACAAATTCTGGGGGATTTGCCAGCCGATAGATTAATGCAAATGTTTTATCAGCAAGTTTTTCACTATGAGTAAGCTTATCCGCGTTACTGTCGCGCCATAAATTCAGAACCAAGTCAATGTGATCTAGTTATAATCCAAAGATAACATACAAATTCTTCAACTGAACAAAAAACAGATACATCTGTTTCTCAGAATTTGAAAGGGATACTGTGCCAAAGGCTTATTGGAGCAATGCCATATTGCTTTATAGTAGGATTGCTGTCATAGTTGTGTCAATAAAAACGACTTAAATAATGCATAAAACCTTTTCTGTGACTGTCTCTCACTTTAAAGAAAAAGTGCCAGATTTCTCGGGCATCCCATTTACGAAGAAGACCAACTGCCAATAAATGAGCTGGCTCTTCCTTACTCAACTCTTTTACTCTGTTTAATCTGCCTTTTTGAGACATTCCGATTAATGGCTTGGATGTTGATTAATTGATATTTGCATTGTGTTATAAAAAGCGTGAGCAATCGTTTCCATGACTATGTCCCAGTTCCTGAGTTAGTCAACTTGGCAATCAATTGGTCTACTTTAGTAGACTTCATTTAATTAATCTAACATCCTTATCATACCGTAGAGCGATGCTTGGCACTACTTTTATTCGTAAACTTATTCACGGGGATGTGGAAAGTTCCGAGTTACTAGGTCGCCTAAACTTCTCAGTGTCCAAAAAAATTACCAACAACTATATTCCTCTTACTTTAAATCATGTTAGATCTACCTATGATATACGTGAGCCTTTAACAGTACTGTATAATACCTATATGTATACCATATTATATTATTATTAATCTTTAGCATTAGTTTTATCTTATTTAGCACAAAATTGGTATTTTTGGTCCTAGGGTATAACAAAATTTCTCAGCGATAGACCCTAAAAGCGGATGGATCCACACCCCATCGGACAAATGCAGAAGAATTCTAGCCATTACAATGGCAATGACACAATGCATTGTGTGGTGTAACGAATTACTTTCAACGCCTCAGAGGGGTGATTGCTGTGACCGCAAGATAAATCAAAGGGTTCCTTGGGATCGTAAAGGTTTATTTGACTGCTTAAATATAGCACTGCTACCGTTCCTGCTGCTCGTCGTCGTTGTCCTCCATGGCGTCACTTGTTGGCTACTGCGGCGTCGCTCCTGACTGGCTGCTAGTTTTGCTTTTTTTTTTTGTATGCCTTCTTATTTATTTATTGTCAATTAGAAAGCTAGTCTGATACGCCAATATTGGCTAGTTGTGTTGTAGCTCGACTAGGGCATCTTGATCGACTTGGGATTGCAATATTTCTAATGTTATTCTTTTAAATTGTTCGATTGTTCCATGGCTTTGAGCCAAATTGATGTGCCGGGATAACATTGTGTGCTTACACTGAGAACTCCACGCCGTAGGAGTAGGAGTAAAGGTGAGTGAAGAGGGTCAGCAAGATCGTGCTCTTTGGGTATCGACTGTAAGTAGGGCCGGGTTACTCTTTGTAGACGATTTTTGCACTTCGCTATCGCCCGTAGAGATATACGAGAAGTACCCGTCTCTACGGGTTACGGAGCATTGAACTTTTAGCGTGGCACTAGTATAAAATAATTGTCACTTGTTTTAATCATATCACATATCGAATTTCGCATATCTTGTAATTCACCAATTTAGTTTTTTTTTATAGTTTAATTGTCTGTAATACATCCACTTTCTTCAACTTTTTCTTGGAGCTCGCGCAAAACACGTCCGCTCTCTTTAGCTGCACTTGACTGAGCTAGTATTTCTGAGACACCAAACTTTTGATGTTATTCGAACCTGCCTACCGAGGGCGTCTACCTTGCAAGTAGAACTAGATTCTGTCTTTTCGCCTAGGCACCTTTATCGCCGGATCCCTGTGTTCTGGGTTTCGCCTTTTCTCCCAGCTACATCGCAGACTCCACACAACCCCTCCTTCAGCTTGATTTAATACGACCTAGCACCATTGGATCTTATCGTTGTAACCTCATCTTTGTAGAATCGTCGTTAAGCGTCTCGACTTTCTGCTCTTTTTTTCTGGCCACTCTTTACTTTATTTCCTCACTGATTTTGCGTACACGCACTCGGTCTGATTCTCACACTTTTACTCGGGGCTGAGCTGTGCGTGCGCCGTTGTTTTATAGCCTGTGGCGGTTCAGTTGTTTCTCTCTTTCACTGCCGTCCCGTTAACTCGCGGTCTGTCCACTTTGTGCAGGTCCGAAGTCCATTTATTAACCGTTCGACTTCGTTGCATTTGCCGTAACGTAAGGGTAACGTTAGTTCACGGCCTCCCCGTTTTGCTTGGGTCCAATGTCCGTTTGTTTACAGTTTGACCTGGTTGCCCTTGGCTCTTCTGTGGTTTCTGCCTCCTTCGCTGTTGCTAAGCCGCTCTCCAGCATCGGGATTCCAAGCTAGATGTAAACACAAATTATCAGCCACAATTGGAGATTATAATCACGAAATTAAATAGCTTATGCGGTAGCAGATACCTTATCTACGGTTCCTGAGGAAATTTACTCACTCAACATCACAGCGAATACACAGAGCGACGAAAGCTCATCGCAAATAATTTCGTTAGAAGTTTCAATTGATTAAGGGAGAATGAATTTCGAAGATTTTGTTTTTAAATCGGTTCAATGGTAAATCAAATTGCTCCCGCTCAGTCGCTTTCCCTTCTCTCTCATCAAAAAATTTTTGACCGCTTTCCGAGTGATAATGGCTTTCTGTTCATTGAATAATTGCAAGAAAATTATCTCGGCTGAACAGCAGTGTACATTCATGTGATAAAATTTATCACGCAAAGTGACTTGGCTATTCTGGCTTGGTTTGCGATATGAGGAGTGGCCTACGCTACTACTGCGATGAGTGCATCGTATATGAGAACCACGTAATATCCATTAGGTGGCTCACAAAAAGCGCTGTTAGGGAATTAATTCGCAACTGCCGCCGGTGGGCATTCTATGGCAGGTGCTGTGCAACCTGCTGCCCGCGATTCGCTTTCAGCTCAGCTCCCAATCTTAGGCGCCACTCAAATGGTACTAAGATGCAAAAAGTGATTCGGTACCCGAAGTTGCTGGACCCGACGTAGCGCCCCCAGGAACTTCCGCATCAACTCATATTCACATAACGTCCGGATTACCAGACAATACTGGTAGTGCAGATACAAATTCAGGAGTAACAGAAAAGGTCTCTGTTGTGGTACCAAAAACGGTGTTCGGGTGCGCCAGCCAAAACAACATTTATTTGTTATGTATTTGTTTCACGGCTTGCCCAGATCTCTCATCAATGGATATTACTGCTTATATCCATATCAAGGTCCAAGTTGATGACTTGAAGGTTGAACATTTAAAATTCTGTGTGTTTTTGGCCCGAGGGCATATTTGTAAAAGAGTACGAAGCTTAGAGAAAAGAAATAGTTTAGGGAAATAGAAAAAACCATTAATGAACCATCCTCAGCGCCCACTACATCCTCTTCTGCCCCAAAAAACTATGCTCCTCCTTTCTTCTTTGCTATCAGAATATAAGAGGCTTACTCAACCTTTTCGTCTGAATTACTAACTTTCGAAGAATTTAATGACATCGAATTCCTAGGTATAAAATTATTGTTTCCCGGAAGTTTTGTATATATTACTATTCATATATTCATATATCCCACCATCATCTGAGTTCCCTACTTACGCAAATCACCTTTCCGTTATTCAGTCCATTTCCAAAAAACAGTCAGATCGAGAACAGTATATAATAGAATTAGGTGATTCATATACCTAGTGCGACATGGTCCCCAGACGAAAACTCTAATATTTTGCTTCCTTTGGCGGGGCATGTCTTTTTTGATGGCTTGCATGACATTGCTCTATCCTAAGTAAACTATGCTAAAAACTCCTTAGGACGTTTACTGGACTTGTGTTTTGTTTCAAATTCAGAAGGCGTTTGTCTATTAAAAGCATCACCACTTACACAACCGGAAGATCCTTATCATCAACAGAGCTGAATAAAAAATCCGAAAAGTCGGTTAAACCAATTCACTGCTTTCGTAAGGCAAACTTTAATCTTTTAAATACTTTTATATCCGGCTATGACTGGTCCGAAGTTTATTCATCCACAAACATGGCTGAGGCCGTTAATATATCTTAAAATGCATTGAACTCCTTCTTTTATCTGTGTGTTCCGTTGTACTATCCGTCAATTTCAAATAAACCCCCATGGATCAATAAATTTAAAATGTGCGGTTCACAATCTGCCTTTTCTCGATACCCAAGGGCTCGGTCAAATTTTACCGTGCTTAACGCCCGGTGTTATCAAAGCTATCTGAATCGTTGTAGGGTCCAATTTTCACAAGATCCAAAACAGTTTTAGAATTTGTTACCACTAAGCGTAAATCAGCCTGTTACCCAGCATCGCTATCATTTGAAAATTCTACGGCAAATACTGATCAAGAAATTGCCGATCTATTAGCCCAGTTTTTTCAGACAACATTTCGGTTTCATCCCAAGTCAATTTAATTTTTTTGTCCGAGGTTAAGCGAAAGCTCCCTTCTCTTGGATCTCCATAAAGTCAAACCAGTCTATTCACCGGGTCCGGACGGAGTTCCAGGCTGCGCGCTTAAATACTGTGCTAAAACTTTGAGTAGACCTCTGCACAAATTGTTAACCTTGTCTTTGAAAACTTCTCATTTCCCACTTATTTAGAAGGAGTCATTAGTTATTCCCCTTCATAAGAAAGTAAATAAATCGAATACAAGTAATTGCAGAGGCATATCCAAATTATCCGCCATCCAAAACCTTTTCGACCACGTTATTACACCCCACTTGCAAAATATTTGTAGATCAAATTTATCTCCATGTCGACATGGATTTATAAGGCGAATATCTAAGACGACAAACCTTTTGGAGCTAACGTCTTTTTTAATAAATGGCTTCAGAAAAAACACGAAGACTGCCGTAGTTTACACTGATTTCAGTAAAGCGTTTGATTCAGTAAGTCACTCGCTTCTTGTATTAAAGCTAAATCGAGCAAATAACACATCCACTTCGTCGGTCAATTTGGCCTTCAGCTTTACGATGTGTATTTCTTAATTTGTCGTGTCAATAAAATGTTTTATCTGCTTGACAGAATCAATATTTAAAATTCATAAGTCCATCAAGCGATTCAATTGCTCCGAGAAATTTTTTCGATGATTTTCGTACCGCTTGGTTAGATGCCCATCATAATTTTCTGTGGAACAATAATAGGTGAGCGAAAACTTTTCGTGCTTCGCCTTTTAAAGTGGATTTCAGATAATTGAATTTTAGGGAGGTGCTCAGACTTTCCCTTGTATGTATCAATTCCACATACAATTCCTGAAAGAGGTCCCAATCTTTAGCATCACCCCTATATGTGGTGCCCAATTTTAGGTAGGCTTGGTAAATTTTCAATTTTACCTATAGCCTCCATTTTATTACCATCTCTTTCTTTGATCTGCTCATTAATTTCAGCAGAAATATTTTGGACATCAAACTCCAATTCGCCAAGAGTTAATTCTTGCTCAAAACTACAACTACTAACATCTAGTTTTAAACCCGAGATAATTTGCCTGTTCTTTCATCCTGTCCTTTCTAACACGTAACATTTTTTGCTTCTCGTCCCGCATTTTTATATAAGTTTCATACAAGTATTTTTTTAGTTCAATAATTTTTAGATTTTATGTAGCCTCTTTATCTTCTTTTTTGGACTAGCTTGTTTTCTTAACTCTTCATAATCAATCTTTAGTTGATTTATTGTCACTAATAATTGGTCATACCTCTTTTTTGTAAAATATTCATGATCTATAGCACCTAACTTAATCAACAAAGCATGGTTGGACCGAAATTCACTCTCCAGTTCACTTATAAATCGTAATTCTTCGGTGGTGAATTTTAGTCCACCTTTTTCGCTAATTTCTCTACAGTTCCTATTTATCTTGGACTGCCTTTTAAGCACGCTTAAATATTGGTCGGACACCATTTTTTGAAAATATACTAAATATAAAACAAAAAAATAAAATGTATCTTAAGTATATCTTATCTGTTATCCTTTGCTGCCGCTGCTTTAGGTTGCTGTAGTTGTAGTTGCCGATGATGTAGTTGTAGTAGCCGATGCTGTAATCCCCGCCGTTGTACTCTCCGCTGCTGTAGTCGCCGTTGATGTACCCGCCGCTTCTGTAGTCTCTGCTACTGTATTTGCAGCCGCTGTATGTGCTGCTGCTGTAGATGCTGCTGCCTTTGATGCTGCCGCTGTAGGCGCTGACATAGCTCCGTTTTATTTAATTTGGATTTTTTTTTTTACCACACCAAAATAAATTATTTTTGCTTAGGTTTTAGCGGATTTTGTCGATTAGCACTCCGTTTGATTTAGCGCACTATATACCGATGACCTTATCGCTGATGTTTAGGCCTCAAGCCTTATTTTACCATCCTACTCTAGAAGACTTTTTCTAATTAATCTACCATCCTGTGGACATGTGGAAAGTTCCGAGTTACTGGGTCGCCTAAACTTCCCAGTGTCCACTCACCACCAACTATATTCATCTTACTTTAAATCATTGTAGATCTACCTATGATATGCGTGAACCTTTAACAGTACTGTATAATACCTATATACATACCAAATTATTTTTACTACCGACTCTTTCCCAATCTTAAAAGCATTCATTTTATCTTATTTAGCATGAAGTTTGTGTTTTTGGTCCTATTCCATATATCGGAGATATCTTTCCACAGCTAGGGTATAACAAATATTTCTCAGCGTTAGACCTGAAAAGCGGATTGTATCAGTTATCACGATAAACACATACATACATATCCCACACCCCATCGGACTAATGAATAGGAATTCTAGCCATTGTGTGGTGAAACGAATTACTTTCAACCCATCAGAAGGGTGATTGTACCCGCCGGATAAATCAAAGGGTTTCTTGGGATCGTAAAGGTTTATTTGACTGCTTAAATAAAGCGCTGCTCCACTGCTTCTGTTCCTGCTGCTCGTCGTCGTTGTCCTCCATGGCGTCACTCCTCGCTGGCTGATGCGGCGTCGCTGGCTGCCATTTTTTTTGTTTTTTTATACTTTGCTTTTTATTTATTGAATCTTTTCCTTTCGGATACTAACAATAAGTGTATCAAATCTTATAGTAATTTAACTAACAGTTATATGACTGGTACTGAGTTATGTGGCCCTGAGAATTATTGCCGGGCCTCTTGCGAGATGATTTGGGTGCTCGGAGAGTTTTTTGTGTAGGTCGTTTTTTGTGCCACAGTGATAGTCCTCAGGATTTTCGATTGTGCGCGCTGTATGATGCCAATGTTGCTGCTGCTCGCGACCCCCATAGCTGGGAGCCATATGTCCAGATAGGTTTGAGAGTGGAGCTGTAGAGCAAAACCTTGTAGTCCAGACGCAGGGTCGATCAAGCGTTTAATATTCAGTGGAGGCTGCTGGCTTTTAGTTTTAGATGTAGTTTCTTGCACTCGATGTGTCTTCTCCAGGTTAGTCGTCTGCCGAGGTGAGATACGTTACTTCGTTGACTTGGGAAATCGGCGTACTATTCAATGATAACATAACGTTTAATGTGTTTACATTTTTGTTCATTTATTTTTATACGCCATTCCGATAGCTAGTCAGATACGCCAATATTGGCTAGTTGTGTTGTTGCTTGACAAGGGCACCTCGAGCAACTTAGGATTGCAGTGTCAACAGCGAACGCAGACGAGCAGCTAAGGCTTCCTTGCGGGATTCCAGCTAGGATGATGTAGACGTCAGATGTGTTTGTCTTGAACCTTACTGCGAAGACTCTGTTGTAGAAATTCGACTCAACTAGCTTATGAGTCTATGTAGGCAAGTGTGTTTTGATTTTATGCATGAGGCCATCGAGCCAGACTCGATCGATCATCTTTAGCGTCTTTCTTCAGGGCTTGGTTTAGTATGCGAGTTGCTTCCTTAAGACGTTGTTTTGAAGATGGCGATCTTTTTGTTTACCAAGCACGTCGCAGACGCCTCTTTTCCAGTACAAGCTGTTCCAATTGCAGATTAGTTTTGAAATTTGGTTGGTTTGCACGTACTTCAATTGTGGTGTTGAAATAGTGGCTGCTGTCACGAGTACATCTTCAAGAGCATCGGTGGATCAGTTGATGTCCGCGTCGATGTGGAACTGCGGGGTTAGTTCGATGTGGGACCTTACATACCTTTTATATTTTAACCACTTTGTTCTGTGCGATGTCAGTTTCTGGGGTGATCTGTAGTTTCTGGGATTTGAAGAAGAGTTATTAGCACTGACGAATGGCTTAATGAACGGTCAGAAAGTGCTTTGGCGCTTATTATATTGCGTGGAATGCCTTTTGTCACCGCACTTACTTTTCTGGGGTCTTCCAGCGGAAACATAGAATTCGTTGTTCAGTTTTATAATTGCATTATTTAATTGCCTTGTGACTCGTTTGGCATTATAGTCTCCTGCTGCTATGAAGCGATCTACAAGTAAGTTTAAAAAATCCATGAATTGTCCTTCAGAAATTTTAAAGAGAGGCGGGCAGTAGACAGCGGTTATGGATAGACGTGGCCTGCACATAATTAGATGAAAACCTTTGGTGAAAGTGGTGTTTGATGCGTTCCCTGATAAGGATGCCGGTTCCGCCGTGGGCTTTACCATCTGGATGATCTGTGCGGTAGAAGGTGTAGCCTCTTATTTGGAAATTGTATTTGTTTGTGAGGTGCGTCTCTATCAGTAGCATAATGTCGATATGATTTTCATTCAGGAACTGTGTTATTTCAAGTTTGTGCCGGAAAACGCCATTGGCGTTTCACATGGTTAGTCGTAGATTTGTCATCAATTATTTGGACTGCTTTGCTGCAAGCAACTGTAACACCATGTTCTGGTTTTGAACCAGTGTTTGCATTGTCGTGTTCATGAAGGACATAAATTCCATCATACTTTGTTGCATAGTAACCATCATAGCTTCCAGTGGGCTTTGTGACTGTCCTGGGACCTGCTGAACGTTTCCTAGATAAGACTGGAGTCCTGGGACCTGCTGAACGTTTCCTAGATAAGACTGGAGTGGGTTTTTCGTTCCTGTTCGAAGGGCATCGGCGTATGAAAATCCTTTCTTGGTATTTAGCTGACCAAATGAGGATTTTGCAGTAAGTTTACACGTTTTGAGTATTTTGATGGCGTGTTGGTGTTACTCGTCGCATGCGGTTTTTTAACTCCTTGTAGACCACAAGGCCCCTGTATTTTGCCTTGTGATTTCCTCCGTAGTTTCATCATTTCTTCTTTTGGGAGACATCCTTGTTGGCAAGGTAAGTAGCGGAGTTGTGAAAGTCTCCACAAGCTACACAGATCGAAGTGTGCAGTATGTCCTGGTGTGTCCATACACCTAACAGTTTGTACATTGCAATGGGCCATTCCTTGTACAATCCGGGTACAATTGCACAATCAAGCAAGGTAAGTGACACTTATGCAAAGCATAATGCCATTTGACATCAACAAAATCAGCGACAGCTACCCATAATAATAAAGATCGTCCACAAAAGCAACTACAGAGGCAGTGACGAAGACGGCGATGATATCTAAGACTTTAATTACCTTTATCTATGCTTTGTGGATTACACACTGCAAACATTTTTTTTATTGCTTTAATACAATTAAAGTACTTTCAGGACCAGCATGACCATCATAATGTCCTTGTTGTGGCCTACAATATTCATGTTGTTCGCCACGTTCACGGTTTTCTCCGAGAACTTAAAGGAACTTTAGACCCAATTTGATGGTTATTTTGACGGTATGAACGTTTTTTTCGGACTAGGAAATCAGAAGGTTTCTTCTCGTTTATCGCGGTCCCCTATTGTAAAATTTTCGCGGTTTAGTGATCGCTATAGCTGGTTGACTATTGCCACAAAGTTTGCTTTCGGGTTAAATAGTGCATCTAAGCGTTTACACATCTTGCTTGATGGCTTTCATATTCGTTGCTTGTGCATTGATAATTGCAAATTGCTTAATTCGCTACTTTTGTTGCCAGTGACTGCCTTCGCCAAATTATGTGTTTTTGTCCCTTACTCTGCCTTTCCGGCTACTGAATTTAATCTGAGTTTTTATAATTTAGGTGATCGCCTGCTATCTTGGCTAATAAGTATTTGTCAATGGGTTTTTGGTTCTTTAGAACACTTGTTAAGAGAAGCACAGCTGTCTTCGCTCAATTTTTATTCCAATTAAAAATTTTTGTAATATTTAATTTTTTCTATTTACCGACCCCATTTAGCATTTTAGTACTGTTCTGAAATAGTAAGATAGATTGGACGGCAGAAGCCATGATCTTTAGTTTGCCTTTCCAAACCTATTATTGCCCATTTCAACAATTCCTCAGCAAATCAAGTTATTCTGGTTTGTTTGGTATTTCAACTGTTTCTTCCCCCTTGTTTCATTTTCCCTTTTGCTTCTAAGTTTTTGGTTCATCTTTTCGTTCAGCCCTTTTATATAATTTGTAATTTATCGAAGAATCTACCGTTGCTTTGCCAGCGTCACTAATCTGTTAAGACCATAAGTTTGCTGAGCTGGTGCTGCTGCTGCTGGTTGCAGTTAGGCAATTCAATCGTTTTCCGCTTGCTAGGTTGCGTATTAGATGAGCCTGGTGGGTACCGCATCATTTTTTAAATCCAAATTTTAAGATATTTAGAAAAAAGAAAATAAAAATAATGCATCTCTATTACTTGCTGTTTGAGGTTTTAACAAAAATGTTGACACCAGCGTTAAATGCAGCAGGTACCACAACGTTATACTTGGCTAAGAAGTCTTAAAGTCCATAATACGTAATGGTATAATGGTAGAAGATCTATAGCCATTCACAAAGGTAGGTCTCGTCCTAGCGTCCAATTTGCATTCAGATGATTAATCACAGGAATCAACATCCCAACACTACAATAATAAGAACATTGGATCCAGACTAGTCTAAACAAGTGTTCACAGCGAGACGAGGCCAAGCTCAGTAAAGGCCATTTGTGAATACGATGAACAGGCACTAATCAGGCACTTCTACTATGAAAGGTAAAAGTTATAGCAGAACTTGGATATAGCCATTATGGTATAAGAATTATGCTTATAAAAAACAGCCAACGAAATTCAAGTCTATTGATTCAAATCAATTTTTTGGGATATGTAAAGTAAACTTATTACCTTGCCATCCGCCATGGCAGAATACTTACAAATACTTTTTTTTAAATTACAAATTCTAGTACCAATAATGTGATAAACTAGTAAAAATCGTTAACAGGGCTTATAGAAAATATATATATAGCAAACCTATAAATGCGGTATTGCATAACCTTTAGAGTTACTAACTGTACTTAGAATTTATATATTATGTAATAAAAACTATAACCTTCCTTGAAAATATGGAAGGGTAATCCAAAGCAATAAGGGCACAGGAATTTATGAGTAGGGGTGTTGATACGGGAAAGTTACGAATTATACCATCCGAGGGGCAAACTATTATAAAGCTACTTCTAAGATCTATCTTTATGAACTATAAGCTCCTCGAGAAAACTTTCCTAATTATCATGTAACGATATCTATCGTCGGTATTGAAGTTTACTTCGGATCCCCGCAGGCAGCTTCTGCTAGCTATTTATAAAAATCAAGTACTGTCAGTACGTGCAAATATTAAGAAGAGCCGAGCTAACATCATTTTCTATAAATGGCTTCAGAATTAATCTGAGATTCTGTACTGTATTCTTCTACAGGAGTATGACTTATTAGGATATCTAATTTAACTTCAAGAATACAACATGTACGTTTTAAAAGTTCTGTATATAAATGATTCGAATTACATTTTGAAATCTATATTAAAGATATCCATTTAATTTCACAATATGTAGCGTCCTTATGAACGCAGATTACGTTAAATTATTCATCCAGTTCAGCATTTCAAACATGGTGTTTTAGCTTTAAATGGTTCTAAGTAAAAACACTAACCATACAACATATAGACTGGTCATTTCATACAACGAATTTGGTCACAAAATTTTTCAATCGGGAGGCCCCAGTGGTGGAATCAGCAGACCCCGACACTTCGTGTGCCTTCGGGTTTTTTTCGCTCTCGTTCTAATTCTTATTTTGACGCTCGCGCTTGAGTTCGGTCGTTCAGTCGCAGAGACATAGAGTAATAATGTTAGGGTACCAAGTCAGAAAAGTAGCAAAAGACAAAATATTCTTGCTGCATCAAAATGAAATGATCGCACACATGCACCCCTGTATGAGAATGCATGAACACGCATACAGACAAAGCCCAATTCAAGCGCAGGCCAACCTTCTTCAAAATGCGCGTCTCTGCGACTGAACTCGAGTAATGAATGTATGGTTAGTGGTAGAAAGCAATGACATGACTGTAGAGCGTAGGATCAATGTTATACTTAGGGTTTTCTGTACATATAACATGGTAAGTAAGCCAGGGGAGTGCTTGGCTTTACTAAAAGATGGTAAGGAATTCGATAATCCCTATGTTAAAAGGGTTTGTTTATTTTACTATGTATTGTTTTCAGCCCTCGAGTATAGTTTGCCAGTTTGGAGTCGAGTCGATCCTTTACTGGGATGCAACCCTTACATTGCTATATTACTCTTGTATACATCTTCTAATTAATTTATCATATCCATCCAACCGCATAGACCGGTACATTTTTTTCGCGGATGTGTAGTTTTAAATGCCTTATATAATTACTAGGAATTATATATTCTTTTATTTTAAATCATTGTAGATCGAACTATGGTAAGCATAAGCCTCTTAGAGTGCTAAGTAAGTACTTGACTGTTCCATAAAAATGGAAAAAAATGTCTAAAATTAGAGTTAAAACCAGCCTTTTCTTTACAGTGCAAGCAACCAACAAAATATCATTCGAGAAAAAATGTTTAGTCGTTAAACACCATGCGCGGTTTTGTTACCTAAATTATGTGGGTGTTGTGAGTGAACTGAAAGTAACGGATGTCATAGATAAGCGGAATCCTGCTATGAAGACTTACTTTGCTTCTGCCAGAGTAAAAAAACCAAGATGAGAAATTGCAATTTAAGTGATTTTTGTTATCTTAACAAATAAAGAGAACTTTGTGCGGGTGAACACGTTGAGATATCAGATCCAGCGCGGGAGTGTAGGACGATGCTAATAGCAGAAATCGTTTATTTGACCGCCAGGTTGCCGTTTACAATATAGTAACGCTGTTTGGTCAATCATCAATGGCGATTTAGCATTTTAATGGTGTTATTGTTATACATTTCGAAGAATGAGTTGTTATTTAGAGCTCCTCCGTGAATATGGTTTAAGGTCACCGAGTAGCTTGCATTTCCAGAGGTCCAGGTTAACTAATTGTAAACTTCACAACGATCGGTAATAATAGAGTATTTTATGTAAATTATAATAAGATCTTGGTGCAAAGCGATTTTAAATTCAGATATATCCAATAGGTCTGATATAATTACAGGTCTACTTTCGTGTTTATAAATTTCTTGTATATCATCGTTATTTAGAATTTTAGTATTAAATACATTAATTTTCGTGAGTGTAATCGTATCCATTAAATCCATAAGATTTTAAGTAAGCAAGCGCAAACGATATTTTCTGAGTGGAACTTCTTGATCCTTAAAGACTGTATTGAATTCTTCAGATAAAGATTTTATCCCCTTAAATATTTTAGAATTAATAACGAATTGATAGTTATTGTTCTGTATTAAATCATCTATTTTATTTTGGACAATTATGATATCATCATGATCTGGTGTTCCCGCTATCCATTTCCAAATAGCCTAATTCATTAATGGCTCTTTTTTCGATCTACTGGGTATTATTTGAGAGATAAGTATTTTTATAATTTTTAAATTGTGGGACATTTCTCAAAGAAAATTCTTGCTGTCGTGATTCTTTAGAAATTCTGCTTCAAGATTAATTATATCTCTATAAAAACTTATATTAGTTATATGAAATAAGTCTGCGTATGATTCATAAATAAGAACATCTTTGGTATCCATGTAAAGAAGGAAATCATGGTTTGTGTAATCCATAATTTCGGATTTGGTTGTAGCTACCAGCAATAATAAGTACATTATTGAAATCATTATCTGGAATTTGAAACAAATTATTTAATATTATCTTTATGAATCTTACGGTTTCTGTTATTTATAATAACTTTATTAGGGATATTTACCTTAACTATTTGACTTTTATATCTAGAATTAAGCTTGTTTCTTTCCCCGTGTTTCTTTTCATAAATTACTTCTCCTACATGATAATTCTTATTTTGTCTATCTTAATTGTGAAAATTTAATGATTTCTCTTGAGCTTGTTGCAATAATTTAGGAGTTTCCTTATGTTTAATTTTATTAAATAATATATCAAAAGGTCGTTGGTTGGTTATTGAGTGAATTGTTAAATTATATTTTTGTGCTGCTCTAATTATAATTTCAGAATAATCAATTAAATTAAGCTCATCTTTAATGCAGCGAGCAATTTCTGTTAAGGTAGAGTGTGCCCTCTCTATTTGTCCGTTGGACGTACTATGTCGTGGATCTGCAAAGAATAATGGTATCCCATTTCTTTGTGCAAAGGATTTAAATTGGGATGAAAAAAAACTTGGTTCGTTATCTATCATCGAAGTTTTGGCTAATGGAAATTGTTGTAAAATTTCTGAAACCTTATTTTCAATATTTAGTTTATTAGGAATTTCTTTTACGACTAAGTATTTCGAATAAGAATCTATACAAGTAATGAATATACGATTTTCGCCGGAATAGGTGCTTGACCGATAGGAATTTGTATTGGGCGTCTGTTGTATTTGCATATAGTGCAACTCTTTATAAGCTCCTTAAGTTTTTTGTATAAATTAGGCCAATAATAAAGTCTAGATATTTGCTTATAATTTGCATCAAGCCCTCTATGAGCTCTACAATGAGTTTCTGTGATTATGATAGATCTGTCTTCAGCGTTTTCGACATCCTGGACAAATATCTTAGTGTATACAAATTTATTTATAAAATCTTCTAGAGTACAGTGAACTCCTATTGTTATATTGGGTGGAATTAATTTCCTTTAAGATGGCTACTAAATTTTCTGGAGTGTCATACTCTATTATATGTCTAGTATTTCCGAATACATTAATCGACTCATGTATTGTATACCTCCCCGTTGCTATAAGCAATTGTTGCTTAAACTGGTTTAAGGGTTTTTCGGTTTCTTGTATAATATTCTCAAAAATACTCTCTGCTGAATTCTGAGTATTTTAATCTGAGACCGATTCATTACTTTCCGTTAAGTTATTTATTTGGATCCTTGATAAGGCGTCCCCAACAACATTTGTTGCTCCTGGCTTATATACCATCTTTTCATTTTGATATTTGGATTTTTTTGAGAAATGGAGAATGAAAGAGGTTGATGATCGGTATAGATCTCGATGTTGTTAACCCCATAAAAGTAATTTCGAAGATTTTTAAAAGTTACTATGGCTAGAAGTTCTTTTTTATTTGTTGCGTATAATTGTTCATTTTTGGTTAGAGTTTTTGAAATAAATGTAACTGGTTTTCCTTCCTGAGAAAGAACAGCACCAATAGCGAAGTCAGACGCATCAGTTGTTAGCTCTACCTGTGCAATTACATTTTCTTTAAGCTCGTTCGGGATCGGTTTTGATCACATTGTGAGAAACAACGTAACCTAGAAAGTTTGTTTCTTATTTAAAGAACTTTGATTTTTCAATCGAAATTTTCATGTTTGTGTTAAGCAAAATTTTAATTAGGACAATGTAATGTAATGTTGTTCAACTGTTTTTGAAAATATAATAATGTCATCCATATAAACATGACATGTTTTACCCACTTGTTCTCTCAAAATATCATCCATCGCTCTCTGGCATATTCTAGGAGCGTTTGACAAACCGAAAAGCATTCTTAGGAATTCGTTCATTCATGAGAATCTGATGAAATCCAGATTCCAAGTCAATTGTTGAGAAGTATTTGGCTTTCCCAAGATTTGATAAAATCACTGAAGGGTCTTGCATTGGATATGTATCAGGTATAGTATTTTCGTTAAGTTTTTTATATTCTATTACGAGTCTGAGCTTTGGAGTTCCAACTTCATTGAAACCCCCTTTTGGTACCACTAGTGCAGTGGGAATTATAAGGACTTATATGTATAATTTCTTCTTTTAGCATTCGACTTATTTCAGATTTTACAAAATCTGAAGCTTATAGAGCATAAGGGTATTGTTGTATTACTTTAAATGGCCCTATCATTTACGGTGTTTATTTCACCGCGTATATCTGGCCTAAACGGAATCTGCATATTTATTTTCGAATGTTCTTCATTAATAATTTTTATTATTTCGTTCTCCAAATATTTTCTTTGATCTGCAGATGATATTTTTATGTTGTTTAATTTTTTATTGTCGGATAATTCAACAACGGCTTTTTAATTCCCAAACTTTTATTTTTGTCGAATTTTTCAACGAAAGCGGGTTCAGGATTTTTAATTCCCAAACTTTTATTTTTGTCGGATTTTTCAACGAAGGCGTGTTCAGGATTTTTATATCCCGAACTAAATTCGCTTTGATTACCCATTTCAGATTCGGATCTGATTTGAGCCTTTTCATCAAAGTATTTTTTTATAAATTCTTTCAATGGAAGAATAATAGTTTTTTCTGTTAAAGAAAGTTGGTTTAAGATTTTTCCATTATCGTAATTTAATTTTTCTTCTTTTCCATTATATTTAATTACTCCCTTAGCTGTATCGATTACAGCTCCTATTTTTTTAAAGGTTATAGCCGACCAGTAAATCTGAGTCTAGGCCTTCTATTTCATAAAAGGTATATCACGTATCAAAAATAGTTATCATGTGATAATTTTTTTTAATTATTGAATATCCATTCACTGTGGATACTCTTTTATATATTGGAAGCTCATTCTTATTTTTATAAATTCCTGTTCTAATATAACAAGCGGTTGCTCCTGTGTCAATTAATATTTGAAATTTTTTATTTTTTATATTATTGTGTCGTTTCTAATTAAGTAGGGTAAGCCTACTACTGACCTTTGTCTAAAAAATGGTCCTCCTCGATATTATTTAATTTCATCGTCTTGTTACCCGGTTGGTTAACAGTTCCAGTTGGTACCCTTTTATTTTGGGCTTGGCCTTGCGGAGTGTTCTGGATCTCAAATTGTTTAGTTTGATACCACTTGTTCTATCTATAATTATTATTTTGATATTTATTATAGGTTTGATTATATCCGTTATTAGCCCTGTTCTGAATCTAGATAGACTCGTCCATTTTCATTGGTTCTGGCTTATTTTATGGCTGTCTATAAGTGTTGCACTGATTTTGTTGGTTATTATTAAATTTACCCTGGTTCCAAGAAATATTTTTATTCTGATTATTATAACCATAATTATTTCTGTTCTGGTTGTTGTCTTGGTTGAACCTTAAATTATTATTGTTCCGCTGGATATTATAATTATTGTTTTGTTTTCTTGGCTTTTGATTGAAATATGTTTGTAAATTACAACCAGAGTTTGGCTCACTATGTTTTTTCTAAGTAGTTGAGAAACTATTTGCGAAATGAGCCCTCATGTTGTTGCTTTCTAATTCCTGAACTATAACCATTGCGTTTGGTAGGTCAGGTGGATTCATTGCGAAAATAGTATCTGAAATTTGGCCGTTGAGGCCGGTAATGAAAACTCTAAGAGCTGTCTTCCTATGTTTTTCATTCATTTCCGCTGTTATTGGTTTGTTTCTACCATAGGTCATAATAGTTTTTTTAGTAGAGTTAATTTTCTATTAACAGTACTATAATAATCCATTATGGATAATTTTCCCTGACTCAATACACTTAGTTCCTGTTCGATAATATGAATTGGACGTTTGTCGCAAAAGACAAAGTCAAGTCTGGCCATTATGACATCGAAATTTAACACCGTACCATTATGGGTTAAGGCATCGTTTGCCATTCCTGTTATTTTATTTCTTCATATAGATAAGGCAGAATAAAACCTTTCACTCCCTCTGGCATACTGACCCATGGCTATTTCAGCTGATTCTCTCCAGCTTACATATTTATCATCTTCACCTTTTATTCTCTAACAGATTTGATGATCTAATAAGATGTGTCGCACTTAATATTTGGATCTACAATCTCTATCTGATAATCTTAAACCGTTTTTATTTTGTGAGAACGCTGCGATCTTAAGTTTACGATCTCCTCCTTTAATGGATTTAATTCAAAATTAACAATTTGTTTTTTTAAATCTCCGACATTTAACATTTGTTGCCGCCAGTTGGTTGGTATTTTCTAGAGGCGGATTCATGTGGAGTCTTTTATTTACTCCAGCCTGGCTGGTTGAAGGCTCCGACATTTTGAGAACTTTTTAGAAATCAGAAATTAAGTCTTCCACTTTGTTTTTTATTTCTTTTTTTACAAATTTCTTTTATAATAATACAAAAAGGTATTATCGCTCACGAATCGTCCTCCTTACTTTTCTTATCGTTATATGCTGATCCTGTTGGGGTCGTCCTTCTTTTTGTTGTTGATCCTGCTTGGGGTCGTTCTTCTTTTTTTGGTTTTCAGATTTATTTTAAACTTGTGAATATTTTTAAAATTAAATTGTTTTTCTGATGCTGATTTTTTTGTCACTTTTTAATCTTTATAATGTCTGAGCAGTGAATTTCTTGTTACGATCACTATTTTGTAATTTGAGATTTAAGGAGATTATTTCATTAATTATTTTCCACCTTAGTACTTTTTGATCAATACACACTTTTTTATTTTTGCCCGGTTGTATCGAGTTTAATGGGATTATTGCATTTATTAATTTCCACCTTATTTTTTGATCAACACAAGCTTTATATTTTCGTCGGTTGTATCGGGTTTCTGGACGCGCTAAATTCATGTTTTACTTTAAAACTTTTTTTGCTTTTATTTTAAAGCCTTGTTTTAGAATTTTTTAATAGCAGGACCCACGTTGCCAAATAACTTTCTCATTTGTGAATTAGTTAAAAAAATTTATGTTTATTTTTTATTATCACTTATTCACTATCACAATTTTTCAATAGGTCGTACGTATTTAATTCACTGCTCTTTTACTTTCACTTGATTTTTCTTTGGTGCTCGGTGCAGATCTTAAAAACGGACTGAATTGATAAAGAGAATGACTCAAAAGAGTCGGAAAATAGGATGATGCAATTTGCCAATTAAATTAGAAATCTAAATTCGGACGGAAATTGGTGTTTAGATTAGCGGATTTTAGGGATTGCTTTGGAAATCTTTTGTTTCCGTTAGCGGACTCAGGGCTCGCTTTAAGGCTCCGATGTTTACAATATCGGCTTAAATCTTTACAGCATCCGTTTGATGCGGACTGCGTGAAATTGATCTGGGTGGGAATAATTTGGAGGCGTAGTTGACAGAAATAGCTGGCCACGGATTTATCTCGGGTCTTGTCAGAGTTTATTGGAAATTGGCTCTCAGCTCAAAGTTGTTTATAAATTAGGTAAGAGCCCCTAAATAATGTGTCATATAACTTACACTCCAAACCAGTTGTATGGCAACTCTACCTCGGATGTTTAAAAGTAGTAATCGGGATTAATATTTCCTTTGATTTGGAATAATATGGGTCATAGATTCCTCTTGTTTTACTTGTACAGTGAACGGTTAGTTCGTATTTTGATAGTTAGTTTTTGGCGCTCGAATTTTTATTTTTTTATGTATTAATCCGTAGGTGGCCTTTTTCAAAATTTGTATAAAATCAGTCTCATATAACTGCTTTAATATTCCGTTCACATCCCGAGTGAAATCTATCTATTTTTTGCCAAATTTATTCAAATCCGTTTTGTCCGCTGTGGTTTCTCAATAATAATATAATATACCTACCCCGCCAGAAGGGACTATGGAGTCCGGACTACCGGCGCAAGTTGGTTGTACAGAAATAATGTCTGCTCCACCAAAATCCCTAAGGAAACGAATATTTGTTTCTCGGCTTTCCCTAATCAAACATCCTCTAATGAATTGTCGGTATATACAAGTCAAAACTTAAGCCGATAATAGTATAAAGGTGTGCATTTCATCTTTCAAGATCACTGTCCCTTCCAGTTAGATCTCTCTTCCAAAAACTAACTTCTAACCTTCTTCTTTCCTATCAGAATGCAAAAGGATTGCGTAGCAAGCTGACTATATAGCCTGGTTAAAACCAGAAATCCCAAGCTCCAAAGTTTTTCTAAATAATTACACAATATATAAGCATAACCGTCCCTCTAAACAGAAAGATGGAGTCAATTCTTACGTCAAAGGAGTTTTTTTTGAGAAATTCAATGCTATTAAAATTAATTGTGTAAATTTATCGTTTCTTGGTAACTCAATTTACTTTTGTGAGTAATTGGTGTTATCTTTAATAATATGGCCGATGACCATAATGCTTTTTACTCTGCAATAAATGGATTCCTTAATACCTGTGCTTCGAGGTACTATCCGAAAATATGCAATAAATTACCTTGGTTTAGCTGTTCACTGTAAAAGGGTTATTCTTACAAAATATTCATGGCCAACTTTATATTCTGTGCATTTTAACCAAAAGTTCCTCTTTTTTGGATGTTCTACGTGATAAGCCTGTTTATTCGTCAGGGCCCGATGGTATACCTGGGTGTGTGCTTAGGCCCTCTGGTTAGGTTCAATAACATTATAACGATACTGTTTTAGAAGACGGAATAGCTAGACGTGAAATTTTTCTTTAGTTCGGCCCCTCCTCTGATCGGCTTACCACCCAGTCCCCAATAATAAGCAAGATCGCTACGTCTAGATGCTTCGGGATGGCCGTTCGTTGCTGCTTCGTGATGCGTAGCTCAGCGACGTGGTACCCTGATCGGTACGGAATGTTCTGGTCGTTAGGTAGGAACAATTTCTGCTTGGTTTAGATTAACAGCTAATTTTATTTGTCATAAAAAGCTTCAAAAGTAGACAGACATCGTTTACGCTGACTTAAGTAAACATTTAACACTGTAAATAACTTACTTCTTGCTTGCCTTGTAGAGGTTTACAAATGATCTTCTTAGATGGATCTTACATTATATGGGTGGTGGTCTCGACTTATGTGTCAGACTGAGCGGTTGTGTTTATTTCAGAGCTCCCTTATTAACAAAAAAAAAGTTTTATTCAACATTTTATTTTCTTGTGTCTTTACGATTTTTCTTTTGACTTTCTTAACAAAACATTTGCCGGCCTTGCCTTCGGTTGGCAGGCCGGCTGCTCGGTAAACTTTCTTATTCTTTATTTTATTAGTTATGAATGCATCTAGGAACGCCAAGGGGACTGCGTTTAATACCAATAGGTGCCTCTCTGATACTTCTGATGAATTTGATAATTCCATTTATTCAGACACCTCACCTGTCCCGACTATGACCATTTTTACCCCCAAGTAGATTAGTACGAATGCTGCCGATGAAGAACGCTTTACTCAGGTAAATAACCTAAGGAAAAGACGAAATCTTGACATACTCGGAGGTAGTAATATAAATAAATCATCGCTGCCAAGCCCTGTTGGCGACCATAAACGTCCTCAAGCCTCTAGCATGACCATAAAATCACATTCTTCAAGTCAAGAAGACTCTACCTACTTAGAATGATGATGATGATACAATGAATTCCAAACATATTAATGATTCAATCAGCTCCTCTAAGCTTGGTCATGGATTGTCTGAGCGTGTTGAAGCTAACTTGCATACAGTGTCCCCACGCGAAACGTGATCCCCGTCCTCCACCTATCCTTTTAAGGGGAATCACTGATTTTAGGCAACTAATTGCCTTACTATCTTCTGTAACCAATGGTTTTCGCCTCAAGATAACTGGTAAATCTTCCTGTAGGGTTACTGTGGATAACGGCAATGTTAACGTTTAGTCCAGAATCTTTTCAAGGATAATGTAATTCCTGCCAACGAGCCTTTCGAGTCGTCATCAAGGGAATTCACGCTTCCACTGAAATAGCTGAAATTACTGCAAAACTTAAAGCTGTGGGACACAACCCTCGGAATGTATTCAACCCCCCCCTTGTGAAAATGGTAAGACGAACCGGGATATATTTCTTTGTTGAACTGGAACCAGCTAGAAACAACAAAAATGTATATGATATCCAGATAATTGACTACCAGGTGGTTAAAGTGGAACCGCAGCTTCAGAGAAATGGTAGATTCCATTGCTGAGGTCTTAGTTGAACAGATCCATCAAGCTGCCCCTCCTCCTAGAAGTATTCCTTCTCCATCTTGGGCTTATTCAAACCCAGAAATTGCTGTTTGGATGAGGACGAGGCATACCATCGATATGGCAAGGTGGAAGGCTACTGTGTCAGAGCTAAGGAAAGTCCTCCGTTCGGCCAAGTCCGAATTTTTTATGGACAAGCTCCGCAACCTTAAAAGCCAGCCGCTTCAGAGGTTTTCCCTTAAACGTAGTGATTGGACTTGGGCCCACAGTGATTCCGAGATTGCTGAAGTATTTGCTGATGATCTTGAAAATCGCTTTACTCCATTTGAATTTGCAACAAACGAAGAAGTCCAGACAACAATCTCTAGGTTAGGGCTTTCATTTGGCCCTCCTGTTACTGTATGACCAGTAAAGGAAGATGAGGTACGTGGTCATATAAAGCGACTGGTTACTAAAAAAGCTCCTGGCATGGACACAATTGATGGCAAAGTACCAAAGGCTCTGCCTAGCTCTGTCATTGCACAGCTCTGTCTCCTTTTTAATGCTTGCCTGGAACTTGGTTATTTGCCATTAACTTGGAAACGAGCATTAGTCACAATGGTGGCAAAAAAAGGACACGACCCATGTTGCCCGGAATCTTATAGGCCGATTAGTTTGCTGTCCACTTTCTCTAAGATTTTTAAGCGGATCATGCTTGGTAGACTTCTAACTATTAACGCTGTAAATCGTTCAAAGGTCCTAGATCCTCAATAAGTCGTTTTATAAGTAATTTTTATGGTCCAATAGGTCTTCTCTTTATTAATCGTCAATTCTCAATAACCTTTGCTTAAGCTTTAGTGTCTTTTCTGGGCATTTTGCAGCAGCGGGGAAATATGTTGACCGTGGTATTCTACGTATATTCACCACGCTGGCAACCAAATAAATCAAAGCACAGCCCCTTAAGGTGGCTTATGCTGAATGGGCATTTGAGACGCCAATATTCTTATAGACTACTTCTTGCCCATTAGTTGTATGCGAATATATTAATATTCGCTGTTTAAGCAAACAGGGGTATGCAGCGTGCGCGACATATAAATCATATTCAAATAAGTCGGCCTGTGTGTAACATGCCAACACAGCGACAGTTGTCTGTTACCAATGCACTTGAAAATGTGCTGGCCGTTGGACTTTTGTGTATTTATAATTTAACGCTATTAATGTTGCTGGCCGTTGGACTTTTGTGTATTTATAATTTAACGCTATTAATGTACAGTATGTACCCGATATGTGGGCATACTACATCTCCCTCTTTTTTAAAAATAACGTAATATAGTAGAGTTATTTTCTAAAGATTATATATATTAAAGATTATGATTTTTTTTTGTATTTAAAATGTTGTATGATTAAAAATATAAAGAAATTGGAAAATTTTTGTTTATATATGTACATATTTTTTTATTACATTTGCCGTGGAATCGACAGTTTTTGTATCAATTAAACCCATTTTGGGTATTCTTTCCAATTCTTTTATTTTAAATCTTATGCCATTTATGTATGGCTTCAATAGAAAATGTCTTACTTATACTATTGTTGAAATTCATTAACTCATAAAAAAATCTAATCAAATTTTCTTAAGTGTTGTTTTTTTAGTTTAATTTTACAATTTTCCTGCCTATGGTTTCGTATAGCTTTAAGGGCTACACTTATAATTGGGCAGAGAAGATTCCGCACAATTTTACAATTTTTGTCTTATACATATAAAAGTTTTTATCTTTTATTTATTATTTTTGTGTTTAATTCTGTCTTCCGGATGCTCCGTCGCTGGCATAAAGGGCGGCCCCTCACACTTGTTGTCTCAGCTGCAGATGTCCTGGGCCTATGGGCTCAGGCGGTACCGGTGCCGGTCATCACACAGATTTTAATACATGTTGATTTGCAGTGTGGGCTCTCCAGAGGTCCTGGGCAGTCCTTGGGACACTCCTTGAAACCTTGTGGTATTTTCTTTGGGGGAGGAGGAGGTGTTATTTATTTTTTTTTCTTTGCACAAGTTTATAATTGCTGAGTGAGCTGGAGTTATTGGCATTGATTTTTTAAGGCTTGAATTTAGAAAATCAAGTTCTTCTTGTAACTTTTGGGCTGTTGCCCATTGGCGGTTGGTTTTTAAATAATAGCCACTTTATGTGAGCTATTCTTTTTGTTATCTTGTTTTTTACGCCCCCTCGTTTGGCCATAGATGGAGTTATGGCCACTCACTCAGATAATTTTTCCATGGTCCACGGATCCTTTGCTGTCATGATCCTTCGATGTCACGGTCGCCATGTAAATCGTTCAAAGGTCCTCAATCCTCAATAAGTCGTTTTATAAGTAAGTTTTATGGACCAACAGGACTTCTCTTTATTAATCGTCAATTCTCAATAACCTTTGCTTAAGCTTAAGTGTCTTTTCTGGGCATTTTGCAGCAGCGGGGAAATATGTTGAAAGTGCTGTTCTACATATATTCACCACGTTGGCAACCAAATAAATCAAAGCGCAGCCCCTTAAGGTGGCTTGTGCTGAATGGGCATTTGCGATGCCAATATTCTTATAGACTACTTCTTGCCCATTAGTTGTATGCGAATATATTAATATTCGCTGTTTAAGCAAACAGGGGTATGCAGCGTGCGCGACATATAAATCATATTCAAGTAAGTCGGCCTGTGTGTAACATGCCAACACAGCGACAGTTGTTTGTTACCAATGCACTTGAAAATGTGCTGGCCGTTTGACTTTTGTGTATTTATAATTTAAAGGTATTAATGTACAGTATGTACCCGATATGTGCGCATACTACAACGCCTTTGAAGACGCTCTTCCGAACCACCAGTTTGGTTTCCGTAGTCGCCATAGTGCTATCGAGCAGGTGCACGGAGTAATTAACCATGTTCTGGGGACTTTCGAAGACCACAAAAACTGGTCAGCGGACGAAGGACTGTTCTACAAGCTAGTGCCGTTTTTGCCTGAAAGACTCTGGAATCGTTCTTAGATAATAGTGTGAGGACATTTTAGGCGCCGCTCATCTCCAACGCCTAAACCCAGTATCTCAGCCATTGAAGGCATTATTAAGTTCTAGCCATTGAAGGTCTCACTAGATGTTAAGTTTTCAGATATATATTTAAGCCTAAAACGTAAGTTATACTAGTTGCAAATATGCGCGCGCGAGGTTACCAGTATTGATCAGCAAGATCGGTCAGCTGGCCAGTCGGGGCGAATGCCGATAGTATCGGTAAGTTATCGCAATCACCCGTAACGAGCGCGCGTGCTGTTAGGCGCAGAGCGTGCGATTAAGGGCAAGCTTAGTGCTGTTAATGGCGCGAGCGTGCTGTAAAGGGAAAAAGCGTGTCGACGTGGAACAGCAATCGGCTGAGATCGGTCTCATTCTTTTGCGGCAGCCGAGCTGAACGGACCATCAGGAAAAAAACAGCGGAAGGAACCCGGAAGGACGGCAACATCAGACCAAGCTCCGAAGTAAGATAAGAAGCAGAGATCAGAAACAGATAATACTGAGTGTTACGTGCGAAGGTTCGGACAAGTTCTCGTGTTGCGTTTCCGAAGTTTGTTTTCTCTACGCAATACGAACACTTACTAGACTGGAGAAAAGCGCGGGAAACTATCGCCGGCCTTTTCTACTCACGCTCAGATTAGGGAGAAAAATCCGAATTAGAATAAAGGGAAGCAAACTTCGTAAAAATTTAAAAACCCCAAGCCTTTTTAATCACATTTAGTGAATTTCGCGGAGGGGCTTTTCGTGTCAGTGAGGCTTCTGAGTTGGGTTTTTCGATATCAACCGCATGACTGAAAAACCCATGTCCAGCCGTGGGATTTTTTTGACTAGGAGCACCCAAGATTTAAAAGCCTAGTTAAAGAGTAAATAGGGAATCTGTACTGCCACTTACGACAACGCCAATCTACTCCGCAACTGCGCCGCTTACCGAGAGCGCTCCCAGAGACCGCTCACCTCAGGAGCACCACAGAGACCGCTCGCACCACGAGCAGCCCAGCGGTCAGCAGCGCTTGCCCACTGAGCGCCCCCAGAGGCCGCTCACACCAGAGCACCCCGGAGGCCAGCTTCGCCGCCCGGCTTGCGCCCCCCAGCAGCGCCATCTACAGCACTCACCGCGACGAGGAAACACTCGCCACGCTCACCGTGGACCCCGGATCACCCGCCGCCAGGACACTCGCTCCTGCGCCACCACCGATTGCACCAAACAGCCGCTAGTCGGGAGACACAGCCACTCCCACCTCATTATCCAGCAGCCCCGTAACGCACGTGCATCGGAGGCACAATATCAGCGCAACTCCCACATCAGCATCCGCGTGACGCCCACTCAGAGGCCCAACAGCAGCGGGCACCCAGCCGCACCGTTCACTGGGTCGACCGATGAAAACGAACCTGGAACAGTAAGCGTCGGGGGAAGCAGAACAAAAACCAGCTTCGTCAGCCGCCGGACAGATCGAGGAGGGGAGCTTCTCCGAATCCGATGACGCATCCGCGACCCGAGCCATGGGGGTCAGGTGGATTTCCTACCGGCGGAAGGACGAACTCCAAGCTCTACTCAGGGAGTTCGGTCTGAACACCCACGGCCAGGTGGACGAACTGCGACCCCGGCTTGCATCGTTCATCGGAGGGTCCAACTGTAGTATGTTCACATATCGAATGCACACTGTACTTAGTGTTACGCATCGATTTAAGTACAGACACCTTATTTGGCATTTTGCATTTGGCCACAATAACAAAACACAAATATATAAACCTTTCAGTTCCCGAGTGCCCGGTTATACGACCGCCCTCGAATGCGTGGGAACTGCAGTGTCAGCATATTTGATGTGCGACCGCTCCGACGGCCAAGTGAACATAGTATCTCTCTCTCCCTCATATATAAACACAATTATACATAAGGAAGGCAACTATATAATGCACTCATTAAAACATGCAACAAACTGGACTACGTTTCACCAGGCAGCCCTACATACTGGCCTACAGATCCTAGAAAACTACCTGATTTAATTGATTTTGCTGTGACAAAAAACATCTCTCGCAATCTAATATCTGCAAAATCGCTTTTGGATCTATCATCGGACCACTCACCAGTGCTAATAACTCTTCTTCAAAGCCCGGAATTAATCGAGCACCCTCGCAGGCTGACGTCGCATCGAACCAACTGGCTGAAGTTCAAAAAGTACGTAAGTTCCCCCATTGAACTAACTCCACAGCTCAACATCAAGGAGGACATCGACTGCTACGCCGATGCCCTGGAGTCTGTACTCGTCGCAGCAGCCAAAGTCTCAACACCGCAAGGGAGGGATGGGCACACACACCAACACAAAACTAACCATGAAATCGAACAGCTTGTTCTGGAGAAAAGACGCTTGAGACGTACTTGGCAAACCAGCAGATCGCCATCCTCAAAACAAAGTCTTAAAGAAGCTGGTCGCAGACTTACCAGGGCTCTAAGGCAAGAAGAAGAAAAAGCACAACGCCAGTACATTGAGAAACTTTCACCCACCATCACTAAGCATCCCTTGTGGAGGGCCCACCCAAAATTAAGTGCGCCGGCCGAAATAGTAATCCCCATAAGAGACTCTTCAGGCAGCTGGGCCAGAAGCGACAAAGACAGAGCTTGTACATGCTATAGAGGCTGACGTTCCCCAAGGTAGCGCCCTTGGTCCAACTCTATTTCTCCTCTACACCGCAGATATTCCCACGAACGAGCGGCTAACTACTTCTACATTCGCAGACGATACCGCGATCATAAGTCGGTCCAAATGCCCAACTCAGGCAACAGCACTACTAGCTGATCATCTCGTTGTAGTGGAGAGGTGGTTATCAGACTGGCGTATAAAAATAAATGCGCAAAAGTGTAAACACATAACGTTTACTCTTAACAGACAAACGTGTCCCCCGCTAACCCTGAATAACACGCCACTTCCACAAGCTGACGATGTAACGTACCTTGGCATCCACCTAGACAGGAGACATGGCGGAAACATATCGAAGCTAAGAAAATTCACCTAAAACTAAAATCAAACAGTCTCCATTGGCTTATAAACGCGCGCTCCCCCTCTGCCTGGACTTTAAGGTCCTGCTCTACAATTCAACGCTTAAGCCAGTCTGGACCTACGGCTCCCAATTGTGGGGAAACGCGAGCAGCAGCAACATCGACATTATTCAGCGAGCACAATCAAAAATCCTGAGAACTATCACTGGGGCACCTTGGTATGTTCGGAACGAAAACATCCACAGAGATCTTGGCATTCTACCCGTAAAAGATGAAATATCAAAACAAAAAGCGTCCTACCACACCAAGCTAACTTCTCATCCAAACTAGCTCGCCAGGGGCCTAGCCAGGGCTTCCATCCGGACGCGATTGCAACGCAATGACCTTCCAGCTCAGCAATAGTTATTAGAGCCCCTAAATTTTCGCGCCAGTCACCTTGACTGTCAGATAGCTTTTTAATTTAAGATTCTATATACTTATTGTTAGTCTCAATTCAGAGAAGATCCAATAAATAAAATGCAAATGTTAAAAAAAAAAAAAAAAAAATTATACATAAGCGTCGACCGCAGCTCAGCCGGCGTCTCTGCCGACATAGCCGGCCGATCTTAGCTTTATGCTTACATGTAATAGAATTAAGAAATCAGAATTGAAAATAAATAGCTTGGGAGCGTACCTCTGAGTCACTCCCAATTCAACAGAAACTATTTTAAAAAAGTCTCATAAAGAAAATCCACAGATGGCGACCGTGACTAAGGTTGTAGTTGAAAAAAAACATATAATTTAGTGTGAAAAATGTGCGTGTGAGTGCGAGTGACGTAAATAAATGCACAAAACCGAATGAGTGCAAGAATTTGAAAAATGCGATTGTCGATTTAAAGATCGGACGGAGGCAAGGCCTCAGCAAAACCGTTCAAATATAACACACATAGCACACACAACTATAACAACTAACAACCAAATGTTAGAGCAACATAAACTTTTGAGCTACAGCAAATAAAGGAGAAACCCAGCAACCAACAATTATAGCAAGCAACAACCAAAAGTCCGAGCAACATAAACTTTTGAAATACAAAAATAACGGAGAAACCCAGCAACCAAAAACTATAACAACCAACGACACCTGTGAGATGACCGGCAATTCAACAAGTGTGGAAGGAATGGCAAATCCTTCTACACCAACGCTGGAAATATATGAGTGCGGAAGGCAATCCGCCTTCTTCACCTTCGTGGGCGGGGAAAATGCACAGAGACTAGAAGTGTATCCCAACGATAGATAAAATAGCCTGTGCAGCCAGCACCGGTCCCGTTCGGCGCGCCGAGAAAAGTAAGTAAAAAAAAAGAGGAGGACAGAAAAATTTCCTAAATCTCAAGATTAAGGAATTAAATAGGCAACTTTATGATACAAAATCAACCCCAGTACCATGGGAAAAGAGCCTAAAAATTAAACAAGAATTAGAAAACACATAGGGAATTAAAAGCTTATAAAAATAATGAAAGAAGCTAGGAAGCCTAAGTGCCCCCCTGATTGTAAAGGTCCTTTCGAAACCCCTAATTGTGAATATACATCTTCAAAAAAATGATATAATGTACTGTAAAATTTTATATATATGAAAGTCTCATTTAAAAGCAATTCAATATCCAAAACAGACCTCACAAACGAGACAGAAAAAATACCCAATATGGGATTAGTAGACGTTAAGTTAGTGGATTCCACTGCTAACGTAATAATTAAAATTGAATCACAAAATATTGTTTTCAAATTAACGAATATTCTACTATCAATAATTGTTTTCTTTATGAGCGCATATATTTTATATAAGGCCTATATGTTCCACAACAAATGTGTATCAAAGAGAGCCATGAACAGAAGCCAGGCTAATGATCTGGATAAAATCTAATTTAACAAGCGCCAAACAATTATTAATAATAAAATACAAAAAAAATT
Organism: Drosophila carrolli; assembly: GCA_018152295.1. NCBI lineage: Eukaryota > Metazoa > Arthropoda > Insecta > Diptera > Drosophilidae > Drosophila > Drosophila carrolli. Next base: position 1,581,171 of record JAECXJ010000183.1, on the reverse strand, counting down.
AAATTAAAACAGAAAATTAAATTTTAAACAAAAACTGTATATGTACGAGAATTAAAATACCCGTTTAAAAAAGAAATAAAAATCATTAAAAAAAAGAAAATTATTAAAATGAATACAACAGAGTGCCTTAGAGTTACATTGGCTAACGAACCAAATTTTGAGAATAGGGTATTAGCCTTAATTAGGAGCAGAGCAGATTAATTGCAGATTTTGAGTACGAATATATGAATAGGTACGATCTTGAATTCTCTCCAATTATTCATTGCAGCAGAACGCAAAAGGCCATAGTACTGTCTACCGTGAGAAACTGTAAAGTATTCTCCGAAATCGACATACACCCAGTCTTAGGACATATTAACGTGCTAAAAATAATGCACAAGTAAAAATTTAAAAAAAATGACAAAAAATGTAATATGGAATGGGAGCAGTTAATACTCCATATCCGAGAATTAAAAGAAACATTTGAAAAGTCTTACAAATGTGCAAGCCAAAAAGCCAAACACAAAAAGAAACAGTAGATAAACATGCAAAAATTCTTGTAGGCTCTTACAATCAGGCAAGAACCCTAGTGCATGAAAATAGGGAAATATTAACAAAACAAACTTATTAAAATTATCAAAAATATTGATAAGGTTGCGGGCAAACCTAATAACTGTCATGGATAAGTATGATTTAAAAATATATATCCCGACAATTTTGAATACACCTTTAACATTAGACCATCAAAAAGCCCTAGCAGAAGAAGAAGATTCAGATACAAGCAAAGATATCGAAATAAATGAAAAAGATCTACACGATCTCTCAATCCCTGCATTTATTACAGCAGTAGAGTCAGAAACAGAAGAAGACGAATATATAGATTCAGATACAAATATAGTAGAAACAAAAGAAAACATAATGGCAGATCCAACAGAGGTAATTATCAAAATAATGGATATTACCAAAACAATGGTTATAACAAAAATAACGGTTATAACCGAAACTATAATAACCAAACCAACAATAACTACAGAGGTCGTGGTAATTATAGAGGAAACAACCGTGGAGGAAACAATAATGGATATAACTCCAATAACAACGCCAACGGTAATAACAATACCAATACAAACGCAAACAGACAAAATAACAACAATAATGTCCGACAAGTACAAACAACTTCGGAAAACCAATAAAGAGCCTTAAGATAAAAAACCTAGTAAAGAATACGGTTCACACTATCAATCTTAACTTCAATCTTTTTATTTCACTTAAGAATGAAAACATAAAAAAATTATATACATTACTAGTTAATACAGGTGCAGACATCTCTTTAATTAAAGAATCCTTAGACTCATTTAACAATGTTGACTATAAAAATATTACGCAAATATCAGGCGTTGGTGAAGGAACAACAAATTCAAAAGGTTTAGCAGAAATAGAACATTTATCAGCAACTATGCTATACCACATAATTTCCATATAGTAACGACCAACTTTCCTATTCCATGTGATGGAATTATAGGAATAGATTTTATGAAAAAATACAATTGTCAAATCCAAAGTAGAGTATTCATTGGAAATTCCCTTGCAGATTCTAAAAACACCTTTGTCCGAATTCTAAATACAACAAATAAAACAGCAATTCTTCAATTAAATACACTTAAAGTCGAACCATTGGATAATTACGATATAATTAAATCCAATACAAATACAAATAAAGAAGAAATCTTAGAAAAACTTAACAAAAATTTCCCGCCTCAATTTAAAGAAATACTTAAAGAATTATGCACCAAATACACAGATATATTCGGGATAGAAACCGAACCGATATCAACTAATAATTTCTATAAACATAAAATAAGAATGAATTACAGAATCCCCCACAGTCAAAAAGAAGAAGTAGAAAAACATGTAGAAAAACTAATTAAAGATAAAATAATAGAACCATCAGTTTCAGAATACAACAGTCCATTATTAATAGTTCCGAAAAAATCATTACCAAATTGCGATACAAAAAGATGGCGTTTAGTAACGATTACCGCCAAATTAACAAAAAAATTTTATCATATAAATTTCCACTACCAAGAATAGACGATATTCTTGACCAATTAGGTAGAGCTAAATACTTTTCATGTCTAGATCTAATGTCAGGATTTCATCAAATAGAACTCGAAGATACGTCTGGAAATATAACGTCCTTTTCCACGAGCAATGGCTCCTATCGTTTTACACGATTACCTTATGGTTTAAAAATAGCGCCAAATTCTTTCCAAAGAATGAAGAATGAAGAATGAAGAATGAATGGCAATTGCATTTTCAGGTATCAAACCATCTCAGGCATTCTTGTATATGGATGACCTAATTGTCATCGGTTGTTCAGAAAACACATGATTAAAAAATCTTACAAACGTTTTTGATCTATGTAGAAAAAACAACCTTAAAGTGCACCCAGAGAAGTGCACATTTTTCAGACACGAAGTGACCTTTCTTGGACACAAGTGTACTGACAAAGGTATTTTACCAGATAGTAAAAAATACGAAGTAATAGAAAAATACCCAGTCCCAACGTACGCAGACAGCGGTAGGAGATTCGTTGCATTTTGCAATTACTACAGACGTTTTATTAAAAATTTTTCCGATTACTCACGTCACATAACTAGATTATGTAAAAAGAATGTTAAATTTGAATGGACAGATAAATGTCAAAACGCATTCCAATACCTAAAAACCCAATTGATGAAACCCACATTATTGCAATATCCCGATTTTAATAAAGAATTTTGCATAACAACAGATGCAAGCAAACAAGCATGTGGAGCTGTTCTTACTCAAGATTACAATAACACTCAGCTACCAGTAGCCTATGCATCAAGATCCTTTACGAAAGGAGAAATTAATAAAAATACAACAGAACAAGAGTTAGCAGCTATCCACTGGGCAATAAAGCATTTTCGACCATATATTTATGGAAAACATTTCACAGTCAAAACAGACCATAGGCCATTAACCAAATATTTTCAATGAGAAATCCAAGTTTGAAATTAACACGAATGAGATTAGACTTGGAAGAATATGATTTTACTGTGGAATATCTTAAGGGAAAAGACAACCATATAGCCGACGCTATAACAATAACGGATTTAAAAAATATCCAGACAAATAATAAAATTCTGAAAGTCACTACCAGAAATCAAAGTTTCTGTTTACTTTGATTTCTGCGCAAGAACAGAAAAAGAAAAAATAGATTTGCCCACGCATATTCTAAATAAAGCTTCTCAGCCCAACGTATACGAAATCATTGTTAATGACGAGGTACGAAAAGTAGTGACCTTGCGAATAACTGATTCACTTTGCTTACTAAAGCATGGAAAAAAGGTTATAGCAAGAATTGATGTTAGCGATTTGTACACCAATGAAATTCTCGACTTAGGTCAGTTCTTTCAAAGGCTTGAAAAAGAAGCCGGTATACTTAATATCAGCCAATTTAAAGTGGCACCGAGCGAAAAGATCTTTGAAACCATTTCAATGGAATCTTTTAAAATTATGGGCAATAAAAAATTACAATCATTAAGAGTAGCGCTACTCAAGCCGGTAACCCAATTATCAAATAATGATAAAGAGAAAGAAGCATTACTGTTTACATTCCATGATGATCCAATACAAGGAGGTCATACAGGCATAGCTAGAACATTAGCAAAAATAAAAAGGCGTTGTTATTGGAAAAACATGTCCAAAGATATAACAAAATATATAAGAAAATGTCCTAAATGCCAAAAAGCAAAGAAAACAAAACATACAAAGACCGAAACTATCACCGAAACGCCGCAAACGGCTTTCGACAGGGTAATTGTGGATACGATCGGTCCACTACCTAAATCTGAACAAGGAAATGAATACATAGTAACGCTAATTTGCGATTTAACTAAGTACCTTGTAGCAATACCAATCCAGAACAAAAGTGCAAAAACAGTAGCAAAAGCTATATTCGAAGATTTTATTCTGAAGTACGGTCCAATGAATTTGGCATTTTGCATTTGGCCACAATAACAAAACACAAATATATAAACCAAGCAGTTCCCGAGTGCTCGGTTATATGACCGCCCTCGAATGCGTGGGAATTGCAGTGTCAGCATATTTGATATGAGCGACCGCTCCGACGGCCAAGTGAACATAGTATCTCTCTCTCTCATATAGCCGACGTCTCTGCCGACATAGCCGGCCGATCTTAGCTTTATGCTAACCTGCAATAGAATTAAGAAATCAAAATTGAAAATAAAAAGCTTGGGAGCGTACCTCTGAGTCGCTCCCAATTCAACAGAAACTATTTTAAAAAAGTCTCATAGAGAAAATCCACACACAACCACAACCCGGCACTCCGGGAACTCTTCGCCGCATTGGAGATCATCTACACGGAGGCTCCTACACCAAAGGTAGTGAACAACCGGTCCACTTCACCGATGCCCGGAGCAGGGGACCCACTCACTTCGTGCCGCCCCCAGAACATCGTCACACGAGCCCAGGACGCGGAGCCCAAGGCTCCAACCCCACGGGCCATCGCTGGATGGCTATCGGGCCGCGCCGAAGGCTGTTACCGAGCCTACCAGATGCACGCCGTGCCCTGGGAAACTTTCAAGCGGGAGTTTTTGGAGTTTTTCCTCCCTCCACGGTACTACCAGCGCATGGAGGATGCGATCAGAACCCGCCACCAGCAAGGCGGCGAGCCTTTCAAGCTCTATGTGGTAGAACTACGCCTGATGATGCAGCGGGCGAATTACTCGTTCGAACAGGAGCTCGAAAGGATCTACGAGAACCTGCTGCCGGAGTATCAACTCTTCATAAGGCGCCATGAATTCTCCTCGCTGGAAGGGTTGACGCAACTAGCCACAGCTTTTGAAATTGCTCGGGACCGAGACCCAGTACGACAAGCAGCACTAGTTCCACCCGCCAGTGGAAGCTACACTACGAGGAGCATCCCTCCGCCCGGCCCTCGCCGACGAGAGCACATTCGACCAGCGACGACGCCTTTCGGCACACCGAATCCAGTTATACCAAACCGGATGATTTCCCAGGAGGCCGAAACACCTGTCGACGTGGCCCGAGCCGGTAGTCGCTGCGCTGAGGTGGGACCCTTCGTCCGGGAATGCCCGAACCCACCAGTCTGCTGGGACTGCGGGAAACGTGGTACCCGCACCATTGACTGCTGCCGCCAGTCGGGAAACAGCCGAGGTCCTCGCACACACTGGGAGCAGGCGGCGACCCACCCAGCGCTCCCCCACCCTTAGATCCACCGCTCCGCTTGACGGGAGGCCGGATCGTCGCCACGGTTACCATCGAGGGGCAACTCTTCTCGGCAACCATCGACACGGGGGCCTCCAGAAGCTCGCCAACCGGCTCGATTCGGGTCGAAACATCAAAGAAGTTCGCACCCAAATATCCCTGGCGGACGGATCCCCGAAGGAAGTCACCAAGGCCCTGCACGCACAAGTGCGCCTAGACCAACAACATGTCCGCATGACCCTCCTGGTCCTGCCAACGATATTGGACGAGGTGATCCTCGGGATTGACTTCCTCTGCGGCATGCAGGCAACACTAATCTGCGATCAAGTGTGCCTCCAGCTAGCTCCACCTTCCACACGAAGAGCCGAACCAGGCCCAGCCAGCCGAGCGGCGCCCACCGCGGCGGTCGCCCACCTTTCGGACCCACCGACTCCTATCCAGCGGACAACAAGGACCAACGAGGAGGCCACAACGGGTCCCAAACTCGCCCCAAAGCAGCACATCAGATCGACCGCGGGAACCCGCGGGAACCCAGCCCCAGTTCCATCGGAGCACTCGCCACCTCCGGTCATTCCCGACACTACCACGGGAACCACAAAGGCCGATGTCACCGTCAAGGAAGGCAAGTACAGACTCCAGCCACTACCGGATGCCGCCGTGGCCACGAAATGGAACCCTTTTCGGAAGTATCCCGCGGGTCAGGACCGCTTAGCCAGCACAACGACAGGAACGTCTTCCGACGACCCGGATACGCCACGATCTTCCCCGGGAAGCCCGCAAGGAATCGGGAAGTACCAGCTACTCGCCCAACCGGATACAAAGGAAGCTCAGAGGCGCAATCCGTTCCGGAAGCATTGCCCTCACGGACACCTGGCTATAGTCGCGGAATCCCCGCCGGGATCGCTAGTCTCTGAAGAACCTCTCGACGCAGTAACCCTCCGGTTCCTTCAAGAGGAGCTTAGCAATTTCGACCATCTGCAAGGAACAACGGATATAGCCGAGTACACCATCACCCTTCGGATAGATAAACCGCTGAAACAGCGGTATTATCCCAAGAACCCGGCCATGCAGCGTATCATCAACGAGCAGGTGGACGAACTGCTGCAGGACGGACGAATCGAACCCTCTCGATGTCCGCACAGCGCACCGCTGGTGTTGGACAGGGGACATGCGGATGTGCGTTGACTATCGTCAACTCAACGCACACTCCATACCCGACGCGTACCCACTTCCGCGCATCAACCATATTCTGGAACGTCTACGGAACGCCCGGTTCATCTCCACTTTGGACCTCAAACACAGGTATTGGCAGATTCCCTTGGCGGAAGGCAGTCGAGAATGCACCGCATTCACTGTCCCCTGACGTGGACTCTTACACTGGAAAGTCATGCCGTTTGGACTCCACTCCGCCCCAGCGACTTTCCAACGAGCTCTGGACAGCGTCATCGGCCCCGATATGGAGCCCCACACCTTCGCTTATTTAGACGACATCATCGCAATCTGAGGGAAGTCTTCCGGCGCCTTCGAGAAGCAAATATACGCTTAAATTGGGGTAAGTGCATGTTCTTCCAAAGAAGATTAGTGTATTTGGGTCACCTGATCAGCGAGCAAGGCATCAGGACAGACCCCGACAAAATAGCGGCAATCCAGGGGCTACATCCCCCGTCTAACGTCAAGGAACTTCGCCGCCATCTCGGAATCGCATCTTGGTACAGACGTTTTGTCCAAGACTTTGCCTCCCTAGTACAACCAATGTCGCGACTCCTGAGGAAGGGAGTAAAGTGGACCTGGGAAGAACCCCAACAGCCGGCATTCAATTCACTTAAGGCGCGACTGACGTCCGCCCCTGAACCTGACATTGACCTGCCCAAACTTTGAGCATAAGTTCCAACTTCAGACGGACGCCAGCGACAAAGGACTCGGCGCGGTCCTCACCCAGAACATCGAGAGCGATGAACGAGTAATCTCCTACGTGAGCCGTCGACTCGAGCGGGCGGAGGAGAACTACTCGGCCACTGAAAAAGAGTGCCTCGCCATTGTGTGGGCCACCCGAAAGTTAATTTGCTACCTGGAGGGTTATAAGTTCGACGTGATCACGGATCACCTGGCTCTCAAACTCCATTAACAATCCCACGGGACGTATAGCCTGGTGGGAATTGGAGCTCCAACAGTATCAGTTCGACGTACTTTACCGGAAGGGTAAGTACAACGTGGTCGCCGACAACCACTCGGAAGACTCCAGTTACTCGCGGAACTTAAGTGCCACTGCAAATGGGTACGAAAGATGCAGGAGCAGGTCCAAAGACGTCCCGAGAAATTTCCGGACTACTCCCTGGATAATGGACAGCTCTATAGACATATAGGGCACCCCACAGACGTCAGGGTAGGCAACCCCTGGAAGCTGTGCGCGCCCCGAGAACAGCGTCAACGCGTGCTAGGAGAATGCCACGATCATCCCTCCGCCGGGCGCCTGGGCATCCGGTAGACGCTCAGGAGGATCGCCCAGCCTTACTTCTGGCCTGGACTTCATCGGGACGTGGTACGGTATGCCACTAGCTGTCTGACCTGCCAACAGTACAAGGTTAGTCAGTGTAAACCATCCGGCAAGATGCTCACTCGCCAACCTACGGAGCCGTTCGCGCTCGTCGGAGCCGACTTCGTTGGACCCCTTCCCCGAACCAGGCGAGGTAACACCATGCTCCTGGTTTTCATCGACATATTCTCCAAGTGGGTAGAGCTCATCCCATTGAAGAAAGCCACTGCCGCCCAACTGGAGTTCGGATTGCGAGAAAGGATTCTCTCTCGCTTTGGAGCCCCCAGGAGGTTGATTTGCGACAATGGCACGCAATTCACCAGCCGAACTGGAATACACCGCTCCGTATTCCCCCCAGCAAAATCAGACGGAGCGCGCCAACCCCACGGCCGGAAGAGGCGTACAGCTGGCATATGCGATCTAAAGGAGTATCATCCGCGTGAAGAACAGCACGACGACTCTACAGAAGGCCCCAGAAGGAGCGATTCTCAACACGCGCCTGATGACGTGCCCGTTACACCTCTACAAGGGTAGACGTAAGTGGCGTACCAGTCAACAAGCTACCTTTAAGCGGGAAAATTGTATCGAATAGGCTAGTTAAAGATGGTTTGATCCTCGCATTCAGGCTAGGCAAGTTGGGTAACGCAGTACTAGGCTAACTGTTTGGGCACCTTTCAGAGACAAGTCATCCACCGACGACTCGGACGTCGGAGCCGACGATCGGTTCCAATCGAACGCGCCCTAGCAGAGGCGAACCGGGCATGGGAAGGCTACGCTGGCGACATCGCCCCAGCTCCGGAGGAATCCGAGCCCGAGAGTGGCCTCAGCTCTCGCCAGGGGGACAGTGACGACGAGGGAGATGACGTGCTCGACATCCACGCAGGGGAGGTCGGTCCCGACTTAGAAGTACCCGAGGAGCACGACCCCGCTGTTGCCGAGAACACGAGAACCCGTGAGACCAAGCGGCGGGAAGCCCCACCCACACCCGGCCGATCCATTCCCTCCGCGGTTTTGGACCTATTCTTGGGACCCCCAGCGCAGGCGGCGTCCCAAAGCGGGGACGAGGAGCTAGACCTCCAGCTATTCCTAACCAGGAGAACCTAACGGAGGACCCAGTCCGGGGTGATGCACCCTGGATCGAGGTCCCAGCGGACTGGAGGGTAAACACCCCGGATCGCCGTCTGCCCCCCGTTCTCGTCACATCCATCCAGGCTCAGGATCGCCGGCGCGTGCGGTATCTTCGCCACATAGACGGTGTTAAATTTCGCGTCAACGTGACCGCACGGGGAGAAGTCACCGTGGCCCTCATCCCACTTCTTTAACCGCCCCGAAGTAAAGGGGGGTGTGAGGACGTTTAAGGCGCCTCTCATCTCCCACACTTAAGCCCAGTATCTCAGCCAGTGAAGGCTTATTAAGTTCCAGCCATTAAAGGTTTCACTAGATGTTAAGTTTTCAAATATATATTTACGCCTAAAACGTAAGTTATCCTAGTTTCTAATATGCGCGCGCGAGGTTACCAGTATTGATCAGCAAGATCGGTCAGCTGGCCATTCGGGGCGAATGCCGATAGTATCGGTAACTTATCGCAATCACCCGTAACGAGCGCGCGTGCTGTTAAGCGCAGAGCGTGCGATTAAGAGCAAGCTTAGTGCTGTTAATGGCGCGAGCGTGCTGTAAAGGGAAAAAGCGTGTCGACGTTGAACAGCGATCGGCTGAGATCGGTCTCATTCTTTTGCGGCAGCCGAGCTAAACGGACCATTAGGAAAAAAACAGAGGAAGGAACCCGGAAGGACGGCAACATCAGACCAAGCTCCGAAGTAAGATAAGAAGCAGAGATCAGAAACAGACAATACTGAGTGCGAAGGTTAGGGAGATTAAAGAGTGAATAAATGGAAAATAAATTTGTGAAATTAAACCCCCAAGTCCTGGTAATAAAATTTAGTGAACTTCGCGGAGTGTTTTTCGGGTCGGCTAGGTTACCGTATTGCGTTTCCGAGGTTTGTTTTCTCTACGCAACGCGGACACCAAAGCTACCCACGTGCTACTCCAGGTCCGACAAGTTCTCGTGTTGCGTTTCCGAGGTTTGTTTTCTCTACGCAATACGAACGCTTACTAGACTGGAGAAAAGCGCGGGAAACTTTTCTACTCACGCTCAGGTTAGGGAGAAAAATCCGAATTAGAATAAAGGGAAGCAAACTTCGTTAAGATTTAAAAACCCTAAGCCTGGCTAATAAAATTTAGTGAACTTCGCGGAGGGGCTTTTCGGGTCTGAGTGAGGCTTCTGAGTTGCGTTTCCGAGGTTTGTTTTCTCTACGCGACGCGGACGCCAAAGCTGCCCGCGTGCCCATTAACGTCGGACAAGTTCCCGTGTTGCGCTTCCGAGGCTTACTCTGCGCAATACGAACGCTTGCCGGACAGGAAAAGCTATCGCCGATCGCCCGCGCTCAGGTCCAGTCGAAATCTCCGCGAGTTAAATCCGCGGCGGTCCCCTTTTCGTGGTGCGTTTCCGAGGTTTGCTTTCTCTACGCAACACGGACGGCGAGGCTGTCGCGGCGAACGAGTTCCCGTATTTCGTTTCCGAGGCTTACTCTACGCAATACGAACGCTCGCTGAACTGTGAAACGCGTAAAGTATCGCCAATACCTCACGTGCACCCGCGTATTCACTCCCAGCTGAAACCCCGCGTGCTAATTTGTGTCCCCCTAGTTTACGTTACGCCTACGAGCGATCTTCCCTACGTAGAGGCGGAGACCCAGGCCACGTGATCTCGAAAACAAAATTCCGGCGGCAACCCCCAGTCCCGTTTCTAAAAATTTAACTGTAGAGGAATCTGGCCGGACTGAAGTCTATCCCAGCCTATGAAAAAGGCCTTACAATAGGGAGTTTGCTGTAGATATTCGTGGACACTGTTCTGGACTTCGCCCAATTCGTGCTGGAGTCCCACAGGGAAGCGTCCTTGGTCCGGTATACAATTTACACTTCGGATCTTCCAAACCCAGTGGTACACTCCTGGCCACATATGCAGATGACACTGCATTTCTTGCAGCTGGTAGCACCACTACGTCTGCGTCCCGACGTGTCCAGACATTCTTAGACGAATTTGAGTGCTGGGCCCCTCGACGGAACATTGCGCCTAATGTTGACAAAACGCAGCATGCCACTTTTGCTCTCCGCCCTGGCCGTTCGCGTAGTCTCTACATTGATGGGAATAGGCTCAAGCACGAAGATAAGGTGACGTACCTGGGAGTTACCTTAACCCGTCGCCTTTGTTGGACAAATTGATCGAGTTTGTGGATCAGCAAGAACAAAACTTGAGCAAATGGACTGGCTCCTTCGTCCAGGTAGCGGCCTATCCCTTGAAGCCAAGGTGCGGCTTTTTAAGGCCATTGTCCTTCCAACTTTAAACTGGGGAATCACTTGCTGGGGCACGGCCTGTGGTTCGTCACCAAAAAGGGTGCAAACGTGCATTACAAAGGCTCTCAGGAGGACGCTAGGGGTGAAGTGGCACCATTATGTACAAAACCGAAATATGTTCCAGGACACGGGAGTGCCGACGGTAACGGGGACGATTTGTAAATCCTCAAGTCGATATCGGGAACGTCTGCTCACACATGCAAACTGTCTGGCAAGATATCTTGCAACACCACTGGGTCGACGGCGTCTCCGCAGACGACATCCGGCAGACTTATGGATTCTCGGCCGTGACAGACACGGTCGTCACACAACACATCTTGATTAACTTTTGACCGGCTATGACCACACCTGATTTGCTCAAGAATGGAGCAGCAGAGGGTATTATAATTTTGGTCAAAAGTGTGCAACGCAGCGAAGGAGACATTGCCGACCCTATAAAGTATATAAATTCTTGATCAGGATCACCTCCTGAGTTGATATTGCCATGTCCGTCTGTCTGTTTCTACGCAAACTAGTCTCTCAGTTTTAAAGCTATCGAATTGAAACTTTGCACACACCCTTCTTTCCTTTGCACGCAGTATATATGTCGGAACGGCCGGGATCGGCCGACTATATCCTATAGCTGCCTTAGGGAATGCCATAACTTTGGTGTTTGTAAAGTTAGAAAGTTGAGATTTTCTATGGGTTTTATATTTGGCCAATCAATCCGACCTACCAAATTTCATAAATATCGGCCGTCTATATCCTATAGCTGCCATATAACTGATTGATCGAAAATGCCATAACTTTGGTGTTTGTAAAGTTAGGAAGTTGAGATTTTCTATGGGTTTTATATTTGGCCAATTTCATAAGGATCGGCCGACTATATCCTATAGCCGCCATATAACTGATTGATCGAAATACCATAACTTTGGTGTTTGTTAAGTTAGGAAGTTGGGATTTTCTATGGGTTATATTTTTGGCCAATCAATCCAACCTACCAAACTTCATAAGGATCGGCCGACTATATCCTATAGCTGCCATATAACTGAACGATTGGAAATGCCATAACTTTGATGTTTTTAAAGTTAGGAAATTGGGATTTTTATGAGTATTAAGAATGCATCATATGAATAATTTTGGAGAATATAATTTACAGAGTATTCTGCAAGGGTATATCAACTTCGGCTCCGCCCGAAGTTAGCTTTCCTTTCTTGTTTTAAATATGTATGTAGTCCGTATGCTGTATAAATTGTATCACTGCAATTCATATTGAATAATTAAGTTAATTTAATCAAAATAATAAACAAAGTTCATCTGAGTCCGATTATAAATCCTCACGTTTTTCTTAGAAAATCTTTTTACATTAGTGCTTTGACTCGGGGTTTCTTGATTTTAGCATTTTGTTGTTCTTTGGCCAGCTCCTTTTGTGTTTGATTTCTTGATTCAGCCTTGGAAAGGTGCTTTAGTGGCACATAATTTCCTTTACGACTCTTCTAATGAAACTGAAGTTAAGCTTACTAATACTGCATGGAACAAACTAGCATTGCTCACAAATATTCTGCTTAATTTGAAGCCTGAAACAATATTTTTGCAGAACACATCCAACGGCAAAGACTTCATGATAATCTGAGGAATGTCATAAATTTCCACTGATTTACAATATTTCACTGTCAGCCGAAAGAGAGAATATTGCAGAACAATATTATGAGAACAATGTGGTGAAAGAGTGAAAAAAACTACAAAAAAATTGTTCATTGCAAGCATGGAATAGCGAACATGAGCTTGGTTAACGCTAAATAAATTTGTAAGTCTTTCCTGGGAAAAATAACTTAAAAGAACGTCCGCTAGGGCTGTTCTGACTCTTACAACTTGAGTTTGAATCATAGTGTTGACTGGCGATGGAGTTTAAACCTGAAACAATTAAAATTTGCCTTAAAAAACACCAGAATTTACAGCTGGACACACATTTTGAAACCCTTGAGGGCTTTATCTGGATCTTTAAAGAGTAACTGAAATGCCTGCAAAACTAGTTTTGGTTATTGCTGTTAAAACTATCGTTAAAAATAAAAGAAAATGAAATAACAAAACTTGTACCCCTCAAAGCGTTTGAACGGAGCAAAACCCCAAGCCGAATCCTGGAATAAAACAATTCAATGCCAAAGTCTAAGCCTTTACTGTTCTAATCTGTGCCGACATCAAAATGTTGCCCGCCAAAACTCACATTTTTCTGTTTTGTTTGAGTTGATTGGGTTTGGAATAAGAAAACGGCCCTCGTGTCGATCAATGCAGTATTTTGATTTAGGACTGCCCATATACTAAAAACCTTAAATGTGTACTAAGTACTCGATTTTTAAACCCTTGCAGAGGGTATTATAATTTTGGTGTGAAACGCAGTGAAGGAGACATCTCCGACCCTATAAAGTATATATATTCTTGATCAGGATCACCTCCTGAGTTGATATAGCCATGTCCGTCTGTCCGTCTGTCTGTTTCTACGCAAACTAGTGTCTCAGTTTTAAAGATATCGAATTGAAACTTTGCACACACCCTTCTTTCCTTTGCACGCAGTATATATGTCGGAACAGCCGGGATCGGCCGACTATATCCTATAGCTGCTATATAACTGATTGATCGGAAATACCATAACTTTGGTGTTTGCAAAGTTAGGGAGCTGGGATTTCCTATGGGTTTTATATTTGACCAATTAATCCGACCTACCAAATTTCATAAGGATCGGCGTACTATATCCATTAGCCAACATATAACTGATTGATCGGAAATGTCATAACTTTGGTGTTTGTTAAGTTAGGAAGTTGGGATTTTTTATGAGTATTAAGAATGCATCATATGAATAATTTTGGAGAATAAAATGTATAGAGTATTCTGCAAGGGTATATCAACTTCGGCTCCGCCCCAAGTTAGCTTTCCTTTCTTGTTGACTATTACTTTGTTCGTTTTATCGAACATAATCATGAGTTTATGTCTTATATGACATATCCGAAAAAAAATTGTTTGTCGATACTAAGTCAAAAATTCACAAACTAAGTCAGAAAAATCAAAGCGAGTAAAAGCATTTTTAGACATAAGAACTTAAACTTACCTTTGTCGAATCCTCTTGCATTTTAGTATGCTCCGCAATAAAGCGCACACAAAAACAGCTTTTGTGAATTTTGGGAAGACATTTAGAATGGGAAAATGCTGGATTATTTAATAGGGGGCTTTTTAACCCTAATGTTCCGATATCCATATCGGGGACGGCTGCTATTTCGTCAGAGCAACAATGAGTAAGTGGCAGCACGGGGCCATGAACTTGACAACTTCCTCCAAAGGGTCCGTTGGCAGTAAGACTAAAATTAAAAAGATTTTTGTTAAAATTTTAATTATCTATCACACCTAAATTTAACAAAATTTGCCAAAGGTTCAAATATTTTAATTTTTTTTCTTTACAATGTCGGGAAAATCTCTTTCAACCAAGTTTACAAAAATATGGAAGTCATTTTTGTAACATTGACTTAATAATGTTTGGCTTCTAAAAGTCATATTAAGGTAATAGATTGAGATCCGTACGTCTGCTGAAGGTCTGCTGTACATCTGGTGTACGTCTGCTGTATTTCTGCTGCACGACTGTTGTAAATCTGCTGTAACTCTGTTGAACTTTTATGGTACCTCTGGCGTACGCCTGCTGTTCGTCCGTCCGTTCATTTCAACGTTTTAGTTAAGTCGTATATTTTTCTGTGAGGTAATTTATAGTTTTCATGATTTTGATTTGGTTGTCCCTACATCTATTTTGTTGCACAATTCTATATTTCTCTAGATTTACTCTGTTTGAAAATTGTGACGGCCCCGCCGCCACACATTAGACAAGACAGATCAAGAAAGTTTAATTGGAATTTTCACGCCAATACAAAGCCCTTTAAACAATTCAAACATGCGACAAAAGCAAACCAAAGTTTGTCACTCTAACCCCACACTAGAGCAATACTGAAATCCCGATAACAGAATATCGTTAACAGCGCAAGACTGTTATTTCAATAACAGGTCATTTAAACTCTGCGAATTCCGTATCTCGATCTGGCGTCTATATAATCAGAACCACTCCCTCAGAGCATTCACTTGAGCTCTGGCAATCATTCGAGAAGGATATTAAGGTAAGTGTTCTGGGAGATAGTCTTGGTAGTA
This sequence comes from Drosophila carrolli, assembly GCA_018152295.1. Classification (NCBI taxonomy): domain Eukaryota; kingdom Metazoa; phylum Arthropoda; class Insecta; order Diptera; family Drosophilidae; genus Drosophila; species Drosophila carrolli. The sequence goes on along the minus strand of JAECXJ010000183.1, from coordinate 1,565,807 downwards.
GTGGTGGAGAATCCGTAAGAGTGCAGCTTGTAACCGACTGAATGAGATGGAGAGGATTACCGACGCCCGGTGTGATATCACTCTACTGTCATTCTTAATCGATGAGTTCAATTTTAATTTTATTTAATTTTAATAATATAATTTCTTATAGAGGGTAATATAACCGTAAATAATGAAATTTGTCTAGATTTATAAATGAAATATTAAAGATAAATAAAACGAATGATTTCTGAATAAAATAATATATTTGGTCTCTCGAGTACTTATGTTATTTAAACGGTGGACATCTTTTGCAACTTGGTGCATGGAAATTGTCATGGAAAGGAGGGAGACTTACGGAATAATTACAACTATATTCCACTAAAGAAGAGAAGCCACAGTAGTTCATCAAGCGTGTCGGCGCTCATCTAATCTAAATAATTTGTATGATCATTAAGCAATTAAAGTAGCTCATCTGCACAATGGTATACGGACCTCCCGAGCGTTAAACTACAGGAAATCCTGTACGAATCCTGTCCGAACCCGCTTCGGCAGAGGAACCCTCCATTGAATTTTTCATTAAATACACCAAGTTAGCATATCTTAAGAACATAGGAACTGGGAAGTAAACTGATCTGAAGAGCGGCGAAACTAAATACAAATTTCTGTTCCGAGCCCTGACCACGGCAAATTTTTTAGAGTTTATGAAGGTTTGTAACGAATTTTAATATCTTCCGGTTTGTAGCGGGGTTTTTATATAACTGGTTTCATTTTTGTTGCCTAAACAAATAGTGAGTTTTTTACTCTTTTCTTGTGTCTTTTCTATAAATTCTTTGATTTATGGTCTGTACAAAAAATTTTTCTCTTTTTCTGCTGCCATAAATACTATTTATAATTGTTTTTCCGGTGTTATTGCATACAGGCATGCAGGTATTTTAAATTTAATTTGGGCACAATAATTGTTGAAATTAGTTCCAATATTCCCGTATATTAACATATGTACATAACAGAATATAAGAATAACATCTGAGAAGCGGACTTTGGGAGAACAAGCTGTTATGTTACACTCCGGCAGTCGAGTAAAGCTAGCCATCGCAAGTAGATCACCGCGCAGAGTCGCGATTAATAAATAATCATTTTTATTAATTAAAAACCAACGCTTCCTTATTTAATGTACACTCGGGCGGTCGGAATTCTCCTCTGAACAGGTTATGGGTAGTTCGGTCTACACCGCGGGATAACGGGAGTTACGTGGAATACATATTTTTTCGGTCATCATGAGCGACATGTACCAGATAGATAAACTGGACACAGGAAATTATGACACCTGGATAATCCAAATGCGCAGTGTGCTGGTCCATGGAGAGGTCTGAAAGGTGATCCAGGGACAGCGGCCAGATGGAGATGACGGAACATGGGACGGACTCGATCAAAAGGCTTTAGCTATGATTACGTTGAGCGTGAAGCAAACTCAATTGGGTTACCTTAAAAGCTGTGCAACGGCCAGCAGCGCTTGGCAAAAACTTAAAGATGTTCACCAGCCAAGCGGGCCAGTGCGTAAAGTCTCTCTTTACAAAAAGTTTCTTGGGATGCGTATGGCAGAAGGTGACAAAATAGTAACGCACATAAATGCGTTCTGCTCGACATTGGACAAACTTAGCGAAGTTGATATTAAGCTAGGTGACGAACTAACAGCAATAATATTATTGTCGAGTTTAAGCAAAGAGTTCGAGAGTTTCGTCATAGCCATGGAAACGCAGGATACTTTGCCCTTGTTGGATGGGTTGAAGGTTAAACTTCTTGCAGAAGGAGAGAGAAGAAGCAGCGAAGTCAAAGAAAGAGCAGAATATGAACAGTTAGCTTTTCATGCAAAGTCGCAGCCGGAGAACATAAGGAATAAGAGAAAAGACAAATCCAACGTGGAGTGCTAAATTTGCGGACAGCGAGGCCACTATAAGAATCAGTGTAAAAAGTAAGGCAAGAACGAATTAGCAAAGGAGCCACAACAGTACAAGAACAGATCGTATACAGTAGTACCTGCAAGTGACGTAGAGTTAGAAGTTTCTAGCTGGTGTCTTGATAGTGGGGCTACAGCTCATATGTGCTGCGTTCGAAGTCTTTTTATTAATTATGTGCCGCGAGTGGAGGATATTATTTTGGCCGATAACAACGTAATGAGAGCAGTTGGAAAAGGTGACGTGACAGTGAAAACAGTTTATTGCAATTTGACACTGCAGAATGTTTTGCACGTACCAGCAATGAAAGGAAATTTCATGTCCATTAATTGTGCAGTTTCCCGTGGTTGTACAGTTACTTTTCGCAAAGACTGTGCGATTGTACACCAAGACGTAGAAGAAGTTTTGAAAGCGCACAGGCAAAACAAATTGTTTGTTTTTGAGAGCAAAAGAAATACTTGTTTCGGCACCATGCAGACTAGTGCGAGTCTATGGCATAACCGATATGGACATTTAAACTATTCGAGTTTAAACGATTTGGTAAGACATTCAATGGTTCAAGGCATTAATGGTCTAAATTTTGCAGAAAGAAGCCAGTGCCTTGTAACGACCCTGTTTTGGGAGGCGGTATAGCTCGCCGTGGTCAGGGTTCGAGACAGATATTTCTATTTCCTCTATAGATCGGTTTACCTCCCTTTCCCCAAGAATGACACAGAGGGATAGAACTATAAAGTAGGCGTGTATTTCGTAGTAATTGTACAAAAGTAGTGTTTTGTCGGGTGATGACGTATACGTGAGTTGAGACTGCTTGCTTCGTTGGTTCAGCGCTCCGGAAGGGCCGAGTGGTGAACTACTTGCGGTCGGGATGTGATGCTACATGAGCGTGTGTGAGGAACCGCTTGCCGTCGTGGGTCCGATGTTCCGGAAACGAGTGTGATGAACTGCTTGCTGTCGTAGATCTGGGAGCGTGTGGGAGATCTGCTTGCCGTCGTAGATCCGTTGCTCCGGAAGCGAGTGTGATGAACTGCTTCGCGGTGTGTCCGTGACGCTATAGAAGCGTGTGAGACGAACTGCTTCGCGGTGTGTCCGTGACGCTATAGAAGCGTGTGAGAGGGACTGCTTCGCGGTGTGTCCGTGACGCTATAGAAGCGTGTGAGATCGAGTCGGCGCTGCGGGGTGGGCCGAGTGATCGTGTTGACGTCGTAGATGGGCCGAGTGGTCGCGTTGACGCGGCCGATGGTCGGGTTGTCGCGTTGGCGCTGCGGGCGGCCGAGTGACCGTGTTGGCGCTGCGGGTGGCCGGGTTATCGCGTTGGCGCTGCGGGCGGCCGAGTGAGAACTGCTTCGTCGTGCGTATGTCGTGTACGTCGTGGACGTCGGGTTTGTAGTGTTCTGGGTCGTTGGGAACGATCTACTTGGATTTCTAGTGGGATTCGGGAATGTAGGGCATCGTTAGTTTCGGCTGCCGGGCATCGTTAGTTTTCTTTCGACCTGCCGTTTCTACATCCGTTTCGTTTCTGGGTCGGGAGCCGGAAACGTGACGTCTGGGGGAACTCACTGAGGTGGGCCTGTATTACGTAAACCGGGCCGCCTCAGTGATCACGACTGGGTCTGGGCTGATTTCAGGGAAACCACACCGGGACGCCAGTGATCCTCACCAGGTCGTAGAGCCGATTTAAAACCGCACTCTTACGGATCCTCCACCAATACCAAGACTATCTACCAGAACACTTACCCGGATATTTCTCCTTGTTGCTGATGTTTCCTCGAAGCTCGTCGGAACGCAAGTGACTCATCTGGGGTCTTGCCTCTGTTTATATAGGCCCCGTTGAGTGTGCCCAGAGCGGTCGATGTTGAGAATACCGCTATCGATAACTCGTTATCGGTTCCTTAATATAGCGATGGTACTAGGTTATCGAAGTATCGTAAGGGTTAGTGTGGCCAGACCTGGTAGTTGTTTATCGATATGTTAGTGTGACCAACGTATCTGTTTGGGCGCGCGGTTTGAACGTGTGCGCTTTTTGGCGCGTATTTTGAATGTGGTGCGGCGTAGTGAGAATAAAGGAGATAGATGTGTTTTTGGAATGTTCTTTTTTTATTATTTGTGACGTCGGGTCGTCACACCCCCCCCCCGCTTAAGACACTGGCGTCTCGTTGGTGTTGGTGTGTACGTGTCCGTCTCTGCCGATGCGGATGCGGGTTGTGTGGTTGTCCGAGACCACCAGTGTTGTCTTGCGGTTTCCGCTCCGCCAGGTTGCCTTCAGACGCACGACCGCTTCCTCCACGCGTTTCAGGTGCTCCTCGCGGCCCCGTGGTTTTGGCTCCCATTCCTCCTCGCTTTCCTCCGATAAGTTGATCGGCTTTACTCCGGGAAAGTCTAGAGCCGCGAGCCGCCGCGGGGTTACCCATTTTGTTTGCGGACGCTGATGATCTGCCAGTTGGTGCCTTTTTGTGCCGGTCGTTGTCCTGGGCATGGGGGTCGTTCTTCGTTGTCCGTTGCTGCCGTGTCGTTTCCTTTGTCGTTGATGTTGCCAATGTTTGCCGTGTTGATGTAATGGTCCTATTCGTGGTCGTAGGGGTCGCCAGCGTGTTCCGTGTCGTTGCCGTGGTTGTATTCGTGGTCGTGGGGGTTGCCAGCGTGTTCCGTGTCGTTGGGGTGGGTGTTGTTCCGTGTGGGTTCCGATGTGGGGCTTGTCTGCCCATCGGGGCAGCCCTGGTTGGCTTCCGGCAACCAGCTGGACCTGCCACGTCCACGGCTCCGAGTATAACTACTCGTCGCCGTTGCTGGTTGATCCTTTGCAGGTTCTCCCTGTATTTTCCCAGCGAGTTTTGAAATTTTTTGTTCATTCTGAAACACGACGAATGGTTTTTTTCTTAGTTGGTTTTGTGTAGTTGTGCGTGCTTGTTAGTTGAGGGTTTCTACATGGGGTTTCAGTTCGTTTACGTAGGTTCTGTGCGTCTTTCCGGTCACCGTGTGTTTTATTGTTGCAATAACCGCGGATATGAAACCTGTAACTTTGAATGGGCCTTCGTATTTCGGAGCTAACTTTGCCGCGAATCCAGTTGCTGCTTTTGACAATGGGTGCTGTCTTTCCCATACTAAGTCTCCTATTTTGGGTCTCCAGTCCCTTTTCCGGAGGTTGTATGATCTAGCTTGGTCCTGTGCCGCTTTTCCCATGTTTAGGTGTGCAAGTTTCCTCGTTTCCATGATACGCTCCCATCGTGCATGTATTGTCTCCTCCACAATTCCCGATCCTTGTGTGTTTTCGGCAAACAGGCTTCCTGGTAATCTAATTTCCCGTCCGTAGAGCAGATATGCTGGGCTATATTCAGTTGACTCTGATCTGCTACTGTTGATTGCCAACGATATTTCAGGTAGCCAGTCGTCCCATCTTGTGTGCTCTGTTCCCGAGAATTGTGCGATCATTGTTTTAATCGTCCGGTTGGCCCCTTTCTGCCGGGTTTTCTTGAGGGGTGTATGGGGCTGTCAGCTGGTGAGCAATTCCCCATTTCTGTAGCTGTGCCTTGAACTTGTTGCTAGTGAATTGCACCCCATTGTCCGAGATTATTTTTTTGGTGTTCCGAACCGGGCTATGACCTGTTCCCTTAGTACCTTTAGTACGATATCTGTCGTTGCTTTCCGGACGGCTGCAATTTCTACCCATTTAGTGAACTTGTCGAACATCACTAGCAACATGTTGTTACCGTGGCTGGATCTCGGTAGTGGGCCCACGAAATCTATGCATAGGGTTTCCCAGGGTACTTTTGCTATTTCTGACAACATTTTCCCTGCTGCTTGTTGCTGAGATGTTTTGTAGCGTTGGCAAGTTTCGCAGCTTCTCACATGCTGCTGTATATCTCTGTGCATTCCTTGCCAGTAGTATTGTGCCATTATCCGGTGTTTTGTTTTTCTCACCCCTAGGTGGCCTGCTGTTGCTTCGCTATGGTTTTCTCGAAGTACTCGCTCTCGTTGTTTTTTAGCCACGCATAGTTTCCATGGCTGTGTGTCCTCGTCTGCAGCCCATGACGGTATATGCCTATATAGCCTTCCGTTAATTATCGCGTAATCTGGCCATGATTCGGGGTTTTTTTCTAAGTCTATAACTTTCCGTTTAATCCAGACGTCTTCTTCGATTTCGGCTCCGTGGGCTTCTTCTTCTGGCATTCTGGACAATGCGTCCGCCACGACATTGAGCTTTCCTCTGCGATAGCGAATCTCGAACGAGTATGGCTGCATTGCCAACGCCCATCTGGCGATCCGTCCTGATGGGCTCTCTATCGAGTTAAGCCACTTTAGCGCCTGATGGTCCGTGATGACTATGAAGTGGTAACCTTCCAGGTACATCCTCATCTTCTGGATGCCCCAGTGGATTGCCAGGCATTCCTTTTCGGTTGCTGAGTAGTTCTGTTCCGTCTTTGTGAGTTTCCGACTGGCGTACGATATCACGTGCTCGCCGTCTTCGTCTTCTTGAGTAAGGACCGCTCCTAGTCCGCAGTTGCTGGCGTCTGTCTGGAGTAGAAAAGTTTTCCCGAAATCTGGGCAGGCCAGAACTGGTGCTTCCGTTAGTGCCTTTTTTAGGTGTTGCGTTGCCTGTTCTGCCTCCTCGCTCCATTTGAACTTCGTGTCTTTCTTCACTAAGTTATATAGTGGTTGTGCCAGTTCCGTGAAGTTTGGGACGAATCTTCTGTACCATGAAGCTACTCCCAGAAAGCTGTGTACTTGCTTCGTTGTCTGTGGGCTTGGCATGTCTAGGATCGCGGCTATTTTTCCCGGGTCCGTGTGTATCCCCCTTGCGCTAACCACATGGCCTAGGTACTTCAGCTCTTCCTTGAAGAAGTGACATTTCTCTGCGTTTATCTTCAAATTTGCTTTGCGTAGTCGGCTCATTACTTCCTGTAGTTTTTCCATGTGTTCCCTTTTGGTACGCCCGATGACCACTATATCGTCCAGGTATGCGAATGCAAAGGGTTCCATCTCTGGTCCTATGACTGAGTCCAGAGCTCTTTGAAACGTGGCTGGTGCTGTGTGTAGTCCGAAGGGCATTACCTTCCACTGATACAGCCCGCGCCCAGGTACGGTGAACGCGGTGAACTGTTTGCTTCCTTTATCCATCGGTATTTGCCAGTAGCCACTTTTTAAGTCTAGTGTACTTATATATTTGGCCTCTCGTAGTTGGTTGAGTATGTGGTCCATACGGGGTACTGGGTATGCGTCACGTTCTGAGTGCTCGTTCAGCTGCCTGTAGTCTATGCATAGTCTCCATTCTTTGTTTTTCTTCTCTACTAGTACTACTGGTGAGCTGTAAGCGGAATGCGAGGGTTCGATGAGATCCTGAGCCAGAAGCTCGTCCACTTGTTTGTTTATTATTTCTTGCATGGCTGGGTTTCGAGGATAGTACCTTTGTTTGATTGGGCGATCGTGCTTCATGAATATCCTATGCGTGGCAATATGGCTGACTCCCTTGACTTGACTCATCATTTCCAACTCTTTTTCAAGGGTTTCTTGTACTTCTGCTTCCGTTAGATCGCCTGTCGCTAGTGATCCTATGCCGTGACTCTTTTTTTCCTCCTGTTTTTGTTTCTTTGGTCCCCGTTCATCTTTGCTGTGAGTCCTCCGCATTGTAGTGTCGCGTTGCATTGTTCCAAGAAGTCTATCCCCAGCAGAAGGTCGCCGATTACCTCTTCGAGGATTAGCAGCGTTGTTGTGCTTGTTTTGTTTCCGAGTTGTATTGGAACTTCTAGTGCCTCTGTGACCGTTCTGTTTGTTCCGTCTGCTAGCCTAATGGCTTCGGTTACTTGTTTTTTTCTCCCATGTCTGGCTATTCTGCTGGCTAGTTTCCTGGCGATGAAACTTCTTGTAGCTCCTGTGTCTATGGCCCCGCGAACTCTTGCGTTGCCTATATTTACTTGTGCAAGTAGTCGTCGGCCGTTGAAGTTTATTGATGTTGCGGGTGTGGTGTTTGCCCTGGGCACCCGCTGTGATCCCCCGGGCCTCTGGCGTTTCCCGACGTTTCGTTCCGGCGACAGCAATGGATCGTTCGTATTCCATCCTGTCCGCATATCCAGCAGAATATTCTTGGCGTATTGTTGCACTGCTGTCCTCTGTGTCCCTCTTCTTTGCACCTTGAACATCTATTATTCATATTGAATGATCGAGTTATTCCTCTGCTCAGTGCTTGTGGAGGTTCCTGTGGTCTCCATTGGTTTCTCGTTTGTCTCCCGGAATCTCCCGGTTGCTGCCGTTGTGTCCAGTGGCTTTCCGAAGTGTGTTGTGGTGCGCGTTCCTGTGGTTGGAGGGCCTCGAATTCCTCTGCCAACTGTAAGTATTCCGCTAGGGTTCGGCATTCCCCTCGTTTGGCGTATTTTTTGAACTCCACTCGACTGTTTCGGTAGACCCACTCTAGTTTCTTTTCCTCCGTGAGAGTGGTAAATCTCATGATTTTACGAAGTTCCCGTGCGTAGTCCTTTGCTGGCTCGTTTGAACCCTGGTGCCTGCGTGTTATGTTTTCCATCGCTTTCTCTTCGGAGTCCGCCGGTCTGTAGTATCCCAGGAATTCTGTCTTGAAGCTTTTCCATGATGGCATTGGAATTGGGTGGGTATGCCACCAGTCCAAGGCACAGTCTCTGAGCAAAATCACCATAGCTCCTGCTGCTTGGTCGAGCTCTATCCCATAGGCCCTTGCCAGCTCTTCCGTTCTACAGATGAATTCTGTCGGGTCGCCCGTGCCATCATAAAATTCTCCCCAGCTACGTATTACTCCCATTGTGGCCACTTTGTCAGTCTTCCTGGGTTCGGGTATCGACTTTCCGCTGCTTGTCGCTTGTGTGTCTGGTATTTGTAGCAAGTTTGGGGTTTTCTCGCTGATGTGTTGCTCCGTGTTGGATGTCCCCTTAGCCCCTTTCGGTTGATTCCCTGATCCGTCGGGTGCTGGTGATGGGGTCCTTGCGTGTTTTTGTGCCAGTTCTAGGAGGCGTATGATGGTTTTTTTCGCTGTGGTCACCGTTCTTTATGAACTCCGACATTTGTTTTCGCATGTCTTCGCACAGTGTTTCTGGCTTGATGTCAAATTCCATTAGATAGGTTTCCAGTTGTGTTTTATTACAATTGGAGATCCAGCTTCTAGTTAGCTTGTCTGCCATTTTATCTGTGATTTGTTGAGGAAGAGGGTAAACGATCTTTGTGGTGTTTGAGGTTTCTGTCTATTTGTCTTCAATCTGTTCGGGCGCCACTGTAACGACCCTGTTTTGGGAGGCGGTATAGCTCGCCGTGGTCAGGGTTCGAGACAGATATTTCTATTTCCTCTATAGATCGGTTTACCTCCCTTTCCCCAAGAATGACACAGAGGGATAGAACTATAAAGTAGGCGTGTATTTCGTAGTAATTGTACAAAAGTAGTGTTTTGTCGGGTGATGACGTATACGTGAGTTGAGACTGCTTGCTTCGTTGGTTCAGCGCTCCGGAAGGGCCGAGTGGTGAACTACTTGCGGTCGGGATGTGATGCTACATGAGCGTGTGTGAGGAACCGCTTGCCGTCGTGGGTCCGATGTTCCGGAAACGAGTGTGATGAACTGCTTGCTGTCGTAGATCTGGGAGCGTGTGTGGAGATCTGCTTGCCGTCGTAGATCCGTTGCTCCGGAAGCGAGTGTGATGAACTGCTTCGCGGTGTGTCCGTGACGCTATAGAAGCGTGTGAGAGGGACTGCTTCGCGGTGTGTCCGTGACGCTATAGAAGCGTGTGAGATCGAGTCGGCGCTGCGGGGTTTTACTTTGCTTGCTGGACGACAGACTAGGACTGTATGGTACCTAGTTGCCCCATGCTACTTTTATTGGCCTCTGATTACAAATACATGAATATATAGGTACAATTAATGAGAGAGAGAGAGAAATTTACATGGCTTTGAGACAGATTAGTACTTAAAGCTAGGTTTTAGTATAACAGTTTTTAAATTTTAACAAATTCTACCACAATTCTGGTACATGTCTTAGATAACTTTAGCTAGGGCTCGACAGTTGGCAACATTAATTTTAGTACATAAACAATTCGTGGGAGCCACAAATAATTTGAGCAGAAAAAAGACATCCAAGCAGTCCCGGAGGGGATACAATCCAATCACTGAGGAGCGCAGCCGCCATCCCTCGCCGCACCTCAGCCACGCGCAAGGAGCTTCAATATCCCGCGCTCCCTTAGATTCTCGTCTCGCAGTAGCCACACATGATGACAGCAATCTCCATTTTATTTGCAGGCCCGTGGCGACTGTTTTTTAAGGACGTCGGACAGCTTGCAGCATCGCACCGTGATGACCGCCCCCAAAAAACACCGCAATCTCCAAGTAGCAAAGCCATCCTCATACACTAGCGGAGAAAACAGCTGGGCTTCATTTCCACTTTCGCGTTGTATACGGTAGGAAAATTCCTTAAGCCATTTTATAGCCAATTTCTATCCTTGCAGTTACAAAAAGAAGCGCCGGTCAGGATGCAGTCTCCAGCTCAAGGTGGCCATTTTCGTCCAAATCCGCAGGAGAAAAACCATCGGACGGGGCGTGTACTGGACAGAGAGTGGGCCTGTGCGCGCCGGCTGCCAACAAAATTGAAGAAAGCCAACTGGAATCATTTTTGGCAGCAGGAAAGCGCGAGAGCTGATGGGCATCATTATTACGTTCAGCAAGGCCATTTGTAAGGGCCATCGTTGACAACAAAAGCTAAGCTCTTGCAGCGATATTTACATGTGATAAATCTCCATCAGCCAAAATAAAGTTCAACCGCTGCTGCCAAGAAACCGCCCCGCTACCTATATTCAGTTATGCCAAAACCGACTTGTAAAAGCTTTAAATCGTGTCAAATCGTTAGAATCGTTGAATTGGGTGAAAACCATTTGTTAGAGGCATCTGCAGCTTGTTACAGGTACCTGCACCCATCCAATCCAAGAATCCGTGCAACAGGTTTAATGTGGTATGCCAGGGTTTTGGTTTAAGTCTTGGATATACTTTGCTTTAGTGCGATTTTCATACCCACAGCAGCTGGTAACATTGGTTTTGCAAAAAATAAACAAAGCGTCGTGCCAGTCAATGTGCATCTATTTTCTGTTTTCTAGGAAACTCCTGTTGCAGTTTTAAGCAGAGGCGCCGCACAGGATGCAGTCCCCAGTCCATAGTAACACATTTACAAATCAATCCAGAGGTCCCGGCAGCCAAAAATAAACCACCAGCCGGGGCGCGTACTGAAAAACAGAGGACATGTCTGTGTACATCGGATTGCCAAGAGATTTAAGTGCGCCAATTGGAGTCCTTTTGAGTAGCAGGAAGTGATCTACAGGAAAAGATAGGGCAGTAGACCCTTTCAGGAGTGCCGCCTCTGCAGATCCCAAGAGAGTCCGCACAGGCCTGGATATCCTACTGTAATAGAACGCAGTTATCTAAATGAATTTTTTGCCGACTCCGTGGCAACTGTTTTATAGGCGGCAAACATTGGTTTTGCTAAGGTCAACAAAGCGTGTTGCAAAGTTAATGAGCATTTCTCTTTTATTTTCTAGAGGTACATCAGTCCGTTAGCAAAAATAGGCCATGAGAAGCCACCTTCCACAAAACAGTCCGGAGTTGATGCAGCAAAAACACGCCGGGAAAACAGAGCAAAAACACCAAAAAGCGGCAGGTCTGAGTCGTCAAAACAGCAACTAAATCATCACAGATAGGAGCCGGCATCCATTTCAGCACGTTTTTCGTACAGCGCCACCCCGTCAGAAAAGTCGGTCATCGTCAGCCAAGAGCCACCAACAGCAGCTGATGGCTTTCATACCTCCGACCTGTGCGATAGAGGAGAGCGCCGTCATTTTCAGTTTTTTGCAGAGGCATCCATGTATGGTGTTTGGGTGAGTAAGAGTCCTGTGTGTGATCAGCAGCTAGAGCCCAAGAAGAATCACGTATCGTAAATCCAGTCACCAATGAGATGGCAATGGACACCAATCTCCTTGCAACAGGGTCATTTTAGAAAGCCACAGGAAAATGCTGAGCCTCGGTCCTTATTTTTGTATCACAAACGGTGAGAAAAAATCCCTCAGCCGTTTTATTATTATAGTTTCCAGCCGTAACCAATTTAAATCTTTGCAGTTCCAAACAGAACCACCAGATAGGATGAAGTGCCCAGTCCGAGGCGATCACACTCAAGTCCTCCGCAAATCTTGATAGAAGAAGAGAAGCCATCCGTCAGCGCATATGTGAAGTCAGTCAGGGCAGCAGGAAGTAAACCAAAAATCGGAAGGGCCCGCATCGATGGGCTTTTCCCAAAAGTGGCGCTTCTGCAGATCCTGAGAGAACCTGTACAACGAGAATTTTTCACCGACGGCAAGAAGAGGCCCGGAGAATTTACTCGCTGCTGTCGAATTCCAGTTCGCTTGTATCAAGCATCCGACGTGCAAGGTTTTAATCATCCAACTTGTAATAGCTTTAATGCGTCCCATATTTATCCTTTGCAGATCCATGGAGACTGTTTTTGAATGCATCGGGTAGTATGCAGCTCCAATGGGTGGTGATTTCTTTGAATTCTCTGCAGACATCGGGAAACAGGGAGACAACCATCAGCATGCATACATCTTGGAAATAGGGAGAGAACAGCTGTGAGCAACAACTGTAGCAGTTTTACCGGGGCATGCGCGTCCAAGAAGAAAACGAATCCCGGTTTGTACAGCAGTCCTTCGTCGTAAATACCGAATAGTATAGAGGAGAGCGCCGTGGGTGAGGGTATTCTGCACATGGCTCAGCACAAAAACCAATGGTCAAACGTCGCAAAAATCGCAGGAGCCACTATGGTGGCAGTAGTGGACATCACCTCTTCGTTCAGGACAGCCAGCTTTATCCTTAAGGCCATAGGCCTGGTTTTCCCGCATCCTTGATAGGAGAGCTGCTTGGCGCGTATATTTCCGGGAAACAGGAAGGAGAGCAGTCACATTAGCCGTAGTAGGAAAAAATTATGGACACAGTGCCAGATTTCAACTCATAGCAGTTTCAATCTAGGACGTCAGACAGGATGCAGTCTCCAGTTTGTGGTAGTCGTTTATAGAATTCCCGCAGAGACTTGACGGAGAATAGCCACTAACAGGAGCGTATGAATGTTGTGTACGTTGAATTGGGTGAAAACCATTTGTTAGAGGCATCTGCAGCTTGTTACAGGTACCTGCACCCATCCAATCCAAGAATCCGAGCAACAGGTTTAATGTGGTATGCCAGGGTTTTGGTTTAAGTCTTGGATATACTTTGCTTTAGTGCGATTTTCATACCCACAGCAGCTGGTAACATTGGTTTTGCAAAGAATAAACAAAGCGTCGTGCCAGTCAATGTGCATCTATTTTCTGTTTTCTAGGAAACTCCTGTTGCAGTTTTAAGCAGAGGCGCCGCACAGGATGCAGTCCCCAGTCCATAGTAACACATTTACAAATCAATCCAGAGGTCCCGGCAGCCAAAAATAAACCACCAGCCGGGGCGCGTACTGAAAAAACAGAGGACATGTCTGTGTACATCGGATTGCCAAGAGATTTAAGTGCGCCAATTGGAGTCCTTTTGAGTAGCAGGAGGTGATCTACAGGAAAAGATAGGGCAGTAGACCCTTTCAGGAGTGCCGCCTCTGCAGATCCCAAGAGAGTCCGCACAGGCCTGGATATCTTACTGTAATAGCTTTTAACTGCGTTCTAAATGAATTTTTTGCCGACTCCGTGGCAACTGTTTTATAGGCGGCAAACATTGGTTTTGCTAAGGTAAACAAAGCGTGTTGCAAAGTTAATGAGCATTTCTCTTTTATTTTTCAGAGGGACATCAGTCCGTAAGCAAAATAGGCCATGAGAAGCCACCGTCCACAAAACAGTCCGGAGTTGATGCAGCAAAAACACAGGAAAGAGAGCAGTCGCATTCACCGCCGTAAAAAAAATGATGTACACAGGTCTAGCAGAAGGAAGTATTGTGCACCAGGTGGAAAAGCGCTGCGAATGATTGTCAGTATGGATGGCTGATTGTTGCACTGCTGTCCTCTGTGTCCCTCTTCTTTGCACCTTGAACATCTATTATTCATATTGAATGATCGAGTTATTCCTCTGCTCAGTGCTTGTGGAGGTTCCTGTGGTCTCCATTGGTTTCTCGTTTGTCTCCCGGAATCTCCCGGTTGCTGCCGTTGTGTCCAGTGGCTTTCCGAAGTGTGTTGTGGTGCGCGTTCCTGTGGTTGGAGGGCCTCGAATTCCTCTGCCAACTGTAAGTATTCCGCTAGGGTTCGGCATTCCCCTCGTTTGGCGTATTTTTTGAACTCCACTCGACTGTTTCGGTAGACCCACTCTAGTTTCTTTTCCTCCGTGAGAGTGGTAAATCTCATGATTTTACGAAGTTCCCGTGCGTAGTCCTTTGCTGGCTCGTTTGAACCCTGGTGCCTGCGTGTTATGTTTTCCATCGCTTTCTCTTCGGAGTCCGCCGGTCTGTAGTATCCCAGGAATTCTGTCTTGAAGCTTTTCCATGATGGCATTGGAATTGGGTGGGTATGCCACCAGTCCAAGGCACAGTCTCTGAGCAAAATCACCATAGCTCCTGCTGCTTGGTCGAGCTCTATCCCATAGGCCCTTGCCAGCTCTTCCGTTCTACAGATGAATTCTGTCGGGTCGCCCGTGCCATCATAAAATTCTCCCCAGCTACGTATTACTCCCATTGTGGCCACTTTGTCAGTCTTCCTGGGTTCGGGTATCGACTTTCCGCTGCTTGTCGCTTGTGTGTCTGGTATTTGTAGCAAGTTTGGGGTTTTCTCGCTGATGTGTTGCTCCGTGTTGGATGTCCCCTTAGCCCCTTTCGGTTGATTCCCTGATCCGTCGGGTGCTGGTGATGGGGTCCTTGCGTGTTTTTGTGCCAGTTCTAGGAGGCGTATGATGGTTTTTTTCGCTGTGGTCACCGTTCTTTATGAACTCCGACATTTGTTTTCGCATGTCTTCGCACAGTGTTTCTGGCTTGATGTCAAATTCCATTAGATAGGTTTCCAGTTGTGTTTTATTACAATTGGAGATCCAGCTTCTAGTTAGCTTGTCTGCCATTTTATCTGTGATTTGTTGAGGAAGAGGGTAAACGATCTTTGTGGTGTTTGAGGTTTCTGTCTATTTGTCTTCAATCTGTTCGGGCGCCACTGTAACGACCCTGTTTTGGGAGGCGGTATAGCTCGCCGTGGTCAGGGTTCGAGACAGATATTTCTATTTCCTCTATAGATCGGTTTACCTCCCTTTCCCCAAGAATGACACAGAGGGATAGAACTATAAAGTAGGCGTGTATTTCGTAGTAATTGTACAAAAGTAGTGTTTTGTCGGGTGATGACGTATACGTGAGTTGAGACTGCTTGCTTCGTTGGTTCAGCGCTCCGGAAGGGCCGAGTGGTGAACTACTTGCGGTCGGGATGTGATGCTACATGAGCGTGTGTGAGGAACCGCTTGCCGTCGTGGGTCCGATGTTCCGGAAACGAGTGTGATGAACTGCTTGCTGTCGTAGATCTGGGAGCGTGTGTGGAGATCTGCTTGCCGTCGTAGATCCGTTGCTCCGGAAGCGAGTGTGATGAACTGCTTCGCGGTGTGTCCGTGACGCTATAGAAGCGTGTGAGAGGGACTGCTTCGCGGTGTGTCCGTGACGCTATAGAAGCGTGTGAGATCGAGTCGGCGCTGCGGGGTGGGCCGAGTGATCGTGTTGACGTCGTAGATGGGCCGAGTGGTCGCGTTGACGCGGCCGATGGTCGGGTTGTCGCGTTGGCGCTGCGGGCGGCCGAGTGACCGTGTTGGCGCTGCGGGTGGCCGGGTTATCGCGTTGGCGCTGCGGGCGGCCGAGTGAGAACTGCTTCGTCGTGCGTATGTCGTGTACGTCGTGGACGTCGGGTTTGTAGTGTTCTGGGTCGTTGGGAACGATCTACTTGGATTTCTAGTGGGATTCGGGAATGTAGGGCATCGTTAGTTTCGGCTGCCGGGCATCGTTAGTTTTCTTTCGACCTGCCGTTTCTACATCCGTTTCGTTTCTGGGTCGGGAGCCGGAAACGTGACGTCTGGGGGAACTCACTGAGGTGGGCCTGTATTACGTAAACCGGGCCGCCTCAGTGATCACGACTGGGTCTGGGCTGATTTCAGGGAAACCACACCGGGACGCCAGTGATCCTCACCAGGTCGTAGAGCCGATTTAAAACCGCACTCTTACGGATCCTCCACCAATACCAAGACTATCTACCAGAACACTTACCCGGATATTTCTCCTTGTTGCTGATGTTTCCTCGAAGCTCGTCGGAACGCAAGTGACTCATCTGGGGTCTTGCCTCTGTTTATATAGGCCCCGTTGAGTGTGCCCAGAGCGGTCGATGTTGAGAATACCGCTATCGATAACTCGTTATCGGTTCCTTAATATAGCGATGGTACTAGGTTATCGAAGTATCGTAAGGGTTAGTGTGGCCAGACCTGGTAGTTGTTTATCGATATGTTAGTGTGACCAACGTATCTGTTTGGGCGCGCGGTTTGAACGTGTGCGCTTTTTGGCGCGTATTTTGAATGTGGTGCGGCGTAGTGAGAATAAAGGAGATAGATGTGTTTTTGGAATGTTCTTTTTTTATTATTTGTGACGTCGGGTCGTCACAGCCTGTCATATATGAAGAGCAAGATACACACACAGCCGTATCCAGTGTCCGAGAACATAGCCAAACGTCAGCTGGAGCTGATTCATACAGATGTGTGCGGGCCAATGGAAAAAAGGTCTATTGGAGGAGCATCATATTTTGTCACATTTATTGGCGTATGACCCGCCGTGTGTTTGTTTATTTTATAAAATCCAAAGACGAAGTATACGACAAATTTCTTCTGTTTAAAAACATGGCAGAGAGTCAGCTTGGACACAAGATAAAAGCAGTACGCAGTTTGTTAATAAACGTTTTGACAAATTGTTCCAGGAAAATGGCATTATACGGCAGTTGACTGTGCCATATAGTCCGCAGCAAAACGGCGTGGCAGAGCGAGCCAACAGAACGCTTGTGGAAATGGCCAGGAGTTTGCTTTTACACTCAGGAATGCCAGAGAGTCTATGGGCAGAGGCGGTGATGACAGCTAGTTACATCAGAAATCGATCACCCACAGCAGCTCTTGTTGGAATCACTCCGTTTGAGGCTTGGAGTGGGAAAAAACCCAATGTGAGCCACTTGCGTGTTTTTGGATCGTCAGCCGTAGGACTAAACAAATGTCACCGCGGTAAATTCAAGGCCAAAGGCAAGGAGTATCGGTTCGACGGGTATTCACTGGAGTCCAAAGGGTACAGTTTGTACGATTCGGTGACACAACAGGTCGTTGTAAAACGCGACGTACTATTTAATGAGATACAGCAAGATGAGCCTAAGATTTTTGAATTCCCAGTAGCACAAGCGTCGTCGAGGGAACCAACAAATGTACTCAAAGCAGAGTTGCAGCGCGATAGAGATGAGCAGCAGGACGAATCTAAAGGAGACACAGATCGTGATCAGCAGGATGAGGAGCCGGCGCACCCTGAAGGAGAGGCCGTCAGAATTGGGCCAGGGAGGCCTAGAATTATTCGGACCGGCAAGTCAGGGCGACCAAGGAAGGAATTAAGGAATTTGATCAACGCAATGACCAAAGCAGAAATTCAACTTCCACAAAGCTGTACTGAAGCGCTAAGTAGCCAGCAGGCTACATTTTGGAAGGCAGCGTGTCAAAACAAAGCGGACCTAGTGCAGATCAAATATAGCTGAATATGTTTTTGGGCATGCAGATTGAACGTGAAGGAGAGTTGGGCAGTATAACGATGAACCAGACGTTGTACATCAAGGATATGCTGCAGCGACATGGTCTGGAGCAGTGCAGGCAGACGAAAACACCGTTAGACGCAGGATTTCAGGTGGTATGCAACGACGAGCGTTGTGTTGCTCAGGATCCAACTGCATATCAGTCAGCGATAGGAGAATAAATGTGGCTTGCATTAATCTCAAGGCCAGATATTTACGGACCCCCATGGCGAACATGTCTTGGCCATGAAGCATGTTATGCGGTACTTGGCAGGAACGGCGACCAACAAGTTAAGCTATTGCGCAGGAGACTTGCCACTAGTGGGTTACGTGGATGCCGACTGGGCCGGCGACGTCACGATACAGGATTTGTTTTCCTTATGGCAGGAGGACCCATTTCTTGGAAGTCGGAGAAGCAAGACAGTGTTGCCTTGAGCAGCACGGAGGCTGAATACAGCTGTCGTCAGCTGTAAAAGAGGCGCTACATTTGAGACGTTTAATCATCGAGATCGGTTGTGGACGAGAGGATACACCCACAATTATCTACAGAGACAATCTTAGCGCACAGAATTTGGCAAAAATCCAGTTTATCATGCACGTTCGAAGCATATTGATATCAGGTATCATTTTGTTAGGGAAGTTATCCAGCAAGGCGATGTAAAATTGAAGTATGTATCAACCAACGATATGATAGCTGATTTGTTAACTAAGAATTTGTCAAAACTAAGACATGAGAAATTTGTTAAACTTATGAATATTATGTAAATATTGTACCAAGAAATATAAACATGGAGAGGTGTTGAAATTAGTTCCAATGTTCCCGTATATTAACATATGTACATAACAGAATATAAGAATAACATCTGAGGAGCGAACTTTGAGAGAACAAGCTGTTATGTTACACTCCGGGAGTCGAGTAAAGCTAGCCATCGCAAGTAGATCACCGCGCAGAGTCGCGATTAATAAATAATCATTTTTATTAATTAAGAACCAACGCTTCCTTATTTAATGTACACTTGGGCGGTCGGAATTCTCCTCTGAACAATAATAAACAGATATTGCAAAGAATTTAAATTTGAATGGTATATAATTGTGCTAGGAAATGCTCCTTTTACAAAAAGTCGAGTGCGCCAAACGATTTTATTTGAAAAGTTCATATCAGTCAGAGATTCGGGCAGCCCCATAATATTTTTTAAAGCGATCAACACTCTACAAGTATGTAATTTTGCAGAAAGCAATATTATTCAAAGTCAGCAAAAGCAAACCAATTGCAAAGCAAAAATACAAAATAAGAACCATTGAGTGCCAAGTAGCTATTTTCTAATTTTATTAGTGCCAATAATAGAGAACACATTAATATAACGAACAATATTGTAGACACCTTCATCCCTAGGACTGCTCTATTACCTTAGAATGCAGTCTGGCCTTAATAAGATAAGAAATTAGTCAGAGTGGTATTGCAGCAAATATGTCAGGAATTACAGCTATAATTTATTCGGCTACCGCACAAAAGTTCACGAAGTACAAATTTGCATTGGCCTATGCCTTTGTTGTATAAAATTTATTAAAAATGCATTTATGGAAAAGCCCCTGTAAAAATGAAAACAATTTTGTGTTTGGTAAAACGGAATAATTTAAGTAAAGCGTCCATTGTAGAAATCGTATGATAACCACCCTCATGAAAATACCGGTATAAGTCCGGACAAAAAGTAAGATCTAATTTTGTACTAATGAGAGATATCTAGTTTATCTACTTGGCAAAGAAAAGTTAATTCGATTTACCAAGGTTACAAACATCGTTATAGTGAATAAAAATTAGTCTTAGTGTCTCCGCAGACGAACCCCGGCAGACTTATGGATTCTCGGCCGTGACAGACATGGGCGTTTCCTATAATCCACACATCTTGATTAACGTATGACCGGCGTTGACCACACACGATTTGCCCTAGAATGGAGCACCCGCTTTTTTGAAATCTTTAGAAATAATTTTTCAATACACGAAGACAAGGTCCATCCTTCTCTTGGTGGCAAAAGGATCATGGAATGCTTTTGAACACGTTTTAACAAAACTAAGCACACATGTAGCTTATTTGAAATAACTTTAGTTTTAGATCCTAAAGAACGCAGGACCGTTTACAAGATTTATTAATGTTATCCAAAGAGCATAAGCTACATGTTTGTAAGAGATAAAAAGATCTGCTTGCACTTAAAGCCGTTTAAATTAGAAAATTATCCCGGCAACAGTTTTGAAGGCAGAAAAACATCCTTCTACTGCAGGAATAATTAAGAATCACCTGCGTACATTAGTACACTAGAATGTCTTATATTTATGGGACGTTAATAAACAAAGTAAAAAGACGCGGACCAAGATAGCTTCCTTGTGGGACGTCGGATGCAACACTGAGATTTTTAGAAAAAGAATTCTTAAAGAAGACTCTTTGAGTCCTACCACCCATATTTTTTATAGATTGTTGATTACGCCACACAAGGAAGGACCTTGTTTTTGTGTATTGACAAATTATTT
Organism: Drosophila carrolli; assembly: GCA_018152295.1. NCBI lineage: Eukaryota > Metazoa > Arthropoda > Insecta > Diptera > Drosophilidae > Drosophila > Drosophila carrolli. The sequence goes on along the minus strand of JAECXJ010000183.1, from coordinate 1,545,582 downwards.
CTAAAGATCCCAAAATAAGCGGGTAACGGGTGCTCCATTCTTGGGCAAATCAGGTGTGGTCATAGCCGGTCAAAAGTTAATTTGTGGTCTTCAAAAGTCCCCAGAACATGGTTAATCATACGTCTTTGACTTTCAAAGTGAACGGTCGTGTTTTTTTTCTGCGCTTCGAATTTTGTATTTTGTTTTCGTTTATTCCGATCGGTGGGTTTTATCAAAACAATTTTAATTTTCTCCCGGTTATTTAAACATAAATTTAAACTCCGTTCGCTTCGCGAGTGCACTTTGTATTAATACTAATATATTGTTTTAGTTTTCGTTATTCTTATCTGTGTTTTCTTTTCTTATATCCCCGCCGTTTCTCTTTTGTGCATGCACTTTAACTTATTTACGCTCCCGCTCTCTTGCTCTCTTTGCTTTGAAAGTTCTAAGGGTGCAGTTTCTGCGCTTATAACTGTTCGCTTATAAATTTAAATTCGCTTTCTTGGTACAGTGGTCCCAATAAATAAAATGAATAACAAAAATTTAGTCTGCTTCTGCAAAAAATGCAGCCTCGTAATCAGGGCTGACCAGTCTAATATGACTTGCTGGCTGTCTGAAAATATGGTGCACACCAAGTGCGCCGGTTTTACTGCCCGGACAAGTGATGACCTTTCAAAGGAGCCAAATTTGCAGTTTTATTGTGACGCTTGTGTCGAGGTTGCGAACGAGATGAAATCGTTCATGCGCCAAACTAAAGGCGGCCTGATGGGGCTGATTAGCTGTTTCGGAGTGGCTAGAGATAGTTTTCGCCGAGCTGACGATCTCCTCTCTGCGCTGGACTCGCAGTTTAATAGTCGTAAGCTATTAGAAGAGTCCCCTAAGCGCAAAAAGGCCGCTGGTGGTAAGGAGCAAAAGGGGAACACCCCGCAACCGAAATCAAAAGAACAACAGAGCATTCCGGCGGATCAGCAGCTGATTTCAGCAATCCCTCAACCAGGGACTTCTAAGAATTCCGATTCCGTAGCATCACCACCACAAGGGACTACTGAGTCCGGACAACCGGCTCAAGTTGGTTTTGCAGAAACAATGTCTGCTCCACCAAAATCCCTTTCAGTGGTTCCACTAAAGAAACAAATTTTCGTTTCTCGGCTTTCCCTTGATCAAACATCTTCTGATGTATTGTCTTATATACAAGACAAAACTAAAGACGATTGTAATAGTGTAAAGGTGGAAAAGTTTAAGTTTTCTTATGCTAGAGACATTTCAACTTTCAAGATAACTGTCCCTGACGAGCTTTTTGAAGCCATATGCTCGGGCGACTTTTGGCCGGATAATATGGTTATAAAAGAGTTCGAGGCTAAGATTAAGAAGAAGGGGCCCGTGGGAGTAAAACTTCCTAGTCGAGGCCAAACCAGTGTACCAATTTCAAAAAACTATCTTCTAACCTTCTTCTTTCCTATCAGAATTCAAGAGGGTTGCGTAGCAAACTCACTAAATTGTATTCCGATAGCCTTTCCTTTGCATCTCATATTATTGTGTTCACAGAAACCTGGTTAAAGCCGAAGATCTTTAGTTCCGAAGTTTTTCCAGGTAAGTACACAATATATAGGTATGACCGTCCCTCTAGACGGGGAGGTGGAGTCTTAATTGGAGTTGATTCAAACTTCCCGTCTGAGGAGTTATTTTTTGATGAATTCAATACCATTGAATTTATTTGTGTAAAGTTATCGCTTCCTGGTAACTTTATATACATAACTGGCTCATATATTCCGCCGTTGTCTGAACTTCCTGATTATTTAAATCACCTATCCGTTATTAAGTCCGTTGCAAATAAGCTTTCCGATAGGGATCAGTTGATAGTTCTAGGTGATTTTAATATACCTGGAGTTACTTGGTCCACTGAGGATGGATCGAATGTCTTACTACCTATAGCACAGCATGATTTTATTGACGGCCTGCTTGACATATCTCTATCTCAAGTAAACCATGTTCGAAATTCATTAGGTCGCCTACTTGATTTGTGTTTTGTATCAAATCCTGAAGGTGTGTTTCTGTCCAGAGTAGCACCACTCACGCAACCTGAAGATCCATATCACCCAACAATGGAACTTTCATTTGATACGGGTAGAGTTATAGAAGAAAAATCAGAAAAATCCAAACGAATACATTGTTTTCGCAAGGCAGACTTTCTGAGGCTAAATAATTTTATTTCTGGCTTTAATTGGTCTGATCTTTACTCATGCAATAATAATTCCGATGCAGTTAATGTTTTTTACACTGCAATAAACTCATTTTTTAATGCCTATGTTCCGTCATTAACAGAAAGCTCTCTTCTTTTGGATCTTCTTCGTATTAAGCCTGTTTATTCGCCAGGGCCCGATGGTATTCCTGGGTGCGTGCTTAGGTATTGCGCTAAGGCCCTGTGCAAACCTCTTCACAAGTTGTTTACCTTATCTCTAGAAACCTCCCAATTCCCAAATATTTGGAAGGAATCATTTGTTATTCCTCTTTTCAAAAAAGGTAACAAGTTAGAAGCCAGTAACTACAGAGGTATTTCTAAGTATTCAGCTTATCCTAAGCTTTTTAAAAAAATTATTACTCCTCATTTGCAGCACCTTTGCAGATCAATCATTTCTCCGTGTCAACACGGATTTATTAAACGTAGATCCAGAATCACAAACCTTCTACATTTGTTATAAAAGGCTTCAATAGTAGTTTTCAAACAGACGTCATTTACACTGAAAAACTTAACCTTTTAGGTTTTCCAGTTGATCTGCTTAAATGGATTTCAAGTTATCTGAATGGCAGGTCACAATGGTTCCTGTTTAAAAATTCAATTTCTGAAATTCTCCGTGTTACCTCCGGTGTCCCACAAGGGAGCCATCTGGGTCCGTTACTTTTTACATTATTTATTAACGATCTTCCCTCAATTATAAGTCATTCTCGCGTACTTATGTACGCAGATGATGTTAAGTTGTGCCTGCAGTATAAGGACATTTCCTGCCATTTAGACTATCAATCCGATCTAGATAATTTTCAAAACTGGTGCCGAGATAATTTACTAAATTTAAACGGTTCCAAGTGCAAGCTGATGACTTTTTATCGGGTCAATCCGATATACGCGACTTACACATTAAGTGGCAGCTCTTTGGATAGAGTAACTCTTGTAAACGATCTTGGCGTTCTCTTGGACCCTAAACTAAAATTTTCAAATCGAATTTCGTCCATGGTTAATAAAGACAGAGGAGTGCTTGGATTTATTAAAAAGTGGTCAAAAGAATTCGATGATCCTTATTTGACTAAAACTTTATTTATTTCGTTAGTCCGTCCGATTCTGGAGTATGGGTCTCCAGTCTGGAGTCCACAAAACGGAATACATATTGGTCTATTGAATCTGTACAAAAAAACGATTAATACTTGCTTCATTGGCACAAGATTGATCTAACTATTACTTTTTTCCCCGGACCTTTACCTTTATTTTCCTATCTCGCGTCTATCTTATCGCGAATCGTGCCGTACGATACACGGCTGCGCCCCTCGGTCGGTTGGGCGGGTAAGTGGGACGTGGGACTCCGCGCGAAAAAAAAAAAAAAAATTACTCTGTGCACTTGTTCGATAGCACTATGGCGCCTACGGAAACCAAACTGGTGGTTCGGAAGTGCGTCTTCAAAGGCGTTAATAGCTAGAAGTCTACCAAGCATGATCCGCTTAAAAATCTTGGAGAAAGTGGACAGCAAACTAATGCAATGACAGAGCTAGGCAGAGCCTTTGGTACTTTGCCATCAAATGTGTCCATGCCAGGAGCTTTTTTAGTAACCAGTCGCTTTATATGACCACGTACCTCATCTTCCTCTACTGGAGGAGGGCCAAATGAAAGCCCTAACCTAGAGATTGTTGTCTGGACTTCTTCGCTTGTTGCAAATTCAAATGGAGTAAAGCGATTTTCAAGATCATCAGCAAATACTTCAGCAATCTCGGAATCACTGTGGGCCCAAGTCCCATCACTACGTTTAAGGGAAAACCTCTAAAGCGGATGGCTTTTAAGGTTGCGGGTGCATTTCCACAGCGCAAATCCGTGATTCTGGTTAGGATCAATTGCACTTAAAATTCTGAATTCATTAAAAATTCTGAATTCTGGCCGAATGGAGGACTTTCCTTAGCTCTGACACTGTAGCCTTCAACCTTGCCATATCGATGGTATGCCTCGTCCTCATCCAGAAAGCAATTTCTGGGTTTGAATAAGCCCAAGATGGTAAAGGAATAGGCATACCTCTGGGAGGAGGGGCAGCTTGATGGATCTATTCAACTAAGACCTCAGCAATGGAATCTACGTCGCCCACAGAAAGAAGAGAAGGTTGTTCCTGAGTCAGAGCAGTAAGTTGCGCACTGAATCTTTTTAGATCCGAACCCCGGGGAAGAAGCCTGGATTTGGTGACGATCGTATAGGCTGACACGCAAAAATATATCACCACTCTGAGATTGTAAGGTGGTTGCACGGGATGTCTTTGTACACTGCAAAATCAATTGCTGTCGGGAGGTGGTCATTGATCCAAGGAAAATGATTGGGTCCGCCAGTAGCCAAAATCTGCATATTTGAGTCAGCAATAACTGACATCAGGGTGTTTCCCCGAGGGCATGATCGCCTGCACCCCCAGAAACTGTGGTGCGCATTCCAATCCCCTACAATGAGAAAGCGGCTGCCTACAGAGCCAAACAGACGCAGACCAGGTGGACAGTAGACAGCGCCAAATGAAATTCTGGCAAACCCAGTGACCAAACTTATGACAACTGCTTGCAGGTTAGGCTCCGATATTGTGGCACTTAGGTGATAATCTAAATAGGATTTGATGATGACAGCAGCACCGCCACGATGTCGATCATCAGGGTGGTTGGCAGAGTGAACAGCATATCCATTAATGTGAAAGAATGAACGACTGGTAAAATGTGTCTCTGAGATCAATAAAATGTCAATGTTGCGTTCCTGGATGGGTGCTCAATCTCGAGTGATTTGCCAACTAAGTTGTTGGCGTTCCAAATAACGATATTTATACCGTAATTAGTCATCGCATTGCGTTGACCCTGATGGATTGGCGTGCTTAGAAATCACGCTCTGTAATATTTGTAGTGTGGTCGTCATTACTGATTAAAGCGTAACAACAACTTATCAATTGCAGCCGTTTGGGCTATCGCAGCAGCCTCTTGTTGCTTCCTTAATCCATTAATAAATTCCAGAAGCCTATCCTGAGTAGGTTGTTCAATCAAAGAGGTCTTTTCACTTGGATGTGAATTAGACGCTGGCGAGGTCTGGCTTGAGGATGCGGAAAGACGCGTAGTAAACCAAGCATTTTTAGCCGGGGGCATGGCAGGCTTAAAAGTATGTTTTAAGTGGGTCTACGCTCTACAGAACCAGTGGGCTTACGTCTTTCAATAGCCTCTAAATAGGCAGGACATCGACGGGAAGACGCACTATGATTAGAACCACAGTTAATGCACTTGAGTTGTTTCCTCATTTAGGGCCAAGCATCTCTCCTTGTCTTTTGTCTCATGGTCACATGCACATCTGGCACACTTTGGCAAGAGTGATCGAAAATTTGTAGAATGTCCAAATTCTTGACTTCGGAAGTACCTTAAAGGACCCTTTCTCTGAAGCTGCGGTTCCACTTTAACCACCTGGTAGTCAATTATCTGGATATCATATACATTTTTGTTGTTTCTAGCTGGTTCCAGTTCAACAAAGAATATATCCCGGTTCGCCTTTCCATTTTCACCAGGGGGGTTGAATACATTCCGAGGGTTGTGTACCACAGCTTTAAGTTTCGCAGTAATTTCAGCTATTTCAGTAGTAGCGTGAATTCCCTTGATGACGACTCGAAAGGCTCGTTCATTTTTAAACTTAAAAGTGCTCACAGGAATTCCATTATCCTTGAAAAGCTTCTGGACTAAACGTAAACATTGCCGTCATCGACAGTAGAAGATTTACCAGTTGTCTTGAGGCGAAAACCATTGGTTACAGAAGATAGTAAGGCAATAAGTTGCCTAAAATCAGTGATTCCCCTCAAAAGGAAAGGTGGAGGACGGGGATCATGTTTCTTGGTTTTAGCTTGAGAAGAGGCATTGCGTGGGGACACTGTATGCAAGTTAGCTTCAACACGCTCAGACAATCCATGACCGAGCTTAGAGGTGCTGATTGAATCATTAATATGAGTGGAAGTCATTGTATCATCATCATCCTAAGTAGGTAGAGTCTTCTTGACTTGAAGAATGAGATTTTACCGAGCAGACGGCCTGCCAACCGAAGGCATGGCATGCAAATGTTTCGTTAAGAAAGTCAAAAGAAAAATCGTAAAGACACAGAAAAATAAAATGTTGAATAAAACTTTTTTTTTTTAATACGGGAGCTCTGAAATAAACACAACCGCTTAGTCTGACACATAAGTCGAGACCACCACCCATATAATGTAAGATCCATCTCAGAAGATCATCTGTAAACCTCTACAAGACAAACAAGAAGTAAGTGATTTACAGTGTTAAATGTTTACTTAAGTCAGCGTAAACGATGTCTGTCTACTTTTGAAGCTTTTTATGACAAATAAAATTAGCTGTTAATCTAAACCAAGCAGAAATTGTTCCTACCTAACGACCAGAACATTCCGTACCGATCAGGGTACCACGTCGCTGAGCTACGCATCACGAAGCAGCAACGAACGGCCATCCCGAAGCATCTAGACGTAGCGATCTTGCTTATTATTGGGGACTGGGTGGTAAGCCGAGCAGAAGAGGGGCCGAACTAAATACAAATTTCACGTCTAGCTATTCCGTCTTCTAAAACAGTATCGTTATAATGTTATTGAACCTAACCAGAGGGCCTAAGCACATACCCAGGTATACCATCGGGCCCTGACGAATAAACAGGCTTATCACGTAGAACATCCAAAAAAGAAGAACTTTCGGTTAAAATGCACAGAATATAAAGTTGGCCATGAATATTTATGAATTTCATGAATATAAATAACCCTTTTACAGTGAACGGCTAAACCAAGGTAATTTATTGCATATTTTCGGATAGTACCTCGAAGCACAGGGATTAAGGAATCCATTTATTGCAGAGTAAAAAGCATTATGGTCATCGGCCATATTATTAAAGATAAGACCAATTACTCACAAAAGTATATTGAGTTACCAAGAAACGATAAATTTACACAATTAATTTTAATAGCATTGAATTTCTCAAAAAAAACTCCTTTGACGTAAGAATTGACTCCATCTTTCCGTTTAGAGGGACGGTTATGCTTATATATTGTGTAATTATTTAGAAAAACTTTGGAGCTTGGGATTTCTGGTTTTAACCAGGCTATTTAGTCAGCTTGCTACGCAATCCTTTTGCATTCTGATAGGAAAGAAGAAGGTTAGAAGTTAGTTTTTGGAAGAGAGAGCTAACTGGAAGGGACAGTGATCTTGAAAGATGAAATGCACACCTTTATACTATTATCGGCTTAAGTTTTGACTTGTATATACCGACAATTCATTAGAGGATGTTTGATTAGGGAAAGCCGAGAAACAAATATTCGTTTCCTTAGGGATTTTGGTGGAGCAGACATTATTTCTGTACAACCAACTTGCGCCGGTAGTCCAGACTCCATAGTCCCTTCTGGCGGGGTAGGTATATTATATTATTATTGTGAAACCACAGCGGACAAAACGGATTTGAATAAATTTGGCAAAAAATAGATAGATTTCACTCGGGATGTGAACGGAATATTAAAGCAGTTATATGAGACTGATTTTATACAAATTTTGAAAAAGGCCACCTACGGATTAATACATAAAAAAATAAAAATTCGAGCGCCAAAAACTAACTATCAAAATACGAACTAACCGTTCACTGTACAAGTAAAAAAAGAGGAATCTATGACCCATATTATTCCAAATCAAAGGAAATATTAATCCCGATTACTACTTTTAAACATCCGAGGTAGAGTTGCCATACAACTGGTTTGGAGTGTAAGTTATACATTATTTAGGGGCTCTTACCTAATTTATAAACAACTTTGAGCTGAGAGCCAATTTCCAATTACCTCTGACAAGACCCGAGATAAATCCGTGGTCAGCTATTTCTGTCAACTACGCCTCCAAATTATTCCCACCCAAATCAATTTCACGCAGTCTGCATCAAACGGATGCTCTAAACATCCAAGCCGATATTGTAAACATCGGAGCCCCAAAGCGAGCCCTGAGTCCACTAACGCAAGCAAAAGATTTCCAAAGCGATCTCTAAAGTCCGCTAATGTTCCGGCCGAATTTAGATTTCTAATTTAATTGTCAAATTGCATCATCCTATTTTCCGACTCTTTTGAGTCATTCTCTTTATCAATTCCTGAGATAAATCTATTAAGCCGAGATTTGGTTATTAATCATTGAACTCGAGGCAGTCAGTCCGTTTTTGAGATCCAAACCGAGCACCAAAGAAAAATCAAGTGAAAGTAAAAGAGCAGTGAATTAAATAAGTCCGACCTATTGAAAAATTGTAATAGTGAATAAGTGATAATAAAAAATAAAAATAAATTTTTTTAACTAATTCACAAGTGAGAAAGTTAATTTCTACGTACAAGGTATAAAATTACTGATGTCAATGACTGTTATTCCTTAGCACTGGCGTGCAATAAGAAAGACTTTAATGTAAGCATCGCAAGATAGGCACGTAATATACAGACACTCTAGGTTATTGGGTTCCGAAATACAGAATAATAAAGAAAATTTCATCAAACAAAAAAAACGAAGTTGTGAATAGAAAAGTGTTAATGAAATTAAACAAAAGTAAACAAACTTCGGCATGCCGAAGTATATATACCCTTGCAGTTCTTAAAAATCTGCTTATATTACTAAAAACAAATGAAGCTATTTCGATTTTGGGCTACATTTTCCCAACGTTTCTATGGCAGCTATATGATATTGTTGTCCGATTTTATTTTAATTAAAACCCTAAAACATACAGACGGACATGGCTATATAAACTCAGGAGGTGATCCTGATCAAGAATATATATATTTTATAGGGTCGGAGATGTCTCCTTCACTGCGTTGCACACTTTTGACAAAAATTATAATACCCTCTGCAAGGGTATAACAACAAAGTTATAATTTTTTTGAATTCTTTCTTCCGAGTGTTCCAATGGGAGCTATATGATACTAGTCGCCTGACTTGGAGCGCTCCGGACGACCATCGACGTCAACAGATGACCAACACGTTAATGAAGTGAAGGAATAGTGCTCAAAAATCGGTTGACTGTTAGAGACCTAACTGATATGATCGGAATATCAGAAGGATCTGTGAAAACCATTTTGAAAGACCATTTGGGCCTATGAAAAAGCAAATCTCGTTTGGTACCGAAAACGCTCAATTTCTGCACTCGTTCTTCGTGACCAAATCGCCAAGAATTCGACGCATATCGTTCCGCAACCACCGTATTCTCCTGATTTGGCTCCGTGTGACTTCTGGCTATTCCCAATTGAAGATATAAAAGCGGAATCGACGAGGGCGCTCATGGCTATACCGGAAAGGGACTATTTGGCCTGTTTCGAGGATTTGAAGAAACTTGTCATAATTTTTTTTTTCGGGAGGGGATACCTTTGAAGGGGAATGAAATTGATTCAGGAGAATAAATAAAGAATTTTCACTTTACAAACAAATTCACCTTTTTGCCCACAGTAGTATACGTTTTATATGGTCGCAAATATTATAATACCCTCTGCAGGGGTATACTATGTGAGGAGTCTTAAACTCCACACGAGCGGCCTGGCAATTGCGGAGGAGCCGACAATGGCATTCAGTTCACCTTACCGCCCACGATAGGGAAGTTCGTATAACATGCAGAGTCTCGGTGGAGATTGTGGGAAGCAAGCCAGAAGCGACTCAGCAGCAGCCTGCAAGGAGTGACGCGTTAAGGAGAAGCAGAGCAATCCCAATCATTTCTTGCGTTATCCTTCGGTCACGGGCAATCATACAAAGAGTAAAGACGTGCGGCTAACCTATGTTCCAATTCGCGACTTCTTCGCGACTACTTCGTACCCAATAAAAAGAACAACAACCACAAGAATAAGTGATGTCTCGACCACTCGACCGACCCTTGACAAGGATTCACATGAAAACAAATGAACCAAAATTCATTATAATTAGTAGAACTGGCATTAAAGATTTGAATACGTATCCCCAATTCCTGTCCATTTTGCTTGTAACAAATAAGTAGATCGGGAACCCACCTTATCAAAACCAAAAACACTTTACAAACCCAGAAATTGCTTAGACTTTCCAGTCCGCGCCGCGGACCACAAAAATTTTAACACCTCTAAAAGAGTACGCTATTCCAACGGAGTATAGACGAAAAAGAAATCTTCGAAGAACTCAAATCTCAAAACGTGGTTGAGATCCGAAAACTCTAAAAACTAAAATAACAATGATAACAATAAAAAGACAGAAACAGTATTAATCATATTAAGCTTCGCAACAATTACCAAACCGAAAAATTGTAGATTGTGTGACGATCCTGACTGACGGCTGGTCCGCCACAATAGATATGCGCAAAAGTTATTTAAATTTAATATTATTATAATTATTGGTTTGTAAGAGAAATGAAATGAAGAATTATTATTTACTAGTTGGAAAGCGAACGGATGGGTTTTTTGGATACGGAACCAAAAGAGGCCAAGTTTAGATCCGCGCGAGGTGGCAACCATAGAGTAAAATACTAAAAAACTAGAGAAAAGTACTAAACTGATCTTGCAATTAAAAGACGAGAGGGTCACACGGCGGCTTCCGGGTCTCGCTCTGGCTCGAGGTAGACGGTCGCGCACGCGGACAGCGCGGAGAACATTTCCCGAACTAAAATAAAATAAGATTAGTGATCAAATGTAATCGGCGCAGAATATTTATGAAACGGAAACACGAAGGAAAGTGACTGTGAATAAAACCAAGTGAAATAAATATATATTTATATATAAACAAAACGACAAGAATGGTTTTAACGAGGGTAACCTCACGCACATTTTACCCCAAGTGATTTAGGTTACCGATAACCGGCGATCCAATTGGAAGCGGTAAGTTATATATATAATATATATATATTTTTTTTTTTTATACTTTATTCTTATTTATTGAATCTTCTCTATTACTTAAGAGACTAACAATAAGTTTTCAAATCTTAATCTATGTTACGTTAATTTATGTTATTGAAGAGGGATGGAAAATCATTCCGCTGTAGACGGGAATGATAGCTTAGCCGGTTGAGTTGTCTGGCAAGCAGGTTTGGGTGATTTGATAATCTGGCTTCATATTTAATTTTTCTGGAAACAATTTCTTCTTTTACGGGACTTATATCCAGGTCTCTCTGGATGTTTGCGTTGCGGATGTACCAGGGGGCTCCAGTTATTGTTCGTAGGGTCTTTGATTGTACTCTTTGAATAATTTCTATATTGCTGCTGCTTGCGTTTCCCCGTTGGTCCAGATCGGCTTTAAGCACGAGTTATACAGTAGTACTTTATATTCGAGTGGAAGGGGGGAGCGGTAGTTCATGAGCCAGTGAAGGCTGCTGGCCTTTAGTTTTAAATGGGTCTTCTTTGCTTCTATATGCTTTCTCCAGGTAAGCCTCCTGTCTAAGTGTATGCCGAGATAGGTGACTTCGTCTGCTTGTGGAACCGGCTTGTTGTTTAGCGCCAGTGGTGGGCATTTCGACAAGTTTAGTGTAAACGTAATGTGCTTACACTTTTGTTCGTTGACTTTGATACGCCAGTCTGCGAGCCATTTTTCTACAGCTACCAGGTGTTCTTTTAAATGGGCTGTAGCTGTTTTTGGGCATTTCGAGCGGCTGACAATAGCAGTGTCGTCAGCAAAGGTTGAGATGAGGGTCGGGCGGCTTGTTGGAATGTCTGCTTTGATAGACATGGGAGCAGACTGATGGGCCGGTACGAGGAAGGCTGGGATTTGTCTTTTCCTGGCTTCGGGATCATTGTAATGACAGACTTTTTCCATTGGTCAGGAAAGTAAACCCATTTCAATATTGAGTTAAATATAAATGCGATGCATCTGACTGCGCATGCAGGTAATTCAATTATCATTTTTGGAGAAATAAAATCGTGACCAGGAGCTTTCTTTGGGTTTATATGTTCATTAATAGCCTTAAGTATTGTGCTGGTTTCAAGGGTAACTGGGGAGGACGGCGACTCTAGCGAGACATTCGGTAGAGTGAATTGGTTGGATGGCGGGTGAGGCTTGAAGACGTTTTCCAAGTGATGGGCAAAAGTGTTAGCTCTTTCTTAGTCACTGCGCGCCCAGGCACCTGTTTGTGATCGAATTGGCCAATCGGGATCTATTGGTGGTTGCATGTTTGGGTGAGCTCTCCATAGTGGGAATTTATTACCCGTCGGGGATAGTTTCGCAATGTAGGCCCGTTGGGCCTGGTTCTTTTCGGTTCTTTTTCCTTCGACAATTTTCGAGATGCTTCATTAAGTCTTTTCTTAGTAGCTGGGGACCGATGAGTCTGCCAGTCTCTGCGGAGTCTACGTTTTTCAAGTAGGAGAGACTCGATCTGGATACTTGAGCGTCCAGTTCTTAGCGGGTTTGTGGATGAGGGTTCTGGCGTAGAATGTTTGGCGGCAGAGGACATTACGTCCGTGAGGTGTTTAAGCGACTTAACAATGTCAGATTCAGAGGAAATTTCAGGATCAAGTTCGATGTGTGCACTTACATATTTTTTGTACTTCAGCCAGTTTGTTTTGTTTGATGTTAGATGTTGGGGGCGTTCCAGAAGCTGCGGCTGTTCAGATAGACAGAGGAGAACTGGCGAGTGGTCCGATGTAAACTCTTCTAAGGTTTTTGTGCCGGGAAACGCCGTTTGCGTTCCAGAAGCATATTCTTAAGGAGTCCATTTATACAGACTTTTGTTTGATCAGCAGTTTCATTAGAAGGCTCTGGTTTCGCAGTAGTTCTTGAAGGGAACTTTGAATCATCATCATGACGTTTGCAAGAGTAGCTAGTGTAGATTCTAGACCGCTAAGTGTTTGTGGGGGAAGAGTTTGGTTTTGCTGCGTAGAAGGTTGAGTTGTTGTTTGATTTTGTTGTTGCCTCCGATGAGTCAATTGAAATGTAAGCATTGTTCCGTGCAGAAGACAGCCGCCGTTCGTCTAGTTGTATTTGTTGCCGATCGCGACTTGGCTTCGTGGCTTTACCGGTTGCACTTGTTAATATTTTATTTGCGTTCGACATTTTTAATTGTTTTTGATTAACTAGATCTGTTTTAAATTTAGTTTTAATCACAAGGAGGTGTTGAGCTTGGGATATGGCATTGCTGCCAGCGTCCTTTCGCTATTTTTCTTATTTTTGGTGGTCACTTTGTAGATTTTTGGAAGTCTTTCGGCAGGGCGAGCAAAAAGATACGTCTACGCGGTTCGGTGGTTCAGTAATCAGTTATATATTTTATATTATTATATTAATGTATATTCTCACAACTTTCTGGCCTTCACCCATTAACCCACTTGCACAGTGAGGCGGAAGATCCCCTCACTCTCCCCCCGACGACGGAGCGTCTGACCCGTTGACCTTGATCGCCGAACTTGAGGAGAAAATAGCAACATACGGAATCAACCAGGAGGAGGTACCCCGCCCCATGTCAGTGATTTTGGAAGGTAAGGCAGCACGATGGTTCTGCACGAGCCGCTTATAGACGGGCCGAATTCTTAAGGAATTATTTGGTCGAGTTGAGGACCAAGATGCAGCAAGCCGGATACCAAAACAAGAAGAGCTCCATCGGACTTACGAAAATATGGCTCCAGAATATGGGCTGTATATAAGACGCCACAAGTTCGAGACGCTGGAGCATTTAACCCACATGGTTCACAGGATGGGAACTACAGACCGGGATAGGATAAACCCTCTTCTGACGCAGAACCCCTTTCAAAGCCCCGGGGTACCCATTCAAGTAGGGAATGCAACTCATCGAATGATCAGACAGCCCCTATTAAACATCGACGTACAGCGAGCTTATAGTAGATGCGGAGAAATAGGTCACTTTAGGCGGGGTTGTACTAACACACGTCTGAACTTTTGTTGGGACTGCGGTCGTAGGAGCCCCGGGAAACGAACAACGTCTTCGCTGAGATGCGAGCGCAGCCGAGACGAGCAAAAGTAACAGCCCGACACCAAGAAACCCACCGAGGTCGATGGGTGGACGCCACAGTGGATACGTCGCGGAGCTTTGCGAGCAAAGGGTACACTCGTATGGTAGAAAGACCTGAGGTGATGCATGAGATCATCACTACAATAGCGTTAGCTGATCGGTCAAGCCTGGAAGTGAAGAAGTTATGGCGTTTTCGCGTGGAATTAGCTGGTACGCGAGTGTGGATGCCATTCTTGGTGATACCAATCATGTTGGATCGCGTGATATTAGGTATGGATTTCTTGGCTACGATGGGAACGCGGACCCCCGACTGCGGACAAGTAAAATCGATCGGATTTCGTCAGACGATACAAGCCCGGAAGTACTCGAAGGATGGAGTACGACGGTTCTGAGCAATCAGGAATTCGACGACAAGGACACTATGAATACAGAGCAGAGTGAGGTCCCCGCGCACAACCGGATCATGCGTCAGATGACCTCATCAGGAGAACGATTGAACGATCACGGAGAAGACGAAAGCAGGATGTGCGACGAGCTGGGAAGGGCCTTGGAGGACTTTCGGCCGGACGAGATCGACGAAGCAGAGGGTGAAGAACCAATGACGGAAGAGGATGACCTAAGACTCGACCAGCAGGAATTCATCACCCGTTAGTTGGTGCTTTTCAAAGAGCTTCAAGGTGTATCACACGTGGCGGAGCATCGGATTATAATGCGAGACGAAGCAAAGGTACTCTAGGAATCCGGCAATGCAGAGAGTGATCGACACACAAGTGGACTACTTCGCGAAGACGCCATCGAACCTTCACGGAGTCTGCATAGCGCGCACATAGTGTTGGTCAAAAACAAGACCGGTGAATGGCGCATATGCGTTGAGTACAGATAATTGAACGCTCACTCAGTGCCCGACGAGTACACCGTCCACAGGATCAATCACATCCTGGAAAGACTACGACAAGCCCGATACATCTCGACGCTGGATTTAAAGAACGGTTATTGGCAGATACCCATGGCCGAGGCCAGCCGCCAATTCAATTCAGCCGCCTATACCAATGGAAGGTCATGCCCCTCGGACTTTATTCGGCCAGCGCAACCTTTGATACGCTTTGATAGCGTGATTGGTGCGGACATGGAGCCGTTCGCCTTCGCCTATTTAGACGATATCCTCGTTAAAGGAGCACGGAGGAACATCATCTGGCCGATCTGGCCTAGGTGCGAGTTCTTTAGGCGGGCATTGGTTTACCTAGGCCACGTGATTAGTGCCGAAGGAGTCCAGACCGACCCGGAGAAAGTGACGGCCATTACCAACCTAAAACCCCCTACATGTCTCAAGGAGCTCCGGCAGTGGCTAGGCATGGCTTCTTGGTATCGCCGGTTTGTCCCTAACTACGCGACTATGGTACAACCGATGACGGCCCTGTTGAATAAGGGTCGAAAGTGGGCATGGAGCCACGAACAACAGAACGCGATAGAAGAGGTGAAAAGGAGGTTAACCACTGCCCCCGTGTTAGGATGTCCCGACATCGACAAGACGTTTGTGTTGTAAACTGACGCTAGCGACGTGGGACTAGAAACAGTCCTGTCGCAAGATATCGAAGGCCAGGAGAGAGTCATCGCTTACACCAGCCGTCGGCTGACGGCCACGGAGGGCAATTAAACGACGACAGAGTAAGAGTGTCTGGTCATCACATGGGCCATTAGGAAAATGTGGTGTTACTTGGAAGGGTATCGGTTCGAAGTGGTTACCGATCACCTAGCCCTCAAGTGGTTGAACTCCATCGAAAGCCCGTCTGGTCGGAAAGCAAGATGTGAGGGTCTCACGGCGGTTTCCGGGTCTCGCTCTGGCTCTGGTACCTCGAGGTAGACGGTCTTCTGGCCTTCACCCATTAACGCATCTGCACAGTGAGGCGGAAGATCCGCTCAATCTCTCACTTATTCTCCCCGACGATGTGGCAGAACCCGTCGTGTCCTACTAACTCCCACAACGAGACGGAAGATTCTCTCGCGTGTCCTACCCTAATACCCTACTAACTCCCACAACGAGACGGAAGATCCTCTCGCGCGTCCTCCCCTAATACCCTACAGCGACGCGACAGATCCCTTCGTGTCCTGCTAAATTCCACAACGAGACGGCAGATCCTCTCTCGTGTCCTCCCCCAATACCCTACAGCGAAGCGGCAGATCCCTTCGTGTCCTAATAAATCTCTAAATTACAGAACAATTATCAGTAACTTAAAAAAACTCTTAAATTTAATTTATATTGTTTTTTAATTTCTTTGTATAGCGGCAGACATGTCTTGCCAGAGAATATCCTTTAAAGGCTCTCTTCCGCAAATAAGCTTTTTAAATGCTTGTTAACAAGCCGAGTTGATTATTAGTACGACCGTAGCACGCTCAAATTATACCGATGAACTCTCAAAAATGATGTCACACTGGAAAGATTAAAGTATCGAGAAAATTGTGCCTAAAAAGGTAGAAGTTGGAAATCATAAAATTGATGATTTGCCAACTCTGCCTAAAATTCAGGTACCCACATTTTATGGAGATTCCAAAGATTGGGACCTATTTTATGAGTTATTTAATGAACTCATACATTTAAGGGAGGATCTCAGTCCTTCCTTGAAATTTAACTACCTTAAAATATCACTTAAGGGAGAAGCCAGGAATGTGGAATATTGACACTATTAATGAATCAATTCATATGATAAAATTAAAGGCACAAATTTCTGACGAGGTTGATATAGTTTTTGCACATACAATAATAAGAAAATTTAACAAAGAAGCTCTGCAAATTAACAAATTCAAGCATTGTCCGACGTCATTGAATTTTTAGAGCAACGACTCAGTTCGATTAGCTCAGTTCGGGATGAAAAATCTGAAAAAAAGTGTTCAGTGGCAATGTTGTGCTATGTGCAAAAGAACGGGACATTTGATACTTCAGTGTCAAAAATTTAAGGCTTTGAATCCATCTACACTGATGGAAAAAGTAAAAAAGGCACATTTATGTTTTAAATGCCTTAAGCACCCATACAATAAGAAATGTCCAAGTGACATTTCATGTTCGATTTGTAAGAAAAATCATCACAAAACAGACCAAAAAATTGAAAAAACTAATGAAAAAGTAAACACGTGTATGACGTCGGAACAAGCGTTGCTAGCTACAGCACGCATTCAAATTCAAACCTCTGAGGGAGGTTTCGAAAATTTTAGAGCTTTGATCGACAGTGGTTCTCAAAGCACAATAATTTCAGAAGAATCTGCTCAGATTCTGAAATTGCCCAAAATTCGGTCTCAAACAGAGATCAGTATCGTCCACGGGAGAGTGCATCTCGAAGCACAAGGTAAATCTATAATAGACTTGGTCTTGTTGAATATTAAGGTATTGTTGGGCTTGTGTGCTATCGACCAATATTCAACTAGACCAAGTCAAAAATACAAATCTTTGACAAAAACAATGTTGTATATAAAATACCATGCAATGGAGATACAAATGAAAAATGTGACAGTATATGTTTATGTAGGAACAACTAAATCCAAACTAAAAACTCGAATATCACAACACAGATCAGACTTCAAATTAAGACACCAAGCTAACATACAAAAAACAGCACTTATGGCTCACTGTAAAACCAGCGGTCACTCGCCAAATTTTGGATCTACGACTATTTTGGAACAAGAACAACATTACCAAAAACGCTTCACCATAGAAATGTTACATATAACAAACACACCCACAAGCATAAGACAAGCGTAAGACAGACGTTGAAAATTGCGCTCACATTTATAGACACTTACTTAATAACAACTAGTATTAATCTCCACGTCCGACGGTGCAGACGTGAAAAACTATGTAGGTGTAATAAATTTTTTTAAAGCTTTGTTTTTATTGTCTAAATTTATGTTATTTTATGTGTTTTTATGTTGATTATAGTTGCCCTAAAGACGGTTGCCGAAGTGCAACCGAAATATATTGGAAAAAAAAAAAATAAAATTTAAAAACTTTTATTTAAAACGTTTTTCAATTGATGACCTCGAGCCGGAAAAACTCAAAAATTAAAACACATCAAAGGTCGCCAACAAACAAAATTATTTAAATTAAAGCTAAAAACATAACTATTAATACAAAACATATAAAATTGCTTGATTAAATTTAAAAATATTTCAAAAAAGCTTAATAGATTTTAATATACAATGATTGTTAAACAAAAACAAAGCGAACTATGTTTAAATTGATTATATTTAAAGGATATTTAATTAAATATATTTCGCTTTATTTTTTAATCCATGGCTGTTTTTTATTAACTTTAAACTGGAAATATTACATTTAATTTTTATTCAAATATATTAAACTTTGATCTAATTACTTAAAATATTTAAAGTATATACGAATAGCATCATATCTAATATTATCAACCTGCATTTAAATCTACATTTCCATGTTCCCCAAAAAAGCTAGTTTTCTAACTATTGCTTAATTGCTTACATTTGTTTTGTATTACTTATTTTATTTACTATTTACTAACTTAATTTGTATTTATTTAGTTTTTACATTAAGGTATAATTTACAAAATATATGTATAATCTTTTACAAATCGCTTCAGTTATATTTCTTCCATTCCTAGTTTTGCATCGATCGACTTGAAATTTTCAGACAACATTCCTGAAACTTTGTACTACTATATATAAAAGTTAAAAATATAATTTTTTGAAGAGTCAAGACCCGGATATCCCCTTAAACAAAGTTTTACTATTTAAGCAAAAGAGAAACCCAAAGGAGAAACAAAAAGTTAGCGCGCTTTTTTTCACCCAAAGGAGCGCGTTTTACAAATCAAATTAAAAGGCCCAAAATCATTTAATCAAATTTAATTTTCATAAGAAATACTAAAACTGGGTAATTTTTTTAAAATGTATATATAATATTTAAGTATGTATTTGTATATAACTATTTTAATTATTAAATAGTATTTTCAATATATTGACTACTTAAATTATTAGAATAAATTAATAGAATATTTAACATATTAACTATTTTAATTATTTAGTATATTTAATAACAAAATAGTTAATATACAAATAAATATATAAATATTTATACCCGTTACTCGTAGAGTAAAAGGGTATATTGTATTCGTGCAAAAGTATGTAACAGCTAGAAGGAAGCGTTTCCGACCCTATAAAGTATATATATTCTTGATCAGGGTCACTAGCCGAGTCTATATAGCCATGTCCGTCTGTCCGTCTGTCTGTCCGTCCGTATGAACTCTGAGATCTCGGAAACTATAAAAGCTAGAAGATTGGCATTTTACATGCAGATTCTAGGAGTTCCTACGCAGCGCAAGTTTGTTTCAAAAAGGTGCCACGCCCCCTTTAACGCCCACAATCGCTTATATACGATTTTAAAACTTTAAATATTTCGGAAAAGTAAAAATGCAGTTTTATTGTGTTTATCAATACCTATCGAAATGTAGAAGAAATTTTTCAAATCGGACCATTCGTTAAAAAGTTATGCATGATCAAAGTTTCTATCTCCATCTCCCTCGCACTCCCTTTACCTGAGTAACGGGTATCTGATAGTCGGGGCACCCGACTATAGCGTTCACTCTTGTTTTTACTTATTTTTACAGGCTTCCTTAGGAGTATATTTAAATAAAATACAAGTACTTTTTTTGTAAGTTATCTATTTTCAAAATTTCTTATATAAAATAAAATTAGCTTTAATGATTTTGTGCCTTTTAAATGTGATTTGAAAAGCGCGCGCCTATGTTTGGAAAGAAAAGCGCGCAAACCCTTTTTGTTTCCCCTTTGGGTTTCTCTTTTTTCTAAAAAACTAAAATAGTTAATATACAAATACTTATATAAATTTTTATTTATATTATGATAATAATTGTATATAATGTTATTATAATACGTATAATGTAAAATCACCACATATTTTTTAATCCATATATTTAAAAGACAATAAATATAAAAATATTCATCCTGTTCAATCACAAAATTTCTATTATAATACGTATAATGTAAAAACACCACATATTTTTAAATGCATATATTTAAAAGACAATAAATATAAAAATATTTATCCTGTTCAATCGCAAAATTTCTGAGGCCCCTAAAATTCGTTCACACGTCCCATGCTGAATACCCTAATGACAATATTCCAATGTGAAGTCATGTATGAAATAAATTATGTTTTCTTTTATACTTAGATATATTTGGTCATTACTAAAAAATATTATACATAATTAATAAATAAAGTAAATATAAAGGCAATACAAAATAAGTATTTTTAATAATGTTAGAATTTTAAAATAAAGAGTATATTTCGACAGCGCGCTGCATCGAATTTCTTCGCTTGTGAATTCATGTGCACACATGCAGTCGCGGGCTGTCGCAGAATGCGTGCAAGAGAGCGGCTGGCTCTAGAGCGCTCTCTCGCTGGCTTTTGGGCAAGAGGGCGAAAAGCCAGTTGAAAAGCCAGCACAAAAAAATTCGTGTGCAAAAAAATCGTATGGCGTTACGCATCTTAGAGATTATATTGGTCTTTGGTTAGACTATGCTAAATTCATGCATGAATATATGGATTTAGGACATATGGTCGAAGTGGAGGAAGAAGGAAAGTACTTTTTACCTCACCAGGCAGTAATTAGAGATTTTGACGCTTCAGCAACAACAACTAATAATAAAAGTTTGAACGACATAATGTGGGTTGGTCCACGAGTTCAAAAAGATAATTTTGACATAATCATAAAATGGCGAAAATGTGAATTTGTGGTATCTGCGGACGTTGAAAAAATGTATCGGCAGATAAATATTAATGATAATGATCAGGAGTACCAATATATTTTATGGAGAGATTCTCCAGATGGAAAGATTAATAATTATAAATTGACAACAGTCTCATATGGAACTGCATCTGCGCCATATCTAGCTGGAAGAGTTATAGTAGATATTGCTGATAAATGCAAAAACAAAGATGTAAGTGAGATAATTAGGAAGATGACCTAATGACTGGGGCTGATTCTATAGAAGATGCCAATAATTTAATTAAATTAATTTTTCAAGATTTACAAAAAGTGGAAATGAATTTAAGAAAATGGATTTCAAACAGTTTAAAAATAATGGAAACTGTAGAAGATACAGGAAATAGCAATGTTCTTACTTTTGTGGAAAATGAAAGCGTAAAAACCCTGGGGCTGCAATGGAAACCGCAAAAGGATTTATTTAAATTTAAGGTGAATTGCGGGGATTCGAAAAACATACAACAAAAGAATAGTGTTATCAACATTATCAAAAATATATGTCCCTTTGGAATGGCTGGCTCCTGTAACTATTTTAGGAAAACTTTTTATTCAAAAACTATGGATAAATAAGAGTGAATGGGATCAAGAATTATCCAATGAAGAAAAAGATTATTGGGTAAATTATAAAGAAAATTTAGTGCTTTTAGAAATGATTCGAACTCCAAGATAGATTAGTTCCAAAAACTTTTCAATAATACAGCTTCATGAATTTGCTGACGCTTCCGAAAAGGCATATGCTGCAGTGGTGTACCCCACAATAGCCAGCAAAAGAAGAATTAATCCAATTAAAAATAAAACAACTATTCCCAAGCTAGAGATATGTGCAGCTCACTTGCTTTGTGATTTGATCAAACAAATAATTGAAAACATTGATACTAAGGTAGAAATCTATGCATGGAGTGATTCCACTATCACTTTAGCATGGATTAAAAACGGTGATAGTACGGTCAAGTTCATTAGACGAAGAACGGATGACATTCGAAAATTAACTAATACCGAATGGAACCATGTGAAGTCTGAAGAAAATCATGCAGATTTATCATCTAGAGGAATTAGTTCTAGCCAACTGACCACCTGTGATTTATGGTGGAAAGGTCCGAAATGGCTATCTGAGCCAAAAGAGCATTGGCCTCGACAGCAATCTAAAGAAGATATAGTTTTGGTAAATTCAATTCTAAATAACAAAACCGATGATCCCTTTTACAAATTATTGGAGAAGTTTTCTAGCATTGAAAAAATAATACGAATAATAGTATATTTAAATAGATTCATTCAATCAAAAATTAAGAAAGAATCTTATCCTTCTTTTCTATCAGTAATGGAGCTGAAACGAGCTGAAAAGATCGTTATTAAGAAACAGCAAGAATATCAATTCAGTCTAGAGAATGAAATGTCTGGAAACAAAAAAAGAAATTAAGACAAGTAATAGGAGTGGGAGGGAAACTACAAAACTTCAATGCAGAATTTGAAGTAAAGCATCCCATTATTTTAGACAAGTGCCATAAACAAATTTATTGAACCAAAAGGCTCATACAGAAACTTTGCATGGAGGAAAAAACTTAATGCGAAATTATATCCAAAGGAAATATTGTATTTTCGGGCTAAAGAATTCCTTAAAGAAGTATTTAAGAGAATGTGTCAAGTGTGCTAGATACAGACAAAATACTTCCCAACAAATAATGGGCAATCTGCCTAAGTACAAAGTTACGCAGGTCCTTATTTTGTTAAATGTTCCAAAAATCGTGGACTAAAAACTTATAAGGGATACATTGCCGTATTTGAGTGTATGGCCACCAAGGCCATTCATCTAGAAATGGTAAGTGATTTAACCTCGGATGCATTTCGAGCAGCCCTCAGAAGATTTGTTGCTAGAAGAGGTAAAGTTGCCAATATCTATTCAGATAACGGAACAAATTTCGTAGGAGTTTCAAGAAAGTTGGATCAAGAGTTAGTTAAAGCAATCAAAGAAAACACAATGATTGCCGCACAGCTTGCAGGAAATTGCAGGACCCAGGAGGACTGCTCAAAATGTTGCTACAACTGCGGCGCAAAGGATCACCAAGCTAGAGGCTGCAAGGCAAATGCCTGCTGCATGCTCTGCAAACGCAAGAAGGAGAAAGATTGCGACCACCCAACCATGAGTGGGAAATGCCCGCACTTCAGGAGGGCTATGCAAGGGCTTAGGGGTAAGTGAAGTTCCTTCAGATAAACCTAAACCATTGTGAGGTTGCCCAATCGTTGCTTGAGCAAAATGTCATCGAGGAATACGTAGACTTTGCGCTCATAAGTGAGCAATACAGGAATAAAAATTCCGAAGAATGGCTATCAAATAATAGCAAAAAGTCGGCAATATGGAGCTGCGGAAATCCAAAGCTTCAGATTCCCAAGAAAAAAAGCGGAAATTGCTTCGCTAGGGCCCATGTGAATGGTATAGCTTTCTATAGCTGTTACCTGCCGCCAAGCCATAGCCTTCCCCAGGCAATATCTGTGCTCGAAGATATTGCAGAGGATGCCCGGGAAAACCGTCCAGCCGTAATAGCAGGGGACTTTAATGCCTGGGCTACCGACCCGGGCTCCCCCGAACAAATGCGAGGGGAAAGGCACTACTAGAGAGCTTCGCCGCACTTGACCTAGTGCTGCTGAACACTGGAACGAAACCGACCTTCTCTAGAGCCGGAACCAGTTCCATCATTGACCTCACATTCGCGAGCGCTGGATTGGCCTCAGGCTCCAGCTGGGAGGTTAGTGACACCTACATGGGTAGTGACCATGCAGCAATAATCTGCACGATAAAACCAAGAAATGGCCCACCACGGGTTCCTAAGACCGTGCCAGGGTACAAAATAGAAACGCTAGACGTGGAGATGGTACAGATGCTGTTTGAGGACCTCTCCACTAGCGGTACAGCTGAAGAGCGGGCAAACCACATCGCAGACTACACAAAGCTAGCCTGTGATGCATCTATGCAGAGAAAGGGGAAAAACCCAGGAAGAAGGCCTGCATACTGGTGGAATCAATCCATTGCGGAAGCCAGGAAAGACTGCCACAGGGCAAGACGAGCATACCAACGCTCAAGAGGAAGGCCCGAATTTGAGGCACTTCAAATACTTTTCAGGGAAAGAAGACGAGCCCTGGAAAAAAATATAAAAGAGAACAAACGCAGATGCTTTAATAATATATGCGAAGAAATAGACTCCAACCCATGGGGCTTCGCATATAAACTCTTCACAAAACGGCTGCGGGTATTTAGTAGGCCATCGCCGACATGCCCAGCCGGCCTAAAGAGGATAGTGGAAACACTATTCCCAGAGCAAGAGAGTATGGCGCGAACCTCACAAATCGTGAATACTGCGACCATAAAGCTCACAAGTGCCGAAGAAGTCCATCGGGTATTGAAGACAATACTGGACGACAAGGCACCGGGACCAGATGGCATCCCGAATAAAGTCTTTAAAATTGCTATTAAGGCTAACACAAAAGAGTATGTTGACATGTATAACGCATGCCTAACAGAAGGTGTGTTCCCTAGTCGCTGGAAAATACAGCGGCTGGTACTCATACCAAAGGGGGACAAGCCATCGGAGGAGCCTTCTTCATATAGGCCACTCTGCATGCTAGACACGGTGGGTAAAATTCTTGAAAGAATAATCCACTCCCGGCTAGAAGGTGCTCTTGACGAAACCAACGGCCTCTCAGAGATGCAGTATGGTTTTCGAAGCGGTCTATCCACCATCGACGCTGTCGGTAAACTGTGAAAAGTCGCAGATAAAGCGATCGAGGGGAAAAGGTGGTTGTACGGCAGAAAGCAGTACTGCATAGCGGCAACGCTGGATGTTAAAAACGCTTTCAACTCCGCTAGCTGGGACCACACACTAAATGCATTGAGAAACCTTAATGTTCCAATGTATATACAGAGAGTAATAGCGCCTGCTCCTGTATGAAACTGATTCTGGGCAATCGACCCACAGGGTCAGCGGGGGAGTCCCACAAGGATCAGTCCTAGGCCCCTTGTTGTGGAATGCCATGTACGATGGGATCCTTAGGATCGCGATGCCCGAAGGTGCACGACTCATTGGCTTTGCCGATGACGTAGCCATAGTAGTCACTGCAAAGAAGCTACCAGATGCAGAGAGAATCTGCAACGAAGCTGGGGAACGAGCAAGCGCATGGCTCGACGCCAAGGGACTCACTTTGGCAGCGCACAAGACGGAAGCAGTTCTGATAAGCACCAGGCAGATAGTAGAGACGGCTACTATCAAAATTGGAGAAGCCACAATTAAATCTCGCCCAAGCCTAAAATACTTGGGCGTTATGATTGACCACCGGCTAACCTTCAAAGAACATCTAGCTTACGCTAGTGGCAGGGCAGGCAGGACTGCGGCCGCGATCTCGAGGATTATGGCAAGCACTCGGGGACCGAGGCAACCAGGTCGGAGACTACTGGTAAGCGTTGTCACATCGACGCCGATGTATGCTGCTCCCATATGGGCCCGAGCCACAAAAAATGGAAGTTATATGCAAGATGCTGACTCCGTGCAGAGACTGTGTGCCCTGCGGGTATGCTGTGCGTTCCGCACGGTATCCCATGACGCGGCGTTGGTAATATCGTGAGTTATACCGATTGACCTGCTGGCATTGGAATCAGTTGAGATCCGAGCAGGTAGCACGGAAATCGAAACAGCTGAATCCCTACGGAAAAGGTGCAGAGAACTTACCATTGCGAAGTGGCAGGAGAGATGGGCACAAAGTAGCAAAGGACGATGGGCGTATAAGCTTATCCCAGAACTGCAGAGATGGCTGGGACGGAAGCATGGACATGTGGACTTCTACTTAACACAACTGTTGACAGGACATGGATGCTTTAAATACTATCTTAATAGATTTAAGCATGAACGTTATCCGCACTGTCCACTCTGCGAGTCGGATAACGAAGACGCAGAACACGTGTTTTTTGTCTGTCCGAGATTTGAAAATGAACGAAGAGATCTGAGCATTAGGGTTGGGATGACGCCAGCCGGTTGTAACCTGGTGGACATTATGCTCGTTTCAGAAGAAAATTGGTCTGCAGTATGCAATATGGCCACAATAGTACTCAAAAAGCTGCGCAACGCAGAAAGACTGCGAAATTCCACTAGGATAGAATCCTAGAGAGCCTTACGGGTATTCCCCCCCGGCGAAGTAATACCTATGCCTTAGACCACCACTAAAAAAAAAAAAAAAAAAGCTTGAAAAAGATACAATTGATTGGCAATTTATCCCCCCGGCAGGACCTCACTTCGGAGGTATTTGGGAATCTGGAGTTAAATCCATGAAGAACCATTTGAAACGGGTAATGGGGGCAAATAGTCTGACATACGAAGAGAAGTCAACACTTTTATGTCAAACAGAAGCATGCCTGAATTCGAGACCATTGTATACTGCTGAGAATGAAATGGATCAATATGAAGTATTAACTAGAGGTCATTTCTTGATTGGTAGACCACCGTTAGAGATTGTTGAACCAATTGAAAATGAGAAAATTGGCAATTTAGATAGGTGGAAGTTAATCCAAAAAATTAGAAGAGACGTCTGGGTTAAATGGGAAGAGAACAAAGTGGAAAAGGGAAAGTCCAAATATAGAGAAAGGACAAATTGTCTTGTTGAAGGATGAAAACAGTCATCCAGCCAGGTGGGCAATGGGAAAGGTGGAAAATGTCCATAAGGGCAAAGATGAAAAGGTTAGAGTGGTAGAAGTGAAATTACAAGATGTATTTATCACCAGACCAATAAGCAAAATTTGTCCCTTAGACGGAATAAAGTCTGTCGATAAAATGGAATCTGATCCCGAAGAGACAAAACCGAAAAGACAAACAAGAGGTTCATCAAAGATCTTAAAACTTGGTTTTGTAATGGCTATGTTATAATTTATATTCTGCCAATTTGCTAATGCATCAGCTAAAGTTGTTCAGCCAAGGTATGCAATAGAGAAGAAAAAATGAGACTTCGGCAATATATTTAGACCCAATGAAACGTTGAAATGGTAGCCTCCTCTTGGAATTTAATAATATTTTATAATATGGACGTTTACTTCGAAATACTAAAAAAAGGTAAAGATTTAATACCAACAAAAAAAGAAAGCTATCTTCGGGCGGAGCCGAAGTTGATATACCCTTGCAGAATACTCTGTAAATTATATTCTCCAAAATTATTCATATGATGCATTCTTAATACTCATAAAAAATCCCAACTTCCTAACTTTAAAAACACCAAAGTTATAGCATTTCCAATCGTTCAGTTATATGGCAGCTATAGGATATAGTCGGCCGATCCTTATGAAATTTGATAGGTCGGATTGATTGGCCAAATATAAAACACATAGAAAATCCCAACTTCCTAACTTTACAAACACCAAAGTTATGGCATTTCCGATCAATCAGTTGTATGGCACCTATAGGATATAGCCGGCCGATCCCGGCCGTTCCGACATATATACTGCGTGCAAAGGAAAGAAGGGTGTGTGCAATTTTTCAAATGCAATAGCTTTAAAACTGAGAGGCATATCTCAGACATAGAAGAAAATAATAAGCTAATAAAATCAAGAAGTAAAAGTGCTCCATTTGGTTTTATGGGATCGCTTCATCACATGGATGAAGTCGACAGGATACAAATTATTCTCCATATGAAAAACTTATTAAGCAATCAGCATAGCCTTAACGAGTTAAGTAGGAAACAAACTTCCTTAGTCGATTCTACGACTAACATTTTAAAGAAAACGACTGATGAAGTTAACTCAAATTTTAAAGGAATGAGCGAAAGAATCAAGAACATGACGGCGGTATTGCAAGAATCCTATTATGTGTACAAAGAGTCTATAAACTTTTTTATGATAACCAAACAGCTAAGTAATATTATAGATGAAGGCGAGAATATTGAATGTCTTAAGCCTATTAATAGACATAAATCATGGCCGACTTAATACAAACATATTAAGACCTAGTCAGCTAAAGAGTGAAATTTCCAGAATAAAAGACAGTTTGTCTGAAAATTTAGTCTTGCCAGGGAAAAGAACAGGCACAGAATTAAAGGAGGTTTACACATTATTGACGGCTAGAGGTTTATTTGTGGATACAAAATTAATAATTAATGCCAAAATACCATTGTTTAGTAGACATGCTTCAGTACTATATGAAATTATTCCAGTTCCGGTTAAATTGGACGACCGCATGATTACAGAGCATGTAGATTCTCAGTACTTAAATTATAATTTTGGGATCGGTGCATATCACCTTATGGCAGAATTTACTATTAATAAATGTCAAAGGTGGCAGTCGAATAAAAGAGTTTGTGAGGGAAGTTGGTCTTGGAGTAGTGCAAACGACAATTGTTGTGAGATTAAATCTCTCAAACCAAATAAGGAATCGAACTGCAGGTATAAATCGATTGTTAAGAGTAAGTCATATTGGGTTGAGTTGGAAAAGAAAAGTAGTTGGCTTTTTAAAGTTCAGAATAATTATAAGGCTAGAGTTCAATGTAGCAACTCAAAAATAGAGATAGTAGATTTACCTGAACAAGGAATAATGACTTTAAGGTCAGATTGTACTGCTCGAACTGATGATCAAATATTGGTTGCTCAAAACAGTATTTAGCCAGAAGATCAGGGAACATTAGCTTTGTCTTACATTGGAGAAGTCAACGAAATACCAAAGATTATTTGGAACCCGCTCGAAATGCCATTAAAAGCAAATTCAATATTTAACAAGAAAGGAAAGCTAACTTCGGGCGGAGCCGAAGTTGATATACCCTTGCAGAATATTATGTACATTATATTCTCCAAAATTATTCATATGATGCATTCTTAATACTCATAAAAAATCCCAACTTCCTAACTTTAAAAACACCAAAGTTATGGCATTTCCAATCGTTCAGTTATATGGCAGCTATAGGATATAGTCGGCCGATCCTTATGAAATTTGATAGGTCGGATTGATTGGCCAAAAATAAAACTCATAGAAAATACCAACTTCCTAACTTAACAAACACCAATGTCATGGCATTTCCGATCAATCAGATATATGGCGGCTATAGGATATAGTCGGCCGATCCTTATGATATTTGGTAGGTCGGATTGATTGGCCAAATATAAAACCCATAGAAAATCCCAGCTTCCTAACTTTACAAACACTGAAGTTATGGCATTTCCGATCAATCAGTTATATGGCAGCTATAGGATATAGTCGGCCGATCCTTATGAAATTTGATAGGTCGGATTGATTGGCCAAAAATAAAACTCATAGAAAATACCAACTTCCTAACTTAACAAACACCAAAGTCATGGCATTTCCGATCAATCAGATATATGGCGGCTATAGGATATAGTCGGCCGATCCTTATGATATTTGGTAGGTCGGATTGATTGGCCAAATATAAAACCCATAGAAAATCCCAGCTTCCTAACTTAACAAACACCAAAGTCATGGCATTTCCGATCAATCAGATATATGGCGGCTATAGGATATAGTCGGCCGATCCTTATGATATTTGGTAGGTCGGATTGATTGGCCAAATATAAAACCCATAGAAAATCCCAACTTCCTAACTTAGCAAACACCAAAGTTATGGCATTTCCGATCAATCAGTTATATGGCAGCTGTAGGATATAGTCGGCCGATCCCGGCCGTTCCGACTTATATACTGCGTGCAAAGGAAAGAAGGGTGTGTGCAAAGTTTCAATTCGATAGCTTTAAAACTGAGAGACTAGTTTGCGTAGAAACAGACAGACGGACAGACGGACAGACGGACATGGCTATATCAACTCAGGAGGTGACCCTGATCAAGAATATATATACTTTATAGGGACGGAGATGTCTCCTTCACTGCGTTGCACACTTTTGACCAAAATTATAATACCCTCTGCAAGGGTATAAAAAGTTACAAGCTAGAATTGAGGGAACTAGACTTTCACCATTTAACTGGACACACATCACTAATTTTAGCAATTGTAATAATAATTATATTAACTGTATATTTTATAAGAAAAATAAAAATACAAGGGCAGTTACAAGCCATAGCATTACCCAGCGGTATGCTTATGTTTTATGTTAAAAAATAAATAAATTTACTAACATGTAAAAACACAATAAGTGCAAGCCGTGGCAAGGTGTCAAAATAATTATGCAAAATAAAATATATCGAATTAATACAGTCCACTAATTTTGTATTGCAATGTTTTTTAGAATAAATAAAATAAATTGTAATTAAAACATACACCTAATCTTGCCGGCCCTTGCCAGAATGTTCAGACGAACACTAATAAAAACAAGAGAGAACGCTATAGTCGAGTGCCTCGACTATTAGATACCCGTTACTCAGCTAAACAACTTAATATAAATATGCCTTCTTGTATGTTTTTCTCCGCTCGAATTAGCACCTTGGCCAGCTGTTCCAAAGTCATCCGTTAGATGGCGCTACGATCCATGAAAGCGGAAATGTAGGCGCTAGCCAGGCTTAAGGGTTTCTTGGGTTTTTGGGCGTTAGAGTGGGCGTGGCAAACTTTTATTAGGCCAATCGATAGGTATTGACGAAACAAATACATATCAGTTAAAATTTTCATAATAGCATCAAAACTCTGGCCGCAGCTTGTGGGCGTCAGAAACAAACTTGCGCTGCGTAGGA
This sequence comes from Drosophila carrolli, assembly GCA_018152295.1. Classification (NCBI taxonomy): domain Eukaryota; kingdom Metazoa; phylum Arthropoda; class Insecta; order Diptera; family Drosophilidae; genus Drosophila; species Drosophila carrolli. The sequence goes on along the minus strand of JAECXJ010000183.1, from coordinate 1,514,991 downwards.
ACTCCTAAAATCTACATGCAAAATGCCAATCTTCTAGCTTTTATAGTTTCCGAGATCTCAGCGTTCATACGGACAGACAGACAGACGGACAGACGGACATGGCTAGATCGACTCGGCTAGTGATCCTGAACAACAATATATATACTTTATAGGGTCGGAAACGCTTCCTTCTACCTGTTACATACTTTTGCACGAATACAATATACCCTTTTACTCTACGAGTAACGGGTATAACAAGAAAAAAAAGCTAACTTCGGGCGGAGCCGAAGTTGATATACCCTTGCAGAATATTCTGTAAATTATATTCTCCAAAATTATTCATGTGATGCATTCTTAATACTCATAAAAAATCCCAACTTCCTAACTTTAAAAACACCAAAGTTATGGCATTTCCAATCGTTCAGTTATATGGCAGCTATAAGATATAGTCAGCCGATCCTTATGAAATTTGGTAGGTCGGACTGATTGAAATATAAAACCCATAGAAAATCCGAGCTTCCTAACTTTACAAACACCAAAGTTATGGTATTTCCGATCAATCAGTTATATGGCAGCTATAGGATAAAGTCGGCCGATCCCGGCCGTTCCGACTTATATACTGCGTGCAAAGGAAAAAAGGGTGTGTGCAAATTTTCAATTCGATATCTTTAAAACTGAGGGACTAGTTTGCGTAGAAACGGACGGACGGACAGACGGACGGACAGACGGACATGGCTAGATCGACTCTCCTGGTGATGGTGATCAAGAATATATATACTTTATAGGGTCGGAAATGTTTACAAACACCAAAGTTATGGTATTTCCGATCAATCAGTTATATGGCAGCTATAGGATAAAGTCGGCCGATCCCGGCCGTTCCGACTTATATACTGCGTGCAAAGGAAAAAAGGGTGTGTGCAAATTTTCAATTCGATATCTTTAAAACTGAGGGACTAGTTTGCGTAGAAACGGACGGACGGACAGACGGACGGACAGACGGACATGGCTAGATCGACTCTCCTGGTGATGCTGATCAAGAATATATATACTTTATAGGGTCGGAAATGTCTGCTTCACTGCGTTGCAAACTTGTGACTGAAATTATAATACCCTCTGCGAGGGTATAATGAAATATAATACTTTATGAGCTCTGTGCATGTCATGTGACAATTGTAAATCGACCCAGAGCCATAAACTATGATCTGTAATTTTAAACCCTACAAGGGAGCGGTGTTAGCATTTGTCATCTGTAAGTGCAGGCCAGTTGAGCCTAACAGAAGATAATCACTTGAGATGCATTGACTGCATTAAGGGTTCCTGTGCGGGGGGCAGACGCGGCCTCTGCGTACGCCACAGAGAAGACCAGAATAAAATTTTCATGTTAGTTTCCTAAGCAGGGACTTAGAAAATAAAAATCAGTTTTTTACAGAACTCAACTGAAAAGGTTGTTTTATTTAATTCATCCCTTTCACCAATATTAAACCCCGACTCAAATAAGACAGCAGTAATCTCTTATCGACCCATATCATTAAACAGCTGCCTATCCAAAGTCATGAATAAAATAAGATATAAAAGACTATGGTGGTTATCAACAGCCAGCTACGCGATAGTCGTCAAATGGTATTCAGAAAGGGAAAACCTTACTACCATTACCCTATCCAGAAAGAGCCACCTCTCTATCATTTCATTATACTTCTCAAAAGCATTTGATAAAAAGGAATGCATCCAATAATTGACGAACTCGTTTATTGGAGATTAGGACCAAAAATAAAGAAATACATAATAAACTTTTAAACTAACAGAAAAATCTATGTTCAGACTCAAAACGTATAATCGCAGCCCTTGCCGCTGGAAAAGGGAATGCCACAAGGATCACCACTATCTGTAATCCTTTTTGCAATTGGCTACAATAAAGTTAATAAAGTTATTGGTCTACGCAAATCATTCGAATTTACTGCATATGCTCATGATTATACAATAATAAAAATACATAAAAAGAAAGATACAACCTTAAACATAAATTCAATACTCACAGACATTCAAGAATGGTGCAATTATTATGGATCCAGTCTCTCTATACCAAAATCAAAACACTTATATATTTGTCGAAAGAAATAATGCAACTTTAGTAATCCTAAAAAATAAAAAAAAAATAAAAAAATATTAGGTATTACTTTAACTAATAAATATAAATGGGCGAGCACATAGAACGACTAGCAATACAAATAGGCAAGACGCTATATATTATAAAATGTCTCAGCAGTTTAAACTGTCATACTAAAACCATTATTTATGTAATAAACTCAATTATCATGTCAAAAATTAACTATGGATTATTCCTATACGGATTATTCCTAAGAGCACCCAAATCAAAAATTACCAAAATAAAAACCACATACCACTCATCTATTATAATGGCCCTCGTTGCCATTTGCTCCTCACCAATTAACAATCTCCAATACGAATTTATCAATAGACCAAAGGAAAGGCTCTGGAATCACGGCCTGTGATTCGTCACTGAAAAGGGTGCAAACGTGCATTACAAAGGCTCTCAGGAGGATGCTAGGGGTGAAGTGGCACCATTATGTAGAAAACCGAGTTATGATCCAGGACATGGGAGAGCCGAAGGTAACGGAGACGATTTGTAACTCCTCAAGTCGATACCGGGAACGTTTGCTCACACATGCAAACTGTCTGGCAAGACATATTGCAACACCACTGGGTCGACGGCGTCTCCGCAGACGACACCCGGCAGACTTGTGGATTCTCGGCCGTGACAGACACGGTCGTTTTCTGTAATAACACATCTTGATTAACTTTTGTCCAGCTATGACCACACCTGATTTGCTCAAGAATGGAGCACCCGCTACCAGCTTTTTTGGGATCTTTAGAAATAATTCGTCAAGACACGAAAACAAGGTCCATCCTTGTGTGGCGTGTTCAACAATCTATAAAAAAAGACCAAAGGAACACAGAATTAAAAACGCTATTTTAAAAAACTATAAAATTATGTCCACTGCAAAAAAACTCCATTGGAACTCATAATTACAAAAATTTCGAAAGTAGTTTGAAAATTGTCATCAACAATTAATGATACTATAGACCACTTCAAAGCCATACGACTACATCTTGTCCCCATATTAAAATAAAAAACCAAAGATTATTACCGATAGATTACTGTTAAAACTTTCTAGAAATAAAAACAACATACATTCCTATATACAGATAGCTGTAAGTCCGATAGCGGAGTAGCGTACAGCGTAACATCCACCTCGTCCTACATGCCAACAATGTAACCATAACCTAACCCTATCCCACATATTGCTATAATACCCTCTTTACGTTAAACATTGACATAAGCTTCCCCAATCTAATTTCTGAAGTCCATAAACCTTTACAATAGCATATAAGTTTAATTTTACTTTTAGTAACTAGATTTGGGAGAAACATACATAGACTTGTTATCATACATAATACCTATTGGAATTATAAAACCCATTGTTCAACTAATATTTCTACTCATCACAAAATAGAAGCTGAAAGCCAGCTATTAACACAAACCAAAAATTGCCCGCACTTTGTAATTGCTGGTAATATTTTTATATTAATAAAAAAAATTGGTATAACGAACTAACAACCGCTCTGAGCTAATATTTACTATTTATTTTAGTTACTTAAAAAATATTTATTGAAGTTTTAATCCAACCCAAGATCACGTTGATTATACTTAATTTAAATATGAAATTAACTATAAACAACGTGACATCGACTTCAATGAAAACTTTAATTAATGTATTTGTCCATGTAATATAATTTTGGGATCGGTGCATATCACCTTATGGCAGAATCTACTATTAATAAATGTCAAAGGTGGCAGTCGAATAAAAGAGTTTGTGAGGGAAGTTGGTCTTGGAGTAGTGCAAACGACAATTGTTGTGAGATTAAATCTCTCAAACCAAATAAGGCATCGAACTGCAGGTATAAATCGATTGTTAAGAGTAAGTCATATTGGGTTGAGTTGGAAAAGAAAAGTAGTTGGCTTTTTAAAGTTCAGAATAATTATAAGGCTAGAGTTCAATGTAGCAACTCAAAAATAGAGATAGTAGATTTACCTGAACAAGGAATAATGACTTTAAGGTCAGATTGTACTGCTCGAACTGATGATCAAATATTGGTTGCTCAAAACAGTATTTAGCCAGAAGATCAGGGAACATTAGCTTTGTCTTACATTGGAGAAGTCAACGAAATACCAAAGATTATTTGGAACCCGCTCGAAATGCCATTAAAAGCAAATTCAATATTTAAAAAGTTACAAGCTAGAATTGAGGGAACTAGACTTTCACCATTTAACTGGACACACATCACTAATTTTAGCAATTGTAATAATAATTATATTAACTGTATATTTTATAAGAAAAATAAAAATACAAGGGCAGTTACAAGCCATAGCATTACCCAGCGGTATGCTTATGTTTTATGTTAAAAAATAAATAAATTTACTAACATGTAAAAACACAATAAGTGCAAGCCGTGGCAAGGTGTCAAAATAATTATGCAAAATAAAATATATCGAATTAATACAGTCCACTAATTTTGTATGTGTTTTTTAGAATAAATAAAATAAATTGTAATTAAAACATACACCTAATCTTGCCGGCCCTTGCCAGAATGTTCAGACGAACACTAATAAAAACAAGAGAGAACGCTATAGTCGAGTGCCTCGACTATTAGATACCCGTTACTCAGCTAAACAACTTAATATAAATATGCCTTCTTGTATGTTTTTCTCCGCTCGAATTAGCACCTTGGCCAGCTGTTCCAAAGTCATCCGTTAGATGGCGCTACGATCCATGAAAGCGGAAATGTAGGCGCTAGCCAGGCTTAAGGGTTTCTTGGGTTTTTGGGCGTTAGAGTGGGCGTGGCAAACTTTTATTAGGCCAATCGATAGGTATTGACGAAACAAATACATATCAGTTAAAATTTTCATAATAGCATCAAAACTGTGGCCACAGCTTGTGGGCGTCAGAGGGGCGTGGCACCATTTTGAAACAAACTTGCGCTGCGTAGGAACTCCTAAAATCTACATGCAAAATGCCAATCTTCTAGCTTTTATAGTTTCCGAGATCTTAGCGTTCATACGGACAGACAGACAGACTCGGCTAGTGATCCTGAACAAGAATATATATACTTTAGAGGGTCGGAAACGCTTCCTTCTACCTGTTACATACTTTTACACGAATACAATATACCCTTTTACTCTACGAGTAACGGGTATAACAAGAAAGAAAAGCTAACTTCGGGCGGAGCCGAAGTTGATATACCCTTGCAGAATATTCTGTAAATTATATTCTCCAAAATTATTCATGTGATGCATTATTAATACTCGTAAAAAATCCCAACTTCCTAACTTTAAAAACACCAAAGTTATGGCATTTCCAATCGTTCAGTTATATGGCAGCTATAAGATATAGTCAGCCGATCCTTATGAAATTTCGTAGGTCGGATTGATTGAAATATAAAACACATAGAAAATCCTAGCTTCCTAACTTTACAAACACCAAAGTTATGGTATTTCCGATCAATCAGTTATATGGCAGCTATAGGATAAAGTCGGCCGATCCCGGCCGTTCCGACTTATATACTGCGTGCAAAGGAAAGAAGGGTGTGTGCAAATTTTCAATTCGATATCTTTAAAACTGAGGGACTAGTTTGCGTAGAAACGGACGGACGGACAGACGGACATGGCTAGATCGACTCTCCTGGTGATGCTGATCAAGAATATATATACTTTATAGGGTCGGAAATGTCTGCTTCACTGCGTTGCAAACTTGTGACTGAAATTATAATACCCTCTGCAAGGGTATAATGAAATATAATACTTTATGAGCTCTGTGCATGTCATGTGACAATTGTAAATCGACCCAGAGCCATAAACTATGATCTGTAATTTTAAACCCTACAAGGGAGCGGTGTTAGCATTTGTCATCTGTAAGTGCAGGCCAGTTGAGCCTAACAGAAGATAATCACTTGAGATGTTTCTCAACTGCATTAAGGGTTCCTGCGCGGAGGGCAGACGCGGCCTCTGCGTACGCCACAGAGAAGACCAGAATAAAATTTTCATGTTAGTTTCCTAAGCAGGGACTTAGAAAATAAAAATCAGTTTTTTACAGAACTCAACTGAAAAGGTTGTTTTATTTAATTCATCCCTTTCACCAATATTAAACCCCGACTCAAATAAGACAGCGGTAATCTCTTATCGACCCATATCATTAAACAGCTGCCTATCCAAAGTCATGAATAAAATAAGATATAAAAGACTATGGTGGTTAACAACAGCCAGCTACGCGATAGTCGTCAAATGGTATTCAGAAAGGGAAAACCTTACTACCATTACCCTATCCAGAAAGAGCCACCTCTCTATCATTTCATTATACTTCTCAAAAGCATTTGATAAAAAAAGGAATGCATACAATAATTGACGAACTCGTTTATTGGAGATTAGGACCAAAAATAAAGAAATACATAATAAACTTTTAAACTAACAGAAAAATCTATGTTCAGACTCAAAACGTATAATCGCAGCCCTTGCCGCTGGAAAAGGGAATGCCACAAGGATCACCACTATCTGTAATCCTTTTTGCAATTGGCTACAATAAAGTTAATAAAGTTATTGGTCTACGCAAATCATTCGAATTTACTGCATATGCTCATGATTATACAATAATAAAAATACATAAAAAGAAAGATACAACCTTAAACATAAATTCAATACTCACAGACATTCAAGAATGGTGCAATTATTATGGATCCAGTCTCTCTATACCAAAATCAAAACACTTATATATTTGTCGAAAGAAATAATGCAACTTTAGTAATCCTAAAAAATAAAAAAAAATAAAAAAATATTAGGTATTACTTTAACTAATAAATATAAATGGGCGAGCACATAGAACGACTAGCAATACAAATAGGCAAGACGCTATATATTATAAAATGTCTCAGCAGTTTAAACTGTCATACTAAAACCATTATTTATGTAATAAACTCAATTATCATGTCAAAAATTAACTATGGATTATTCCTATACGGATTATTCCTAAGAGCACCCAAATCAAAAATTACCAAAATAAAAACCACATACCACTCATCTATTATAATGGCCCTCGTTGCCATTTGCTCCTCACCAATTAACAATCTCCAATACGAATTTATCAATAGACCAAAGGAAAGGCTCTGGAATCACGGCCTGTGATTCGTCACTGAAAAGGGTGCAAACGTGCATTACAAAGGCTCTCAGGAGGATGCTAGGGGTGAAGTGGCACCATTATGTAGAAAACCGAGTTATGATCCAGGACATGGGAGAGCCGAAGGTAACGGAGACGATTTGTAACTCCTCAAGTCGATACCGGGAACGTTTGCTCACACATGCAAACTGTCTGGCAAGACATATTGCAACACCACTGGGTCGACGGCGTCTCCGCAGACGACACCCGGCAGACTTGTGGATTCTCGGCCGTGACAGACACGGTCGTTTTCTGTAATAACACATCTTGATTAACTTTTGTCCAGCTATGACCACACCTGATTTGCTCAAGAATGGAGCACCCGCTACCAGCTTTTTTTGGGATCTTTAGAAATAATTCGTCAAGACACGAAAACAAGGTCCATCCTTGTGTGGCGTGTTCAACAATCTATAAAAAAAGACCAAAGGAACACAGAATTAAAAACGCTATTTTAAAAAACTATAAAATTATGTCCACTGCAAAAAAACTCCATTGGAACTCATAATTACAAAAATTTCGAAAGTAGTTTGAAAATTGTCATCAACAATTAATGATACTATAGACCACTTCAAAGCCATACGACTACATCTTGTCCCCATATTAAAATAAAAAAACCAAGATTATTACCGATAGATTACTGTTAAAACTTTCTAGAAATAAAAACAACATACATTCCTATATACAGATAGCTGTAAGTCCGATAGCGGAGTAGCGTACAGCGTAACATCCACCTCGTCCTACATGCCAACAATGTAACCATAACCTAACCCTATCCCACATATTGCTATAATACCCTCTTTACGTTAAACATTGACATAAGCTTCCCCAATCTAATTTCTGAAGTCCATAAACCTTTACAATAGCATATAAGTTTAATTTTACTTTTAGTAACTAGATTTGGGAGAAACATACATAGACTTGTTATCATACATAATACCTATTGGAATTATAAAACCCATTGTTCAACTAATATTTCTACTCCTCACAAAATAGAAGCTGAAAGCCAGCTATTAACACAAACCAAAAATTGCCCGCACTTTGTAATTGCTGGTAATATTTTTATATTAATAAAAAAATTGGTATAACGAACTAACAACCGCTCTGAGCTAATATTTACTATTTATTTTAGTTACTTAAAAATATTTATTGAAGTTTTAATCCAACCCAAGATCACGTTGATTATACTTAATTTAAATATGAAATTAACTATAAACAACGTGACATCGACTTCAATGAAAACTTTAATTAATGTATTTGTCCATGTAATATAATTTTGGGATCGGTGCATATCACCTTATGGCAGAATCTACTATTAATAAATGTCAAAGGTGGCAGTCGAATAAAAGAGTTTGTGAGGGAAGTTGGTCTTGGAGTAGTGCAAACGACAATTGTTGTGAGATTAAATCTCTCAAACCAAATAAGGCATCGAACTGCAGGTATAAATCGATTGTTAAGAGTAAGTCATATTGGGTTGAGTTGGAAAAGAAAAGTAGTTGGCTTTTTAAAGTTCAGAATAATTATAAGGCTAGAGTTCAATGTAGCAACTCAAAAATAGAGATAGTAGATTTACCTGAACAAGGAATAATGACTTTAAGGTCAGATTGTACTGCTCGAACTGATGATCAAATATTGGTTGCTCAAAACAGTATTTAGCCAGAAGATCAGGGAACATTAGCTTTGTCTTACATTGGAGAAGTCAACGAAATACCAAAGATTATTTGGAACCCGCTCGAAATGCCATTAAAAGCAAATTCAATATTTAAAAAGTTACAAGCTAGAATTGAGGGAACTAGACTTTCACCATTTAACTGGACACACATCACTAATTTTAGCAATTGTAATAATAATTATATTAACTGTATATTTTATAAGAAAAATAAAAATACAAGGGCAGTTACAAGCCATAGCATTACCCAGCGGTATGCTTATGTTTTATGTTAAAAAATAAATAAATTTACTAACATGTAAAAACACAATAAGTGCAAGCCATGGCAAGGTGTCAAAATAATTATGCAAAATAAAATATATCGAATTAATACAGTCCACTAATTTTGTATTGCAATGTTTTTTAGAATAAATAAAATAAATTGTAATTAAAACATACACCTAATCTTGCCGGCCCTTGCCAGAATGTTCAGACGAACACTAATAAAAACAAGAGAGAACGCTATAGTCGAGTGCCTCGACTATTAGATACCCGTTACTCAGCTAAACAACTTAATATAAATATGCCTTCTTGTATGTTTTTCTCCGCTCGAATTAGCACCTTGGCCAGCTGTTCCAAAGTGATCCGTTAGATGGCGCTACGATCCATGAAAGCGGAAATGTAGGCGCTAGCCAGGCTTAAGGGTTTCTTGGGTTTTTGGGCGTTAGAGTGGGCGTGGCAAACTTTTATTAGGCCAATCGATAGGTATTGACGAAACAAATACATATCAGTTAAAATTTTCATAATAGCATCAAAACTGTGGCCACAGCTTGTGGGCGTCAGAGGGGGCGTGGCACCATTTTGAAACAAACTTGCGCTGCGTAGGAACTCCTAAAATCTACATGCAAAATGCCAATCTTCTAGCTTTTATAGTTTCCGAGATCTTAGCGTTCATACGGACAGACAGACAGACTCGGCTAGTGATCCTGAACAAGAATATATATACTTTAGAGGGTCGGAAACGCTTCCTTCTAACTGTTACATACTTTTACACGAATACAATATACCCTTTTACTCTACGAGTAACGGGTATAACAAGAAAGAAAAGCTAACTTCGGGCGGAGCCGAAGTTGATATACCCTTGCAGAATATTCTGTAAATTATATTCTCCAAAATTATTCATGTGATGCATTATTAATACTCATAAAAAATCCCAACTTCCTAACTTTAAAAACACCAAAGTTATGGCATTTCCAATCGTTCAGTTATATGGCAGCTATAAGATATAGTCAGCCGATCCTTATGAAATTTCGTAGGTCGGATTGATTGAAATATAAAACACATAGAAAATCCTAGCTTCCTAACTTTACAAACACCTAAGTTATGGTATTTCCGATCAATCAGTTATATGGCAGCTATAGGATAAAGTCGGCCGATCCCGGCCGTTCCGACTTATATACTGCGTGCAAAGGAAAAAAGGGTGTGTGCAAATTTTCAATTCGATATCTTTAAAACTGAGGGACTAGTTTGCGTAGAAACGGACGGACGGACAGACGGACGGACAGACGGACATGGCTAGATCGACTCTCCTGGTGATGCTGATCAAGAATATATATACTTTATAGGGTCGGAAATGTCTGCTTCACTGCGTTGCAAACTTGTGACTGAAATTATAATACCCTCTGCAAGGGTATAATGAAATATAATACTTTATGAGCTCTGTGCATGTCATGTGACAATTGTAAATCGACCCAGAGCCATAAACTATGATCTGTAATTTTAAACCCTACAAGGGAGCGGTGTTAGCATTTGTCATCTGTAAGTGCAGGCCAGTTGAGCCTAACAGAAGATAATCACTTGAGATGTTTCTCAACTGCATTAAGGGTTCCTGCGCGGGGGGCAGACGCGGCCTCTGCGTACGCCACAGAGAAGACCAGAATAAAATTTTCATGTTAGTTTCCTAAGCAGGGACTTAGAAAATAAAAATCAGTTTTTTACAGAACTCAACTGAAAAGGTTGTTTTATTTAATTCATCCCTTTCACCAATATTAAACCCCGACTCAAATAAGACAGCGGTAATCTCTTATCGACCCATATCATTAAACAGCTGCCTATCCAAAGTCATGAATAAAATAAGATATAAAAGACTATGGTGGTTAACAACAGCCAGCTACGCGATAGTCGTCAAATGGTATTCAGAAAGGGAAAACCTTACTACCATTACCCTATCCAGAAAGAGCCACCTCTCTATCATTTCATTATACTTCTCAAAAGCATTTGATAAAAAAGGAATGCATACAATAATTGACGAACTCGTTTATTGGAGATTAGGACCAAAAATAAAGAAATACATAATAAACTTTTAAACTAACAGAAAAATCTATGTTCAGACTCAAAACGTATAATCGCAGTCCTTGCCGCTGGAAAAGGGAATGCCACAAGGATCACCACTATCTGTAATCCTTTTTGCAAAGTTAATAAAGTTATTGGTCTACGCAAACCATTCGTTGACGATTGCTATATTTTTCTTTACGTTAAACATTGACATAAGCTTCCCCAATCTAATTTCTGAAGTCCATAAACCTTTACAATAGCATATAAGTTTAATTTTACTATTAGTAACTAGATTTGGGACACACATACATAGACTTGTTATCATACATAATACCTATTTAAATTATAAAACCCATTGTTCAACTAATATTTCTACTCATTACAACATAGAAGCTGAAAGCCATTGCAGCTATTAACACAAACCAAAAATTGCCCGCACTTTGTAATTGCTGGTAATATTTTTATATTAATAATAAAAATTGGTATAACGAACTAACAACCGCTCTGAGCTAACCGCACGTTTACGTAGCTAGCGATAAATAAAAGAATCAGCTTGTTACAACAAATTTGATCCATATCAAATTTATAGAGATTAAAAAAAGGTTTCTAAGACTTAATTTTTTTTTAATTAGTTACTTAAAAAATAGTTGAATTATAGTTAAATTTAAATAATAGTTAAATTTAAATATGAAATTAACTATAAACAACGTGACATCGACTTCAATGAAAACTTTAATTAATGTATTTGTTCAGTTGTGTCCCCTTGTATTAAGTCAACAAGGGGTCCATGTAAGAGAGGTTCCCAGGCAAAGGCAAACACAAAAGGATAAATTCAAAGCATTATAATTATTCTGTTATTCTTGCAAAAGTCGGTGAGTTCAGACGTGTTTTTCTTGTCTTCTTATCGTCAACGAAAATTTAAATAAAACCAAAGCATAGTGCAGTGCAAGCTCTAAACAACAATACACAGTGGGCGAAAAGACGCTTAGTGCGATGATGTTCGTACTTTTTGTGTAAATAAACAAGAAGACAATCTAAAACATTAGGCTATGAGTGAAATCGACACTCATACGGTGCTCCAACGACAGCAAGACGAGCGTCAGTTCTCTCTGCAACGTAACAACGCATACCATTCAATCGTGTCAATGCAAGACAACGCGACCGCAAACCTAACAAAAACTAACCAACCGCGATCATTAACCCCAAGCCCGAGTAATGAACTCAATCCAACATCGCTAAGCAGGGCGCGCTCTTGCTCTCCAGCGCTCTTGTTGGACAAAACCCCAAACCCTTCCCTCATGCCAACCTGCTTAGACACGGTCACCAGTACAGTGACGTCACTAGCAACCGCAACGGCAATTTCTACAACAACTACAATAGTATCGACTGTAACAACGAAATCTGCTGTGCAAGCAAATAATGCAGTACCTTACACCAGCGCGCTCTCTTCAAAACAATGTTCGGCCGTACAGACTGGTATGGATCGGTACATACAAATAAAACGTAAGCTCAGCCCGCAGAACTCTAGACTTGGTAATTCTGCTAAAATAACTCGCGGCACCTCAAAACAATCTCCAATAGAGAAGCCCATAGAAGCAAACAGATTTGCTATTTTGGCAGATAAATCCGATGATATACCTCCTGAATACATCGTAGGGGACAATAAAAAGCCTAAGCCCCCGCCGATTTACATTCGAGAGAAAAGTTCTAATGCTCTCGTAAACTCGATACTGAATCTAATCGGATCAGACAATTTCCACATCATTCCATTAACAAAGGGAAATATTCACGAAACAAAAGTTCAGACTAATACGGAAGTAAACTACTAAATTTTGTCGAAGTATTTAAACGACAATAATAAATCTTCTACACGTACCAATTAAAAAGCAGCAAAGGCCAGCAACTACTACCTAAAGGTAATTAATCGGAAGTAACACCAGCTGAAGTTACAGGTGCACTGAAGGAGAGAGGTGTTATGTTATTAACATTTTGAATGGAGAAAGAAAGCCTCAACCTCTTTTCAAGGTAGAACCCGAAACCAAATCCAAGCCTCTGAAAAAAAATGAAGTGCAGCCTTTTTTTTCTCCGCAGTTTCTATAACTGATAACCGCAGAAGAGCCGCATAAAAGAAATGGGTCGGTGCAGTTTATTAATTGTCAGGAATATGGCCACACAAGGTCTTATTGCACGCTTCGTCCAGTATGCGTTGCTTGTGGAGGCCTTCATGACTCCCACAAATGCCCAAAAAATAAAGAGGATCCCAGCAGCAAAAACTGTGGAAACTGTGGAGGTAACCATACGGCTAACTACAGGGGCTGTCCAGTCTACAAGGAACTGAAAAGACGTACACACCAAAGAGTGACCACTGCTCGCTCACATATAACACCTGTGAAATCCACGCGTGATTCCCCCCTACAGCCGTTAAATCTTCACCATGATATGTAATCTTAACAAAGTCATGTCATTCATGCAGATAACTATGCAAGATCTTACGCGAAACCAGAACAGACTAAGTAATCAATGGATCCACTCCGTATATTACTGTAGAACGCCAACGGCGTCTCATCTTACAAATAAATATAATTTCCAAATTCGATGCTAATTCTTCTACAACACGAATCACCCAGACGGGAAAGCACATGGAGGCACTGGGATTCTGATTAGAAATCGCATTAAGCACTGCTTCCACAATAGCTTCGCCACTAACTACATGCAAGCTAGATCTATAGATGTAAAGATGGATCACCGTTCATTAAAGCTTGCCGCCGTATACTGTCCTCCTCGGTTTACAATATCCGAATCCCAATTCATGGACTATTTCAATTCTCTGAGCGAACAATTATAGTAGCAGGAGACTTTAATGCCAAGCATACGCACTATACATACGGATCTCGACTTGTGACTCCAAAGGGAAGGCAGTTGTACAATGCAATAATAAAAGCAAGCAACAAGCTAGACTGTGTGTCACCTGGGACACCTACATATTGGCCAACAGATCCCAGAAAACTGCCAGACTTGATAGATTTTGCATTCACAAAAAACATTCCACGCAACCTGATTTGCTTAAGTACAAAAAAATATGTAAGTTGAGTTGAATCCACGTTTAAATGACAAAGCTGATATCAACTTATCCACAAACAATCTTGAATCCGTCAACTCCACAAACGCAAAAAATATCGTACAATCATAGATACACGAACGTTGAAATAGAACAGCTTCTTCTAGCAAAGCGACGCTCACGGCGAGACTGGCAATCCACCATCTGCAAGACAAAGGTCAAAAGATGCTACACGGAGGCTCTCAGCTGCATTACGTCATGAAAAAGAAAGGTCCCAAAAACATTACATAGAGCAGTTATCCCCAAGGAGCTCCAAGTTCCCACTTTGGAGAGCACACTCATCACTCAGCGCACCATTAGAATCTGCAATGCCAATAAGGACATCCCCAGGCAACTGTGCAGTTCGAGCTATTTGCCAACTCTTCAATGCAATAACGAGACATGGACACTTCACAAGCTTTCGACAAAGTATGGTTAGAAGGTTTAATGCACAAAATAACAGAAATGCTCCCAACCAACACTCACAAACTTCTGAAGTCATCCCTTTACAACAGGAAATTCTCAGTAAGATGTAATGCTGCCATGTCCGATGATTACATCATCAGAGCCGGAGTTCCTCGGACCAACACTCTACCTTATCTACACTGCGGACATCACAACGAGCATGCAACTAACCACATCCACTTTTGCTGATGACACAGCGATCCTAAGCCGGTCGAGATGGCCCAAGCATGCAACGGCGCAACTTGCTAAACACCTGGTGGCAGTGGAGAAATGGCTATTCCTCTGGCGAATCAAAGTTAACGAACGTAACGTTCACACTTAACTGGCAAGACTGCCCTCCACTTACTCTAAACAACACAGTGGTTCCGATAGCAAATGAAGTAACATATCTTGGCGTACACCTCGATAGACGTCTTACTTGGCCACATTGAAGCCAAAAGAACACATTTAAAGCTCAAAGCCAACAGCCTCCACTGGCTTACAAAAAGCCGCTCGCCCCTTAGCCTGGACTATAAGGTACTTTTATACAACACCGTTTTGAAACCAATCTCAGTTGTGGGGGAATGCCAGTAACAGCAGTGTGGATATAATGCAAAGAATTCAATCAAAAATTCTCAGAACCATCACCGGGGCACCGTGGTACGTTCGGAATGTAAACATTCACAGAGACCTTCACATATCACTCGTCAGAGAAGAGATAGCACACATAAAAAAAAAATTATATTTCCAGATTTACAAGTGTATGACAAAGAGGCAATTTCGTTAGACAGACGGCGTACGTATAGCGTTGTTCGACCGTGCAGACTGTTTCTTCTGGTTGCGTTCCTTTTTTTCTGATCTCGCTCTACACAGGTCCAGATGAGCGAACGATCAGCTGATCGGGTCGCTCTCAAACTCGGTATCTAATATGGGGAGATGAGAGCAAGATATGTGCGCAAGTTACAGTCTATAAATCGAGGGATACAAGTGAGTGCGCTTAAGCGCGAATTGGCAGAGGACAGAGCTTTGCTACGGATCGCTTCAGATGTCCCTGCTTAGTTTTAACTGTTACCACCCGGACCAGTGCGTCCGTCCCTGGGTGTAACTCCATAACACACCCGAGCAACCATTGCGACGGGGAGAACCGGTCGCCCTTGATAATGACAAGGTCGTTAAGCTCAAAGCTTTCAGTCTCCTGACACCACTTTGGCCTTTGCTGAAGATGCGCTAACCAGTCACGACTCTAAGCCTTCCAGAAATTTCGTATCATCGTCTGCTGGATGAGGAACTGCTCTTGCGAAGGAGCTGGATTGTGGATGAAATTCCGGCGGCGCCAGCATTGAGTCTCCGATGAGAAAGTGCGCTGGGGTAAGCACTTCTAGATCGTCCCACCACAGTTAGGTGACAGAGGAGGATTGATTGCAAGCTTGGGGGCGATGAGCTTCTCGTAATCCGCTTAAAGCTGAATGTACACCGTCTTCATTACAATGTCTGCACCAACAAATTGGTACCGTTGTCACTGTAAAAGTGCTGAACCATTCCTCGTCGCCCGGAGCCTGTCCAGAGCCAGTAAAAAATGCTCCGTGGTCAGACCTGTCACCGCCTTTGTTGCGAGACAAATGAACACAGCGATGTATCCCTTGTAAAAGCTAGTGCCTCGTAGACGCGCTTCTTTAATCTCTATTGCGCCTGTGTAGTCGACACCAGTGGCAATGAATGGTCGACTAGGAGGGTTGACTCGATGAAAGTCTCCCATAAGCTGAGCCGTAGTAGTTGGTCGCGTTCTGAAGCAACGAACGCATTTTCGTATAACCCTTCGAACTGCTTGCGGTCCTGTCAGGATCCAAAAACGATGACGCGTGTATGCCAAAGTCAACTGGGCACCTCCGTGCAGGGTTAGATAGTGCGAGTGACGTAGTACTTATTCGGTCAAATGATGAGAAACTGGCAGGATTATCGGATGACGACGTTCGTGCGACAAATTAGAATGGCGAAGATGTCCCCTCACCCGCAAGATGCCTTTCTCTAATATCGACGACATCTTTAATAATTTGCCCCGCGAGGGCAACCGTTTCGAGTTCCTTACTGCAGACAAGTCGGTTGCGAACGATTCGCGCTGTACGATCCGCACGACGGCTAATAAAGCGTAGTCGAGCTCTTCTATACTTAAGGGCCCAAGGCGTCTCTCTACCTTGCCGGACGCGTTGTCCTTGAAGCGCATGATGTAGCACGAGACTCGTCAAGCCTGGCTGAGTGTTAAAAATCTCTCAAGAAACGACGGTTGCGGGACTGCATGGAGAACGCGCATTTTGGCCACCTTTGCCTCTAATGCGGCGTCGTTAATGCCAATTTGACCGAAATCTGTCAATGGCCAACAGCCTAGATTGTGTACGAGCCACTCTGGCCCTCGCCACCACAGCTGAAATTTCGTTAACTCGATGAGAGTGAGACCGCGTGTAGCGCAGTCCGCTGGATTTTCGGTAGTGCCAACGTGTCTCCACTGAACTGGCGAGGAATGATTCAAATCGAAGGCGACTCTATTCGCGACAAGGGTCTTCCATCTATTGACGTCTCCATGCACCACAATTGAAGCATCCGTCCAATAGAAAGTCTGGACCGAAAAGGGGCTCAGACACTTAGCCATAGCTAGCCACCTCACCAATTTGATGGCCAATACCGCTCCACTTAACTCTGTTTGAGGTTTAGTTAAGGGCTTCGCGGGAGTAACCTTTGATTTTACAGCCATCGGAGATGAATAGCATCTTCCGTCCTGATGCTCTACCCTTAGGTACACAGCAGCTGCATAAGATGTGGAAGATCCGTCGCAAAACGCATGCATCTGCACTGAGAATATTGAAGATGGGTTTTAATGGATCCATCGATCAATGCTTATCTCGCCGATATTCAGCAGGTTGTCTCAAAATACTCGCCATCGCTCAGCGACATTATCAGGAACCTCATCGTCCCAGCCCAGAACCGTCTGCGTGCCATCTGCATGCCTTGTCTAGGCCACGGTAACCTCCTTCATAATAAGCTTTCCCGAGATGATGACCGGCGCAATAAGACCCAGCGGGTCAACCAACCCTGCTATACTGCATAAGATCATCCTCTTTGTGGAGCTGACTGGAATCTCGCAGTTGATCTGCAAAATAGGCCTCTGTGGCGGCGGCGACCTCCTCATTCGACGCAAATTTCTGTCTAGCGAGTGACTTTTTTAAGTTTCAAAACAAAAAGAAGTACCACGGGGCCAAATCTGGAGAATATGGTGGATGGGGTAGCAGTTCGTAGCCAAATTCGACCAATTTGGCCTTGGCGAGGGCGGAAGTGTGAGCCGGTGGGTTTTCATAATGGAAGAGCACTTTTTTCTTCGCCAAATGGGGCCGTATTTATAGTAGAGCACTGTCGTTTTGCCCTTCTCCAGGTAGTCGATGTTTCCATCAGCTTTCCGGCCGATGGGACAGTCTTCGCCTTCTTCGTGAAGTCCACTGTTTCGACTGTTCCTTGCACACCAGAGACCAGTGGATCCATGTTTCGTCGACGGTTACGAAACGACGCAGAAACTCCTTCGGATTACGCTTAAACAGGATCAAACACTGCTCTGAAATGGTCTCACGGTTGCGTTTGTTGTCCGGAGTGAGCAAACGCGGCACCCATCGCGACGACAGCTTTCTCATGCCCAAAATTTCATGCAGGATATGGGCCACCTTTTGACATGCCCACTGTCGCAGCTATCTCGCGTATCTTCAATCGGCGGTCTGCCAATACGAGATCGTGGATTTTTGTCACGTTATCCTCAGTGGTAGTCGTTTACGGGGCACCTGGGCGTGGCTCATCAAAAACCGACGTGCGACCACATTGAAACTCGTTAAACCAATTTTTGACGGTCGCCATTGAAGGAGAAAAGTCACCGTAACTAGCATCCAAGCGCTCTTTGATTTCGCTGCGCGATTTCCCTTCCAAAAACAAGAATCGAATCACAGACCGATATTGCTCTTTCTCCATTTTTCTAAAATCCGCGGAGACGTCCGATTCCACACGCAGTCAATACAAACTAAGAGTCCGATTCGGCTGAAATTTCGACAGTAGCCGTCTACGAAAATGTACTACACGTAGTATGCGATTGTGAAGCCATCGGGCGGTGATGCTTATCGGACTGCCCTCGTATTTGTTCCACCGCTCCGGATTGTTCGACAGACGCCTTTCCAATTGCATAAACCGATTCAGCGCCATTTGAAGAGATCTCCCAAATACCATTGTTGGATCCAAATATGTTTTAAAGGGCATTCGTACTATGTAGCTGACATCCGATCGACGCGCATGCGATTCCTGGAAAAATGATCAGGAACCGACTGTCTTCACAAAATCGCTTGAGCAATGACTCCGTGTCCAAAGTTACTCGATGACAGGGTAGTTCGGAAGATTTTCTAACTCCTTCTGCTCGCCCAGATAGTATCCATCCCAAACGGGTATTTTGAGGTCTTACTGTTTGCAGGCCGTTGGTCGGGTTTTGTACCATAATACGAGCGTAGCGAGAAGAACATTTTTGGAGGAAAGGTTGGATGACGTCGCCGAATGACATCTGTAAGATGCGTATGGATTTTGATCCGACCTGGACTGTATGTTGTTAGCAGACACTGTTTCCCTGGATGCCGGCGTCACAAACTTCGGTGTCGGCGGCCGGGCAGGATGCGATTGAGCGTGGTTCGAAGGCTGGTTCTGAGCCGGAACCGAGAAATGTAGCAACGTGTGATGGCGCTGACCGCAAACCTGGCAGCTCTGGTTGCTGGTGCAGCGAGACAGGGCATGCGACTTACTCAAGCAATTGACGAATAATTTAGCCCTGCTGACTATATCCTTCTGATTGTAACAGTTCAGCGCCAAGAACGGTGGACAGCCACGCAGGATGTGGTCGCCGCCACAGTGATAACAAGGGTTATTCGAATGCCTTGAGTGCTCCTGTGCATTATGCACTCGCAAGCGTTTGGTCGGGTCTGTTGAACCTGGGCCAGCATTGGAGTCGTTCGACGAACTTCGATTCTCAATGGCATCCATTATGACTAGCCGATCGTTCAGAAATGATTCCAAATCCCTATAAGATGGAACCGTTGAAGAGATTCCTTGGTGGTGCTCCCAAGCGTTGTGGGTCTCCTTGGGCAGCTTCGATGCTACGTAATGCGTTAACCAGTACTGCGATTCCCCGTCTAAGGCAGCTAGGCAAACATTGGCAGTGCTTAGCATCGACCGCAAACAGTCGGTGCTGTCCTTTTGCAATCTGGGCAAAGCATATATTGCGTTCATATGGTGTGAGAAAACAAGGCGAGGATTGTTGTACCTTTTGATCATCATTCCCCAAGCCACTGCATAATTTAAATCTGTGAGCTGCATCTGACGAATGTCATTATCACGACTGATGGGCAACGACTCCTTGAGAAAGTGCAATCTTTGGACATTGCTCAGATTGTTGTTATTATGGATAAGACTTGTGAAAGCGTCGTAGTAGCCTGGCCAGTCCACACAAGCACCGGAAAATTTAGGCACCGACATTTGCGGCAAGTTTACTGGCAAATCCGGGTCGGTGTTCCCGGCGGCTGCTGTCGGCATAGTATTTTCTGGTCCAAGCGTGTCGAAGTCTTCGGCGAGAGCGCAAAAGGCGTTCATCTAACGCTCCTCGAATTCTATCTATCTTTCCTAAAATTCTGTAACACAGACCTCAGAGCTTGGTGACGATCTAATTGCAGATTCACCAACTTGTTCAAATCATCCGACTCAGGTTTCATGTTGCCAAGTGTACGACTAAGGCCTGCGCAACTCACCACCCCGAATAATTATATAATAGATGAATCGGGTCGCTCTCAAACTATCGGGACAAGGAGTAGACTGAACAGTATGCCTTTTAAGGTCGTTAACTCCAACTAAACTCATCATACAAATGTATGATTAAATGGTGGTTGAAAAACTTAATACTGTTTTGTATCAACAAAAAAAAAAAGGCGAAATTCATTGGAAGCGACTAATTTTATTTGCGAAGTAGCGACGACGACAAAAGGGAGTGCGGTCAAACTGATTTTCAACTGAACACTGGTATTATAATTTCAATAATCATCTCTTAGACCTGTGCTTAGCTAAGGGGGGCGAGAGACGGGCGAATTCGCAAGAGCGACTGAAAGTTTTATTGTCTCCCGCTCTCGCCTTAAAACTAGAGAATTTAAATAAACGCGCCAAGTGCCCAAACACCGCCCCCTCTGATGGGACGACGTCCTTCAGCCCAATACAGGCAATACAGCCAGCTCTCCGGTACACTCTTTCCTGCCTCCCGTACGTCCGCCACCCGTACGTTTTTATAGGCGCCGGCGTGGACTCTTCCACTCGCCCGATCCTCCACTGCTGGGGTGGAAGGTTGTCCTCGGCAACGACGACCATGTTTTTCACGTCGAGATTTGGCTCCTCCTTGTGGCACTTTTTGCTGTACGCTGGAGATGTACTCCCGGGACCATCGCTGCCAAAACCTGTGCTTGAGCGACAAGACACTTCGTCATCGACGTCAGGTTGATCTGGTCCGGGAGTGCTTCCGATTGTGGAGCCAATAGGGGACCGCCGATGAGCAGATGTCTAGTCAGGGCTTCGCCGTCGTTTGGAGTCGTTGCTGAGGGTTCCCATGGCTCTTCCGAGCTCCTCCGCGGTCAAGAGGTCTTGGCCGACCGTCTGAAGGAACAGGTGCTTTGCAGACTTCACACCGGTTGGCTCCGACGAAGTTGGTGGCGTTGTCGCACCACACCTTCTCCGGTATCCCGCGACGACTCACGAACCTTTGAAAAGCCAACAGAAAAGCGTCAGTGGTTAGGTCAGACACAAGCACCAAGGCCACGTACGAATTGTACGGTGACTTACTACGGATACGAAACGTTGTGCTAAATGGGCCACACATATCAACGCCACAGATGTAAAACGAGCAGAGAGCTTGAAGTCTATCTGCTGGCAAATTCCCCATGAATTGCGTCAAGAGATGCGGTTTACAGCGAACTGTTCGTCGGCAGACTTCTTCCGCATTGACTAGCCATACATAGACTTACAGAGAGCTCGAGGGTCAGCGTGACAATTCGTAACGTGCAGGTATGATCTAATGAATTGTGAGCAACATCAAATCTGCGGGACACTATGTCTGCTGGGTTAACTTTTGTGGGAACGTGTCACCAAGTTGCGTTCTCCGACCACTCTTAAATCTCTGCGACCCGGCTTGACATAAAAACCGACAACGACGAAGGATGGGTTTTGATCCAGTGCAGTGTGATATCGGAGCCTCTCCATAGGAAAACATTTTCAATGGGATAATTTAGGAATGGCCTGACACGATTATAAAGATCTGCTAAAAGGTGAGCTGCGCACAGCTCAAAGCGAGGCAAAGTTTTCGTCTTGAGGAGAGCTACTTTTGATTTGGCGGTCAATAAAGACAGCTTTAAACCTGCAGTAGTTTCAGTACGAACGTAGATGCACGCTCCATACGCTCGCATGGAAGCGTCAGCGAAACCATGTATTTCAATCAGGACTTGCGGATCTGTGTGGGCGAATTGCGATACCTTAATTTTCGGCAGCTGCAGAAGCGTTGCTTTGAAGGTATCCCATGAAGTAAGCTACTGCATTGTTAGCGACTCGTCCCAATCTAACTTTCGAAGCCAGAGCTCCTTCAGCAACATATTTGCCCTTGTGACTAAAGGACACCAAGTGGATCGAAAAGTCGAGCAGTCACCGACAAAATATTTTGTTTTGTCACGCGAAGATCCAGGAAAGAGTCATCCAACCGCAATTTTAAGTAATCTTTAACAGGTAACCAAACCACGCCAAGGGTCTTAGTTAGGTCTGAGCCTGCCGTAAGTGACATTACAGCGGTTTCAGATGCGGATAGCTCTGTGCAGTTTGAAAACCACTTTTCCAGTTCAAACCCTTCCTTCTTCTCGAAGGCCTTGCTAGACCTCAACGCATCCGGCGCCAATCAACAAATCGTCAACATAAAAATCATTCTGAGTAATCTGTGCGGCTTTTGGATAAGTTGCTTACGCCATCTCTCGTAGCCGTATTAAACACCTGATCGCCAAAAAGGGTGCTGGCGAAGTTTCATATGTATCGGTATTTAACTTAAAGATTTTCAGAGACTCAGAAGGATCTCGTCTCCATACTATGAGCTGAAAGTTGCGGTCAGATTCGTCCACCATTACTTGGCGATGCATTTTTGCTTATGTCTGCCGCAAGGGCAAACTTATGCAATTTAAAGCAGCTTTTCTTGAGTGGTTGGGCCAATCATCAAGATGTCATTCAACGATACCTGCGTCGATGTACGGCCCGATGCATCGAAAACTACTCTCAACTTGGTTGAAGTACTTTGTGGTCGTAGAACGCACTGGTGCGGAATGAAATAATGTGCGGAGTGTTTGGAATTTTGTCATTGGTGGAAGACATGTGACCCATGGAAACATATTCCTCCATGAATTCAATATACATCTTTCTTTACGAAAGGTCCTTTGACGATTTCCTTTCTAGCGACAAAAATCTACGTTTCGCAACTTCTAGAGCCAAGAGAATTTGGGTCAGATTTGAATGACAAACGAACCGAAAATCGACGGGACGAAAATCTTTGAGAATTTTTCTCAAAGTGTTGTTCACAAAGTTGCTGCTCAGGAGTACGGACTTTAGCCTTGGACAGCACGCCCTCCACAGACCAAACTTTTTGCAGGGTTGTGTCAATTAACTCCAACGCTTCCTTCTGGCTGCTGAGATGTACTATTTTGTCAGCCTTTATTTTGTCTTCAGATGCACATCTCCCAGGCACTATCCAGCCAAAAACTGTTATTTGTAGGATGCCAAATAACAGGCCCATGCTTGATCTGGCAAACAGATAAAAGTTCAAAGAACGTATCTGCACCGATAAGCATATCTATTTTTTGGGGCTTGACGAAGAATGGATCTGCCAACTGAATAATTTCTGGTACTCCCCCCTCGCTGCTGTTCACCGCTTGATCCGGATGATAACCAGAAATATTTTTTAGGATCCAAAAATCGGACGGCAACTGGCTATTCCCTACTCGCGAATTCACAACCGGGTTTATTTTTTTTTTTGTAGCTTGGGCATTATTCCCACCAATGCCTCGTAAGCTCAAGCACATGTCCTCTCTAGAAATTTCTCTGAGCGAGATCATCGGTCACGAAGTTTATTTGTGATCCTAAGTCGAGCAACGCTCGAGCGTGGGCTGAGAAGGGAAATATATGCAAGGCAAATGCAAATACAAACGGAGAATGATGCACTGACCGATAACTAAGGGCAACGAATATATAAGTCTGATGGTGAAAGGCGCGGGGAAATAATGAAAAGCGCGGCAAAAATTATGAAAAGCGCAGGTTTTTGGCGCGATTTTCTCAATTTTTAAAATTTGCCATTTGAAATATTTATGTATGTATATATGTCAGAATTAAAATTGTTAGAACATGCACATTTTTATTTTCTTGGTTATAATGCTCACTATCTACCGATTTTTACACGAATGCAAGAAGTTCAAAGATGGGCCAAACACAATTAAAACAAGAAAGGAAAGCTAACTTCGGGCGGAGCCGAAGTTGATATACCCTTGCAAATTATATTCTCCAAAATTATTCATATGATGCATTCTTAATACTCATAAAAAATCCCAACTTCCTAACTTTAAAAACACCAAAGTTATGGCATTTCCAATCGTTCAGTTATATGGCAGCTATAGGATATAGTCGGCCGATCCATATGAAATTTGGTAGGTCGGATTAATTGGCCAAAAATAAAACCCATAGGAAATCGCAGCTTCCTAACTTTACAAACACCAAAGTTATGGCATTTCCGATCAATCAGTTATATGGCAGCTATAGGATATGGTCGGCCGATCCTTATGAAAATTATGTAGGGGTCCGAGTTATGTTATTATTAAAAATACACGTTGGATATATTAATTTTCAATATGTCTTTATTTTTTTGTGTCCACACTCTACGCTTGTAAAACGACGACTGACTCGATGACATATCGATATACCTACATACTTATAACATCTGCATACATATGTTATACATAATTATAACAGTGATCGTTGGCCTTATACTTAACTTAGAAATATACTTGTTATTATATTTATTATACATGTGCATTTGCAACTATAAATAGTAACGTAACAGGCGATCCTGCTACAATTCGGCCTTCCTGGCAACTAAGATCTCCTGATCTTTACGAATTACAATCATCTTCTTATACACTACATACAATAATTTTAACTTTTCGTATTTTTATTAATCCAAGGTTTTATGTTTTGGCTACTCCATATACCCTTGTACGGGTTACGTGTCAATTAAAAACCCTCCACACCTTTTATTAAAAATCTATCATATCTCAAAATCTTGTCTATCTATATGGTCCTTTATGTTTTGGGATTAACTTTCTTGATTGTCCTGGCGTGCTGTCAAAATTTTTAACCATGTATAGTCACCTATTTTGTACCCAGCAACTTCTTTCCTTTTATCATTATAATGTTTTTCGTTGTTCATCTGTGCTTCTTTTTGCTTTTGAGCTGCTTCTCTTCGAATTTTATTTAAGTCTCTATTTTCCTCTACATTATCCATTTCCTCAAGTTTTTGTTTTAGTTCATCTACAACTTTTCCCTTTTGTTCAATGCCAAACAACATCCTACTTGGAATTTGACTGATACTTTTTTGAATTGTATTGTTGAGTGAGTATTCTACGTTTTCAATCACTGTGTCCCAGTGCATACCTTTCTCAGAATCAGTTAACTTGGCTATCATTGGGTCCCAACTCCGATTGACCCTTTCTACTTGGCCATTGGCTTGCGGAGATCCCGTTGCAATTTTAACATGCTTTATACATAATTTATTTAAAAATTCCGCGAATTCTTCTGAAGTGAAACAGCTACCCCTGTCTGACACAATGCATACTGGTCTACTATAAGCACGAAAATAATCTGATAAAGCTACTATAACTTCCTTGGTCTTTGTTGTCTTTGTCGGATACAGCCTTATAAATTTAGTAAACCCATCTATAACAACAAACAAATGCTTTTGAGATCTTCCTGCATCAATTGGTCCGTAATGATCTATGTGTACAAGCTCAAATGGTTTATTTCCCTTCGGAATACTGTGTAACAATCCCTCACTTTTTCCGGACTTAGGCGAATATGCAATACATCTTAAACAATTTTCTATATGCCTCACAACCTTTTCCTTCATTTTTGGGAACCAATATGTCTTCACTATTGCATTTATAGCTTTGTCCCTTCCAACGTGCCCAAATTCATTATGATATTTAAACATTACCATTTCTACCATTTCCTCCGGAACATAAAATAGTAATCTACCGTCATTTACTTTTCTATACACCACCCCATTTCGCATCTCAAACAGTTAATTTCTGTATTAATTCTTTTATTTTACTATCTCTGTGTTGACAAATTATTAAATTATCCTCAAAGCTATTAGTTTCAATTACGCATATATTTGAACATCTGCTTAACGCATCTACATGCTGCATTCTCTTTCCTGGCCTGTGCTCTAAAACAAAATCATATTCTAATAATTCTAACGCCCATCTAGCTATCCTTGGGTTCAACTCGACTTTGTTTAATGTTAGCGCTAATGAATTACAAACTGTGACTACCTTAAACTTTTTTCCTTGAACATAAATCCGAAACCTCCTTAGCGCATAAATAATTGCTAATGTTTCTAATTCGAAACTATGAAATTTAGCTTCATCTTTTGTGGTAGCCTTGGAAAAAAAAAATATAGGATGTAGTTTATTATCATCTTTTCTTTGAAACCAAAACCTAATTTGCTGGCATCTGTGTGTAATTCTACTTCATCCTTATAGTGGTATAATGCTAAAACTGGCGCTTCTACTAAATTTTCCTTTAAATTATTAAAACATTCTAATTCCCTTTCCCCAAACGTA
The DNA here is from genome assembly GCA_018152295.1 of Drosophila carrolli. Taxonomy (NCBI): domain Eukaryota; kingdom Metazoa; phylum Arthropoda; class Insecta; order Diptera; family Drosophilidae; genus Drosophila; species Drosophila carrolli. Next base: position 1,488,243 of record JAECXJ010000183.1, on the reverse strand, counting down.
AATTCTCTATCCTTCTTAAGTAAATCATACATCGGCTTAGCAGAAAACTCCTAACTAAATGTATCTTGTCCGGGACAGGGAAATTTTGCACTGCTTCTATGCCTTTATTATTTGCCTGTATTCATTTGCTCGTAATAACAAAACCTAAATACTCTACACTCGATTGTAAAAATTCGCACTTGTCCATCCTTAATTCCAATTTATTCTTTACTAATCTGTTTAATACCTCTTTCATTGTTTCATAATGTTCTTCTTAGCTATCATAATATCATCCATATATATAATTACTTTATTTTTTCTTATCATATCGTCAAAAATTTTGTTGATAAACCTTTGAAATACCGCAGAACCATTTTTCAACCCCATTGGCATTCTCAAAAACTCGTATTGACCTAAAGGTGTAATGAACGATGTATACTTGACTGACTCCTGATCAACAAATACATGAAAATATCCGTGCTTTAAGTCTAACTTTGAAAATATAGTTTTATTAACAAGCCTGTCCAACAAATCATCAATTAGTGGCAACGGATAGTTGTCTTTCGTTGTTACTTTATTTAATTTTCTATAATCTATGCATAACCTTAGATCCCCTGATTTTTTTCTTACCAGCACTATAGGTGAACCGTATTCTGATTCACTTGGTCTAATGATGTTATTTTTCAAATATTCATCCAACAATACTTGTAATTTTTCCTTTTCCATATAAGATAATCGTCTTGGCGAACAACTAAACGTTTTGGAATTTTCTAAAGTCAATTTAATTTCACATTTTACTTCGATTTTCTGGTCTTGGTTTACTCATATACTCATCCTGCAATATTTTAATAAACTGACATCGAACCTTGTAATCTACTTTTTCATCTATTCTATACACATGTTTATTCTCATCTATATTTATATTTAATAATTCCCTCTCAACTTCGTTAAATGTTTCTTCTTTTTCCGATTCATTACTAGAATTTTCATTATTTTTATAAAAATTTTCGTCTTTCTTAACACCATATTCTTCATAACAATTTTCTTCCTCTTCTTCCATTTCATAACATTCTTCTTCCTTTTCATAATATTCTTCTTTCTCTTCACAACATTCTTTTTCTTCTTCCTTTTCATAATCTTCTTTTTCTTCATTAAATTCTCTTTCTTCTTCCTTTTCATAATCTTCTTTTTCTTCATAAAATTCTTTTTCTTCTTCCTTTTCATAATCTTCTTTTTCTTCATAACAATTTTCACCTTCACAACTATTTTCTTCTTTTTCATAGCAATTTTCAGCTTTCACATAACAATTTTCATCTTCATAACTATTTTCTTCTTTTTCATAACAATTTTCATCTTCATAACTATTTTCTTCTTTTTCATAACAATTTTCAGCTTTTTCATAACAATTTTCATCTTCATAACTATTTTCTTCTTTTTTCGCTTCAACAGTAATTATTTTTAAATTACATAAGTCTAAATTAATGTTGCACGCTTCCATGAAATCTCTTCCCAAAATAGCATTATGACTCATAGATTCTTCGTTCACAATTATTAAATGAAAATATACTTTATTAGAGTTTTTGATAATGTAATATAATATTTTTCCTTTAGTTTGCAAATAACTTTTATTTAGACCATAATACCGCTTGTCCTCCGGCAATACTTCAATATTCCTGGATACCATACAAGTTTTAATTAAAGAAATCGGACTACCCGAATCTATGAGGCATTCTACAATTATTGGGTTATTAGAAAAATGTACAAAATGTATTTTAACATGTCTTACGTAATTGTTGTCAGCTCTCTTGTTGCTTTTGTTCTGTGCACATTGTCTTACCCAGTGTCCCATTTCTCCGCAAGCAAAACATGATCCGGGCTGTCTTTTCGGTTTCAGACAATTTTTAGCGAAGTGGCCTCTAGCATTACAGTTGTGGCACCGAATTTCGTTGCCAACAGCTCGATCCACCGACGCAGTCTCTTTTTCGGGTACGTTCGTTCGCTTCTTCGGTAAGTACACCTCTGCAAACGCTCGTCTCATATGTGCGACATCCCGAAAACATTGAATTCGCGCTTGGTTGCGCAAATTTCCGTTTGGTATGCCCTCAATAATTCGATCCAATTCGATTCTTGATCCAAACTGACGTTCTGGGCTAGCATCAGCTTTTCATCTAGGTACTTTCCAAACTTCTCATCAGATTGCCAGATACGAGACTCGAATATTCGGCGCTTTTCTAATTTCGACTGCATTTCACCGAACATCGAAATCATCTGGTCGCATAGGTCATCCATTGGTTGCAAGGCCCGACTTGGATTCTCGTATAACCAGGTGTTAACTTTGCCTTTGACCTTGCTTACGAAAAGCATGCGCATTTGAGTTCCAGTAATTCCATAAATATTGCAAATATTTTTCATTTGCGCTATCCACATGCGAGCACAGGTCTGTTCGTCGTATACACTCAAAGCTTCCACCGCCATCCTCCAAGACATTTCGCCGTTGATATTTTCGCCTTGAATAGTCGAGTTGCGTGTTTGCTTTGGTGTCAATAAATGTAGTTCGACGCTTTGCATTAGCTGGCGCAATTCACTGACAATATCGACGTCTCTTTCTGTCTTGCGCACTTCGACGTGTAGTTGCTCGTTCTCTTGCTGGTTCTCCTTTTCTTCGTTTTCGTTGAAAGAATCCGTTAGGTTTTCGGCTTGGTTATTTGCGTCGTCTCCTTTGCCATACAATCCCAACAATAACTGTTCTCCTTGCTGTTGGCCGGTTTTTGCCGACTTCGAAGCAGCCACGAAATTGTGCATTTCTTTTTGTATATCATGTGCAAATTCATCCGTATTGCTCATTGTGTTCAACCTCAGAATTAATTCGTCTTTAGTGCCCGTTGTTGGCATATATAGCACTTCTAACCATCTCTTTAACTGCACTACTGACACTGAGTTTAACTCCGAATTGTTATTCATTCTGGTTACGCCCACTTCTGAATTTGTAGGGGTCCGAGTTATGTTATTATTAAAAATACACGTTGGATATATTAATTTTCAATATGTCTTTATTTTTTTGTGTCCACACTCTACGCTTGTAAAACGACGACTGACTCGATGACGACTGACTCGATGACATATCGATATACCTACATACTTATAACATCTGCATACATATGTTATACATAATTATAACAGTGATCGTTGGCCTTATACTTAGAAATATACTTGTTATTATATTTATTATACATGTGCATTTGCAACTCTAAATAGTAACGTAACAGGCGATCCTGCTACAATTGGTAGGTCGGATTGATTGGCCAAATATAAAACCCATAGTGCTTGAGCGACAAGACACTTCGTCATCGACGCAAGCAGGTCAGGTTGATCTGGTCCGGGAGTGCTTCCGATGGTGGAGCCAATAGGGGGCCGCCGATGAGCAGATGTCTAGTCAGGGCTTCGCCGTCGTTTGGGGTCGTTGCTGAGGGTTCCCATGGGTCTTGAATTCAGCACGGCCTCTACGCTGGTGAGGAGAGTTCCGAGCTCCTCCGCGGTCTTGGCCGACCGTCTGAAGGAACAGGTGCTTTGCAGACTTCACACCGCCGAAGTGCGGTGCTCTGGGCGGTATGAACGCAAGCTCACATCCTTTTTTTGATGCGTATGTTTGTATACCGCCCTCCAGACGGGCTCGGAACTCCCTCGTGCGCCGGTTGGCTCCGACGAAGTTGGTGGCGTTGTCGCACCACACCTTCTCCGGTATCCCGCGACGACTCACGAACCTTTGAAAGGCCAACAGAAAAGCGTCAGTGGTTAGGTCAGACACAAGCACCAAGGCCACGTACGAATTGTACGGTGACTTACTACGGATACGAAACGTTGTGCTAAATGGGCCACACATATCAACGCCACAGATGTAAAACGGGCAGAGAGCTTGAAGTCTATCTGCTGGCAAATTCCCCATGAATTGCGTCAAGAGATGCGCTTTACAGCGAACTGTTCGTCGGCAGACTTCTTGCGCATTGACTAGCCATACATAGACTTACAGAGAGCTCGAGGGTCAGCGTGACAATTCGTAACGTGCAGGTATGATCTAATGAATTGTGAGCAACATCAAATCCACGGGACACTATGTCTGCTGGGTTAACTTTTGTGGGAACGTGTCACCAAGTTGCGTTCTCCGACCACTCTTAAATCTCTGCGACCCGGCTTGACATAAAAACCGACAACGACGAAGGATGGGTTTTGATCCAGTGTAGTGTGATATCGGAGCCTCTCCATAGGAAAACATTTTCAATGGGATAATTTAGGAATGGCCTGACACGATTATAAAGATCTGCTAAAAGGTGAGCTGCGCACAGCTCAAAGCGAGGCAAAGTTTTCGTCTTGAGGAGAGCTACTTTTGATTTGGCGGTCAATAAAGACAGCTTTAAACCTGCAGTAGTTTCAGTACGAACGTAGATGCACGCTCCATACGCTCGCATGGAAGCGTCAGCGAAACCATGTATTTCAATCAGGACTTGCGGATCTGTGTGGGCGAATTGCGATACCTTAATTTTCGGCAGCTGCAGAAGCGTTGCTTTGAAGGTATCCCATGAAGTAAGCTACTGCATTGGTAGCGACTCGTCCCAATCTAACTTTCGAAGCCAGAGCTCCTTCAGCAACATATTTGCCCTTGTGACTAAAGGACACCAAGTGGATCGAAAAGTCGAGCAGTCACCGACTCAGAAGGATCTCGTCTCCATACTATGAGCTGAAAGTTGCGGTCAGATTCGTCCACCATTACTTGGCGATGCATTTTTGTTTATGTCTGCCGCAAGGGCAAACTTATGCAATTTAAAGCAGTGTCGAGTACAGCTTTTCTTGAGTGGTTGGGCCAATCATCAAGATGTCATTCAACGATACCTGCGTCGATGTACGGCCCGATGCATCGAAAACTACTCTCAACTTGGTTGAAGTACTTTGTGGTCGTAGAACGCACTGGTGCGGAATGAAATAATGTGCGGAGTGTTTGGAATTTTGTCATTGGTGGAAGACATGTGACCCATGGAAACATATTCCTCCATGAATTCAATATACATCTTTCTTTACGAAAGGTCCTTTGACGATTTCCTTTCTAGCGACAAAAATCTACGTTTCGCAACTTCTAGAGCCAAGAGAATTTGGGTCAGATTTGAATGACAAACGAACCGAAAATCGACGGGACGAAAATCTTTGAGAATTTTTCTCAAAGTGTTGTTCACAAAGTTGCTGCTCAGGAGTACGGACTTTAGCCTTGGACAGCACGCCCTCCACAGACCAAACTTTTTGCAAGGTTGTGTCAATTAACTCCAACGCTTCCTTCTGGCTGCTGAGATGTACTATTTTGTCAGCCTTTATTTTGTCTTCAGATGCACATCTCCCAGGCACTATCCAGCCAAAAACTGTTATTTGTAGGATGCCAAATAACAGGTCCATGCTTGATCTGGCAAACAGATAAAAGTTCAAAGAACGTATCTGCACCGATAAGCATATCTATTTTTTGGGGCTTGACGAAGAATGGATCTGCCAACTGAATATTTTCTGGTTCTCCCCCCTCGCTGGTGTTCACCGCTTGATCCGGATGATAACCAGAAATATTTTTTAGGATCCAAAAATCGGACGGCAACTGGCTATTCCCTACTCGCGAATTCACAACCGGGTTTATTTTTTTTTTGTAGCTTGGGCATTATTCCCACCAATGCCTCGTAAGCTCAAGCACATGTCCTCTCTAGAAATTTCTCTGAGCGAGATCATCGGTCACGAAGTTTATTTGTGATCCTAAGTCGAGCAACGCTCGAGCGTGGGCTGAGAAGGGAAATATATGCAAGGCAAATGCAAATACAAACGGAGAATGATGCACTGACCGATAACTAAGGGCAACGAATATATAAGTCTGATGGTGAAAGGCGCGGGGAAATAATGAAAAGCGCGGCAAAAATTATGAAAAGCGCAGGTTTTTGGCGCGATTTAAAATTTGCCATTTGAAATATTTATGTATGTATATATGTCAGAATTAAAATTGTTAGAACATGCACATTTTTATTTTCTTGGTTATAATGCTCACTATCTACCGATTTTTACACGAATGCAAGAAGTTCAAAGATGGGCCAAACACAATTAAAACAAGAAAGGAAAGCTAACTTCGGGCGGAGCCGAAGTTGATATACCCTTGCAAATTATATTCTCCAAAATTATTCATATGATGCATTCTTAATACTCATAAAAAATCCCAACTTCCTAACTTTAAAAACACCAAAGTTATGGCATTTCCAATCGTTCAGTTATATGGCAGCTATAGGATATAGTCGGCCGATCCATATGAAATTTGGTAGGTCGGATTAATTGGCCAAAAATAAAACCCATAGGAAATCCCAACTTTCTAACTTTACAAGCACCAAAGTTATGGCATTTCCGATCAATTAGTTATATGGCAGCTAAAGAATATAGTCGGTCGATCCTTATGAAATTTGGTAGGTCGGATTGATTGGCCAAATATAAAACCCATAGGAAATCCCAGCTTCCTAACTTTACAAACACCAAAGTTATGGCATTTCCGATCAATCAGTTATATGGCAGCTATAGGATATGGTCGGCCGATCCCGGCCGTTCCGACATATATACTGCGTGCAAAGGAAAGAAGGGTGTGTGCAAAGTTTCAATTCGATATCTTTAAAACTGAGAGACTAGTTCGCGTAGAAGCAGACAGACGGACAGACAGACAGACAGACGGACAGACGGCCGGACGGACAGACGGACATGCTTATATGAACTCAGGAGGTGATCCTGATCAAGAATATATATACTTTATAGGGTCGGAGATGTCTCCTTCACTGCGTTGCACACTTTTGACCAAAATTATAATACCCTCAAGGGTATAAAAACGCCACAGATTAATTTTCAACTTTTGGCACTCTATACCAGGTTGGCCAATTCGGGGCTTGAAACTTCCTGTGGGTCCATCTCAGGGTAATAGCAGCAACAGCAACAGAGGGGTCGGCAGAGACTTTTAACGCAGTTCCAAAAAATAAATAATTTGCCGTACCGACGCGAGTTTATTGTAATAAAATAGAAATCTGGCACAATCGCGAACGCTTTCCAATCGATCACGTCGGGGTCACCATGAAAAACGTAATACTATTTTGTATTAACAAAAAAAACGCGAACTTGATTGGAAGCGACGACGACGAAAGGGAGTGCGGTCAAACTGATTTTCAATTGAACTGATCTTCAATAATCATCTCTTAGATCTATGCTTAGCTAAGGGGGGCGAGAGACGGGCGAATTCGCAAGAGCGAATGAAAACTGTATTGGCTCCCGCTCTCGCCTTAAAACTAGAGAATTTAAATAAACGCGCTAAGTGCGCAAACAGTGGTTAATAGAGAAATTCTTTTATAGTCAAACGGTTCAACAGAACCTGAGAAAAAAGACCAAAATACCCTCTAAATACTGTATTAGAGGGTATTTTGTCCAAAAATTTTGACCCAAATCCAAAACAATTTTATCGAAATTCTTTTGTCTTGTAATAGAACGATCAATTTTTGTCTGTATTAGTTGTTGTTTTAAGCAAAATTTGAATTTTTTCTCTATGTAACAGTCAAATAATAATAATTAGGTGGCTGGTATAATAGATGCAGTAAGACTATATACTTTCCTCTGCGATAACTCTTCCTTTTGCGGACTGGGATTATATCCTGAGCTCACAAGACGATCAATATTGGTCGCAGAGTAATACGGATAAAAGCAAGCGTGTGTGTCCTTTAATAGCAATTTACTGAAAAAAAAACAAAAGTAATGTATATGTAGATATTTTAATGTGTACTAAAATGCATATGTTTTGGCATATGTTAATTTTTCATGCAAACAGTAAACTTTTTTAGTTTTATGGTGAAGTATACATCCTATATGTTTACAGAACCTAATCATTGGTTACATATAATCAACATCTTATGTCCTTAATTTTTAATTATTTTTTGAAATGTAACTATTTGTTACAGTTTAATAACTGGTGTCTACCTCAGCTGCAAATTTTAAAATTTTCCATGTTTATCTAGGCTAGGACAAACACCATATCTAACAAATATCAAGTAAAAAAGGGACATAAATTAACTTAGTAAAGAGCTTTTATGTAATATACCAGATAACACACATTGAATTTTCTTAATTAATATTAATGTTGAAAGTTAAAAGTTATTTAAAACTGATTATTTCGCTGTACTGATTTCTGTATGCTATGATTTCTGTAAAAATGCCCTCGACAAGAATGTAAGCAACGTTTTCACAAACGCATAAACATGTAGCGTGTTGGAAACAAGGAACAGGAAACTATGCGAACTAGATAGAATATGTAATTACAACAAATAATGTACAATTAAAGAACTAATAACCTTCAATGCCAGCTACTCTTTCAAAGAATGGAAACCGTACAAGAAGATAAAGATAACTGTCGTTGTCGCTGAGCCATCTGGACCGCTAGTATCGCTTTTAGTGTATCAGCGACAGTTAAAGAATCCCTAGAGATGTACATCACAGAGATACATACTTTAAGGGATGCCAAGAATACTTCACGACACAATAGGTGCGTTCAACGACGTGAACACAGACCCCATTTTGACGGCCCCTGATCCGTTAATGTATTGAGGTTGAAATCAGTTCATTGAGATGTGCCATGCTGACAAGTAAGATGATAACGCCGAAGTAAGTCGCTCTCACCTCATTCGATATATAAGGAAGGGCACATCATAGAAACAGGAACCAAGATATTGAAAGAAATCCTTAACGGAAGAATAAAGGCGATAGTATCAGGGCCTTTCCTGGTCGTAATCAGCGTGTTAATGACAAGAGCATTGGATAAACTAACGAGAAGAACAAAAGTCGCGTGTTTAGAATAGAGGCCTTCAGAAGAAGTTTTCGGCGAGCTTAATTATCTAGTAGTTTTACTTGTCCAGAGCCCAAAAGACCGCTAAGCTTTCATGAGCTCAGAAATGGAAAGATGAGCTGTGGCTGGACTCGTCGCTGACAGCTGGGAGATTGGTTCGTCATTCAGCCTTCCAGACGATTTTCCAAGCTGAGGTACTCGCGTTACTGGCCGCCAAGCTTTTATTACCTCAGAGACCGCAATGTAAGGATATCCAATTACAGACAGGCGAAAATTCAATCTCTAAGCAAAGAGGCCCTTAAAATAGTTGTGCAAAACAACTTGCTCAAATAATCTGTGTAATAGGCTACAATAATAACCTATGATAGGCTTAGGCGAAAATACAACAACAAGCTACAGCGGCAACGACAACATAACAGACACAGTACAAAGAAGTGCTTCCCTCCTACATAGAGCTACTAAAAGAAAAATTAGGTTCTGTTGAATTTTGCAATGGCACATTATCTTGGCATCTAATTCAATTTCCGGGTAGTTCTGTTATATATGACAAACAAAATGAATGACGTCACAAAGTTCGGAAAATTACTTGATTGTAAAACCGGTTTACGCTCGAATAGCTTTTGTGGTTGTGGTAAAACTTTTTTAGTGCATTATGACCAGTACAGACATACTAAGTGGGACACCAAGGTAGAAAGGTCTATTACTTACATTACAAAATATTATAAAAAGTTTACGTATTTCAACATTTGATATACATTATTAAAAAACTAGTAGTCTTCTGGTGAAGACAACTTCAGGCTTGGACCGACTATGGACTTTCTATGAACGTAATATGGTCAGAAAACGTATAGTCAACGCACAACGTATCATACTGCGAGTAGACGGAAAAAATATCATTCCTTAGCATTTAGCACTACTTAAATCGAAAACTTGAAAACCATTTAGATCAGATTGTGAGTCTGAACTTTGAAAAATTTCATTATGTTGCGTCATAAGTACATCGTTAAAAAATGGTATGCCGCCTGAAGTAACTTAGAGGCCTTTTTGAGTTCTACCACTCAGTAAACTAAAAATTTACTTAAGTAGATCACATTATGTCAAGTTTCAGTACAAGAAGCGGATCCAAAGCTCTTGCTTATCGAACGCCCACCGGAATAATAGCTTAGTCCAATCTACGGTCCCAGCTTTAGCCAATAGGCTAAACGCAAAGTTTAGAAAAAATATAAAAGCATCGTTTTAGGCATACTGTTAAATCTCTGCACAAAACTAAACAAAAATGTTAGGACTCGCCAGGACCCCTAGTAAGCCTCAGGGTACCGGTCAGGCCGGGACATTCAACAAACAAGCAAGACTTCTAAAACTAGAAGACGCAAATAAACGACAAAAAATAATCATCGGAGGTCTAAAATCCGAAAAAAAATCCATTTAATTGTATGTGACCTAATAAAGAGGGAATTGTAGATAAAGGGCCGTATGGAGATAGACTCGGTAAAGAAGCTACACGACGCCGTCGGAAAAATGGTTGTTCTGGTTGAACTAAACACAATAAGCGCAGTACAGACCATCCTTAAGCACACCAAAAACCTGAAAGGAACGCGAGTCTCAATCGAACAGGATCTGAACATCGAAAGGAGACTTAAAACACGCGTGATGCTAGGCCTCCGCCGGGACATTCTGGAAAGCCACAAAAACTTTAAGGTCACTATTAGTAACGATCACCTGTAGCATCAGGACCTGTAGCACGATTCGTAAATCTAAGGACGAAATATTAGACAACAAAGGCGCAAAAATTGTTGAGATGTGCGAATCACTAGGACTGACGGTAATGAACGGCAGGACAATCGGTGACCAAGAAGGAGAATATACCTTTTTAAGGGGCGCAGCAAGGTCGACTATTGACTACTGTCTCATACAAGGAAAAGGGCACGATGTGGTGAAAGATTTGGTGGTAGGTGGTCAACCCCTTTCTGACCATATGCCCATCGAAGTCTTTTTAAAAGTCATTCTACATGAACAAGTCGATAGTACTCAGCCAAAACTCAACCGAAGGTTAAAGTGGAAGGACAACCACCGCCTAAGTTGCACAGATGCATTAGTGTCAGGAGTCCAACAAATAGAAGATCTAAGTGGGTCTACACTGCTAGCCAAACTGCTAAACTTAATCCTAGATGCCTCCAAACCCATGCAGCAGTCACTAAACTTTAGCAGAAAGCAACCGTGGTTCGACGTACAATCCGAAAGGGCCAGGAAACACTCTTTTGATTGCCTTAAACAGCTAAGGCGAAATAATGGGCCACATCTACAAAACGGCAATAACAAATTACAAACGTCTATGCAAAGAGAAAGAAAAACAGTTCTGGATAAATATGGAACGCCAACTGCAAGAAGTTCGCGACAGCAAACAGTTCTGGGAAATCGTTAATAAATTAAACGGGAACAAACAGAAACAAGAGGGAACGCTATAGTCGAGCGGCTCGTCTATTAGATACCCGTTACTCAGCAAAACAACTTAATATTATAATTGCCGGGCAATTGCAACTGTGTACAAAGTAAATACATACATATGTATATGCTTACACACATACGCCATTGTTTGACTCAGACCTCCGATTTGGATAACTTGATTTGATTTGAATAGTTCTTGGGATATAGTTCGGTATAGACAAATGAAAACCATCGCAATTTCCTTTAATAGAAATCCTTATCGAGAATTAACGTTGACTCTGTTGAGCACCTTGGCCAGCTATTCCAAAGTCATCCGTTAGATGGGCTACCAGGCTTAAGCGTTTAATGGGTTTTTGGGCGTTAGAGTGGGCGTGGCAAACTTTTATTAGGCCAATCGATAGGTATTGACGAAACAAATACATATCAATTAAAATGTTCATAATAGCATCAAAACTGTGTCCACAGCTTGTGGCTTATGGGCGTCAGAGGGGGCGTGGCACCACTCCTAAATCTACATGCAAAATGCCAATCTTTTAGCTTTTATAGTTTCCGAGATCTCAGCGTTCATACGGACAGACAGACAGACGGACAGACGGACATGGCTAGATCGACTCGGCTAGTGATCCTGAACAAGAATATATATACTTTATAGGGTCGGAAAAGCTTCCTTCTACCTGTTACATACTTTTGCACGAATACAATATACCCTTTTGCTCTACGAGTAACGGGTATAAAAACCCATAAAAGTAAGTTCAACAGATTTGGCAAACTATTTTAGTAGCCTACTTTCCCAAATTCAAAATGAAACAGAAATCAGCTATGCTAAGCCTCTGCTTTCCTCAGATCATATGGACTCCCCTTTCAGCCTTGCAGAAATAAAAAGCGCTGTCCTAACACTAAAACTAAACAAAGCTCCTGGTGAAGACAGAAAACCTGCACAGTTTTTCAAAAACGCTCCGCTTTGTTTTATACAGCGACTTATCGATGCCTACAATGAATTTTAAAGCCATGGAATTTTTCCAGATTGCTTCAAAAAAAGTCTGATCAGTCCAATTTTTAAAAAAGGTGTGGAGACCGATCCCAGCAACTACCGAGGCATATCTGCTCAAAACACAGTCGCTAAAATTTTTGCAGGAGCACTGTTAAAACGTATGACGACATGGGTAAACCGAGAAAACATTCTTAGTGAATTTCAGACAGGCTTTCGAAAGGGTTTCTCTACAGTCTGACATCAATCGCCCAAACCTTCTGTACATTTTCTTTGTAGATTTTAAAGTGAACCAAAATAGGCTAATGTATAAACTTAGCCAACTCGGACTCTCAACAAAATCCATACTAGCACTGTCCAGTATCTATGAGGATAACAAAGCAAGTGTGTGGGACGGATCAGAGCTTTCGAAATGGTTCGATACCAACAGTGGAGTTAAACAAGGCTGCATTCTCAGCCCTCTCCTCTTCTCTCTCTTCGTGGACGATGTTGTTGATTTTTTACCAGGTGGAGTGACCGTGAATGGAACCCATGTTAATACCCTTATGTATGCCGATGACATGTGCCTACTGGCTGACAGCCCTGAAACGTTAAGGAACATGATTGCTAGCATATCCGAGTACTGTAAAGGTTCCATGTCACCATAAATATAAGCAAATCAAAGATTATGGTAGATAAGGGTACAGGTGGCCGTCACGCCAGGAACGAAGAATGGCAACTGAACGGAATCCAGCTGGAAAGTGTAAAATCATTAAAATACCTCGGTGTAACGCTTACCACAAATATGAGTTTTTATACCCACATAAAAGATAAGCTCAAAGATGCAAAAATAGCCAGGAATGTCACATGGAAAAACTTTTTAGGCAGAAAAAACGTTAAAATGAGTGCCAAGTACAGTCTTTTCCAGGCGAGAGTGAAAACAATTATGTGCTACTCGGCAGAGGTGTGAGGAAATCAAAGATATAAAGATGCGGAACGAGTACTAACTTTTTTTGTAAAAAAGATATTTCGACTGCCAAAAAATACTCCAGACTATGCAATTTTTATTAAAACAGGATTGCCTAGTATATTCTCCTACACACTTCAGCAGCACTTTTATTACATCGATAAGAGGATGCGTATGCCAAATAGTAGACTACCGAAAATAATTGCAAAATCTCTCTGTGAAAGAAACAAACTTCCATTCTCTAGATGGACGGATGTTGCAGCCGAATGCAGTTGCCCCCTTGATCTCGAGGATGCAATGTCGTGGAGCAGGAATCAATCCGAAATCATTACCCCATTATAGAAAGAGAAAAGTTTATAACTAAGGCCAAAAACAGCGCGTCGAGGAGTGTGTATAAAAATCATCAGCATAATTTATCTGAAAAAAACTACTTCCACGATCAACATAAAGGAGAACTCATAAAACATAACTTCCAAGCTAGAACCGAGACTTTACCTCTAAATGGCAGGCCATACAGCACCAACCCATCACTGGAATGCTGCCTCTGCAACATGCGAGAAATCGAGGATGTTCAATACTTCATTGCAGTCTGCCCTATTCTGAGAGAGATTCGTTTTACATGTTTTACGAAAACCACCCTTTGCGAATCGGATCTCCACAGTCTTCTAAATGGGGAAAACTGGGAGAATCTGGCATTCTTCATTACAAAAGCCAGTTATTACAGAAAAAAAAATTATTTTAAAACAATTTTAGAATCTAACTTAACTAAATTAACCGACTGACGGCATAAAAGCCATTGTCGTTGTAACCAATTTTTGGTTTGTTTATTTGTTTTAATGTAAATTTAAATATGTACAGCCATCTATAAATAAGCAACAAAGAAAAACAAAACACAAACAATAAACAACCTACTACTACATTTTTCTGAAAGTTACTTTTCAAGGTTTGTGTTCTCGCATCTACAGTCAGCTCTAGAGTTGGTTGGAAGGATCATCCGGCTGTGTAAGTGGGGATGTTCTTAATAGACAAACGCCTACTGGATTTGAAACAAAACACTAGTCTAGTAAACGTCCTAATGAGTCAATTATCCAATGTCAAGCAAGCCGTCAATAAAGTCAAGCTGCGCTAAAGGAAGTAAAATATTAGAGTTTTCGTCTTGGGACCATGTCGCACTAGGAATATTAAAATCACCTAATACTACTAACTAATCTCGACCTGACAGTTTTTTACCCTTGCAGAGGGTATTATAATTTCAGTCAAAAGTTTGCAACGCAGTGAAGGAGTCATTTCCGACCCTACAAAGTACATATATTCTTGATCAGCATCACCAGGAGAGTCGATCTAGCCATGTCCGTCTGTCCGTCCGTCCGTTTCTTCGCAAACTAGTCCTTCAGTTTTAAAGCCATCTGCTTGAAACTTTCCCAAAAGTTGTCTTTCTATTGCATGTAGTATATAAGTAAGTTCGAGCCAGATTGGGGGACTATATCATACAGATCCTATAGGAATAATCAGAAAAAAATTGAAAAAAATATAACTTTGTTGTTTTTAATTTTTATTTTGTTCTTTGGGACTTGGGACTTGGTAAAATTTAAATATTATGGAATTACGGTTTTAAATAAATTAAAATCGGACAACAATATCATAAGCTTCTATATAAACGATGTCAAAATGCAGCGCAAAATCGACATAGCTTCATTGTTATTAGTAATTTATGCATAGAAATCGAAATGTGGTAGATTTGTAACAACTGCAAGGGTATATAAACTTGGGCTTGCCAAATTTTGATTCCTTTCTTGTTATTCAAAATATAGATATAGCTAAGATATCCTTGAAACTTTGGATTCTATCGCTAAATAAAACATCAAGATTAGTTTACCTAAACGATATTATGTTAGATTATAGATTCCCAACCGCCTGGGGTATAGTATTAAAAGTTTTTTGTCTTTTAAAAAGTAATTTTTTTTTTGAATGCACAACACTTGAAGAATATTGCGTTAAAATTTTATATTGATCCAAGTAAAACTTCCGAAGTTATGGGCAGTTGAACGTAGGTAAGTTAGCTCGTTTTGTATTTGATTTTTGGGTGCCCAAAACTTTAAAACGCTCTCTTGAAAAGGTGCCATTTCAACGTCGGTGAACTTTTTACTTTAAAGTGTTACCAAAAATTCAAAGTTTAAAAAAAAATGCAACTTAGTTACCTTTAAAAACATCTCAACTAATAATCAATTTTTTTTGTTTTTTCTGATGATCCAGTATTGAGCTATGCTGTTCGCCACAAAACCTTTTTTCTAGGAGGCGCCTACGGAACTTGGGTGCGAACGGCTGATTTATTTCTTTTCGATAAAAATTTGTGAAAACAGCATTAATGTTTTACTTTGATATGCATATAAAATTTTTGATTTGACATTACCCGTATCGTGTGAAAAAATTAATGAAAATAGCCCTTTTTTGGCCGAATAGTGTCAATAGTATAGCAAATAATGAATAGTAAACGCGATTTTTAATAAACAAACTATTTTCAATAACATACGAAATATCACTAAAATGTGAAATGTAAGCAGATACCAAAGTGATGTGCTACTGAGGAACAGACAGTGCAGTACAGAACAGTGGAGATCTAATAGCATTTCTGTCGAGCCACGCTGAAAAGTCCTGAGCCCTTTCTATCCATACACACATTTATGTCTTTTAAATTTTTCAATGTTTTATATACCAATAAAGCGTGTTGATAAGTAAAAATCTGTTACCGCAAAATTAACCAGTACATTTTTATAACAAATATATATATAACTTAGATTTCAAGATAAATGAACGTATTTCAGAAAAGAAACCAAATCAAGGAGGTACTGAAGCAACAGCGAACTAGGTCAAGAAGTAGTGACACAACTATAAAAGGACTACCTTGACAATAGGGGATCGTTTCCACTGTCCATTTAGGACACGGAAAAGTGTGACAGACAAGGTATGTGGCCTAAAAACATTTGACCTTGTGGGGCAGTTCGGACTAATAACCAACGAACTTTACATTTCCTTTGTATAACTCTGGCACATTTAGTATTTATTCTTGCTTATTATAAACAACGTCCACATCCGACGAGGTTACGCAGGCAAAAAAGGGTCCTGACGGCTCTACCTCGTTAATTGGCCTAACAGATTTTTCTTTACTCCTTTTTTAAGTTTGGTGACCAAGAGATTAAAGAATTCCTCTAAGAGTGTTAGAAAAAGAAATACGTACCTATAAAGGCTTCGATAAAATTGTAAAAATATATATATTTTCACTAAATGGACTTACAGGCGGACGTGGCTTTCTACTCGGCTATTGATCATGATCAAGAATGTATACATTTTATAGAGTCGGAAACGTGCAACAGCAATCCAACTATCGTGTTTACAAAAACCTCTTTGAAGCCGGATATTCTACACTCCGAAGTTTTTTCAGGTAAGTACCCGTCCTAAGACTGGGAGGAGTCTTAATTGCCGTAGATTCAAATGTCACGTCAGATGAGTTATTATTTGAGGTATTAAATATTATTGAAATTATTAGCGTAAAGTTACCGTTTCCAGCTATATAAAGTATATAGAGCTATACATACATATATTCGGTCATTGTCTGAACTTTCGATTATTTAAACCACCTTCCCTCATCAAGTGTGTTTCAAATAAGCGTTCCGATAGGGATCAGTTGGTCGTTCTAGCATATTTTAATTTACTTCGAGTCCACGGAAGGTGGATCGAATGTCTTACTCTCAATAGCACAATATGATTTTATTGACGGCTTGCTTGACATATTATTACTTCAAGTAAACCATGTTCAAAATTCTCTGGAACGCCTACTTTGGTGCCGAATCCGGAAATTGTGTTTCTATCCAAGATATGCAACCTGAAGATCCATATCAAGCTACTATCGAAGTGACAATCGACACGGGTGCCGCAATAGATGAAAAATCAGGCAAGTCAACCAAATGAATACATTATATTCGCAATGCAGATTGGTCTGATAAGTTACTACCCATGCAATAATATTGCATGAACGCCTTCATATTTTTATACCCGTTGTAGAGTGAGAAGGTTTGTTGATAAGTTACTGGTAGAAGGAACATTTTTCGATCCTATAAAATATATTTTCTTGATCAGGATCAATAGGCGATAAAGCCATGTACGTCTTTCCGTCTGTCTATCCGTCTGTCTATCCGTCTGTCTATCCGTCTGTCTATCCGTCTGTCTATCCGTCTGTCCATCGTATGAGCGTGGAGATCTCGGAAATGCAAGAGCTAACAACTTGGGATTCAGCATGCAGATTCTAGGTATCTTAGGCAACGCAAATTTATTTAAAAATTTTAGCAAGCCCACTCGTAATAGCCCAATCGTAATACTCTTTAAAGACCTGGTGGATAACAGTTATTGGGCGCTATATTTTGGCACCGCACCTAAAAACCAAAATTTCTGTTAGTATTTATTAAGAATTTTTTTTAGAAATCATTTAGAAGATTCAAAGCGGGAAAGACTTTATATTAATGAAAATGTTATAATGATCAAACAAATTTGGTTAAATGTTTCAAAACAAATGTACAGGTGAGGTTATCAAAATAAATGTGAGACTAGCATAGTTATAGAAAATATAAAACCATTCAACTGCGTACTTAGGAGACAGTGGTACAATTAACAAAATTAAAAAAACCCTATTAACAAGAAAGGAAAGCTAAATTCGGGTGGAGCCGAAGTTGATATACCCTTTTAGAATTTCTCCAAAATTATTTATATGATGCATTCTTAATACTAATAAAAAAACCAACTTCCTAACTTTAAGTTAATGGTAAGTTATTAAGTTATGGCATTTCCAATCGTTCAGTTATATGGCAGCTATAGGATATAGTCGGCCGATCCTTATAAAATTTGGTATGTCGGATTGATTGGCCAAATATAAAACCCATGGAACCCAACTTCCTAACTTTTTAAACACCAAAGTTATGGCATTTCGGATCAATCAGTTATATGGTGGCTATAGGATATAGTCGGCCGATCCCAGCCGTTCCGATTTACTGCGTGCAAAGGAACGAAGGTTGTGTGCAAAGTTTCAATTCGATATCTTTATAACTGAGAGACAAGTTCGCGGAGAAACAGGCAGACGGACAGACAGACTGACAGACGGACATGCTTATATCAACTCAGGACGCGATCCTAATCAAGAATATATATACTTTATAGGGTCGGAGATTTCTCCTTCACTGCGTTCCACATTTTTGATCAAAATTATAATACCCTCTGAAAGGGTATAAAAAATAAGATTTGTAAAGATACATGCCAATAGCTTTTACACTCCGCGAAATATCTTCAATTCTTGCAAGTTATATCCGATTCTTCATATGGGAGCTATAGGATATAGACGTCCGATCGGGGCGCTTTTCAAACATTTTCTGCATACACATGTTCACACAAGTTCATGTTTCAATCGGATGGAAAACAGTACTTTTGGCGTAGACCTCGTGACAAGCTTCCCAATTTTCTTGACCAGTGTGCGTATCCAGAGCATGAAATCACTTTTCAGCAAGATGGGGATCCCAAGCACACTGCGAAAATTGTAAAAGAATGGAGTGGCCAGCGCAAAGTCCCGACCTCAATCCAATTGAAAACCTATAGTCAATTGTAAAGCGACGGCTCGGACAGTATCAATCAGCCACATCCAACCCAAACGATCTTCGGGAGCGTGTTGAACTAGAGTGGAATAATATTCCGAAAGGAATTGTTGAAAATCTAGTTGCGAGCATGCCAGAACGTATAAAAAATGTCGTAGAAAATAAGGGTTTATGGACAAAATATTAATAATGCATTTCTTTTATTTTTTCACGGATCAAGCAAAACTGAGTACGTGCCGTTTTTTTTGTTGTTGAATTATAAATATGCCATTGCATCTGTTACTATTTTGCTATTTACGCCTAATTGTTACAAATAAACTAGATATTCAAGAAAAAAACGTTTTTGTCATTTACTTCATTCGTTTATTTTTTATGCGCGCTCAAACACAAAAATGTTGATCGTGGATTTTGAGATGCCACGTTTTAATCAACTTTAAGTTTCTAAATGGATTATTTAATTAATTTGTTTCCATTTAAATTTCATAACAATGACTGTCACTTTGTTATGTGTCGTTGATGGATGCTTTAATTATACCCTTGCAGAGGATATTATAATTTCAGTCAAAAGTGTGCAACGCAGTGAAGAAGACATTTCCGACCCTATAAAGTATATACATATATTCTTGATCAGCATCACCAGGAGAGTCGATCTAGCCATATCCGTCAGTCTGTCTGTCCGTCCGTCCGTCCGTCCGTTTCTACGCAAACTGGTCCCTCAGTTTTAAAGCTATCTGCTTGAAACTTTCCCAAAAGTTGTCTTTCTATTGCAGGTAGTATATAAGTCGGAACGAGCCGGATCATGCGACTATTTCATATAGCTCCCCATAGAAACAATCGAAAAAAAGAATTGAAAAAATTATAACTTTGTTTTTGTTTATTTTTTTCTATTGTTTTTTGGGATTTTGAATTTTTTAAGTCTTATGGAATTACGATTTTAATTAAATTTAAATAGAACAACAATATATATATATATATATATATATATATATATATATATATATATAGATATATATATATATATATAGATATAGATATAGAAATACACTGACGAGCAAAACTGTAACACGGGTTCAATACTCTAACTTCAAAGGTCTGTATCTTATGTTCTAATTTATGCCCGCTAAAAAGCTTAGTCTTGTTTTGTAGGTATGTTCATACACTACGTTTTTAGAATTGTAAGCCATTTAATAATAGGAGTACAAAATGCTGGAGCATGTGAAATCGCAATTGGCAAAATGTGCAGTTTCTTCAAGTGGAATGAAGGAGCTGTGGGTGATGACAAAGGACATATGGTATGCTATTCCCCTTGAATTTGTGCAACGCTACACCCAAAGTATGCCAAATCGCGTAGGCGAACCTAAAAAGTTAAAAGGGCTGTTGACACATTATTAAAAAATTGTTAATAAAAATATTTGGTTACAAAATGACCGCAGTGCAAAACTGTAACATTTGACTTATTTTACAGTTAGCTCCAGCATTTTGTACTCCTATTATTAAATGGCTTGCAATTTTCTATAACCGTAGTGTATGAACATACCTACAAAACAAGACTAAGCTTTTTAGCGTGCATAAATTAAAATATGAGATACAGACCTTTGGGTCTGTGTTTGTCTGGTGCTTTTTTTCTTGTTTTTCGATAAAAAATGTTGAGTTGTTGGCCGCGCAAATTCGTTTATATATTTAATTTATTTTCATTAAATTATTTTTTAGAACATTTATGATTGTTCGTTGATTCAAAGAAAAAAATTTGTATTTTTATTTAATTTTATTGGTGATAAACCTTTATTCACATAACTCACTATTACATCAAGACACTTTTAATTTTTATTTATTGCATAATCGATAGCGGCTTCTATCCAAATTAGACTGAATCCTTAATTCTAAACTCTTATCCAACGAACCTTTCTTTTTCCCATTTTCGTCGAAAACAACGCAATACGACTTGGAACGCAATAGTTTGGTCTTCAAACGATAATGTTTGGGCTTTTAACGAAGCTTGTGTTTACCTTACGATTGGTTTACTTAGCCTAGCAAGACGGCTAAGCGCGGCCCTCGAAGTTAATGGCATTGACAAAATCAAAATCGAAAACAAAGGCAAAGGCAATATCGCTGAGATTGAATTTCAAAAATTGTTTTTTCATCCCAAAAGTGGAACACGGTTTCGATAACTTGCATGTGTTTTTATGCAAGTATTCCAAGTACATTTGTACATTTCTTATTTCTTCGAAAATAATGCAGTAAATTGTACTTGATGGGTGCGTTTGTCAATGCCTATCCGCAATATGTGAAAGTGTCCGTCAGGTGCGGTACATTCATCTAGAAAACGTGTGAGTTTTTGCAATTCAGGTCGAAGAATTTTTCCACTTCACCTTCGAACTTATCGTGTTGAATGTAAGCAATAATTCAATAGAACGTATTCCCTATTTCAGTTCGTAAAATTAACAATGCTTGAAGCCTTCGAACGGGTAATACTCTGTTAAAGATTTAAAAAATACACCGGAATGAAGACTTTTTCGATTACAGTGTAAAATATTTGTTACTGCTTGTGGATATTGCTTCATTTTAGCATGGTTGCCTTGCACAGCTCTCCTTGGCCTGGATCCAGTTGGCATGTAATCTACTGCAGATTGTGGCCACTCATTGGCTTACTGGTTAAGAAACGCTAGTCCAGAGAATCACATAGATTCATTTCAACTCCATCATGGTGCAGCCACGTGATTCGATGTCGGCTGGATTCTGTTTTAATGGTACGTGCTTCCAGATAACTCCAGCTGATTTGTTTTGTATATGTGGTACTCGGTTGGCTACAAAACAGTTAGGTGTTGATGAGTGCATCTTAAGCCAGTGTAGTACTATGCGAGAATCTGTCCAAATATATATTTTATTAATATACCGACCTAAATTGACTTTGACCTTGTCCCATATGTTACAAAGGAGATCAGCAGCGGACAATTCCAGTTTTGGCAGTGAGATGGCTTTGTTAGGTGCGACTTTAGATTTTACGACCATCAATAATATACCGACCTAAATTGACTTTGACCTTGTCACATATGTTACAAAGGCGATCAGCAGCGGACAATTCCAGTTTTGGCAGTGTGATGACCTTGATAGGTGCGACTTTAGATTTTGCGACCATAATATAGTGATATATTATCCGTTTAAATAGAACGTACATGCAGCATCCGTATGCTCTCTGTAATGCGCCAACAAATCCATGGATCTCAGCGGAGTGTTGTCAAACTTGAATACGACCATTATCTAATACTTGGGTATTTATTTTGTAATCCCTATCACATTCTGTCTCTATATTCGCTTGCGTTGGAGTAAAAGTATTTAGTTCTTCGATTTGCCGATATCTTTCCAATTTTAGGTTAAAAGAATCTGTAGTTATTACGTTCCATGTAACTGCTCGTGTTTGGATTTGGTCTGGTTCGTGCAGTTTTTCACCAACTAACCAGCTTTACGTGGTGTTCACTAGACAAGACAGCCCTTGGCCAAGTGAATCCTTGCCCCCTGTCAGAAAATCAAACAATTCTTGTCTGCTTATTAAGAATCTATCTTCTGAGGCTTATAAAACAGTGGGTCTGCCAAATCTAGTCCTTTGGGTTTGTGCCAGCTTTTACTGGTCACAAAGCATTCAGGGTAGTGCAAAGAGATAGTTTTTGTTACTGCAAAATGCGATGACCAATTATACGCTGAGACTCGACACTTGACTTTTGTGGACACTAAAAATTGTAGATGCGTGTGGACGTCTGATATGCCGGATACTTCTTGTTTGAATCGATAGAATTTAAGCTGAAGACGTTTGGCAAATTCTTCTGTCATAAAGTTTATATCTGAACAGGAATCCAAAAGTGCGCTATCTGGCTAATAATAGCCTAACTTATCTTTGACAAGAACAACAGCGGTTATAATCATCGCACGTCTACTTGTTTGAATGAGTAATGCGGTAGCAGTAGCTGAACCGGAACTAATGGTCGTGTTTTCATATATTATTGCAGATTGCTGTGATAACTCTGAATTTTCAAATCTATTCATAGAACTATGATGTGCACTTTTACAGATTCTACACTTTGACCTTGACTTGCTTTGCCTTATATTTTGTCCAGGGCGTAAGCCATTTATGCACAATTTTGTTTGCTTGATGAAGTTAGACCTGTAATCAAAATAGAGACTCAAAAACGATCCACACTTTCCTAGCGAATGGTCTGAGCCACGAAATTGTGGGCATCTAGCTTGTTATGTTGTAATTAAAATTATCAATTGTTGGAATAGATGAGCCAAGTTAGTAAACGACGACATAAGACGTGTGTAGTCACAGTACTTGCCATCAACCGTAGAATATTTAAGGAAGGAAGAAGGTTTTTTTGGAGCCATCGTGGCATTGAATAAACTGGTGTCGTCCGGTTTATCACGCCTACACCCGAGCCTTGTGAGGAGCCTTTGCATTTATAAAGGCGTCTTCAATAAGTGCTCGGTCCGGATCTAAAGCGTCTATGTTATCGATTCGGGTTTTAATATGGCTTGCTTGTTTGAAATACAAAAAAAAAAACAAATCCATGCGGGGTCGCCTTGCCAAAGAGTATTGATGACTAGCTCTTTCACTTGTGTATAAGTCGCCACTGTTTTGAGTGTACGACTGTTTTACTTGGGTAATTGATGACTAGGACCCGCGCTAGGCTTATGTACATATGTGGGATAGTACAAATTTTGATTTATTAAAACGAACGAATTAAGAATAACTTCAAATGATAACTGAGACCGACTTATTAACTGGAACCACACTCTAGACGACTTCTCACTTTTCTCGAACTTCTTTCTGAACTCCCTGATCTTCGATGATGTCTCCCTAATCGATTGTTTGTAATTTTTCGTTTGAAAGCTTTTAATAACCTTGATTAAATAAATAGGGCTATTCATTAACTAAATTTGAAATAAATACAAAAGCTGGACAATGCTGATATTTCTGACTTAATTATAGGGTGATTAACTTAAACTAACTTTAACAATCCTACATGTATTAAATGATAAAACAGAGCGATTCATTCGGTGTTCATACAAGAACTTAACATTTGAATAATTAAATTCTCCCCAAATAGAATACTTTCATCGATGTTTGCAAGCCAGGTTCGTCATTGCCGCTGTAATTGTACTAGTCTATTCTGTACCTGTCTTTCCAAGGAAATTTGTGCAAAAACTTTTGCTTAGTTATTAAATTTCCCGCCCTTTTCATAATTCTCCCGCTTTTTTACTTTTTTAGCGTGCTTTTCGTATTTGGCGTCTTTGAGCGTCTGTTCCTGATTTTGAGTTCTCTTCCGTCGCTCTCGTTATGATCGCAAGAACAGTGCAAGTGTTGGTTGTTAAGTAAGTGCTTGCCCGTTTGAGCTTTGGCGTGTACCTTTATAAGTAGCTACAACTAATGCATTCGACCTATTTTTATGGTTTTTAAAAAGGGATTTGCGCAAGCAATGGGTTTCGCCAGGGTGTACAGTTTATTTGTTGTGTATCCCAAATTTTGTCCAACAAAAAATACCTGTCCTGTCCTTTTTTATATACCTAAAAACCGGACCTGTATACGCACAGATAGGGTAACGGAATTTCGTTAGCCTCTGTGATTTAAAAATAGAAACTGTCTTGATGGGAGAGAGGGAGAGAGGAAGAGAAAGTCTCTCTAAGAAATATTTGAGCATTTAAACTAGATCTGAAATTTTGTTGATTTGACCAAAGTAATTTTAGAATATAAGGCTATATATTATTAATGTCTGGCTTGAACACTTTAAATTGGTCGAAAATAAAATTCTATTTTTGAAGAGATTAACTTAATAAAAATTATTTCATTTATGATAAATAATTTTAGTAGTAAAAAAAATATATGTTCATAATTTGCGGCCTTTACACTTTAACTAAAAGGTTATAAAATAATATATTATTTAAAAGCAGTATACAAATTATTTATATACCACGTTTAATTTCCAAAGTAAAATTATCCACATGGGCATGCATAGAACATTAAAAATTTTTTAACATGTCAATCGGCCACAAAATTTTCTGTAAATGTTATACAAAAATTCTCTGCTGTTATTCCAATGTGTTTAAAACTGTTCGCGCGCACTTGCGGTTCAAAAAGGCTATTTTACCGCACCCGATTCCTACATTATTTTACGTTTTTTTTCCGCAAGAGGGCGAGAATGAGAGGTAGGACATATGCAATCCCCTTTTTTAAATGTATTTTGTGTCCAATCCTAGTCAAGACGCCACCCAAAAATAATGACTCTTAGATGACGCTTTACGAGCTAAGCCGCGCATACTGAGATATAGATGTCGCTTTGGCCATTTGGCGGGTCGCATATGTCCTACCTCTCATTCTCGAACTCTTGCGGAAAAAAACGTAAAATAATGTAGGAATCGGGTGCGGTAAAATAGCCTTTTTGAACCGCAAGTGCGCGCGAACAGGTTTAAACACATTGGAATAACAGCAGAGAATTTTTGTATAACATTTACAGAAAATTTTGTGGCCGATTGAGATTTAAAAAAATTTTTAATGTTCTTTGCATGCCTATGTGGATAATTTTACTTTGGAAATTAAACGTGGTATATAAATAATTTGTATACTGCTTTTAAATAATATATTATTTTATAACCATTTAGTTAAAGTGTAAAGGCCGCAAATTATTAACATGTATTTTTTTTACTACTAAAATTATTTATCATAAATGAAATAATTTTTATTAAGTTAATCTCTTCAAAAATAGAATTTTATTTTCGACCAATTTAAAGTGTTCAAGCCAGACATTAATAATATATAGCCTTATATTCTAAAATTACTTTGGTCAAATCAACAAAATTTCAGATCTAGTTTAAATGCTCAAATATTTCTTAGAGAGACTTTCTCTTCCTCTCTCTCCCTCTCTCCCATCAAGACAGTTTCTATTTTTAATTCACAGAGGCTAACGAAATTCCGTTACCCTATCTGTGCGTATACAGGTCCGGTTTTTAGGTATATAAAAAAGGACAGGACAGGTATTTTTTGTTGGACAAAATTTGGGATACACAACAAATAAACTGTACACCCTGGCGAAACCCATTGCTTGCGCAAATCCCTTTTTAAAAACCATAAAAATAGGTCGAATGCATTAGTTGTAGCTACTTTAAGCTGCAGTCGTATTCATCCCCTAGACTTCAGGTTGTAAAGTCATTTAATTAATGGTATGAAATCTCTACAAGATACCCCTCCATCCATCTGATCTCTAGGAAATTGGGTTTGATCCCACCCAAGTAAACATATACATACGCACAACTGTTCAGTCGCCATCACAATTGTTTGACGACCTTGCCTTTCAAGATATTTTCCACCCTCAAAGACATACACAAACACAATATTCTATGTATATTGTATGCATGCAATGTCCCCCCCCCATCCCCTTCCTATACTCAGGTTAAAAAGGTTTCATTCGAATGTAAGAATAAGGTGTAAAGTTAGTTATTCTGTACTAAGGAAGGAATAGACATCGTCGGTTTTTCTACGCTTAATTTTTGAGAACTTTATTTTTGTTTATATTTGTTGCTAACAAAATAAAAAAAACTATAACTATGGCTTTAATTCAGTGCGATGTGTGCAACAAAGATTTTAATCTTTCGGTGTTCGAAACGCATTACGAGGAGTGCTCACAAAAAAATTATTTGTGATTTGTGTTATATGTCCGTAGATAGCGGAACATTTAGTGAGCATTACAATAGGTGTCTCTGACCTAAAAATGCTTTTAAAGTGCTAATGGGCGCTCAGATTAAAAATAAGCATTTACAGCCTATTTCTGAGCGCCAAAATTATGATGACCAACCCTCTACTTCAGGAGCTGCAATTAAACGGATTAGGACAGAAGGTAATTCCACCCGAAATACCAATACAAAAAAGATTAAGACTTCGGTTGATACTAATTGTGAATTGTGTGGAGGAACTTACCCACAATCAGGAAAAATAAAGCATATTAGGTCAGAAAAGCACAAGAATGCAATTGCGGGAACGAACAAAAATGTTGACGTTATTCACCTGGCGTCGGAAACAGAATTCCCAATTAGGTCATATCATTTCAATCCTCCGGTACAAAAGATATTATTGACCTTAAAGAATTTTATAAACAATGTCAAGCCAACATGGTACAAAGTCTTACTCATGGAATGGATGAATTTAAGTCTATAAAATTCAGTATCCAAATTTATGGATTATATGTCAAATACACCGATGATGGAGATTGTGTTGAAACATATAAGTATTTTGGTACTGCATATCTTTCGGTTTATGATGTTGATTACTTACTTCCTCGAATCGAGGAAGGTATCGATTATTTGGCTAATGCTAGTAGCGAGTTTCAGGAGAGAGACTCAGGATGGGCTATAAAAGCATTTAAATATTTCGATATTACAGTAATTAAACTGGAACACATTCCCGTTAGAGGATATATTCCTGCTCCTTCAACCATTAAAGCTAAAAATGCTTTAATTAATGTTAAAAACAATGATGAATATTGTTTTAAGTGGAGTTTACTGGCCTCTATTGCTTTTAAAAGCCATGCATTGGATCAATTTCCAACTCCCAGACAAAGAAGGGCTGCTAGAGAACAACTACAATTCCCTGCCTTCTATAGAAATTTTAATATTTCACAGGAAATTATTCAATACAAGGAAGCAACGTTAATTTTTACTGGAATAGAGTTTCCTATTACAAAAAAAAGGATAAAGATATTCGAAAAATTAAATCCCAATTTCAGCGTAAATGTATATGAAATTGACGCAACAGGAAAACAAATTGTAGGGCCCGTTGTAAGTACTGATTTTAAGTCTAGGCCCTCACATATAAATTTGTTACTAATTGAAAAGGAAAATTCTTTACATTACGCATACATTACCTGTATGAGAACACTTTGCTATTCGCAATGTTCCAAATCTAGAACTCCTGCGAATTTTTGTGAGAATTGCTTCCAGTTCATAACAACAACAAATTCGACACACGATACAAAGGAGTGTGGTAAAGTTGCCGCAACTTATCCAACTCCGAATTCGGTTACGAAGTTTAAAAACTTTTATAAAAAACTATCTCCGCCAATAGTTGTATATGCGGACATCGAAGCGATATTAAAAAATATTCATACCGCAATAAATACGCCGACTATTTCATCAACAACCAAAGCCCAGAAGCATATTGCTTGCGCGGTTTCATTTTGTGTGGTGCACAAATACGATTCAACTTTAAATGAACAATGGACATATGAAGGTAATTATCAATATTATATTCTAATAGTAAATTGATACTAATAATAATATTTTCATTTATTTAAGGTCCTGATTGTATCAAACAATTTTGTAAGGCCCTCAAGGATACCACAATAAATACTGGGCTCATCATGAAGATCCAACCAGACCATTGGATCCATGCGATTAGTACCAGAACGAAAATGAAGATTGCTGCGCCTGTGAGCTACCAATTCGGGGGATCGCCGACCCGTACTTCAATCAATTTACTGGTAGCTATATAGGTCCTATTTATAAGAACTGTAAAGTAGAGTATAAGCTAAAAGAGGCGTTTTTCCCAGTAATTTTTGATAATCTTTCAAGGTACGATATCCATTTATTTATTAAGGAATTAGGTGATAATTTAAAGCCAATACCTTGCAATAAGGAATTATATATTACCCTCACCCAAACCATTAGAATAAATGCTAGTTGTCGATATAAAATTAAATTTATAGATTCAAATAGATTTTTAAATACAAGCTTAGAAAAACTAGCTAGTTATTTGGACGATACAAATTTCAGACTATTGAAAACTATATTTCAGGGTGAGAAATTCACCCAAATGAGGCGAAAGGGGGTATTCCCTTATGACTTTTTAGATAGCTTTAAAAAATGTAATGAACCAGAACTTCCTCCAATTGAATATTTTTTCAATGCCCTCACAAACCAAGCCTGTTCTGCCGAAAAATATGAATTCGCTCAAAAGGTTTGGTCAACCTTTAATTGTAAAACTCTTAGGGATTATTAAAAATTATATTTAGAAAGCGATGTAATGATTTTAGCCGACGTATTCGAAAATTTTAGAAAGATTTGTCTACACATCTATAAACTTGATCCCGTCAATTATGTAAGGGCTGCCTCAATTTCCTAGGATGCAATGTTAAAATTCACGCGAACAGAATTAACTCTAATAAGTGATCCTGATATGTACAATTTTCTTAAATGATCTATACGAGGAGGATTGACTCAATGCACTCAACGCATTTCAAGTGCTAATAATAAATACATGGAAGATTTCGATTATAGCAAACCCAATAATTTCTTAGCATAAATTGATGCCTTTCCTTATCAGAATTTAAATTTTTAGATTATCAGGAAATTATGCAGTTAGATATAAAAAATATGCCAGCAAACGGGGATTATGGGTACATGCTAGAAGTAGACCTCAAATATCCTGTTGAACTTCATAACGCGCATAATTCATTGCCCTTCTGTCCTGAAAGTAAATTGCCTCCAGGTTCAAAAATTCTCAAGCTAATAGCTGATTTAAATGATAAAGAAAATTATATAGAAAATTACTTTTAAACAATCTTGTTGGCTAAACCCCTATATAGATTTAAACACAAAACATAGAAAACAAGAGAGAACGCTATAGTCGGGTGCCCCTACTATCAGATACCCGTTACTCAGGTAAAGGGAGTGCGAGGGAGATGGAGATAGAAACTTTGATCACGCATAACTTTTTAACGAATGGTCCGATTTGAAAAGTTTCTTCTACATTTCGATAGGTATTGATAAACACAATAAAACTGCATTTTTACTTTTCCGAAATATTTAAATTTTTTAAATCGTATCTAAGCGATTGTGGGCGTTAAAGGGGGCGTGGCACCTTTTTGAAACAAACTTGCGCTGCGTAGGAACTCCTAGAATCTGCTTGCAAAATGCCAATCTTCTAGCTTTTATAGTTTCCGAGATCTCAGCGTTCATACGGACGGACAGACAGACGGACGGACAGACAGACGGACAGACGGACAGACGGACATGGCTATATCGACTCGGCTAGTGACCCTGATCAAGAATATATATACTTTATAGGGTCGGAAACGCTTCCTTCTAGCTGTTACATACTTTTGCACGAATACAATATACCCTTTTACTCTACGAGTAACGGGTATAATTAGCTAAAAATGAATTTGAAAAAAATTCTTTAAATTAATGAATAACGCTGTGTACGGAAAGACCATGGAAAATGTCCAGAAAAGGAGAATCGGGGCACTGGTGTCTCGTTACCAATCAAAACAAAACTCACCTGGTTTTAGACAACGAATCGCCAGTCACAATTTTCATAGTGTAGAACTTTTTGGACCTAATTCAGCTGCAATCGAGTCCACACAAACATGTATATTTTATGATAAGCCCATATATATTGGATCCAGTGTTTTAGAACTGTCCAAATGGTTAATGAATGATTACTTCTATAATTTTCTTTCTATAAAGTGTCCTTCGTCAAGTATTATTTATATGGATACCAATTCCTTTATTATATCATCCAAAGAAGACTTTTATAAATTAATAAAAGAAAATCCTAGTCGGTTTGATACATCAAACTACAATGAAAATAATAAATATAATATAGCTCAGGCCAATAATAAAGAACTAGGCTTAATGAAAGACGAAAATGCAGGAAAAATAATGAAGTCCTTCGCGGGTCTAAAGGCCAAGGGCTACTTAATCTTAGTTGTGAAGGACAGTAATCAAAATTAAGACCAAAGTCCTTACGAATGTATAAAAAAGGTTAAGGGAGTTCAAAGATCGGTTGTAAATAAGCTATCGCATAATGATTATATAGAATGTATTAAACAAAAGAAAACTTATTATGGGGAACAGCGAACAATTAGAAGTAGAGCTCATAATCTTTATACTGAAATAGTTAATAAAATAAGTCTTAATTATAAGGATGATAAAAGGTTTATATTACCTGATAAAATACATACACTAGCTCACGGACATTTTGAAATAAGAAATATTTCAAGTAATAGTTAAAATTAAAAAAAAAATGTATAATTAATCAAAAATGTATTTAATATATTTAAAATGTACAATTTGTAAATTTGTGTAAATATATAATAAAAAAAAAAAAAAAATGAATTATAAATTATTAAATAAAATCTGGGCTATTATTCCAAATTACTATTTCAGCAAACTTTGTTTATCTATCCACGAAGAGTGACTTTCATCAAAACCAAGCCACTTAACCTTGAGTCGATTCTTTCGCTTTTCTAATATTTTCTCTACCAAGAACGCATTAGGATCTTTAACTCGTTGAAGTTCTTGTTCATAAAATGATCCCTCAATAGGTTCACTCTTATAATCCTCCAACTCATACGTTGCAGGGTAAGTAGACTTAATCTTTATTACTTTAAAAACTTCTGTTGTCCAATTGGGTTCATATCCCTTCATAAACACGCCCTTATATTTACTTATTCGAACGTAATCCCCCACATAAAATTTGTGTTGTGGATATATTTTTGGGATATTGTAAGCTGATTTCAATATAAACTCCTCATTTTTAGTGCATACATCAACTGGACTCATTTTAATAGTTCTGTGATACGAATTATTATATTCATGGACAAGTTCATTGATTTTATGTATCCATCTATATTTTCCCTGCATACTGAACATTTTCGACATGTTACTTTTTAATGTTCTATTAAAACGCTCGCATATGGATGCTTTTAAATATGTGTAGGTATGATAATGATTTATATGATGTTTATACCCGTTACTCGTAGAGTAAAAGGGTATATTGTATTCGTGCAAAAGTATGTAACAGCTAGAAGGAAGCGTTTCCGACCTTATAAAGTATATATATTCTTGATCAGGGTCACTAGCCGAGTCGATATAGCCATGTCCGTCTGTCCGTATGTCCGTCTGTCCGTCTGTCTGTCTGTCCGTCTGTCCGTCCGTATGAACGCTGAGATCTCGGAAACTATAAAAGCTAGAAGATTGGCATTTTGCATGCAGATTCTAGGAGTTCCTACGCAGCGCAAGTTTGTTTCAAAAAGGTGCCACGCCCCCTTTAACGCCCACAATCGCTTATATACGATTTTAAAAATTTAAATATTTCTGAAAAGTAAAAATGCAGTTTTATTGTGTTTATCAATACCTATCGAAATGTAGAAGAAATTTTTCAAATCGGACCATTCGTTAAAAAGTTATGCGTGATCAAAGTTTCTATCTCCATCTCCCTCGCACTCCCTTTACCTGAGTAACGGGTATCTGATAGTCGGGGCACCCGACTATAGCGTTCTCTCTTGTTTTTCATTAAGGTACCAAATGAAGAATTAAAAAATTCTTTACCTTGATCTGACTGAATATTCTTAGGGTTAGTTTTTGCTGTTTTAAATACTGTGTTCATTGCTTCTACTACCTCCTGTGCAGACTTGGTTTTAACAGGTTCGGCGTACGCGTATTTAGAGAATGTGTCAATAACTGTCAGTAAATATCTATATCCGCTATTTTCTTTCCAAAAATGAATCATTTCAACTAAATCAATTTGCCAGGTATCATTTATTCCTTTTTGAACAAATTTGCGTCGAATAAAATTTTTTCGAACCTGTTTATGAATTTCATTAACCACTTGCTGTTGGCTCATGATGTTATTTTTTATTAGGTGTTGAAGAGGGTTTAGATATTAGTGATTGCTTATATACAAGTAAATCGCTTTTTATTTCCTTACGCATCTTTTTTGAAATTTCAAAACACAGTCTAGTTAAATCTATTTGAACATTTTTATCGTAAGAGCCTTCTAAATCAGATAGTTGAACATCATATTTTTGTAATGAAACGCACTTAGGAATAATGTGATTATAGTAAAGGTATATAGCTTGTTGACTTAATATTGAGTTCCAACATAAAAAATGTAGTAAAAATATACCTAATCTTAGTAAGGATCTCCAGGACTCACTATCAAATTCAATTTTGTTACCATACTGGTTTATTACCATTACATACTGCTTATCGGATTTTCGAAACCTAAAACAAGAGAGAACGCTATAGTCGGGTGCCCCGACTATCAGATACCCGCTACTCAGGTAAAGGGAGTGCGAGGGAGATGGAGATAGAAACTTTGATCACGCATAACTTTTTAACGAATGGTCCGATTTGAAAAATTTCTTCTACATTTCGATAGGTATTGATAAACACAATAAAACTGCATTTTTACTTTTCCGAAATATTTAAATTTTTAAAATCGTATATAAGCGATTGTGGGCGTTAAAGGGGGCGTGGCACCTTTTTGAAACAAACTTGCGCTGCGTAGGAACTCCTAGAATCTGCATGCAAAATGCCAATCCTCTAGCTTTTATAGTTTCCGAGATCTCAGCGTTCATACGGACAGACAGACGGACAGACGGACAGACGGACTTGGCTATATCGACTCGGCTAGTGACCCTGATCAAGAATATATATACTTTATAGGGTCGGAAACGCTTCCTTCTAGCTGTTACATACTTTTGCACGAATACAATATACCCTTTTACTCTACGAGTAACGGGTATAATTACATTTTATAGTAGACATAGTTGGATGATCAATAATTGAATCAGGCAACAAAAAATCGTATTGATCAAGTTTTAGTTGAATATATTCCTTGTATGTGAGGAGCTGCATCCATTGATCTTTTTCAAATCCCACGAAATTATTTTTACTTTGCTGCATCCAGACCATTGGTGAAAATTTTCGTGATGTTGACAATCCACATTTTCTTTTTAAATTATGTACTACATAATATTCGAATCCGAATATAACTTTATGATCCTGATTTTTTCGGGGTTTTTTATTTTTCAACCATTATGGTTGAGCCGTTTTTCTAAACTACTCATTTGTACCGATCAGACCGCTATATAAAGGGGAAACTTGTAGTCATAGCCTCAGTTGATAAAAAAAATCTCAAGCAATAATGAACACTGTAGATCGAAAATTTAGCGCTATAGTAGATTTTCAATATTTACTGGGAAACAATAAACAATTTTTTGTTAAGGAGTTAGCATTCATGCAGAACGGAACAGTCGTCCCCAATTTCTTTCATTTTATACCACCATTCAACATAAAGGAATTGGATAATGAAACAATTAAACAGCAACACTTAAATCGACAGAATATTAATGGATTAGATTGGTCACCTGGAGATATACCATATACATGTCTAGAAGAAATACTTTCACCACTTAATAAGTATAGTGCAATTATCGTACGTGGTGAAATTAAAAACATTTTTTAAGTAAATATTTATCAACAACCATTATCGATATTGACATTGGATGAAGTTTAGCACAGCTTCCAAATTTTTTCACCAATTGTAAAATCCACACGAAAAAAGTTCCTCGTAGATGTTCATTAAATAATTTGTTTAAACTATTTGTAATCTTAGAAAACTCAAATTATGAAGTATATTGTAATCCTAACACATATATTTGATTATCAGTAAAAAAATTATAGTCGAACTAAGAGGTTGTCTTATTCAATGGATACCTTTAAGAATTTGTTTGGTAATGACCCCGCAGAAGGGGATACACTCAACTAATTTATTGTAATTATTGGGGATCTGACACTCATTTCGAAAAGAACTGCTCAAAAAAACGTGACCAGGAAAAATCTAAATAATAATAATAATAATGTAATGTAAGGATATATTAATATAATAAAATATATATAAAATAACAAAATGTTTACACAATTCATACATCCCTTCACAATGTTAATTTGCGGACCTTCAGGATCCGGAAAACAACGTTTTTAGAAAATCTAATAAATAAAAAGAATGATTTGCTAAATGTTTCCATAGATCGGATTATTTGGTGTTATGGAGAGGATACTGCTAAACCTAATTTTAATAATGTTGAGTACTATAAAGGAGTCCCCGAAACAATTGAAAACGAAACTAATGAACCTATTCTTTTAATATTGGATAATTTGATGATGGGGGCATTTAATAAAAATGTGTGTGAACTGTTTACGAAAGGATCGCACCATAGAAATGTATCAGTTGTAGTTGTAACTCAAAATATATTTCATAAATCATCACATACCAGAGATATTTCACTAAATACAAAATATATTGTTGCTTTTAAAAACCCCGTGATAAGCTTCAATTTCAATGTTTAGCAAGACAAATTTATCCTGAAAATCCCGCAGAACTATTTAGAATATATAAGGAAGTTACGGAGCAACCTCATGGCTATTTACTTATTGATCTCACCCAAGGAATCAACGATCTCTTAAGATTTAGAACTAACATTTTTAATTCCGAATATACAGTGTGTTATTAGGAGGAAAATGGTTTACAAAAAGAATCTAAGTCGTCTAAAAGCGAACAAACTTATATTGTATGTGCTCAAAAAAGCTAACAACAAACTACGGAAGGCAATTATAAGTAATAGCGATAGTGAGTTAGTTAAAACATTAGTAGAGATCGTATTAAATACATTGCAAGGAAATCATAAGGTTACAAAAACACATCTAACAGCGCTCAAAAAGTATAAAAAAGTATTACGCTACCTTTCCTGTCCAAAACGCACATTAAATTCCAAGAGAAAAGTTCTAGTTCAAAAAGGAGGATTTTTACCAATTCTTATAAATTCATTGCTTTCTGGAATTTTCGGAAAAATATTAAACCATGCTTAAAAATAAACATCATTTAAACAAAGTCATTTTGATGACCCCAACGCCTATCAAAAATTAATAAGCGATGACAGGGGGAATGAATTAATAAGTTTAAAATTTTTACCAATTTTAAATGATAACAAAATAAGTGATTTCGACAAATGGATTAAAATTCGTCAAGAATTGTCTTACTACCAAAATAAAAAACGTAATAAATTATGGCATGTGTCAAATGAACAAAAAGCACCCCTATCTCAACTCAAACTAATGAATCTCAAACAACTAATTGGATTGATACAAACCCTAGTACTTCAGGATTAAAATTAAAAATTGACTCTTCACTACCAAAAAAGGTTGAGTTACCAGATTTACCATCTGAAAGTGATGAAGATTTAAACTCGGAAGCAAATGATCGCAAACGAAAAATTCGGAATACTTCCTTTGGTGATACTAAAGAAGATATTAAGAAGATGGCAGTTACAAAAGTGAAGCTTAATGCAAAGCAACGCAAATTAAGAGTAAACCTAAGAAAATATAAAGAGGAACCATCTTCATTTCAAAATCTTACTTATGTAACAGGGCGTGAAAAGTTGAATCGGTCGGTTAAAAATTCTGTACAAATAGGGAAAAACAAACTAAATTGGACGTCATACCAATAATTGTAAAGGTTGATTTCAGAAATGGGGTATTTATATTAGATGTTTATCACATTGCTCAGCAATGATTCACTAAATGTATATTCTGATAATGTAAAATGTGCATTTACTAACATTGTAAATATTCCTGAAGATATGAACGATGCTTGGGAAGTCGGTATTACCGATATATATCTAAATAATTACATAAAAAATTCATCTGACAAAGAAATAAATATACCTACAAATACAGAAAATAGTACAACTGAATGTGTTAGTTTAGTAAATGCTGAAACATTTAGATATACAAATGTAACCATGGAGTCAAAAACACATGAAAATGGATTAATTTTTATTTATACTGATATAATCAAACCGAGGATTGTTGGTAGTAAGAGACCCCGATGCCTTCGAGTACTGCATTACAATGGTAAAGAAAAAAATATTCAATTTAAAAATATTATAGTCGGGTGCCCTGACTATCAGATACCCGCTACTCAGGTAAAGGGAGTGCGAGGGAGATGGAGATAGAAACTTTGATCACGCATAACTTTCTAACGAATGGTCCGATTTGAAAAATTTCTTCTACATTTCGATAGGTATTGATAAACACAATAAAACTGCATTTTTACTTTTCCGAAATATTTAAATTTTTAAAATCGTATATAAGCGATTGTGGGCGTTAAAGGGGGCGTGGCACCTTTTTGAAACAAACTTGCGCTGCGTAGGAACTCCTAGAATCTGCATGCAAAATGCCAATCCTCTAGCTTTTATAGTTTCCGAGATCTCAGCGTTCATACGGACAGACAGACGGACAGACGGACTTGGCTATATCGACTCGGCTAGTGACCCTGATCAAGAATATATATACTTTATAGGGTCGGAAACGCTTCCTTCTAGCTGTTACATACTTTTGCACGAATACAATATACCCTTTTACTCTACGAGTAACGGGTATAATTACATTTTATAGTAGACATAGTTGGATGATCAATAATTGAATCAGGCAACAAAAAATCGTATTGATCAAGTTTTAGTTGAATATATTCCTTGTATGTGAGGAGCTGCATCCATTGATCTTTTTCAAATCCCACGAAATTATTTTTACTTTGCTGCATCCAGACCATTGGTGAAAATTTTCGTGATGTTGACAATCCACATTTTATTTTTAAATTATGTACTACATAATATTCGAATCCGAATATAACTTCATGATCCTGATTTTTTCGGGGTTTTTTATTTTTTGTATCTTGGTACGTGTCCATTATGGTTGAGCCGTCTTTCTAAACTACTCATTTGTACCGATCAGACCGCTATATAAAGGGGAAACTTCATGTAGTCATAGCCTCAGTTGATAAAAAAATCTCAAGCAATCATGAACACTGTAGATCGAAAATCTAGCGTTATAGTAGATTTTCAATATTTACTTGGAAACAATAAACAAGTTTTTGTTAAGGAGTTAGCATTCATGCAGACAGGAACAGTCGTCCCCAATTTCTTTCATTTCAAACCACCATTCAACATAAAGGAATTGGAGAATGAAACAATTAAACAGCAACACTTAAATCGACAGAATATTAATGGATTGGATTGGTCACCTGGAGATATACCATATACATGTCTAGAAGAAATACTTTCACCACTTAATAAGTATAGTGCAATTATCGTACGTGGTGAAATTAAAAAACATTTTTTAAGTAAATATTTATCAACAACCATTATCGATATTGACATTGGATGAAGTTTAGCACAGCTTCCAAATTTTTTCACCAATTGTAAAATCCACACGAAAAAAGTTCCTCGTAGATGTTCATTAAATAATTTGTTTAAACTATTTGTAATCTTAGAAAACTCAAATTATGAAGTATATTGTAATCCTAACACATATATTTGATTATCAGTAAAAAAATTATAGTCGAACTAAGAGGTTGTCTTATTCAATGGATACCTTTAAGAATTTGTTTGGTAATGACCCCCGCAGAAGGGGATACACTCAACTAATTTATTGTAATTATTGGGGATCTGACACTCATTTCGAAAAGAACTGCTCAAAAAAACGTGACCAGGAAAAATCTAAATAATAATAATAATAATGTAATGTAAGGATATATTAATATAATAAAATATATATAAAATAACAAAATGTTTACACAATTCATACATCCCTTCACAATGTTAATTTGCGGACCTTCAGGATCCGGAAAAACAACGTTTTTAGAAAATCTAATAAATAAAAAGAATGATTTGCTAAATGTTTCCATAGATCGGATTATTTGGTGTTATGGAGAGGATACTGCTAAACCTAATTTTAATAATGTTGAGTACTATAAAGGAGTCCCCGAAACAATTGAAAACGAAACTAATGAACCTATTCTTTTAATATTGGATAATTTGATGATGGGGGCATTTAATAAAAATGTGTGTGAACTGTTTACGAAAGGATCGCACCATAGAAATGTATCAGTTGTAGTTGTAACTCAAAATATATTTCATAAATCATCACATACCAGAGATATTTCACTAAATACAAAATATATTGTTGCTTTTAAAAACCCCCGTGATAAGCTTCAATTTCAATGTTTAGCAAGACAAATTTATCCTGAAAATCCCGCAGAACTATTTAGAATATATAAGGAAGTTACGGAGCAACCTCATGGCTATTTACTTATTGATCTCACCCAAGGAATCAACGATCTCTTAAGATTTAGAACTAACATTTTTAATTCCGAATATACAGTGTGTTATTAGGAGGAAAATGGTTTACAAAAAGAATCTAAGTCGTCTAAAAGCGAACAAACATATATTGTATGTGCTCAAAAAAGCTAACAACAAACTACGGAAGGCAATTATAAGTAATAGCGATAGTGAGTTAGTTAAAACATTAGTAGAGATCGTATTAAATACATTGCAAGGAAATCATAAGGTTACAAAAACACATCTAACAGCGCTCAAAAAGTATAAAAAAGTATTACGCTACCTTTCCTGTCCAAAACGCACATTAAATTCCAAGAGAAAAGTTCTAGTTCAAAAGGAGGATTTTTACCAATTCTTATAAATTCATTGCTTTCTGGAATTTTCGGAAAAATATTAAACCATGCTTAAAAATAAACATCATTTAAACAAAGTCATTTTGATGACCCCAACGCCTATCAAAAATTAATAAGCGATGACAGGGGGAATGAATTAATAAGTTTAAAATTTTTACCAATTTTAAATGATAACAAAATAAGTGATTTCGACAAATGGATTAAAATTCGTCAAGAATTGTCTTACTACCAAAATAAAAAACGTAATAAATTATGGCATGTGTCAAATGAACAAAAAGCACCCCCTATCTCAACTCAAACTAATGAATCTCAAACAACTAATTGGATTGATACAAACCCTAGTACTTCAGGATTAAAATTAAAAATTGACTCTTCACTACCAAAAAAGGTTGAGTTACCAGATTTACCATCTGAAAGTGATGAAGATTTAAACTCGGAAGCAAATGATCGCAAACGAAAAATTCGGAATACTTCCTTTGGTGATACTAAAGAAGATATTAAGAAGATGGCAGTTACAAAAGCAGGGACTGAAACCGATTGGAATACCGGTTCCGATTCCGGTTTCGGTTCCTATAAAAATCTGTTAGCGGTTCCGGTTCCAATTTCGGTTCCTAAGAAAAATCGCAAAACGATTCCGGTTTCGGTTCCGCTTCCTAAAAAATATTACAAATCGGTTCCGGTTCCAGTATCGGTTCCATTTTTTTAATGTATAATCGTGTAGAAAAGTAATTGCGACAACATATGTATATATCATCATCAATTGCCCTATTGCGAGCACTGTTAGAACTGTACTATGATGAAATATTTTATGATTTAAAATCCGAGACTCATTCTCAAAAAAAGAATATCGGTTTCGGTTCCGGTTTCGGTTCCACAGTATGCCAAGTAATCGGTTCCGGTTCCTGTTCCGGTTCCATCGAAAATTAAAATTTCGGTTTCGTTCCGATTCCGGTTCCGTAAAAGGAAACGGTTACGGTTCCGGTTTCGGTACTGGTACCGGTTCTCTTCAGTCCCTGTACAAAAGTGAAGCTTAATGCAAAGCAACGCAAATTAAGAGTAAACCTAAGAAAATATAAAGAGGAACCATCTTCATTTCAAAATCTTACTTATGTAACAGGGCGTGAAAAGTTGAATCGGTCGGTTAAAAATTCTGTACAAATAGGGAAAAACAAACTAAATTGGACGTCATACCAATAATTGTAAAGGTTGATTTCAGAAATGGGGTATTTATATTAGATGTTTATCACATTGCTCAGCAATGATTCACTAAATGTATATTCTGATAATGTAAAATGTGCATTTACTAACATTGTAAATATTCCTGAAGATATGAACGATGCTTGGGAAGTCGGTATTACCGATATATATCTAAATAATTACATAAAAAATTCATCTGACAAAGAAATAAATATAGCTACAAATACAGAAAATAGTACAACTGAATTTGTTAGTTTAGTAAATGCTGAAACATTTAGATATACAAATGTAACCATGGAGTCAAAAACACATGAAAATGGATTAATTTTTATTTATACTGATATAATCAAACCGAGGATTGTTGGTAGTAAGAGACCCCGATGCCTTCGAGTACTGCATTACAATGGTAAAGAAAAAAATATTCAATTTAAAAATATTGAATATTATCCTTTAGACATATGGTCTCCAAACGAGATATCAATATTAATAACCGATTCAAAAGGTTATAAGATTCCGTTTGAATCGTCTGCTGTGCCTATTTTTGTTACTCTTCACTTTAAAAGACGGAGATGATCAATGATATAAATAATACTCCCCCAATTGAAATTAATTCAGAACAAGAAAGGAAAGCTATCTTTGGGCGGAGCCGAAGTTGATATACCCTTGCAGAATACTCTGTAAATTATATTCTCCAAAATTATTCATATGATACATTCTTAATACTCATAAAAATCCCAACTTCCTAACTATAAAAACACTAAACTTATGAAATTTGATAGGTCGGATTGATTGGCTAAAAATAAAACCCATAGAAAATCTCAACTTCCTAACTTAACAAACACCAAAGTTATGGCATTTCCGATCAACCACTTATATGGCGGCTATAGGATATACTCGACCGATCCTTATGAAATTTGGTAGGTCAGACTGATTGGCCAAAAATAAAACCCATAGAAAATCCCAACTTCCTAACTTAAAAAACACCAAAGTTATGGCATTTCCGATCGTTCAGTTATATGGCAGCTATATGATATAGTGGCCCGATCCGGCTCGTTCCGACTTAATAGACTGCAATAGAAAGACAACTTTTGGGAAAGTTTCAAGCAGATAGCTTTAAAACTGAGGGACTAGTTTGCGTAGAAACGGACGGACGGACAGACGGACGGACAGACGGACAGACGGACATGGCTAGATCGACTCTCCTGGTGATGCTGATTAAGAATATATATACTTTATAGGGTCGGAAATGTCTCCTTCACTGCGTTGCAAACTTTTGACTGAAATTATAATACCCTCTGCAAGGGTATAATAAAAATAGCAATCATGGTGAAATCTTATCATCAATATTATTTAAATCAGTCTGGTGGAGGATTAAGCAACATAGGAAGCCTTTATGTATCACCTCATACATAGTTCAACAAGGACGAGGAATTGGAAACTTTTTTAGTGGGCTTTTTAACTATATTAAACCACTTTTTCTTTCTGGAATAACCGCTATTAAAGATCAGGCTTCTGAATCTGGAAAGGCAGTGCTCAATGGGATCGGTAGAAAACCTTTGAGAAATATCATTCAAGAACAGAGTAAAAATGCGTTACAAAATCTTTCAAATAAAGCTATTGATAAAATGACTCGATTTCAAAATGGAAGCGGGAAAAGAAATAAAAAGCGCAGTACAAGAAAAAAACGACTTCATTTACCATCCAAAACACATCTTAAACGTACCCAGACGCAGCATAAAAGAAAAAAGTCATCAAGAAAGATAAATATTAATGATATTTTCTCTAAATCAAAATGAGTAACCATATTGAATGCATGAAAAGTGAATTGGATTTGTTTGCCCCCCATCCAACGCAAAGCTCTATTTTAAGAACTGAAGAAGTATCATATAATCCAATTGCATCCTTAGACAGCGCTTCTTCAATCGAATTTGTTTGCTTGGGTAATGGTGAGACATATAGAGACTTATCAAGTGTTTATTTACGTCTTGTAGTACAATTAAAAAAAATGACAACACCGTCATTGAAGGAAACGCCGTTGGTGTAGTAAACAATATTTTACATTCGATATTTCGCAGTTCTTCAGTTTATTTAAATAACATTTTGGTATCGCAGAGTGATAATAACTATCATTATAGAGCGTATTTGCAGACAGTTTTAAACTATGGGAGTGATGCGTCAGAAAGCCATTTGGCTGCTCAAGGATATTATCCTAATTTTGGAAGAATAACAGCTGGTCAATATATTTGCCCATCAACAAATGAAACTCTGAAAAATATATTTAAAAATAGTAATAAGGTTGAACTGTTTGGTAAGATTCATGGAGATATATTTAATCAACCGAAACTGCTTGTAAACAACGTCGATTTAAGGATTAATTTTAACATTGAGAAAACTTCATTTTATTTAATGGAAAACGAAACGGAATCAAATCTGAAGATATTGGAAGCGCAACTTTTCATGAATCATATAACTATCAACCCCAGCATTTTATTGGCCCATCATCATGTATTACAAACAAAAAATGCCATATATCCATTCAACAAAGTAGAAGTAAAGTCATTCACTATATACCCAGGAAACAATACATTATCGATTGATAACGCTGTTATTGGACAATTACCAAATTTTTTAGCGTTTTGTATGGTAAAAAATCGTGCATACTCAGGAAATCGTGGATTGGACCCATTCGATTTTGAACATTTTAAAGTTCAACGATTTAACCTTTTGGTTAATGGAGTTCAAGTTCCTTCTCAGGCCCTTGAGTTTGATTACTCGAACCCCGAAAATGCCCAAAGCGCGCGAGGATATAATATGCTATTTAGAGGAAGTGGAATAAAACATTACGATCGGGGTCTGCAAATTACAAAGGAAATGTTTGATAAAAACAGTTTTATATTAGCCTTTGACCTAACTGCTGATCATTCAAATTCAACTGTCTGCTCGAATTTAATTTCTCAAGGTACCATCCGGATTGAAGGTAGATTTTCGGCACCACTTACTGAAGCAGTAACTTGTTTAGTTTATTGCGAATACGACTCAATGATTGATATTGATAAGAATCGAAATATCAGAGTTCTCCTTTAAACATGAATACAT
Source organism: Drosophila carrolli (assembly GCA_018152295.1). Lineage (NCBI taxonomy): Eukaryota > Metazoa > Arthropoda > Insecta > Diptera > Drosophilidae > Drosophila > Drosophila carrolli. The sequence continues at coordinate 1,444,728 of JAECXJ010000183.1, read as the reverse complement.
TACAAATTATTGATTTAAAACGATTTCTAAGTTTCCAGCCCTAATTATTGCCAACACTGAAACTTCAGATCAACCTGGTACACATTGGATTGCATTCCATTTTAATAGTAAAAGGTCAGCTGAGTTTTTTGACTCCTATGGGCAATACCCTCAAAAAAAAAAAAAAAACCTTTTTAAAAAAAAATTCTGTTAAATATTTGTATAACAAACAGCAACTACAAGGATATTTCTCAAATACTTGTGGAAATTATTGTATACTGTATGGCCTTTTTTAAAAGTAAAAAAAATCTTTAAACTGTTTCTTAAAAAATTTTAAGAGAAATGATTTTTTTATAATGATAAGCTTATTCTGAAAATGTTTAAGAAATATTTTAAAAATAAAAAAACAATTTAATTAAAATAAAATCAATTAATATTGTTTATTGTGGGGGTTCTATATAATCTCTGGTTCAACTTATAATATCTTAACATAATATTAACGGCTTCGTCTTTTAATAGGGGCAGTCTATGACACTGGCAGGTATCCGGTCCGACCGTGGCGTCTTCATCGCTCCAGGGACAAAGCTTGTAGTGAAAACCATACTTTCAGTGAATAAGTTCCTTGCCTTCCAAATCCTCCAGTGTAAGGCGTAAATATTCCAGTCTGGTTACGTGCTCCTCGAAGATCATGTCTTCGAACTGCATTAAGAACAACTCAATTTGTTTCGAGTGCATTTTAATAGTTGCTTATTTGGAATGGTTTTTACTCTTTAAGACTGCGCGAACGACTGATGCAGAAGAATGAATCTTGTGGTCTTATATGGGGGGAGTTGTCCTTATTTACTTTATTTATTTGTAGATATAAATTCGACTAGAGCAGGACTATATCTATTCATATCTTTTCCTTTGTATACAATGTGAGAAATACCATTCTCATTTAACTTCCTAAAGGGTGTCTTAGTGGAAAACTTGTTTACATAACTTTTAGGTAAAAATATCCAAATGTTTTCGTTGTCCTTGTCTGTTAAATAAAGAGCTATTTTATTTCCATAAGGTGTTTTTTTCAGTTTGCATGCAATAATCTTATACTCAAAACCAATACATAGATTTTCAAGTTTTGTATAACCAATCAGAGGCTTCAATTCATTAAGGGTTGTTATAAAATCCTGGAGAAATAAAGTAAATTCTAACACGATGTTAAATAAACATTTTGAGTCGAACAAACCATTTTAGAGCTTCGTTAATCCGGATTGGTTATTATCAGGTAATTTGCAGTTGTGTACTAATTTATTTAAAAGGAATACATAGCCTTTTATACTCTTGAAGTACTTATGTATATGTATATGTATATATATAATATATATATATATATATATATTCATATACAATTCACTTTATATATATATATATATATATTTATACACACACACACACACACACACACACATTTCACTTCTTATATAAGAACATATATTTTCAGTTTGTTATAGAACCGAGATGGATACGTTTAATTGCGAGTTGTGCACTAATTCTACATCATTTACTACCCTCAATGGTTTGAAAATTCACACCTTAAAAGTACACAACTTTAGTTATCAAAAATCTAGATCGTACTATTACCAATGTTTCTTTTGTCCTGAAATAAAAAGATTCTGGCTGCGACACAATTTGTATATGCATATCCTACTGAAACATAACTTTACTCTGAGCCATAAAGCAATGTAGGATCTCAGGTGGAAAAAAAAAATTAAAAACAAATAAAAAAAACAGTACAAATATTATTTAAAATTTGTTTTTTTAATTCGTCTTAATATTAAATGAGCATTTTTATTTTTTGTTTGATAATTTGCATAATTCCTTATTCCAACTATCATCAAGCAACCCAATGTACGGATTTGCTTGGTCCTCTTTAATTTCGTCAAATAGACTATCATCAGCTGGAAAATTGAATGAGAAGTCCGGTTGAGGCTCCTCGTCCATCTCGAACGGTTGAGCAAATACAGCATCAATCCAGCTTACGGAGCAAACACTATTTTTGTGTGCTTGCTGTGAAGCTAGATACTCCTGAGTCGTCATGCCCATTGGTTCATCGGCTAAATCTGCACATGTCAAGTCGTCCGGAATCGTCTGTGTCGAGGAAATGTGGGGTGCGAATATGTCCCGAAGAAAGTCTTCAACCTCGTTAGAGACCTCAACGTCCTGTACAATTTCATCGTCCGTATCGACGAAAATGACTGAATCGTTAGAGATTGACATATTGGGTTAAAAAAGAATACTGAATATACACTTCTTGCGTGACCCACTTTTTATACCCAGAAAAGAAACAGGACACTATAGTGCAATCCCCTTTTTTAAATGTATTTTGTGTCCAATCCTAGTCAAGACGCCACCCAAAAATAATGACTCTTAGATTACGCTTTACGAGCTAAGCCGCGTATACTGAGATATAGATGTCGCTTTGGCCATTTGGCGGGTCGCATATGTCCTACCTCTCATTCTCGCCCTCTTGCGGAAAAAAACGTAAAATAATGTAGGAATCGGGTGCAGTAAAATAGCCTTTTTGAACCGCAAGTGCGCGCGAACAGGTTTAAACACATTGGAATAACAGCAGAGAATTTTTGTATAACATTTACAGAAAATTTTGTGGCCGATTGACATTTTAAAAAATTTTTAATGTTCTATGCATGCCTATGTGGATAATTTTACTTTGGAAATTAAACGTGGTATATAAATAATTTGTATACTGCTTTTAAATAATATATTATTTTATAACCTTTTAGTTAAAGTGTAAAGGCCGCAAATTATTAACATATATTTTTTTTTTACTACCTAAATTATTTATCATAAATGAAATAATTTTTATTAAGTTAATCTCTTCAAAAATTGAATTTTATTTTCGACCAATTTAAAGTGTTCAAGCCAGACATTAATAATATATAGCCTTATATTCTAAAATTACTTTGGTCAAATCAACAAAATTTCAGATCTAGTTTAAATGCTCAAATATTTCTTAGAGAGACTTTCTCTTCCTCTCTCTCCCTCTCTCCCATCAAGACAGTTTCTATTTTTAAATCACAGAGGCTAACGAAATTCCGTTACCCTATCTGTGCGTATACAGGTCCGGTTTTTAGGTATATAAAAAAGGACAGGACAGGTATTTTTTGTTGGGCAAAATTTGGGATACACAACAAATAAACTGTACACCCTGGCGAAACCCATTGCTTGCGCAAATCCCTTTTTAAAAAACATAAAAATAGGTCGAATGCATTAGTTGTAGCTACTTTTATACACTGAGTGCGTTAGTTACCGTTTCGGTACCGCCGCCTAAACCTCCCTGTGCTACCTCGCATCTCGATGATGACCGGCAGCTAGCCGTTCGTCGCCCTACATAACATTTTGTTAGAATTTTACCGTCAGCAACAGGCAGGATGTGTGACAACACTCGCTCGAGCACTACACAGTAAATACAATGCGGAATTCACAATGCGGCTTATAATAAAAAAGTGCGTGGAAAGATAAATGACTGTCCGCTCTTGGCTGAAATGACTGCATCGCGCAGGAATTTTGATTAGCTTCAGCACGGTGATTTGTGAGAAGGAGAGGTGAAAGAATAAAACAAAATAAAAAAAAAATCTAATGACGTGGCTCATGGAATGAGAGTGCGTGAAGAAAAAAATCTGATACAAATCGCAGGGTGTCTGTCCGCTCTTGACTGAAATAATTGAATCGCGCAAGTATTTTAGTTAGCTTCAGCACAGTGATTTGTGAAATGTATATATGTATTGCATATTATATGATAAAGAAGAAGGGTAGCCAGACTGAGGAAAAAAAATAAATAAAGAATGATTATATAACTTGATCACAATACACTTTCGGAGCTATTCAAAAATAAAATATATATAAAAGAGAAAATTGCTATATTTCAGAAACAAATAACCATCAAAGAAATTTTCAGAACTTGGTAACGACACACCTCGCTTCCAAGAAGACAAATTACAGGACACACATAAGCTATGAGTATTTAAGAAATCTGAAACTATTATTAAGAATACCCAATATAATTAAGTAAGATAAAGTCAATTAGAAATTCTTAAAAAAAAAAGAAACAAGCAAATAGATGCCAAGGTTAAGAGCAGGAAGGATGGAGGACCAGTTGGAAGGCCAGCAACAGATGATCGATATGTTAGGAGGAATAAGGCTTTCGGACGTTATAAGGTCAATGCATGTGTACGAGGGAAGCACGGAAAAGCTTAAGAATTAATATTAAATGCGGAAGAGATTCTTTTGATGATTAGGGGAGCAGACTATTTGGATTTATTAATGGAGTTGAATCAATTAGAAAACAAAAAATTGTCGGTAGAACCATTCTACAACGAGATTTCTGACACGCATAAGACTAACCCTACGGCCTTACAGACAAAAAAGATGTAAGTTGTCTTTCGTTACAGGACTAAAAGGCAACTTAGGTAGTGCTGTTCGGAGTAGGGAGCCGAACACATTGAATAAGGCGTACGAAATAGCCATTCGAGAAAGGGACATCTATCTAAGGACAAGGGAAGTAAATAGATCAAGTAACCCTTTGTGAGGGTACGAAATTAGTTGTCTCAAAATTCAAACTTAACAGTCGTCAACAACAGACTTGCCCATAACAGCACGGAGAATGCTGTTAACCCTAACAGCGATAGTTCCCTTGGTCTATGATCTGGCTACGTTGACAATTGACAAATGTCAAAAGTGGCAACCTGGTAAACTTCCAATAGAACATTTCCGCTCAACCAAAGCGTTTTTTTACGATTCGTTCAGCCAAGCGAACAGACGCATAGTTTACAGCGAAAGGCTTTAAAGTCAACGTATGCAACATATATCACGCGCTTAAAGTCCTGTAGTAAAGGCAATCGATTCCGCCGTGTCTATTAGACACTTCGCAATACGCGCAAGTTCTAGAAAGTTCCGATCAACAGCACGCAAGTGTGTGAAACAACTACAAACGCAAGATCGACTCTAATCGTCTTGTGTAGATTCCAGCAATCAACACTGCAGCGCCAGATCAAGGTCTCAGCAGGCTGTGTAATCGCAGTTTGCGAACCCCAAGTCTCGGCCGCGGATCCCAAGTGGCGTTCCCACAACTGCGCTGCTGAAATTGCCCACTCCAACCGTGGGTCTCAGCCAGCTGAGGGATAGCAATAAAAGGAGACAGGCTACGCCCAAAAGCATCCTTTCCCTGTGGACAGATATTTTAAGGTATTTGTAGCCACGCCGGTCCACTAGTTCGGTTCCAATCTAACTCTCCCTCTAGATCACCCCCTAAACGTGCAAGGAGCCAACTCGCGCTCGCGCTTTGATCGGCAAATTGTGGGTGATTGGGGCAGCGTTGATCTGGAGCGCTGACCTACACCAAGGGAGTCACATTGGGCAGCAATAGGTTCGTGCGCAACATAATTTTATCGTGCTTAACGCCCGGTGTTATAAAAGCTATTTGACTCGTTGTAGGGTCCAATTTTCACAAGATCCAAAACAGTTGTATAATTTTGTTAACACTAAGCGTAAATCAGCCTATTACCCTGCATCGCTATGATTCGAAAACTTTACGGAAAATTCTGAACAGGCAATTGCCGATCTATTTGCCCAGTTTTTCCAGACAACATATTCTGTTTCATCCCGTCCAAATCCGTCTTATTCAAATGCCATATCCAAGTCGAACTTGATTTTTTGCCCGAGGTTGAGCGAAAGCTCCCTTCTTTTGGGTCTCTATAAAGTTAAGCCAGTTTATTCACCGGGTCCGGACAGTGTTATAGGCTGCGTGCTTAAATACTGTGCTGAAACTCTGTGTAGACCTCTGTACAAATTGTTTACCTTGTCTTTAAAAACATCTCATTTCCCACTTATTTGGAAGGATTCATTTGTCATTCCCCTTCATAAGAAGGGAAATAAATGCAATACAAGTAATCACAGAGGCATATCCAAATTATCCGCCATCTTAAAGCTTTTCGAAAACACTATTACACCCCATTTGCAACATCTTTGTATCAATTATATCAATTATATCTCCATGTCAACATGGATTTATAAGGCGAAGATCTACGACGACAATCCTCTTGGAGCTAACGTCTTTTGTAATAAATGGCTTTAGAAAGAACATGCAGACTGACGTAGTTTACATTGATTTTAGTCAAGCGTTTGATTAAGTAAATCACTCGCTTCTTGTATTAAAGCTAGATTTATTAGGGTTTCCATGTGATCTTCTAACATGGATCTCAAGTTATCTGAGTGGTAGTCCTCTTTAAAAACTCGATCTCTGATTTGATCCGAGTTACTTCAGGCGTCCCGCAAGGAAGCCACCTTGGCCCACTTCTTTTTACTTTATTTATAAACGATCTCCCTCTAGTCTTGACAAAGTCGCGTGTCCTTATGTACGCAGATGACGTTAAGTTATGCCTGTAATATAACGAAATTTCTAGCAGTTCAGACTTACAATCTGACATAAATACTTTTCAAACATGGTGTTGTGAAAATCTTTTAGATTTAAATAGCGCTAAGTGCAAAGTAATAACATTTTTTCGGGTGAACCCACAATATGCAACGTATACGCTGGGTGGTTGCGCGTTGTCTAGAATTACGCATGTTGATGGACTTGGCGTGCTCCTTGACCCAAAACTTAAGTTTTGTGACCATATTACTTCTATGGTGAATAAAGCCAGGGGTGTACTTGGATTTATTAAAAGGTGGTCAAAGGAATTCGATGATCCCGATGTTACAAAGACTCTAATCATTTCACTAGTCCGTCCAATCCTGGAGTACTGTTCAGCATTTTGGAGTCCTCAGTATGGTGTGCATATAGACCGGATAAAGTCTGTGCAAAAGAACTTTTTATTATTTACTCTACGGGGCCTTAACTGGAATGCAAGCTTTATTTTACCACCCTCATCTAGTAGACTTCTCCTAACTAATCTACCATCCTTAGTAAACCGTAGAACGATGCTTGGCACAACTTTTATCTATAAACTTATTCACGGGGATGTGGAGAGTCTCGAGTTACTGGGTCGCATAAGCTTCTCCGTGCCTGATAGAATTACCAGGAACTATGTTCCTCTTACTTTAAATATTTGTTGATCTAACTTTGATATGCATGAACCGTTTAGAGTACTGTGTAACGACTATAATAGACTATACCATATTATTTCTACTACCGACTCTTTGTTAAGCCTAAAAGCATTATTTTTATCATACTTAGCACAAAATTAGTGTTAGTATTAGTCTCGTACGTATTTCTAATCTTAGACTGTCCGCTTCTTTATTGTCCGCCTATTAGGCTCCATTACGCCTATTAGGCTCCTCGCGTAACAAGCACTGATTGGTGTCGTAAGGGCCACTTGTTTGCGCTGATCATAGTGCATCAACGTCCGAATAGTAATAAGCTCACTTTGGCTCGGTTGTATACCGCGCGGCAGCAGCCATCTCTGCATATTTCGACCCTGTTCCGAAAACAGCGATAAACGGGAACGTGACGCTTATGATTATTTACCCAAATTCGGCAAATAACGGCCACAGAACACCGCAAATGCTGCGTCCCGCCTAGTAGCGGTCATCTTTAACATTTTGAAATAAGTTTAAGTAATTTTAGAGTAAATTCCTTTCATGATTTGATTTGACCCTATACCCATATTCTTTCCTTTCTTTATTTAGTGGCATTTAGTATACATATCGAGACATCTACGTTAAATTAAATTTATACACCCCTATCACATCATCCTATCACTACAGGCCTGCGGACTTCGAGGAGTGGTCGTGAGTAAATACATTGTCTTTGATATCTAAATAACTTATTGTGTAAACCAACCGAATGTGAAGTTTGAAAAAATATGAACCCCCTATTTAGATTATAAGTTCCGAGAGGTCAATTGATTTACCGTTTCAATTTCGTAAATGATATTAAGTAGTTTTGCGAGTCCTGTAATTTGCAATTGAGTCCCGATGGAAACAAGTATTTGAAGTTCAAATTTATTTAAAGTCAAGCTAATTTGAAGTTATATAAAATGAAGTAAGGAACAATAGAATGGGCTTCTGAGTTAAGGCGGTTTTTATTAACAAGGGTAAGGGCGTTCAACACTAAAGTGTCCTTACACGTAGGGTGGACCAAGCCGAAGAACACTACCATCTCAGTTATTCAACAACCGGGTTAACATATCGATATCTTCTCCTAAATTCATTCGGATTGACTGTCCCCTTCCTTTAGCCTTCCCAACTCTGTCTACAAGTTTTATTGTGTGGCGGTGATGCTGTCTCTTCCCTGAGCTAGGCCGATCCCGTAGGCAGAGTAAGCAACCGACCATCATCCACTTCACCGTGTTCGTCACACCTTTGAATTCTGGAAACTATGGCAGACATTAATATCTGGGATATAATAAGAACAGAGGATACAATAATTATTATTCAATAGGTAATACTGGCTATAATGACCGGTACAGGCAACAAGGAAAGTTGGGTGCTAACAGGCGAGAAAATTACATGTGGAATAGGAACGAGACAAGTGAAAATAGGCGTCAGGACGAGCAATTATGCCGAAAACACCTATAGGGAGTCATGGTATAAACGAAAGCATCAAGGATGTTAAATTTCAAGAATTTGATAATGAACCTTTTGACTTCTACTTACTTAATTTTCATTCCTATTTTGACGGATTATTAGGCCATATATACCTAATTAGAAAATTTAGATTTAGTTAGATTTAGAAAATTTATTTTTAGAAGCAAAGAATAAAAGGTTTCCAGACCAGCTGAGACCGAATAGGGTTACAGAGGTACACCTATTAGAAGAGGCATGGAAAATAACAATTATAACACTACCTGTTACAATGAATAACGGGGCATTTTTATTAAACACAACGGTTGTAGAAGAAGGAGTGCAGATTACTGGTGGGATCTACCAATCAAAAAAAGGACAGGCAGAATTAGAGGTAGAAAAATTTACGGACAACTTTGTAGAAATGGAAATGCTGACACTATTTGTGCAAAACTCCGATAGTACCAAACCGAGGTGTTACAGGCCAAACTGGCAATCGACCATTTGAATTAAAAAGAGGCGGAAAGCCTTAAGACGCTTTATTCGCAATTTCCAGACATATTTCAATCAAAAGGGAAACGGTTGACGTTTACCAATGCGGTTACGCATTCAATTCCAACGACGGATGAAATTGCGATATATAAGACACCGTATAGATACGGCTTTAAACAGAGAGATGAAATAAAGAAACAAATACAGGAGCTACTAGATCAGGAAGTTATTAGGCACAGTCACTCGCCATAGAGTGCACCAGTTTGATTGGTACCCAAGAAGGTAGGTATGTCAGGAAAACAAAAGTGGAGACTAGTAGTGGATATTAGGAAACTTAACGAAGGATAGATACTCCATGCCATTAATGAGTGATGTAGTGGATAAACTAGGTAAGGCAATGTATTTTTCGGTGTTGGATTTAGCGAGTGGGTATCACCAGGTAGAAATGGAAAGGAAAGACATCCCAAATACTGCGTTTACGACAGAGAATGGGAATTTTTAATAAGTGTTGTGACGCCTCATTTTTGAAGATCGAGGTGCTCAATTAATCTTAGTTTCACTATATAAATTAGGTTTTATCATTAGATTTAAGTCCACTGGAGGATAAATAAGCTAAGTTCAAAACACAACATTCTGTCGTATTTATTAAGCAATAGGGCGATAGTTAGCTAGGGTCACACTAGCTACAAGGTCATCGTCTACCAATCGAATAGTTTCCACCACTATAAACTACCCTGCGTAATGGGCAGTATTATAGACAGAGAAGACCCGCGATATCTAACCAAAGCTTAATAAATTAACCAAGTGTACTAAATCTAAATTGAATTTCTCCCGTCTTTGCATTCATTGCCCCGACCCCGCAGTTTGTACCAGTGGTTATTCCATGGCCGTAACCTATAAAATAACCAACCGTAGCTTGCATTACCAGTGGCCATTCCCTGGTAAAGAACTAACCGTAGTTTCGCATTATCAGTGGGTATTCCCTGGTAAATAACTAACCGTAGCTTGCATTACCAGTGGCCATTCCCTGGTAAGTGATTAACCGTAGTTTGCTCAGTCAGTGGTATTCCGTGGCCAGTCACTAACTTTAGCGCGTACTGCCGGCGGCCATCTCCGGTAAGTCCGCTAATCCCAGCGTGCATGACCAGTGGCAACTCCCTGGCAAATAACCGATCGTAGTTGGCACGGTCAGTGGTATCCCCCGGCCGATAGTTTCTCCGTAACCTAGAAATTAACGAACCGTAGTCTACATTGCCGGTGGTCATTCCCTGGTAAACGACTGACTAAAGTGTGCACTGTCAGTGGTTATTCCCTGGCCGATAGTGTCTCCGTAACGCTACCGGAGGCCATTCCCCGGTAGACAGAAACCCAAGGTTTTTTTTGCGGACCAATTTCGGGAGTCATTTCCTTCCACTATAATCCAGCCACAGGTTCCCCTACCTTTTCTTACAAATTTCTTGTAAGGTACTCTGGCCCCGGCTGAATGCAACCCTGACCTAAGAACTTAGTTACAGTGTGGATGCCGTTCGGACTGACTAACGCTCCGGTTACATATCAAAGGGTAATGAACAATAGTTAGTTGGGAAAATCTGTTTAGTATACATGGACGATATAGTTTATTCGCCATCATTACAGAGCCATATTTGGCCATATTTGAAAACAGTATTTAGGAGACTAAGTGAAACAAGATTCAAATTACAGATAGACAAGTCAGAGTTTCTCAAGAAGGAGATAGAGTACCTGGTTCATGTAGTGACTCAGGAAGGGGTTAAGCCAAATCCAGGGAAGATTGAGGCCATAAAACGTTTTCCATTACCAAAGACAGCCAAGGAAATCAAATCATTCTTAGGATTGATTGGGTATTACAGAAAGTTCATAAAGGATTTTGCAAGAGTGACAAAACCTTTGACAAAAAGACTAAAAGGGAAACAACAAATTGTTGTCGATGACGAATATAGGCGGACGCTTGAGCACAGCAAGACCCTGTTATATAATGACCCCCTCCTAAGATACCCAGTTTTTACGAAGCCATTTATATTGACGACTGATGCGAGCAATTTTGCCGTGGGTGCAGTGCTGTCCCAGGGGTCACAAATTCACACTAACAATTATAACGCTACCTGTTACAATGAATAACGGGGCATTTTTATTAAACACAACGGTTGTAGAAGAAGGAGTGCAGATTACTGGTGGGATCTACCAAGCAAAAAAAGGACAGGCAGAATTAGAGGTAGAAAAATTTACGGACAACTTTGTAGAAATGGAAATGCTGACACTATTTGTGCAAAACTCCGATAGTACCAAACCGAGGTGTTACAGGCCAAACTGGCAATCGACCATTTGAATTAAAAAGAGGCGGAAAGCCTTAAGACGCTTTATTCGCAATTTCCAGACATATTTCACTCAAAAGGGAAACGGTTGACGTTTACCAATGCGGTTACACATTCAATTCCAACGACGGATGAAATTGCTATATATAAGACACCGTATAGATACGGCTTTAAACAGAGAGATGAAATAAAGAAACAAATACAGGAGCTACTAGATCAGGAAGTTATTAGGCACAGTCACTCGCCATAGAGTGCACCAGTTTGATTGGTACCCAAGAAGGTAGGTATGTCAGGAAAACAAAAGTGGAGACTAGTAGTGGATATTAGGAAACTTAACGAAGGATAGATACTCCATGCCATTAATCAGTGATGTAGTGGATAAACTAGGTAAGGCAATGTATTTTTCGGTGTTGGATTTAGCGAGTGGGTATCACCAGGTAGAAATGGAAAGGAAAGACATCCCAAATACTGCGTTTACGACAGAGAATGGGAATTTTTAATAAGTGTTGTGACGCCTCATTTTTGAAGATCGAGGTGCTCAATTAATCTTAGTTTCACTATATAAATTAGGTTTTATCATTAGATTTAAGTCCACTGGAGGATAAATAAGCTAAGTTCAAAACCCAACACTCTGTCGTATTTATTAAGCAATAGGGCGATAGTTAGCTAGGGTCACACTAGCTACAAGGTCATCGTCTACCAATCGAATAGTTGCCACCACTATAAACTACCCTGCGTAATGGGCAGTATTAACTAACCAAGTGTACTAAATCTAAATTGAAATTCTCCCGTCTTTGTATTCATTGCCCCGACCCCGCAGTTTGTACCAGTGGTTATTCCATGGCCGTAACCTATAAAATAACCAACCGTAGCTTGCATTACCAGTGGCCATTCCCTGGTAAAGAACTAACCGAAGTTCCGCATTATCAGTGGTTATTCCCTGGTAAATAACTAACCGTAGCTTGCATTACCAGTGGCCATTCCCTGGTAAGTGATTAACCGTAGTTTGCTCAGTCAGTGGTATTCCGTGGCCAGTCACTAACTTTAGCGCGTACTGCCGGCGGCCATCTCCGGTAAGTCCGCTAATCCCAGCGTGCATGACCAGTGGCAACTCCCTGGCAAATAACCGATCGTAGTTGGCACGGTCAGTGGTATCCCCCGGCCGATAGTTTCTCCGTAACCTAGAAATTAACGAACCGTAGTCTACATTGCCGGTGGTCATTCCCTGGTAAACGACTGACTATAGTGTGCACTGTCAGTGGTTATTCCCTGGCCGATAGTGTCTCCGTAACGCTACCGGAGGCCATTCCCCGGTAGACAGAAACCCAAGGTTTTTTTTGCGGACCAATTTCGGGAGTCATTTCCTTCCACTATAATCCAGCCACAGGTTCCCCTACCTTTTCTTACAAATTTCTTGTAAGGTACTCTGGCCCCGGCTGAATGCAACCCTGACCTAAGAACTTAGTTACAGTGTGGATGCCGTTCGGACTGACTAACGCTCCGGTTACATATCAAAGGGTAATGAACAATAGTTAGTTGGGAAAATCTGTTTAGTATACATGGACGATATAGTTTATTCGCCATCATTACAGAGCCATATTTGGCCATATTTGAAAACAGTATTTAGGAGACTAAGTGAAACAAGATTCAAATTACAGATAGACAAGTCAGAGTTTCTCAAGAAGGAGATAGAGTACCTGGTTCATGTAGTGACTCAGGAAGGGGTTAAGCCAAATCCAGGGAAGATTGAGGCCATAAAACGTTTTCCATTACCAAAGACAGCCAAGGAAATCAAATCATTCTTAAGATTGATTGGGTATTACAGAAAGTTCATAAAGGATTTTGCAAGAGTGACAAAACCTTTGACAAAAAGACTAAAAGGGAAACAACAAATTGTTGTCGATGACGAATATAGGCGGACGCTTGATCACAGCAAGACCCTGTTATATAATGACCCCCTCCTAAGATGCCCAGTTTTTACGAAGCCATTTATATTGACGACTGATGCGAGCAATTTTGCCGTGGGTGCAGTGCTGTCCCAGGGGTCACAAATTCACAATAGTCACAGATGACCGTCCACTAACCTGGTAAATTTGCTTTAAGGAGCCCAATTCCAAGTTAGTGAGATGGAAACTGCAACTATTGGATTGATTGATTTTGAAGTGGTTTATAAGAAGGGTTCGCAAAATGTAGTAGCAGACGCTCAAATTAACAATAGCGAGCTAGAGTAAAATTAAGCTATCTGTGCAGATGTTGAACGTTCGGGAGTAGGTTCCGAAGAAAGAATTCAAGTGGCAGAAAAGCCAATGAACAATTTTAATATTCAACTAATATATGAAATCGGCCCGAAATCAGATAGGACGATATTATAACCCTTTAGGAACAAAACTAGAATGGTAATATCTGAACCAAAGTTTGAAAGAGAACAAGTCGCAAAAATTATGAAGGAACTAATAAAGCCACATAGAATGTGTGGAATTTACGCCCCTGACGGGATTTTTAAAGAAATGGAAAAATCTTTCGAAGCCGCCTCAAAACTAAAGCCATTCGAACTCTTTTTGGGTAGGACTCATATTTTTGAAAAAAAAACTTTGAAACAGAGCACGATTACCTAAAAAAGCATAATGAATATCGAGAGGAAATTTATAAGATAGTTCGAGAACAGTTAGATGAGGCAAAACAAAGGAGAACAGATCATTTAAAAAAAGAAAGAGAAGAACCAGTAGAATTGCAGGGGATATCGTTTATAGGAAGGAGAATAAAAGAAATAAACTAACACCTAGGTTCACAACACATGAAATCGAGGAAGACATGGGAGTTACTTGTAGGACAAAAAGAGCAAACAAAAGATACACAAATCTAAGTTAAGGAAAAGAATTTGGAAATAATAATTATTGTTTTGATTATTTCAGGTTCACTTCGACCAACGGACAGACTTTGGACATTCGAAGATTAGAAGAAGGAGAGACGATCGGAGTTGGAGTTAGGAAGAGTGAGAATCGTTATAGGGTCAAAAGTATTTAACCATGTCGTTAATCTAAAAGATTATCAAGTTGACATCGATCAGATGAAAAGGCGTTGATTGACGTAGAGAATGTAAGGTTTTCTGGAGAAGCAGTGCAAATAATAAAACGAAAATTAAGGCACGTAAGAGAAAAGTTGGAGACACTTACACCAAGAAAAAGAATTTAGAGAGGAATTTTTAATTGGGAAAAGTGGATGCCGAGGATGCACAGAATATAGAGAATAAGATAAATGAGCTTAATGACGGCACAAAGTTTTTGACGGAGGAGGAAGCCGCACAAAGAAACTTTTATCAGGAGACCCTTATTAGGTTCAAGAATATAACGGTACACATAAATAAGGAGCAGAGAGATATTCAGTTATTTATAAAGAAGTATAATGTATTTAGGGAACTGTCTCGAGAATAAGCTATAATATAGATATTGTAACGAAATGATTTTTTTACGGTCTGCTCGCTAAGAGAAACGATCGGCTAGCTCAGAAGATGTGTGTTGTTCGTCCCACCAAATTTATATAGACGTGACCGCCCGATAGTCTAATGAGAACGCACAGAATGTTAGGATGTTTATACTAGGATCTTTATTCGCCGACTTGTCTCTCGGCCTGGGACTAATGATGACAGATGGTTGTCTCAACACCTTCTTTGAAGGAATTGTGGTCGTTCCACCGTCGCTCTCCGCTGCCTCGCTGCTCGCTGCTCCGGAACGCCTCCGTTGTCTTTGGCCTCGGAGCTATGAGGGTCTAGGGATGCGTTACCGTTCCCAGACTAGGGTGAACAGGCACTGGGCTCTCAAAGCGTAAGCCTTTCGCATCCACAGCCTCCTGTCCCTGGATCTGTCCCGGCCGGTCACACCAGACGCCTACACAGTTTCTACCTGACGGTTCAAGCATACGTCCCTGTGGCAGGACGCTTGGTTCAAGACATACGCTTCCGCCCTCGCCTCTTAGCCGTGGACTGGAGTAGGGCTGGGTTGCTGCCGGGCCTGCGATGACTGCTCGTCGTTCCTTGTGTCCTCGATGTCCTTGCTCTGCTCACGGCGCGATGTCCTGGCTCCGTAGTCTGCGTGCTCTTGTGAGACTAGTGAAGCCGGTCTTTGGCTCTCGGGATTCGGTCCGCTGTCTTTCTAGGACTCTAACGGTGAACTATCGTGCTCTCGACGCACACGCCTCTCAATACACCCGTGGTTCGGACGCGCGTCCTTCGTGGCTAGTCGCACAAGGGCCTGCACAATTCTCGCCTGCCGGTTCAGGCGTATGCCGGAATTCGACAAGGCAGTTGTTTTTGCACGGCAGCTGGTTCTGGACAACTTCTCTTCCGAGCCCACGGTTCTTTGTCGAATGACTCTTTTTATTCACTTCTGTCGGACTCGCCGAGCAATACGCCAAGCTCAAATCGCGACAAGAATTAGAACAATGCGCCTGGACTTAGCCGCGTGATGCCTTAAGGACCTCAGCTACCTGTTTCTCAGCTCGGATACTTCAACTCTGAGTCCCAAACGTCTTGATGTAGCGATCTTGCTCCTGTTGACTCGGCGCAGCTCTGCTTCCTCCTGATGTTGACTTGACTTGTGTTGGTCACTGATTTTCTGCTTGTCTACTGATCTTGCTGGATTGACTCCTTGTGATCGACTGATCCCGCTTCCTGCACTCCGCCCGCTTATATTGGCCGGCGTATCCCGTAATTCTCGGCTTCTCCTTTTTCGGTTTTGCGCACGGCACCGTACTAGGGTCCAAAGTCCGCCTCGTTCTACCGTTACTCCTTCTTCATTTATATGTGAGGAGTTATTTATTGTTATTAACTCCTCACAATATGTTAGCAGAGCATTTAAACAACAGCAACAAGCATGTTACTAGAAAAGCTTCAAATTATTCCGAAGTTAATTTTATCAGAACCAGAGTTAAATAGAATTGAGGAATTCCTAAGTAATCAAAATCTTGAAATCTTATCTAATGGGCACATATATGAGCTCTTAACATTGCAGACGCAAATTAATGAAATAGACATAATATTTAGTATAAGAGTACCGGTATTAGAACCAGCTGAATATCAACTATATCGTGTCGTACCGGTACCCATAAACAAAACACTTTTACTAATTATCTCTAAATTCGTAGCAATAAGTAATGATTGTTTTTTCAACTAGAAATGTAACAGATTTAAAGAAGTGTATATTTGCAAGAGCGAGGAGTTGGGAGTCGCCGTTAAAGAAGAGCCTACTTAAAATACTGAAGAATTAATCACCCAATTGCGATTAAAAGAGAGAGAGTTGATTATAGAACCAGAGGATCACCAAATATTTATTTTCAACGCAAGGAACACGACGATCAACAATACCTGCGGAGAAACCGTAAAGATATCTGGATCTGTTGCGGTGAATTATATGAATTGTTTACTGGAAATAAATGGAGTAATTTACAGCGATCAAATTGAGAACAAAAGCAAGAAAGGAAAAAGTTAACAACGACAATGGGAAGAGAGGTAACCATTAATAATACAAAAAGGGGCCTAAACCCTGAGACCCGTCACCTAGAAGATATAAAACACAACAGGAGCGTTATATTTACTAAAAGAAATTATGAACGACATCTTTCTATCATATATGGAATGCTGTTAATACTCTTGATAATATGTACTTGATTACTTTGGAAAATCAGGAGGACAGGGACCACGTTTGTTCCCAACACAATACTTCACAATGTCGCTCTGGATATACCACAAATGTGGCCATCGCTTCATTCTCGCATCTGGAGTATGCCGCTAGCCGTTCGCCGCCCTACAGTCGCCCAAATTACTCACACAGTATGGAATTTGGCAGCTTAGAACAGGGCCTTACTCACAGCAAGCCAACGCTGCGGAGCGAATTATTTTCTCCTACCTAAAAACTAAGGTGGAACATCAGTGCAGCAGACGCTGTTCTATTGGAAAAGTCTTATTTGATTTACAATCTGAAGTTTTTTTTAGCAGTTACAGATTTCCGCTGGCTTTCCGGAGCTCTTGATCACAGATGAATAAGGGTAAAACAGACTTAGAAAAAGTGGTTTGGTTTATGAAACACATGCCTTATATTTATTTCAAAGAATGGGGCTTACATTTTTAAAGTGCTACAATTTTTAAAAAAACCACGGAGGCAAACACACATGAAAAAAATAATACATAATAAAAGAAATTAATGGTATAAGCCATGTTAGTTCGAACAAATCAAGCGCAACTGAAAAAATATTTACGCGATGAAAGTTTGCCTTACGAAAGTAATGTATTCTTTAAATAGTTTAAACAGGTGTTGTAGACTTTTTTAACTTATTTAGTGTATCAACAATCAGCTCTAGATTTGGGTAATAAAAATACCTATAAAAACGATATTCCACCAAATGTGCAGGTAGATGATGGAGCTGTTTTCTGGGTTTATTTAAATTCCAGATATTCTTATTTCAAGCTTACTTTTTTCATAAATAATATCACAGCGTTTATGTTTTGCTTTTTTGAGCTGGCATTTGTGCTATTATAATGCTTTCCTTCTTATATTAATCAGTCAGAAAATCCAAGTACCGGTATAATAGATTTTTAGATGTTTTCTCCGCTACCCTTTTTTCTTAATCCACTCGTGTTAGTTTCAGTACTTTTTCGTTTAAAAAGTTATTGTTTTTTAATTTTTTCTTTTTTTTGCCTCCTAATTATTTAATTTTCTTTCTCACCGTGTTGATTTTAATATTCCGTGAATGTTTTATGCCCTTATATTTTGTAGTATTTTTCTATTGGTTGCAATGGTTTAGTTCTTAGCATGAACTGTATTCATGATTAAGTGTTCCATTTAACATCAGGATTATAAACATTTAATGCATACTTTGAAGCGCATACTAATACTTGTATAAATAAATCATTTAAAGCCTCAAAAATAAATAGAAGAGGTATTATAACTTAAGATGTCTATTTAGACACTCTGAATACGAATTCATATAAATAACATGTTCAAGAAGAACACTAATGGTCATAAATTTAAGACCTTACGAGCTCTGTTTATGTCAATATGTAAATCAAAATAGAGCTGTAAATAACGATCTGTAACTTAAAATCTATAAGAGTGCAGTGCCGAACAATTGTAATCTTAAGTACAGGCCACTTGAGCCAGACAATAAATATAGTCCTCACACTGCACTAAGGGTCCCCTTGCGGAGACCGTTATTAAGGCTTCCGCTCAGATAAACAGATCTGGTCTCTCCGTAGACCATAGATAAGTGTATTATAAGAATCTCATGTTATTTACCCAAACAAAGCTTAGAAAAATAATATCAGTTTTTTTATCAAGAACTCAACAAATGTGAATGTTTTTTTATC
Source organism: Drosophila carrolli (assembly GCA_018152295.1). Lineage (NCBI taxonomy): Eukaryota > Metazoa > Arthropoda > Insecta > Diptera > Drosophilidae > Drosophila > Drosophila carrolli. The sequence goes on along the minus strand of JAECXJ010000183.1, from coordinate 1,426,011 downwards.
TTGATTTAGTCAAGGCATTTACATTTGGTCCTTAGAGCCGGATTTGAACCAGCGACTATATCCTATAGCCGCCATATAACTGATTGATCGGAAATGCCATAACTTTGGTGTTTGTAAAGTTAGAACGTTGGGTTCTAAGGGTTTTATTTTTGGCCAATCAATCCGACCTACCAAATTTCATAAGGATCGGCCGACTATATCCTATAGCTGCCATATAACTGAACGATTGGAAATGCCATAATTTAAAGAATATTCTGCAAGGGATTATCAACTTCGGCTCCGCCCGAAGTTAGCTTTCCTTTCTTGTTTGTATTAAGTCTTTACCTTTTTAAGCATTTCGAAGTAAACGTCCATATTATAAAATATTATTAAATTCCAAGATGAGGCTACAATTTTAACGTCCCCCATTGGGTCTGAATATATTGCCGATGTACCTCTTGTTTGCCTTTTCGTTTTTGTCTCTTCGGGATCAGATTCCATTTTATCGACAGACTTTATTCCGTCTAGGGGACAAATTTTGTTTATTGGTCTGGTGATAAATCCATCTTGTAATTTCACTTCTACCACTCTAACCTTTTCGTCTTTGCCCTTATGGACTTTTTCCACCTTTCCCATTGGCCACCTGGCTGGATGACTGTTCTCATCCTTCAACAAGACAATTTGCCCTTCCTCTATATTTTGACTTTCCCTCTTCCACTTGTTCCTCTGTTGTAAAGTATGCAAATACTCCTCTTTCCATTTAACCCAGACGTCTCTTCTAATTTTTTGGATTAACTTCACCCTATCTAAATTGCCAATTTTCTCATTTTCAATTGGTTCAACAATCTCTAACCCATCAAGAAGTGAACTGAAGTTAACATTTCATGTTGATCCATTTCATTCTCGGAAGTATACAAGGTCTTGCATTCAAGCATGCTTCTATTTGACATAACATTGTGAAGATACTTATCATCCAACTCTAGAGCTGACTGTAGATATAAGCTTCCTGAGTTGATATAAGCATGTCCGTCTGTCCGCCTGCAGTCCGTCTGTCTGTTTCTACGCGAACTAGTCTCTCAGTTTTAAAGATATCGAATTGAAACTTTGCACACACCCTTCCTTCCTTAGCACGCAGTATATAAGTCGGAACGGCCGGGAAGGGCGGACTATACCCTATAGCTGCCATACAACTGATTGATCGGAAATGCCATAACTTTGGTGTTTGCTAAGTTAGGAAGTTGGGATTTTCTATGGGTTTTATATTTGGCCAATCAATCCGACCTAACAAATTTCATAAGGATCGGCCGACTATATCCTATAGCCGCCATATAACTGATTGATCGGAAATGCCATAACTTTGGTGTTTGTAAGGTTAGAACGTTGGGTTCTACGGGTTTTATTTTTGGCCGACCTACCAAATAGCTGCCATATAACTGAACGATTGGAAATGCCATAATTTAAAGAATATTCTGCAAGGGATTATCAACTTCGGCTCCGCCCGAAGTTAGCTTTCCTTTCTTGTTTGTATTAAGTCTTTACCTTTTTAAGCATTTCGAAGTATATGGACGTTTGTCCATATTATAAAATATTATTAAATTCCAAGAGAAGGCTACAATTTTAACGACCCCCATTGGGTCTGAATATATTGCCGATGTACCACTTGTTTGCCTTTTTGGTTTTGTCTCTTCGGGAGCAGATTCCATTTTATCGACAGACTTTATTCCGTCTAGGGGACAAATTTTGTTTATTGGTCTGGTGATAAATCCATCTTGTAATTTCACTTCTACCACTCTAACCTTTTCGTCTGGATGACTGTTCTCATCCTTCAACAAGACAATTTTCCCTTCCTCTATATTTGGACTTTCCCTCTTCCACTTGTTCCTCTGTTGTAGAGTATGCAAATACTCCTCTTTCCATTTAACCCAGACGTCTCTTCTAATTTTTTGGATTAACTTCCACCTATCTAAATTGCCAATTTTCTCATTTTCAATTGGTTCAACAATCTCTAACCCATCAAGAAGTGACCTGAGGTAACATTTCATGTTGATCCATTTCATTCTCAGAAGTATACAAGGTCTTGAATTCAAGCATGCTTCTATTTGACATAACATTGTGAAGATCCTTATCATCCAACTCTAGAGCTGACTGTAGACGCAAGAACAGAGCTGAATAAAAAATCCGAAAAGTCGGTTAAACGAATCCTCTACTTTTGTAAGGCAAACTTTCATCTTTTAAATACTTTTATATCCGGCTATGACTGGTCCGAATTTTATTCATGCACTAACGTGGCTAAGGCCATTAATATCTTTTATAATGTATTAAATTCCTTCTTTTATCTGTGTGTTCCGTTATACTATCCGTCAATTTCAAATAAACCTCCGTGGTTTAATAAAGAGTTGTCACACCTAAAAAATATTAAGTCCAGACTTTTCAATAAATTTAAAATGTGCGGTACACAATCTGCCTTCTCTCGGTACCTAAGGGCTCGGTCAAATTTTATCGTGCTTAACGCCCGGTGTTATAAAAGCTATTTGACTCGTTGTAGGGTCCAATTTTCACAAGAGCCAAAACAGTTTTATACTTTTGTTAACACTAAGCGTGTATCAGCCTGTTTCCCAGCATCGCTATCATTTGAAAATTTTACGGCAAATTCTGATAAGGAAATTGCCGATCTATATGCCCAGTTTTTCCAGACAACATTTCGGTTTCATCCCGTCCAAATCCGTCTTATTCAAATGCCATACCCAAGTCGAACTTGATTTTTTGTCCGAGGTTAAGCGAAAGCTCCCTTCTTTTGGATCTCCATAAAGTTAAGCCAGTCTATTCACCGGGTTCGGACGGAGTTCCAGGCTGCGTGTATATACTGTGCTGAAACTCTCTATAGACCTCTGTACAAATTGTTTACCTTGTCTTTAAAAACATCTCATTTCCCACTTATTTGGAAGGAGTCATTTGTCATTCCCCTTAATAAGAAATGAAATAAATGCAATACAAGTAATTACAGAGGAATATCCAAATTATCCGCCATCCCAAAGCTTTTCGAAAACACTATTACACCCCATTTTAGAAAGAACATGCAGACTGATGTAGTTTACACTGATTTTAGTAAAGCGTTTGATTCAGTAAATCACACGCTTCTTGTATTAAAGCTAGACTTATTAGGGTTTCCATGTGATCTTCTAACATGGATCTCAAGTTATCTGAGTGGTAGGTCTCAACGAGTCCTCTTTAAAAACTCGATTTCTGATTTGATCCGAGTTACTTCAGGCGTCCCACAAGGAAGCCACCATGGCCCACTTCTTTTTACTTTATTTATAAACGATCTACCTCTAGTCTTGACAAAGTCGCGTGTCCTTATGTACGCAGATGACGTTAAGTTATGCCTGCAATATAACGAAATTTCTAGCAGTTCAGACTTACAATCTGACCTAAATACTTTTCAAACATGGTGTTGTGAAAATCTTTTAGATTTAAATAGCGCTAAGTGCAAAGTAATAACATTTTTTCGGGTGAACCCACAATATGCAACGTATACGCTGGGTGGTTGCGCGTTGTCTAGAATTACGCATGTTGATGGACTTGGCGTGCTCCTTGACCCAAAACTTAAGTTTTGTGACCATATTATGGTGAATAAAGCCAGGGGTGTACTTGGATTTATTAAAAGGTGGTCAAAGGAATTCGATGATCCCGATGTTACAAAGACTCTAATCATTTCACTAGTCCGTCCAATCCTGGAGTACTGTTCAGCAGTTTGGAGTCCTCAGTATGGTGTGCATATAGACCGGATAAAGTCTGTGCAAAATAACTTTTTTTTATTTACTCTACGGGGCCTTAACTGGAATGCAAGCTTTATTTTACCACCCTCATCTAGTAGACTTCTCCTAACTAATCTACCATCCTTAGTAAACCGTAGAACGATGCTTGGCACAACTTTTATCTATAAACTTATTCCCGAGTTACTGGGTCGCACTTATTTGGAAGGAGTCATTTGTCATTCCCCTTCATAAGAAAGGAAATAAATGCAATACAAGTAATTACAGAGGCATATTCAAATTATCTGCCATCCCAAAGCTTTTTGAAAACACTATTACACCCCATTTGCAACAACAGCAAATTTCTAGCAGTTCAGACTTACAATCTGACCTAAATGCTTTTCAAACATGGTGTTGTGAAAATCCTTTTGGATTTAAATAGCGCTAATGCAAATGTAATGACATTTTTTGCGGTGAACCCACAATATGCAACGTATACAGCTGGGTGGTTGCGCGTTGTCTAGAATTACGCATGTTGATAACCTTGGCGTCCTCCTTGACCCTTTTTTTTTTTTGTATACTTTATTCTTATTTATTGGATCTTCTCTATTACTTAAGAGACTAACAATAAGTATTCAAATCTTAGTCTATGTTACGTTAACTTATGTTATTGAAGAGGGATGGGAAATCATTCCGCTGTAGACGGGAATGATAGCTTAGCCGGTGGAGTTGTCTGGCAAGCAGGTTTGGGTGATTTGATAATCTGGCTTCATATTTAATTTTTCTGGAAACAATTTCTTCTTTTACGGGACTTATATCCAGGTCTCTCTGGATGTTTGCATTGCGGATATACCAGGGGGCTCCAGTTATTGTTCGTAGGGTCTTTGATTGTACTCTTTAAATAATTTCTATATTGCTGCTGCTTGCGTTTCCCCAGAGCTCGGAACCGTAGGTCCAGATCGGCTTTAAGCACGAGTTATACAGTAGAACTTTATATTCGAGTGGAAGGGGAAAGAGGTAGTTCATGAGCCAGTGAAGGCTAATGGCCTTTAGTTTTAATTGGGTCTTTTTTGCTTCTATATGCTTTCTCCAGGTAAGCCTCCTGTCTAGGTGTATGCCGAGGTAGGTGACTTCGTCTGCTTGTGGAACCGGCTTGTTGTTTAGCGTCAGTGGTGGGCATTTCGACAAGTTTAGTGTAAATGTAATGTGCTTACACTTTTGCTCGTTGACTTTGATACGCCAGTCTGCGAGTCATTTTTCTACAGCTACCAGGTGTTCTTTTAAATGGGCTGTAGCTGTTTTTGGGCATTTCGAGCGGCTGACAATGGCAGTGTCGTCAGCAAAGGTTGAGATGAGGGTCTGGCGGCTTGTTGGAATGTCTGCCGTGTAAAGGATGTACAAGATTGGACCAAGCACACTTCCTTGGGGTACTCCAGCTTCGATGTTACGGATGGTTGAAGTAAAGGTTTTACATCTCACGGTGAAAACTCTGTTTCTGAGGTATGACTCAAGCAACTTGTGATTGTTTTCCGGTAGGAGGGTTTTGATTTTGTATACCAGACCGTCGATCCAGACGCGATCAAATGCCTGTGATACGTCCAGAAATAAGGCACTGCAATATTGCTTGTGTTCGAAAGCCGTGCGAATTTCACATGTTAAGCGGTTTACCTGTTCGATAGTTCCATGCATTTCCCTAAATCCGAATTGGTGCAGAGGGATCGTTCTGTTGTTTTGAATATGTGTTACTAGATGAACAGAAGCAGTTTTTCAAATAGCTTTGATAGACATGGGAGCAGACTGATGGGCCGGTACGAGGAAGGCTGGGATTTGTCTTTTCCTGGCTTCGGGATCATTGTAATGACAGACTTTTTCCATTGGTCAGGAAAGTAGCCCCATTTCAATATTGAGTTAAATATAAATGCGATGCATCTGACTGCGCATGCAGGTAATTCAATTAACATTTTTGGAGAAATAAAATCGTGACCAGGAGCCTTTTTTGGGTTTATGTGTTCTTTAATAGCCTTAAGAATTATGCTGGTTTCAAGGGTAACTGGGGAGGACGGCGACGCTAGCGAGACATTCGGTAGAGTGAATTGGTTGGATGGCGGGTGGGGCTTGAAGGAGTCCATTTATACAGACTTTTGTTTGATCAGCAGTTCGATTAGAAGGCTCTGGTTTCGCAGTAGTTCTTGAAGGGAACTTTGAATCGTCATCATGACGTTTGCAAGGGTAGCTACTGTAGATTCTAGACCGCTAAGTGTTTGTGGGGGAAGAGTTTGATTTTGCTGCGTAGAAGGTTGACTTGTTGTTTGGCCATTTTGGCTTAAGAGCGGAAAATCATTTATGTTTGATATGGGTGGCTGTGGACGCAATGCTGCAGGTTGGGCGGTAGATGTTTGTGAGATTCCAGGGTAGCGGAGTGCGTTGGCAAAGGAGACACTAGGAGTGGTTGTTGATGGGGTGAAGATGTTTGGTTGGGCAGAGTGTTGAGCGGCGAGTGAATTACTGCGTCTCTGATTTAGGCGGCTCTTGAGTTCTTTGTAGACGGGACAGCCCCGGTAGTTGGCAGTATGATTTCCCCCACAGTTACTGCATTTCCTCAGAGTAGGGTCTTCTTTGTTTCCCAGGCGTGCTTCAATGCAATGCAAATCTCCACAGACGACACAAACTGGACGCAGGGTGCAGTAGGTTCTTGTATGCCCAAACTCCTGGCAGTTTGTACACTGTACGGGGCCGTTCCGCTTCTGCGGTTCCTCTACGGTGATTCTTCGGTGAAGGAGATATTGCAGATTGTAAATAGGATGCACTGCATTTTTCTTTAGAGGTTTCCCCTCTGGGGCCAGCTCAATCTTAAACAGTGGTTGGGGAATTTTATCCCTGTTCACTATGTTCACGATGTGCTTAACTTCGAAGCCATTTTCCGTGAGGCCTTCAGCTATTTCTGCTACCGCAACAGTGGATTCTATACCTTTAAGTACAACTTAGGCCTTTCTTACTTTTTAGTTGGTAAGTGTAGTAATTTATAAGCTCATTGTCGAGATATCTTGTTACAGAACGGAAGTTGTCTTCGTTGTTAACCTGGAGTTTTGTTTCTAATATGTTTCCTCTTTTTAGGGTATTGATATAGAAGTGATTAGGCCCGATTACTTGTTTAAGCTTATTGATCAGATCGACACTGTTGTGTTTCCTAATATATATTGGCGGTGGATTTACAGCTTTCATGACATGAGGCGCCTGACCCTTGTCTTCTTCGGTCTCGCCAAGTATGGCAAATCTGTTTCCGGATGTTCGTGAGTTGCCTAAAGTTTTCGGTACTTTTGGCCAATTTGAGTTTGCGTTTTTTTGTGGACTAAGCTTTCTTTTTATTTGTACACACCGATCGATCCCCGTCTGTACGAGAGTATTATTCGTAAGAGGGTCAGTAGTGCAAAGTTTTACTTGTGGTGTTGAGATAGGCCACTGGGTAGACGTTAAAGTTGTTGTTGTCGTTGACGTTGCTGTAGTAAGAGAGGGTACAGTGCTGGTGGCCGCACAAGCCGAAGTAGTCGGTGCATTGATGAGAGAGAGAGGTGACGGGCATTGTGAACTCCACGACTGAGTAACGGCAGCGCTGCTTGAGCATAAAATCGCTGGTGACAGTGAGCGGACTCTTTCGGTAGCGGTCAGTGACGTTGATTTTGTTGTTGCCTCCGATGAGTCAATTGAAATGTAATCATTGTTCTGTGCAGAGGACAGCCGTCGTTCGTCTAGTTGTATTTGTTGCCGATCTCGACTTGACTTCGTGGCTTTACCGGTTGCACTTGTATATATTTTATTTGCGTTCGACATTTTTAATTGATTTTGATTAGCTAGATCGGTTTTAAATTTAGTTTTAATCACAAGGAGATGTTGACCTTGGGATATGGCATTGCTGCCAGCGTCTTTTCGCAATTTTTCTTAGTTTTGGTGGTCACTTTGTAGATTTTTGGAAGTCTTTCAGCAGGGCGAGCAAAAAGACACGTCTACGCGGTTCGGTGGTTCTAAGTTTTTACACTTAAGTTTTGTGCCCATATTACATCTATGGTGAATAAAGCCAGGGGAGTACTTGGATTTATTAAAAGGTGGTCAAAGCAATTCGACGATCCCTATGTTACAAAGACTCTGTTCATTTCACTAGTCCGTCCAATCCTGGAGTACTGTTCTGCAGTTTGGAGTCCTCAGTATGGTGTACATATAGACCGGATAGAGTCTGTGCAAAAGAACTTTTTATTATTTGCTCTACGGGGCCTTAACTGGAATGCAAGCCTTATTTTACCTAGTAGACTTCTCCTAATTAATCTACCATCCTTAGTAAACCGTAGAACGATGCTTGGCACAACTTTTATCTATAAACTTATTCACGGGGATGTGGAGAGTCCCGAGTTACTGGGTCGCATAAACTTCTCCGTCCCTAATAGAATGACCAGGAACTATGTTCCTCTTACGTTAAATATTTGTAGATCTAACTTTGATATGCATGAACTGTTTAGAGTACTGTGTAACGACTATAATAGACTATACCACATTATTTCTACTACCGACTCTTTGCCAAGCCTAAAATCATTAATTTTATCTTACTTAGCACAAAATTAGTATTAGTATTAGTCTCGTACGTATTTCTAATCTTAGTCTGTCCGCTTCTACATTGTGCTTTTAACTTCTCGCGATCTCGTTTTTACGCCTATTAGGCTCCGCGCGTAAGAAGCACTGCTTGGTGTCGTAAGGGCCACTTGTTTGCGCTGATCATAGTGCATCAACGTCCGAAAAAAAAAAAAATACGTTTTTGGTCAAGAAGGACGCCAAGGTCATCAACATGCCTAATTCTAGACTACGCGCAACCACCCAGCGTATACGTTGCATATTGTGGGTTTACCCGAAAAATGTTATTACTTTGCACTTAGCGCTATTTAAATCCAAAAGATTTTCACAACACCATGTTTGAAAAGCATTTAGGTCAGATTGTAAGTCTGAACTGCTAGAAATTTCGTTATATTGCAGGCATAACTTAACGTCAAGGTGGCTTCCTCGTGGGACGCCTAAAGTAACTCAGATCAAATCAGAGATCGAGTTTTTAAAGAGGACTCGTTGAGTCCTACCACTCAGATAACTAGAGATCCATGTTAGAAGATCACATGGAAAGCGGATGCACAAATGGAACCTACGATTCGACGGAGCGTCTGACCCGTTGACCTTGATCGCCGAACTTGAGGAGAAAATAGCAACATACGGAATCAACCAGGAGGAGGTAAATATATAAATATTTGTAGATCTAACTTTGATATGCATGAACTGTTTAGAGTACTGTGTAACGACTATAATAGACTATACCACATTATTTCTACTACCGACTCTTTGCCAAGCCTAAAATCATTAATTTTATCTTACTTAGCACAAAATTAGTATTAGTATTAGTCTCGTACGTATTTCTAATCTTAGTCTGTCCGCTTCTACATTGTGCTTTTAACTTCTCGCGATCTCGTTTTTACGCCTATTAGGCTCCGCGCGTAAGAAGCACTGCTTGGTGTCGTAAGGGCCACTTGTTTGCGCTGATCATAGTGCATCAACGTCCGAAAAAAAAAAAATACGTTTTTGGTCAAGAAGGACGCCAAGGTCATCAACATGCCTAATTCTAGACAACGCGCAACCACCCAGCGTATACGTTGCATATTGTGGGTTTACCCGAAAAAATGTTATTACTTTGCACTTAGCGCTATTTAAATCCAAAAGATTTTCACAACACCATGTTTGAAAAGCATTTAGGTCAGATTGTAAGTCTGAACTGCTAGAAATTTCGTTATATTGCAGGCATAACTTAACGTCAAGGTGGCTTCCTCGTGGGACGCCTAAAGTAACTCAGATCAAATCAGAGATCGAGTTTTTAAAGAGGACTCGTTGAGTCCTACCACTCAGATAACTAGAGATCCATGTTAGAAGATCACATGGAAACCCTAATAAGTCTAGCCTAAATACAAGACGCGAGTGATTTACTGAAACAAACGCTTTACTAAAATCACTGTAAGCTACGTCAGTCTGCATGTTCTTTCTAAAGCCATTTATTACAAAAAACTTTAGCTCCAAGAGGTTTGTTGTCGTAGATCTTCGCCTTATAAATCCATGTTGACATGGAGATATAATCGATCTACAAAGATTTTGTAAATTGGGTGTAATAGTGTTTTCGAAAAGCTTTGGGATGGCGGATAATTTGGATATGCCTCTGTAATTTCTTGTATTGCATTTATTTCCTTTCTTATGAAGGGAAATGACAAATGACTCCTTCCAAATATAAGGGAAATGAGATTTTTTTAAAGACAAGGTAAACAATTTGTACAGAGGTCTACATAGAGTTTCTGCACAGTATTTAAGCACGAAGCCTGGAACTCCTTCCGGACCCGGTGAATAGATTGGCCTAACTTTACAAAAAATTATGTTTTAAAAAAAATTTGGAGGGATGAAACAGAAATGTGTCTGGAAAAAGGGCAAATAGATCGGCAATGATAAATTTCCTTGAGTTTTCCAAGAAGATAGGGTACCAGGCTATACGCTTAGTGTTAACAAAATTATAAAACCGTCGTGACAAAAAATCAATTTCGAAATGGGATTTGGTATAATAAAATAGGTCAATTTGTTCTCACACCCCCGGGTGGCAACCATAAAAATACTGGAAAATAGAGAAAATACCAAACCAACCTGGGTAGAGGATCACACGGCGGTTTCCGGCAGTCTCTCGGCTCTTGTACTTCGAAACGATCGGTCGCGCACGCGGACAAAATAAGTAAAGAAAGCACGTGTGAAAGAAAACGCGGTTGGTAGGAAATAAGGTTAGTGAATCAGTGTAATCGGCGCAGTGAAACGATATAAAAACAACGAATTAAACTGAGTGAACTCGTACGAAAAGAAACGTCAAGCCGGATTGTTATACATTTTATTTTTACCCCGTACCCCTTTGTTCGTCGAGTGATTCAGGCCATTAGTGACTGATGACCCAATTGGAAGTAAATTATTTGCACCATATACATACACGTTATCCCGATCTACTGAATTTCATCCACTAACCTGCTTGCGTAGTGAGGCGGAAGATCCCCTCATTCTCCTACTTAGTCCAGCCCGTGGAATTTTCCGTCCCGGAAGGACTTGGTGTTCTGATGTTATCGTACCCTCGAAGGTCCTGGAAAGGGTTCATGCCGGGAGCCAAGATAACCCAAGTTGACCTGAGTCAGGCTCCATATTTCGCCGGTCATAGTTCTCCCGGAAGACTGACAAGCTATCGAGGTGTCCATCCCGGCACGTCACGAGATTTTATCGCCTCATCACTCGGAAATCATGGCGCGTCGAAGCCGCCAGAGTCAGAAGTTCCACTCATTATCACTCTTCCTCGTCATTTACTAGCCGAGCGGATGCACAAATGGAACCTACGATTCGACGGAGCGTCTGACCCGTTGACCTTGATCGCCGAACTTGAGGAGAAAATAGCAACATACGGAATCAACCAGGAGGAGGTACCCCGCCCCATGTCAGTGATTTTGGAAGGTAAGGCAGCACGATGGTTCTGCACGAGCCGCTTATAGACGGGCCGAATTCTTAAGGAATTATTTGGTCGAGTTGAGGACCAAGATGCAGCAAGCCGGATACCAAAACAAGAAGAGCTCCATCGGATTTACGAAAATATGGCTCCAGAATATGGGCTGTATATAAGACGCCACGAGTTCGAGACGCTGGAGCAATTAACCCACATGGTTCACAGGATGGGAACTACAGACCGGGATAGGATAAACCCTCTTCTGACGCAGAACCCCTTTCAAAGCCCCGGGGTACCCATTCAAGTAGGGAATGCAACTCATCGAATGATCAGACAGCCCCTATTAAACATCGACGTACAGCGAGCTTATAGTAGATGCGGAGAAATAGGTCACTTTAGGCGGGGTTATACTAACCCACGTCAGAACTTTTGTTGGGACTGCGGTCGTAGGAGCCCCGGGAAACGAACAACGTCTTCGCTGAGATGCGAGCGCAGCCGAGACGAGCAAAAGTAACAGCCCGACACCAAGAAACCCACCGAGGTCGATGGGTGGACGCCACAGTGGATACGTCGCGGAGCTTTGCGAGCAAAGGGTACACTCGTATGGTAGAAAGACCTGAGGTGATGCATGAGATCATCACTACAATAGCGTTAGCTGATCGGTCAAGCCTGGAAGTGAAGAAGTTATGGCGTTTTCGCGTGGAATTAGCTGGTACGCGAGTGTGGATGCCATTCTTGGTGATACCAATCATGTTGGATCGCGTGATATTAGGTATGGATTTCTTGGCGACGATGGGAACGCGGACCCCCGACTGCGGACAAGTAAAATCGATCGGATTTCGTCAGACGATACAAGCCCGGAAGTACTCGAAGGATGGAGTACGACGGTTCTGAGCAATCAGGAATTCGACGACAAGGACACTATGAATACAGAGCAGAGTGAGGTCCCCGCGCACAACCGGATCATGCGTCAGATGACCTCATCCGGAGAACGATTGAACGATCACGGAGAAGACGAAAGCAGGATGTGCGACGAGCTGGGAAGGGCCTTGGAGGACTTTCGGCCGGACGAGATCGACGAAGCAGAGGGTGAAGAACCAATGACGGAAGAGGATGACCTAAGACTCGACCAGCAGGAATTCATCACCCGTTAGTTGGGGCTTTTCAAAGAGCTTCAAGGTGTATCACACGTGGCGGAGCATCGGATTATAATGCGAGACGAAGCAAAGGTACTCTAGGAATCCGGCAATGCAGAGAGTGATCGACACACAAGTGGACGAACTACTTCGCGAAGACGCCATCGAACCTTCACGGAGTCTGCATAGCGCGCACATAGTGTTGGTCAAAACGGGCGCATATGCATTGAGTACAGATAATTGAACGCTCACTCAGTGCCCGACGAGTACACCGTCCACAGGATCAATCACATCCTGGAAAGACTACGGCAAGCCCGATACATCTCGACGCTGGATTTAAAGAACGGTTATTGGCAGATACCCATGGCCGAGGCCAGCCGCCAATTCAATTCAGCCGCCTATACCAATGGAAGGTCATGCCCCTCGGACTTTATTCGGCCAGCGCAACCTTCCAAAACGCTTTGATAGCGTGATTGGTGCGGACATGGAGCCGTTCGCCTTCGCCTATTTAGACGATATCCTCGTTAATGGAGCACGGAGGAACATCATTTGGCCAATCTGGCCGAGGTGCGAGTTCTTTAGGCGGGCATTAGTTTACCTAGGCCACGTGATTAGTGCCGAAGGAGTCCAGACCGACCCGGAGAAAGTGACGGCCATTACCAACCTAAAACCCCCTACATGTCGGTTTGTCCCTAACTTCGCGACTATGGTACAACCGATGACGGCCCTGTTGAATAAGGGTCGAAAGTGGGCATGGAGCCACGAACAACAGAACGCGATAGAAGAGGTGAAAAGGAGGTTAACCACTGCCCCCGTGTTAGGATGTGCCGACATCGACAAGACGTTTGTGTTGCAAACTGACGCTAGCGACGTGGGACTAGAAACAGTCCTGCCGCAAGATATCGAAGGCCAGGAGAGAGTCATCGCCTATACCAGCCGTCGGCTGACGGCCACGGAGGGCAATTAAACGACGACAGAGTAAGAGTGTCTGGTCATCACATGGGCCATTAGGAAAATGTGGTGTTACTTGGAAGGGTATCGGTTCGAAGTGGTTACCGATCACCTAGCCCTCAAGTGGTTGAACTCCATCGAAAGCCCGTCTGGTCGGATAGCAAGATGTGCGCTGGAGATACAAGAGATCCAGTTCAACGTGCGTTACCGACGAGGCAAATTGAACGTGGATAGATATGCGCAAAAGTTATTTAAATTTAATATTATTATAATTATTAGTTTGTAAGAGAAATGAAATTAAGAATTATTATTTACTAGTTGGAAAGCGAACGGATGGGTTTTTTGGATACGGAACCAAAATAGGCCAAGTTTAGATCCGCGCGAGGTGGCAACCATAGAGTAAAATACTAAAAAACTAGAGAAAAGTACTAAACTGATCTTGCAAATTAAAAGACGAGAGGGTCACACGGCGGCTTCCGGGTCTCGCTCTGGCTCGAGGTAGACGGTCGCGCACGCAGACGGCGCGGAGAACATTTCCCGAACTAAACACGCGGAGAAGCAAAAACGCGGTCGGAAGGAAAATAAGTTTAGTGATTAAATGTAATCGGCGCAGAATATTTATGAAACGGAAACACGAAGGAAAGTGACTGTGAATAAAACCAAGTGAAATAAATATATATTTATATATAAACAAAAGGACAAGAATGGTTTTAACGAGGGTAACCTCATGCACATTTTACCCCAAGTGATTTAGGTTACTGATAACCGGCGATCCAATTGGGAGAGGTAAGTTATATATATTATATATTATATATTATTATATTAATGTATATTCTCACAACTTTCTGGCCTTCACCCATTAACCCACTTGCACAGTGAGGCGGAAAATCCCCTCACTCTCCCCCCGACGAAGTGGCAGATCCTTCGTGTCCTACTAGCTCCCACAGATCCTCTCGCGTGTACTCCCCTAATACCCTACAGCGAAGCGGCAGATCCCTTCGTGTCCTGCTAACTCCCACAACGAGACGGAAGATCCTCTCGCGTGTCATCCCCTAATACTCTACAGCGAAGCGGCAGATACCCTTGACAGAATCCAGCTGCGGCCTTGCCCGAAGGTAGAGCTGTACCTCCCAACCGACTAGAAGGCGAAAAAGGGTTCATGCCGGGAGCCAAGATGGCCAAAGTTAGCCACAGTCAGGTTCCATATTTCGCCCGCTATGCCTCTTCCGGAGGACTGACAAGTTATCGATGAGTCCATCCCGGCACATCACGAGATTTCATCGCCCCACCACTCGGAAACCACGGCTTGCCAAAGCCGCCAGGATCAGAAGTTCCAGTCATCATCACTCTGCCTCGACATTTATTAGCCGAGCGGATGCACAAATGGAATCTACGATTCGACGGAGCGTCTGACCCGTTGACCTTGATCGCCGAACTTGAGGAGAAAATAGCAAATACGGAATCAACCAGGAGGAGGTACCCCGCCCCATGTCAGTGATTTTGGAAGGTAGGGCAGCACGATGGTTCCGCACGAGCCGCTTACAGACAGCTACGTGGGCAGAATTTCGCGCCGAGTTCTTAAGTTTCTTCCTGCCCCCACGTTACTTCGAGCGACTAGAGGACGAAATCCGAGCTCACATCCAGGGATGAGACATTTAAGGAATATTTGGTCGAGTTGAGGACCAAGATGCAGCAAGCCGGATACTAAAAGGAAGAAGAACTCTATCGGATCTACGAAAATGTGGCACCGGAATATCGTCTGTATATAAGACGCCACGAGTTCGCGACGCTGGAGCAATTAAACCAAATGGCAACGGAATACGAAAGTGTGAGGCAGCTGACGTCGAGTCGCGCAGGTATTCCTAGGACGGTGACTGCAGACCGGGATAGGGCCAACGCCCGTCTGACGCCGAACCCCTTTCGAGGCCACGGGGTACCCGTTCAAGGAGGGAATGCAACTCACCGAATGATCAGACAGCCACTCTCGAACGTCGACGTACAGCGAGCTTGTAGTAGATGTGGAGAAGACGGTCACTTTAGGCGGGGTTGTACTAACCCACGTCTGAACTTTTGTTGGGACTGCGGTCGAAGTAACACATTGACCGTCGACTGTTGTCGCCGAGATGCCCCGGCAAACGAACAACGTCTTCGCCGAGATGCGGGCGCAGCGGAGACGAACGCAGTAACAGCCCGGCACCAAGAAACCCACCATTAAGGATAAGCAACGGCCTGATCACCGCTTCCGTGCAGATCGGAGGTCGATGGGTGGATGCCACGGTGGATACGGGAGCGTCGAGGAGCTTTGCGAAGGAAGGGTACGCTCGTATGGTAGCAAGACCTGAGGAGATGCAGGAGATCATCACTACGATAGCGTTAGCTGATCGGTCAAGCCTGGCAGTGAAGAAGCTATGGCGTACTCGCGTGGAGTTAGCTGGCACGCGAGGGTGGATGCCATTCTTGGTGATGCCAACCATGTTGGATCGCGTGATATTAGGTATGGATATCTTGGCCGTAATGGGAACACGGATACAGTGCGGAGAAGCTACTTTAAAGGTAAAATTGAGCCCGTCGGTGGAAGACCCCCGACTGCGGCCGAGCGAAGTCGATCGGATGTCATCGGAGGATACGAACTCGGAAATACTCGAAGGAAGGAGTTTGACGGTTCTAGGGGGTCAGGAACCCGACGATAAAGACACCAGGTATACAGAGTAGAGTGAGGTCCCCGCACACAACCGGATCATGCGTCAGATGGCCCTATCAGGAGAATTAAAGAACGACGGAGGAGACGGGATCGGGAGGCACGACGGACCGGGAAGGGCCTTGGAGGACTTTCCGGATGAAATCGACGAAGCAGAGGGTGAAGAACCAACGGCGGAAGAGGATGATCTGAGACCCGACCAGCGGGAATTCATCACTCGCGAGTTGGCGCTTTTCAAGGGCTTCAAGGTGTATCACACGTGGCGGAGCATCGGATTGTAATGCGAGACGATAAACCCTTGAAACAAAGGTACTATCCAAGGAATCCGGCAATGCAGAGCGTGATCGACACCCAAGTGGACGAACTACTCCGCGAAGACGCCATCGAACCTTCGCGGAGTCCGCATAGCGCACCCATAGTGTTGGTCAAAAAGAAGACGGGTGAATGGCGCATGTGTGTTGATTATAGACAATTGAACGCTCACTCAGTACCCGACGCGTACCCCGTCCCCAGGATCAACCACATTCTGGAGAAGCTACGACAAGCCCGATACATTTCGACGCTGGAGTTAAAGCACGGTTATTGGCAAATACCCATGGCCAAGGACAGCCGCCAATTCTCGGCCTCCACCGTTCCGGGCAGAGGCCTATACCAGTGGAAGGTCATGCCCTTCGGGCTTCACTCGGCCAGATCAACCTTCCAACGCGCTTTGGGTGGCGTGATCGGTGTGGACATGGAGCCGTTCGCCTTCGCCTATTTGGACGATATCATAGTTATAGGCGCCACGGAGGAACACCATTTGTCCAACCAGGCCGAAGTCTTCCGTAGGCTGCGGAGGGCGAACCTGAAGGTGAATCCAAAGAAGTGCGCGTTCTTCAGGAGGAGGTTAGTTTACCTAGGCCACGTGATTAGTGCCGAAGGAGTCCAAACCGACCCGGAGAAAGTGACGGCCGTTACCAACCTTAAGTCCCCTACCTGTCTCAAGGAGCTCCGGCAGTGGCTAGGCATGGCATCTTGGTATCGCCGGTTCGTCCCTAACTTCGCGTCCGTGGTACAACCGATGACGGCCCTGTTAAAGAAAGGCCGGAAGTGGTCGTGGGGTCCCGAAAAACAGAGTGCGCTGGAGGAGGTGAAAAGGAGGTTAACCACCGCCCCCGTGTTAGGATGTCCCGACTTCGGCAAGACGTTTGTGTTGCAAACTGACGCTAGCGACGTGGGACTAGGAGCAGTCTTGTCGCAAGATATCGAAGGCCAGGAGAGGGCCATCGCGTACGCCAGCCGTCGACACACGGCCACGGAGGGCAATTATACGACGACGGAAAAAGAGTGTCTGGCCATTATATGGGCCATTAGGAAAATGAGGTGCTACTTGGAAGGGTATCGGTTCGAAGTGGTTACCGACCACCTAGCCCTCAAATGGTTGAACTCCATCGAAAGCCCCTCCGGTCGGGTAGCCAGATGGGCGCTGTAGTTGCAACAATTCCAGTTCGACGTGCGGTACCGCCGAGGCAAATTGGACGTGGTGGCGGACTCGTTATCCCGGCAACCCACGGCTGGACATTTGGGCGTCCGAAAAACCGTTTCTCGACTATCTCAGAGGTATTTGTGGCCCGGCATGTTTAGAGACGCGAAGCGTTACGTCCAGCGCTGCGAGTCGTGCCAGAAGCTTATAACCGCCCAGACGAAGGCGGCAGGCAAAATGCTAACCCGCGTAACAAGCTAACCGTTTGACGTTCTATGCGCAGACTTTGTCGGCCCGCTACCTCGGTCAAGGCACGGAAACACCATGCTCCTCGTATTTCATGATATCTTTTCAAAATGGGTGGAGTTGATCCCGTTACGGAAAGCTACCGCCGCCCAGGTTCAGAAGGCATTCCGGGAACGAATACTGGGTCGGGTCGGCATCCCTCGGAAGTTCGTCTGCGATAATGGTACTCAACTTACCAGTCGCACTTTGAAAGAGTACTTCAGCACGATAGGGGTAGAGGTCCATTATACTGCCCCATACTGTCCACAAGGGAACCCTACCGAGAGGACGAATCGGACTGTCAAGACGATGATAGCTCACCGAGGGAGACCAAAGTTCCTGGACGAGCTGTTACCGGAAATAGCGATCGCCATCAATGCAAGTGTATCGGACTCGACGGGACACAGTCCCGCCTTTCTGACGCAAGGACGCGAACCCAGACTCCCTACTATGTTATACGACGAGGTCACCCCTGGATCGGCGGTGATATCTAAGGACCCCGCAGGAAAAGCGCTCCAACTCAGAGGAATCTTCGACATCGTCAGATCCAACCTCCAACGTGCTTCCCAATAGCAAGCACGTCATTACAACCTTCTACGCCGTGAGTGAAGACCGAAGCTCGGTGACAAAGTGTGCCCCTCTCGAAGGCAGCCGAAGTTTTCGCCGCCAAATTTGCCCCCAAATATGACGGTCCCTACACCGTAATGAGGTTTATATCCCCTAACCTTGTTCTGTTGCGAAGCCCCGGAGAAAGACGTTCACGCTCCGCCAACATCAGCCAACTTAAACCCTATTACTCAGAGGACTTCGAGAATGCGGCCGCAGAAGAAGATGACGAGGCTACCCAGGGAGGCAACACGAGAGGTTAAGTAGGATACAAGGTCATACGGTAATTTCTAAGCTGAATTGTACTAACACACCCTAACTTCCGATCGCGACGAGTGGGTCGCGGAAGGATACAGCGGAGGAGATTCGGACACATCGGGAGACGAAGAGGGAGAGATCGCAGAGAACCAGGTTAATGACGATGACCAAGGTGAAGAAGACACACACGGCGGCGCTGAGTCTTCCGACGACCAGGCGCTTGGGGGTACAGGTAGGTCGCGGTTTGCGCGCATGTGGAGCCCTAAACCCGGCGAGACACGACGACCCGATCGACCAACGGCAGCGTTCAACGTCGAGGACGACTCCAGCAACGCGAGCGACAGTGACGAACGCGACGAGCCTCAGGATTACACGTCGTCGCTCACAGGGGCCAGGGTATTACGCACCGCGAGGAGACGACGAACAGCCGTGGACCAGGCGAGATCCTCGAGGCGGTCACCCGCGATACACTGAGTCCCACCAACGTCCCTCCATTGAACACTCGTGTCATCGTACGGTCGAAGACCAAGTCAGCCGCTGGGAAGGGCATGTCGCGATGATGCGCATCGAGTCGGTTGTGTTTAAGACACCCTGGATACACGCCGAAGGTCCTTACGTAGACGAACCTCCATCACCACCGCTGCCCCCCGTTCTGGATTGGGACGCGACGTTCCGTCCCCAGGCAGAGGTCCCGACGTCCCCCCGTCGGGCGCCGTGCTCGCCGAAAAAGACCCACACGCAGGAAACGCAGACATCCCCGACTTGCTGGCAGCGTTCGCCGAAGCAGACCCGTGCCCAGTCTGTCCAGACGTCGCCAACTTTCCGACAACGCTCGCCGAGGGAGACTCGCGTCCAGGCGGCCCAGATATCCCCGGTCGGACTACGGCGCTCACCACGGGAGACCGGAGGGCAGGAGGCGAAGCATTGCCGCGTGAGTTCACACCCCAGGACTCACCATGTGAAGTATTTTCGATCAGGTCTTGACCGAGATCCAGGGGACCGGTTGGGACGGGTCGTTCATGGAGGAGTTGACCTCATCCATAGCAACTCCGGAAGTACCTCGAGACGAGTTAGCCCCGTTACCGGGAGGTTGGACTGGAACGGGCGAACTGCGGCGATTGCCGATATCGGCCATTCGTCTGATCGCCGAGAGGGCGGCCGAACAAGCCGGACGAGGACACCGCGTTCGCTTCGCCGTTAAGGGGATGGATTGGTTAGGCCGCCACAATATATATTTAAGCAATAGTTGTCTAAGTTTCATATTATTACCATTAGTATGTAAGAGATATAAAATGAAGTATTATAATTTAGTAATGGTTAAGCGATCCTATGGATTTTTGGGTATAAAACCAAAATAGGTCAAGTTTGGTTCCGCACCACCCGCCCGAGGTGGCAACCATAGAGAAAAATACTGGAAAATAGAGAAAATACCAAACCAACCTGGGTAGGAAAGGTCCAAAAGGAGGAGAGGGTTACACGGCGGTTTCCGGCAGTCTCTCAGCTCTTGGACTTCGAAACGATCGGTCGCGCACGCGGACAAAATAAGTAAAGAAAGCACGTGTGAAAGAAAACGCGGTCGGTAGGAAATAAGGTTAGTGAATCAGTGTAATCGGCGCAGTGAAACGATTTAAAAATAACGAATTAAACTGAGTGAGCTCGTACGAAAAGAAACGTCAAGCCGGATTGTTATACATTTTATTTTTACCCCGTACCCCTTTGTTCTCCGAGTGATTCAGGCCATTAGTGACTGATGACCCAATTGGAAGCGGTAAATTATTTGCACCATATACATACAAGTTATCCCGATCTACTGAATTTCATCCACTAACCTGCCTGCGTAGTGAGGCGGAAGATCCCCTCATTCTTCTACTTAATACCCCCTCCCCCCCCACTTGCTTTCAGCCGGTCAACCACGATAGAATCCGGCTGCGGCCTCGCCCGAAGGTCTAGCCCGTGGGATTCTTTGCCCCTCGAACCACGTATCTCGGCCAACCACGATAGAATCCGGCTGCGACCTCGCCCGAAGGTCCAGACCGTGGGATTCTTGGCCCCTCGAACCACGAATCTCGGCCAACCACGATAGAATGCGGCTGCGGCCTCGAAGGTCCTGGAATTATTAAATTAAATTTTATTATATTCAAGGAACCATGCCCGTATGACGCCATTGATTCCCAATATCGGCGCA
This sequence comes from Drosophila carrolli, assembly GCA_018152295.1. Classification (NCBI taxonomy): domain Eukaryota; kingdom Metazoa; phylum Arthropoda; class Insecta; order Diptera; family Drosophilidae; genus Drosophila; species Drosophila carrolli. The sequence goes on along the minus strand of JAECXJ010000183.1, from coordinate 1,405,165 downwards.
ACTCCTCTAGAAGTTGTTGAGGGTATTAAAGTCGCGGTTAGAAGGAAAAAATGGTTTTGTGTGATTTTTTGTATAAATTACAATTAGCAAAGAATATTTAAATCTTTATAAGAGCTAATGTTTTTTATCAACTTGGTCACCGATTATGAAAGCTGTTGGCCAACAAATGTAATGGATGTCCATTTAGCTAATTACCGACCTGCTAAGTTTAAAATTTCTACCAATTCTCTACACAACACTTCAAGCCCCTGTATTGTTTAATCTCCAGCTGGCAGGTCGTCTACATAAAAGATGTTGGGCAGAGCTTCGACACCACAGGGATAAAAATGGGCGTTAAGATCATATAGGTATTGAAAACGCCTTGGTATGCTTGTACAGGCTCAGTAAAATTTGGCTCCAAACATTAATCTGACACTTACGCTGACCCTCACCGATCTCGAAACCATGATACATTTTTGTAATAACTGGGGATATTGCATAGGTATGAAGACGAAAGTGTAAGAGTGTCGAAAAGAATTGTTGGCCCAACCAACAATTAGCAAATAATCTTAAAACTGCTGTACGAGTAAATATGTTGTTGAGCTTTGCGGTCTTAGTACACACTTTTGTGGATTATGGAGGTATCGTTTACTCGGAATTTGACTGTCGACTAGTGAACTCGGACAAATATATTTCTTTGGCAGTTTTAAACGAAGTGCGTAGGGTAATCTTGTAATATTTCTTATAAAGCTGTTATTCAGTGGTATGTCTAGCTGTTGAATTTCCTCCAGCTCCGCGAACTTGTGCACTTCTCGGGGGACCATTGTAAAATAACAACTATATTGTGTGAATAGTAAGGGATTTTTATGGATCTGATACCCAAATGCAGTATTTCACACTGTCTGAAATTAAACCCAATATAATCTCTAAGATGCGTAACGCCATAGGATTTTTTTTCACTCGAATTTTTTGTGCTGGCTTTTCAACTGGCTTTTCGCTCTCTTGCCTATACTGCGAAAGCCGGCGACTGCATGTGTGCACATGTATTCACAAACATATCTTCGCTGCAGCGCGCTGTCGAAATACACTCTTTATTTTAAATTCTAACATAATAAAAAATACTTATTTTGTATTTCCTTCATATGATAATTATTCGAATGTAGTATATTTTTAAGTAATGACCAAATATATCTACTTATATAATATAAATTTACATAATGTAATTCATACATGACTTCACATTGGAATAATGGTCATTAGGAGCCTCAGAAATTTTGCGATTGAACAGGATGAATATTTTTATATTTATTGTATTTTAAATATATAGATTTAAAAATATGTGGTATTTTTATATTATACGTATTGTAATAACATTATATAAAATTATTATCATAATATAAATTAAATTTATATAAATATTAACTATTTTAATTATTTAGAAAAAGAAAAACACAAAGGGAAACAAAAAAGGTTTGCGCGCTTTTCTTTCCAAAAAAGCTTCAAATCAAATTTAAAAGGCACATAATCATCATAAAACCAAATTTTATTTTCATACGAAATACTAAATGTTTACGCCGCTCTCCCCTCGGTTAAACTGCCCGCGCTTCCCTCGTAGCGAATGCCCACTCGCCCGCACTGGATGCTCGCGACTCCAGGCTCTCCCGCTCTCCCGCACTGGACGCTTGCGATTCCAGGCTCTCCCGCCTTCCCGCTCCCGGAATCTCTCCACTGCGCTTTGAAACGCAGTGCTCAATTAGGTTTAAGTTAGTCTTTCTATGTCACAGCATTGAAATACATCGCCCGGCCGGTCCGCGCTATTTTTCCGAAAACCACCACGAGTTTTTTGTTCTTTTCTTTGCGCGATCGTCGAGTGTTTTTTTCACCATCTCTTCCAGCTTGCTACCCGGCTCCGTGCATCAGCCGCAACGTACCACGAAGCTGCCCCCAAGCGACGATCATCCCCGACGCCCCATCTCTTCACTAAAAATTGATAACTTATAAAAAATGTACTTGTATTATATTTAAATATACTCCTAGGGTATCAAATAATATATTTGGTAATATATTTGAATTAAAATTAAATTTAATATTTCCAAAAAACATTAAATCAAAGTTTAATATATTTGAATAAAAATTAAATTGAATATTTTCATTTTAAAGTTAATAAAAACAGCCATGGATAATATCCTTTATCCTTTAAATATATTCAATTTAAATAAACGTCGCTTTGTTTTTGTTTAACATTCATATTCAAATATATTAAACTTTATTGAAATATTTTTAAATTTAATCAAGCAGTTTTATATGTTTTTTACTAAAAGTTTTTTTTTTAGCTTTAATTTAAATATGTAAAACGAAACTATGAATTAAATATACAGATATTCGTTTTTAAGGTATATAAAAAAGTTTTACATCGAGTTCATTGCCACATGTACATAAATGCAATTTAAATAAACATCCTGTTCAATCATACGAGAAGTTCTTTTGACACACAATTAGTTTTTTAGTCCAGAAATGATTTCTGTCCGAAAATCGTCATCTCGATCAAATCCGTGCTATTCTATTTTTAGATTTTTACGCTCTCAACTTTGTGCGAGCGGAGAGAGCGGAATTTTTGTCGCAATTATATTAATTTATATTAACAAGGGCTTTAACATTTACTGATTGGGCATGGTTCACAGAAACATCAAAAGATTGTATTGAAATATCAGGACTCTTTTGGGAGTGGAGATTTACTGGTGCCTTAAATTATTCGGCGGCTTACTACAGACTCGACTATGTGATGACTGGCCGGCTGAAATATTATATTATGTCCTTTTTGCATTCCGAATAGATTCCACAAAGTGTGGGTGGATTGATTTGTATTTGATGTTTTATTTTATCAATGATTTCCTTAATCTTGTTGTTGATTCGGCTTACATAGGTATTTGAGATCAGCACTAGAATACTAATTAAATAATTTTTTTGTTTCCTTTCAGAAATAGCAGCGAAGGATCGGTTGCGTTTTACTTTTCAATTGACCCTGCAAGATTTTTTTTAGCTTCAAACACTAATTATAGGGTAAGATCTTATCTCGTGAACTTAACATTATACTTCGTTGCTTACATTATTAGTACTATTTATAGACATGCAATTAAGTTTCAAGTAAAATATATTTTTGGGTGGAAGTTTTTTATAAAAAACTTTTTCTGAATTCCGCTAGCAAGACAAAGTCTAATTCTGCATCGCTTAGGAAAAATATTTTTTTCTTAACAAAAAACTAAAAAGTCTTACTTATCCTAATTGATGCAGATTATTGTGATAGTAGCCAAGTTTGAAACTCTGCTAGTGAATCTCATATAAATAGCCAGCGAACCGGATCTAATTTGAGCTAATTATTCATGCTATGGTTTGTTCAGAAAAAATGCATTACAATCTGATATTTAATTTTATTTAATCTATTTATTTCATTCGATAGAGATTTTTTTAAATTACCAAAATGACAAATGTACATTTTTCTGATTTATGGACGAACATTTTTTATGACAAGAAGTGATAATTTTCTGAAACGGATTTTGGAATGTCCTTCCTTGCAACACATTTAACCCTTTTCTATAGCCTTCAACGCACAACATTTCTGATATCGAATTTTCCGACGAAAAGTTGAATAACTTTCGACTACATTTTCTAAAATGTTCTCATTCGGCAAGTGTCGGCAATGTCTGTGTAGGCAAAAATGAGAAAATTTAACAAAGTGAGTTTGGTAAGCCATTTTCAGAACAAAAGCCAACCACTTGCTGTTTACAGCAATGAAAAAAAAAATAGAATCGCAAAGCAATCGTGGGGGCATAAATTTCAGGATTTTGGGAATAGAAAATATATATTTATTAATGTTTTCGGGGCTGTAGGACTCTCAAGTTATGATTGTTAATTCTTTCTATCATTGTTACATTTCGGAAATTTCGGTTTACAGCTATTGAATATATTACTTTTTTATTAGGATCAGAGTTAAGGATTAAATTAGCCTAGCAATTAAATTCCAATGAACTTGGACTTCAAGCTTAGATTAGCATAGGTTCTAAAAGACATTATGTGAAGATTAAAGTCACTGTTAGATCGAATTCGATCAACGCCACTTCTTTTCGTCGTCGCTTAATTCGCATAGTTTCGCTAAAAAATCAAAGTTCGCGTTTTCTTAATAAAAAATAGTATTGCATTTTTCATGGTGATTCCATCGATTTGCAATAGCGATTTGTGTCCCAATTTATTTAGTGAAAACAACCAAACAAAACTACTTGTTCGCTTCGGTACGGCAAACATTTTTATTAATAATCCGCTAAAAGTTAAACGTTAATCAGTGGCGTTTTGTTAATTGTGTTTTGGTGCATCTGTCAACTTTTGGCATTAGCTGAAGACGCTTTAGGAACAGTAAGGGCGTTTCAAGTCATTGCGGAAAATTATACCAAAGCCCTTGCTAGCCTGAAGCGGGTGTACGAATTAGTGTTTGGGGAATTTATATGTAGCAACGTATGGCAGTAAATGCACAAGGGTGCTCTTTTAGCGAAATCGAATCTTTCTTTAAGTTAAATACCGTAACATATGGAACTTCCCCAGCACCCTTTTTGGCAATCAGGTGTTTAATGCGGCTTGGAAAGCTGGCGCAAACAACTTATCGCACAGGTTATTCAGAATGATTTTTATGTTGACGATTTGTTGACTAACGCCGGATGCGTTGAGGACCTGCCAGGCCTTCGAGACGAAAGAGTCGATAGCACCATATTGCCATTTACGGCAGGCACAGACGTAACTAAGACGCTTAGCGTGGTTTGGTTACCGGTTGAAGATTACTCCTTTTTACGGCTCGACTTGGCTTCTTGGATCCTTTGATCACAAAGGCAAAGATGTTGTTGAGAGAGCTGAGGCTTCGAAAGCAAGATTGGGTCGAGTCGCTACCGATGCAGTTGCTTACATCGTGTTAGACCATTAAAGCAAGTCTTCTGTAGCTGCCAAAAGTTAAGGTATCGCTATTCCTCCACACAGACCCGCAAGTTTCGATTCATATACACGGTTTCGCTGACGCTTCTATGCGAGATCATGGAGCGTGTATCTACGTCCGTACTCGAACTGCTGGAGGTTTAAAAGTGGTTTTATTGACCGCCAAATCAAAAGTAGCTCCCCTCAAAACAAAAACCGTGCCTCGCCTTAAGTTGTACGCAGCTCACCTTTTAGCTGATTTGATTAATCGTGTCAGGCCATTGCTAAATTGTCCCATTGAGAATGTTTTCCTATGGACGGACTCCCAGATCACTTTGCAGTGGATCAAAGCCCATCCTTCGTCGTTGTCGGTTTTGGTGTCAAACTCGGTCGCAGAGATTTAGGAGTGGTCGGAGAACGCAATTTGGAGACACGTTCCAACGAAAGTAAACCCAGTAGACATAGTGTCCGTGGATGTGACGTTGAGCTCACAACGACCATTTGGTTAAATAAGTCTTTGTTCTTGTTCGACTCAAAAATTAATTGACCTGTAAATCGACATTTCGAAGTACTAGTAAATCGACATTTCGAAATGCCGGCTGAAGTAGTGTCGATGGAATTGAGCAAATCGGCACTAACTCTTGTAGTCAGTCTAGAGCCAAATTATGTGCTTAAGAAAATAGAATACTTTTCGTCGCATTTAAAGCTTCGGAGAGTTTTCGTATGGGTTTTCCGCATTATTCAAAAATTGCAGAAAAGTGTCGAAGACCTTTAAAAAAAGTATTTCGCCAAGAGAACTGAATTTCGCTTTTAAGAGCACTGTTGAAATTCACGAATTCAGTGCCGATATCAGTTGCTGTCTAAATTGAGTCGGTTCAAAAAAAATATCTTCTATTTGCCCTTCGAAGTTTGAACTGGGATCAAAACGTAAGGCTAATTTACCTGCACTTGTAAATCGTAGAACAATGCTTGGTACTATTTTTATGCAAAATCTTATAAGAGGTGATATTGATTCTGCAGAACTTGTAAACCGCCTAACTTTCAATGTTCCTATTAGACTAACACGAAATTATATTCCTCTAAATTTGCCACGATGTACATTAAATTTTTGTCTGCACGAGCCTTTTCGCGTTCTATGTAATAATTATAACAACCTTTATCATTTAATTTGCATTTCAACTTCTATCCCGTTACTAAAAATTAATATTTTAACTCATTTGCTTTACTTAGTTGTGCCTTTTATTTTCATTTGTGTCTTCCCTCTATTTGTTTTATGTATTTTCCTCGCGAACTCGCAATTTTTGCCCAAATTGAAAATAGGGCCCCGCGCGTAACAAGCATGCTCGAAGAGCATCAACGTCCATCATATAAAAGCTCACAGCTCGTCAGATCCTATGTTTCATATCTGCACGTTACGAATTGCCACGCTGCCAAGTTAATGCTCAAGAAGTCTGCCGACGAACAGTTCTCTCAGGCATGCGCTGCTTTTGCTGTAAGTTGCAACTCTTGACGCAATTCATGGGGAACTTGCCAGCAGATAACCTTCGAGCTCTCCGCCCGTTTAACATCTGTGGCGTTGATTTGTGTGGCCCCTTTAGCACAACGCTTCGTATTAGTGGTAAGCCAGCGTACAAGTCGTTCGTGTCCTTATTCCTATGTTTTCGCCCAAAGCGGACTTAACGACTAATGCTTTTTTGTTGGCCTTTCAAAGGTTCGTGAGTCGTCGCGGGACTCCGGAGAAGGAGTGGTGCGACAACGCAATTTCGTCACATGAGGGAGTTCCGAGCCCGTCTGGAGGAGCGAAGGATGCGAGTTTGCTTTTATACCGCCCAGAGCACCGTACTTCGGCGGACTTTGGGAGGCAGGTGTGAAGTCTGCAAATCACCAGTTCCTTTAGACCGTCGGTCAAATCCTCTTGACCGCGCAGGAGTTCGGAACTCTCCTCTTCTCATCAGCGTAGAGGCCGTCCTCAACTCCAGCCCTTTATACTTCCTCAGCAGCAATCCAAACGACGGTGAAGCCCTGACCCCTGGGTATCTGCTATCGTCGGCGCCCTGGACCAAGTCAACCTGTCCTGCTTGCGTCGATGGCGAGGTGTCTGGTCGCTCAAGCACAGGTTTTGGCAGGGTCCCGAGAGTACAACTCCAGCCTGCAGCAGGAGACCAAGTTGCATCAGGAGGAGCCAAGCAACGGCATGGGAACAATAATGGTCTTCGCCGAGTAGAACCCTACACCCCAGCAGTGGAGTTGTAGCAGTCCATCGGCTAGCCCCGTTGCCTGTGTTGGCCTGAAGGACGTCGTCCCTTCAGAGGGACCGGTGTTTGCGCCCTTGGCGCCTTGACTAAAAAATTTCTACTTGTAATTCGATATCGGGGCCAATAAAGCTTTCATTAGCTCTTGCGCCCCTTAGGTTAGCATAGGTTCTAAGAGAAATTATAAATTATATCAACGCCACTCTTTTTCGCCGTCGCTTAATTCGCATAGTTTTACTAAATATAAAAACTTAGCTACTGCAAATCAAAGTTCGCGTTTTCTATACAAAATAGAATTACATTTTTCAATATCAATATTTTATTGAACAAAACTTTTTTTACAATTTATTTCATGTTCAGCAATTCGAGCTCAACGAAAACAGACCCGCGTGGATTTGCAAGGTGCTGCATTTGTATATAGCTCTGCACTCGATTACAGCTTAAGGTAGAATGAACAAAATTGTTTAGCATTGCCACGCATTCAAGTTCAAATATTAAACGCCAGGAATCGGCTGATCAAGTGGCCAGGCTAGATTGCCTGGGTTGCAACTTCCGCCAGACCCGCTGCGATCATTGGTCTCCGGTTCAACACCAGAGTCAAATCACTTCATAACAAAGATCCAGTCATATATGTAATTCATTCTTTTAAATGACTTTTTTGGCGCTACAAATATTATAAAAAGCAACTTCAGGCCTACGTTTAAGGTTATTTCGTAATTTCGTTAATACATTGATATTTAACAAATCTTAGAATGTGAAATGTATTATTCTACATTTTCTACATAGATTCAATGATTTATTTTCACAGCAATTGTTGAATATCGGAAATGGGAGAGTCCCAATTGATAATTTGAATATATTGATAACACAGCCAATAGATTTCAGTACTATTCTACAATCAAAAAGACAATTGATTAAAAATGTTTTCTTAAACAGTATACAATTTATGATTGGTTGAGCGAGCGAGAAATATTGGCAGCAAGAAATGGCGATGTCAACGCAATAAACTTATCAATTTTAAGGGACGTGGAAGGAGAAGTTGTTTTATGTAAGTCAGAGGACACCTTTGAAAATGCAGATAAATCGGTGAACTATCCAACCGAGTTTTTGAATTCGCTTGATGTTCTAGAAATGCCAACACACATATTTGAAAATTAAAGCACCATTTTTTATGCTTCGCAACAATAATCAACACAAACTTTGTAACAGTACCAGATTAGTAGTGAGAAAATTACAGCGAAACGTGATCGAACCGATGATTTTGAAAGGAAAGTACATGGGTGAACATGTTTTCATTCCCCGAATACCAATAATTTCATAGGACCTGACATTTGAATTAAACGTTCGCAATTTCCGATTCGTCTTGTATTTCCCATGACAATTAACAAGTCACAAGGTCAGTCTTTACAAGTGTGTGGTATTAATTTGGAGACCCCAGTATTTTCACTTGGGCAACTATATGTAGCCTGCTCTCGAGTAGGCAAACCGTCGTCACTATTTATTCATTGCACTTATGGCAAATCAAAAAATATTGTGTATTATAATGCTTTGCAGTAAAATTAATTTTTGAAATGGAAAAATTAGCAAAAGAATATATGTTTTCTACAGCGAAGCGGTCACGGGTCGATTGTTCTATCTAAAAATGTAGTCTTAACCAAAATTCAGATAACCCCTTAAAAATATAAAAGTTTTTTAAAATATTGGAGTGTTTTCTAAATTATAGGATTCTATAACACTCTTTTTTTTTTCTTAAAAATATAACTTAACTTACAGTCGTGTAGACTGAATTTAGACTAACGGGCCCTAATATTTATTGCTGGGCTGGTAGATCGTTACGATGCAGACGAGTTCTGTTCGAAACCCGTCTTAGGTTCCTTGCGAGATTATTTGGGTGCAGTGTAAGCTTGTTATGGTAGGCCGCTTTCTGCTTTGCTATTTCATCTTTGACCGGTGGTATGCCCAGATCCCTGTGGATGTTTTCGTTCCGAACATACCATGGTGCCCCAGTGATTGTTCGCAGGATTTTTGTTCCCCCAGAGCTGGGAGCCGTAGGTCCAAATGGGCTTGAGGGTGGAGTTGTAGAGAAGAACTTTAAAGTCCAGACACAGGGGTGATCGAGAATTTATAATCCAGTGTAGGCTGCTAGCTTTAAGTCTGAGATGTACTTTCATGCATTCAATGTGCCTCCGCCAGGTTAGGCGTCTGTCGAGGTGGACGCCGAGATATGTTATATCGCTGGCTTGGGGAATCTGCGTACTATTCAAAGTTAGCGGCGGGCACGATTGTCTGTTAAGGGTAAACGTTATATGTTTACACTTTTGTTCATTAATTTTGATTCGCCAGTCTGATAGCCACTTTTCAACTAGCACCAAATGATCAGCCAGTTGAGCTGTTGCTCTAGTTGGGCATCTCGAGCGGCTCAGGATTGCGGTGTCGTCAGCAAATGTGGACGTAGTCAGCCTCTCGTTCGTAGGGATGTCTGCTGTGTATAGGACAAACAGGGTACGGCCCAGGGCGCTACCTTGTGGGACTCCGGCTTCAATGTTGTACTCGTTGGATGTCGTTGTATTGCATCTAACCTCAAAGACTCTGTGGTAGAGGTACGACTTAAGTAACTTATGAGTGTTTTCTGGCAGTAATGTTGTGATTTTATGCATAAGGCCTTCAAGCCACACTCGGTCGAATGCCTGAGAGACGTCGAGGAATATCGCACTACAATATTCCCGATGTTCGAAGGCTGTACGAATTTCTGAAGTTATCCGGTTGACTTGCTCGATGGTTCCGTGGCTTTCACGAAACCCGAATTGATGTGCCGGGATTAAGTTTTGTTCTCTTAAATATGGTGTAATGCGCGTGTGCTTGGCGTTGTAGTCTCCTCCTGCTATAAAGCGATCTCCGAGTGAATTGTAGAAGTCCAAGAATTGCTCTTCAGTTATTGTAAAACGCGGTGGGCAATAGACAGCGGCTATAGTGATACTGCCGTTGCCTGCTTGTAGTTTTATAGATGTAGCCTGCAAATAATTTGTTGCAAACCTCCGATGAAAGTGGTGCTTAATGCGTTCCCTGATTAGGATTCCAGTTCCTCCGTGAGCCTTACCGTCCGGATGATCGCAGTATAAGTATAACCTCTTATTTGGAAGTTGTATTTACTTGTGGGATGCGTTTCTGCCAGCAGCATTACATCTATTTGGTTTTCATTGAGGAATTGAGTTATTTCAAGTTTGTGCCGTGAAACGCCATTGGCATTCCACATGGATATTCGAAGACAAGACATCGATTATTTAGATTGTTGGGATGTGAGCAAATTTATTAAAATGTTTTGATTTTGCATAAGGTTTGTCATTGTTGTTTTCATGAAGGACATAAATTCCATCATACCCTGTTGTAAAGTCAGCATCATGGTTTCCATGCTGTTTGGTATTTGTCCTATTGCTTGCTGAGGTGTTATTATATTTTGCTCAGAGCATTGAGCTTGTGGGAACCCCGTCTGATTGGCAAGTCCTGATTTTAGGGCACTGGCGTATGAAACTCCCCCATTTGTGTTGAGGGGCCCAAATGACGATCTGGCTGCTTTCGCAAAGAAAACATTAGGTGTGGTTTGGGATTGCACGTACGCATTTCGTGCATTTTGGGAGCGTGCTTGTTTTGCTTGTTGAAACTGACTCTTCAGCTCTTTATAGACCGGGCAGCCTCTGTAGTTTGCGGTATGGTTATCTCCACAGTTAGCGCATTTCTTTGTCTTTGGGTCTTCTTTGCTTGCAGGGCAAGGTTCGGATTTGTGGAAGCCACCACAAGCTACGCAGACTGAACGAAGCCCGCAGTTGTTTCTGGTGTGTCCATACTCTTGGCAGTTTGTGCATTGCAGCGGGCCATTCCGCTTATGCGGTTCTTCAACAGTAATCCTTCTGTGCAACAGGTATTGCAGTTTATAGATCGGGTGCACTTCATTTTTCTTCAAGGCTCTGCTTTCAGGCTCCAGTTCGACCTTAAAGAGTGGTTGCGGCTTTTTATTTTTGTTGATTATATTAATAATATTTTTGGAGAAGAATCCTTTTTCTTTCAGTGCCTCTTTTACCTCATTGGTGGATACGTCGGGCTCTATGCCCTTTAGCACTACTTGCAAGCCCTTGCTACTCTTGAGCTGGTACGTGTAGTAGGGTTTCTTAGCCTCGTCTAGGTAATTTGTTACAGCTCTGAATTGATCTTCAGTTTTAGCTTGAAGCTTTGTTTCATTAACAAGGGGAGTAACATAAAAGTTGTCATTCCCGACCAGCGCTACAATTTTCTTTACTAGGGTATTTGAGTTCTGTTCCCTTATGTAAATTGGTGGGGGCTTTGGTTTCTTTTGAACAGCGTGTCCAGATTCGGATTGATTATTATCAATTTCCGACAATAGGGCGAATCTGTTGTTACTAGATGCCCCTGGTTGTTCGCTGCCTTTATTAGGGCAGTTTTGTTTTGGTTTATTTCCAACCATTTTATTTTGCGTGCTTAGCTTCCGTTTGATTTGGATGTAACGGTCCATGCCAGTCTGTATAGCCGGACCCACTTGTTGTTGTTTAATATTGCCGATATTGGCACTCGTACTTACACTTGGCTTTGTAGTTTTATTCGGCGTTGCAGAAGTTTCAAACGCATTCGAAATCGCGTTGTTGTTAACGGCGACCGTTGATGTTGTTGTTGCAGTGGCTGCGGTTGCAGAAATTAACGAGGTCGCAGTGCTCGTGGTTGGTGAGCTGTGAGTCGAAGCTGGGGGTGGGGTTCTACACTGCAAGCTCCATGAAGTGGGAGTTGGTGTGAGTAGGGCGGGAGAACAAGACCGTGCTCTCGCACTGTCAATGGTCAGTAGGGCTGAGTTGCTCTTTGAAGAAGTTCTTTCTACTTCTGTATCACGAGTTGAGAAATAAGAAATATAACTGTTTCTCTGGTCTACGGAGCTTCTACGCTCATTTTTTGAATCGCCGCTCATTGAGCTATCACTCGTGGCACTTCTTAGTTTTATAATAACTTTGCACTAGTTTTTTACATAGCACTAATTATTATTTTCTGTTTTTAGCAAAAAGATTGCCTTTATTACACCACTCCAGTATTTTTAGTTATTGTTTTCACTTTTGAGCGGTTTTTTTTTCCGGAGCTCGCGCAAAACACGTCTGCACTCTCCGGCTGTTGTTTGTTTTTTTTTTTTTTTTTTTTTTATAACACTCTGACCCTAAAATTATTCTAACTCTAAAAGTTATAAATATTTATATTTCCGGCTGTTAATAAAGCCTAGTGGTTATAACATCTGACCAGAAATCTGAGCAGCGCATGTTCTATTCCAAAAAGTTGTTCTTTTTTTTTAAGTAATTTATTTTTTTTATTTTCATATGAAAGAAAATACCCATTATGCCCTTAAGAAAATATAGATATGTCTAAACGGTATTTTACGCCTGGAGTATTCTTCAGAACTTACAAATATATATTTTGTTATATAGCAATGCTTACCTTGTTTCAAAGTTGTACGTAGGTCTTTTTATGAATAAAAATGAAGGCAAAAAGTCAATAAATACGCGCTTAACCCAGGGTGCCATTCTATGAGTTTGAGGAGATCGAAAATGAACGTTCAAAACGACAACCGTCACGCAGATGCTTAAAAAATTGTTTAAAATATCATATGAACATAAAGGAGTTTAATTCAATTTTACCTTATAGATACAAGTATCATAGCAAATATAAGATATTTTCCCAATAAAGGTACAACCAATGAAGTCGGAGGGATGATTTCAACCACCAAAAGAAAAAACACGTGAAGACTAATAAGAATGGAAATAGATAGTGTAACCTGTTAAAGAAATATAAATTTATTTTTATTTTAATAGCGACATGGAGAAATACTGTTTATTTCATACCTTTTCTCCACTATCCGATGGTAGATAAAAAGTCAATACAGTTAAAAATGAAATGCCCATACACGGTATTATTATATTAACTGTATAAAAAAGCGTTTTTCTTCTCATTGTTATATTGAATGTTATGTCCAAGTAAGGCTCATCGCAGCAAGTGTAAAACTTTTCATTCCTGCAATAATAATCAAATAATCAATTATTATTAAACAATAAGGAACGCTTAAGTCGAGTGAACCGACTATCATATACACCACCACTTGACACCAATTGCAATTCTATTGCCTCTTATTAAGCTAAAAAATCTTAAAGATCCAGAACTCGGACAAACACACTGGCATAAAGAAAAAACGAAGGGAAAGAATAGATAGGCAGGGATCGAGAATTTCGGGCAGAAAACTTTATCAACTTTGTATAATTTTAATTTCGTAGAGAAAAAATCTCAGTGTCGCAAAAACATCCTCATTTCCGTTGGCGGAAGACCCATGTTGACATTCATAAGCTTTTAAAAGTTAATCGACTAAGAAGAAAGAGGTATATTGATTCTAAAAGACAATTGTTCTTTTTTTTTTTTTGCTTTATTGAATCTTCTCCTTAATGAGACTAACAATAAACAATAAATCAAATTTTTACAAATATAACGCAACTAACGAGTATGAAGAATGACTTTAGACTAAAGGACCCTAATAATTATTGCTGGGCTGGCAGATCGTTTCGATGTAGACGAGTTCTGTTCCGTGTTAGGTTCCTTGCAAGATTATTTGGGTGCAGTGTAAATTTGTTGTGCTAGGCCGCTTTCTGCTTTGATATTTCATTTTTAACCGGCGGTATGCCAAGATCCCTGTGGATGTTTTCGTTCCGAACATAACTTGGCACACCGCTTCAGCGCTTATGTCAACGTTGCTGTTGCTCGCGTTCCCCCAAAGCTGGGAGCCGTAAGACCAAATGCGCTTAAGGGTGGAATTGTAGAGCAGAATTTTGAAGTCCAGACACAGTTGTAATCGAGAATTTATAATCCAGTGTAGGCTGCTGACTTTCAGTTAGAGATACTTTCTTTCATTTAATGGGCATCCGCCAGGTGAGGCGTTTGTTGAGGTGTCCGCCGAGATATGATACATCGCTGGCTTGGGGGTCTGCGTACTATTAAGTTGTGACGACCCAGCGTCCTATCGTCTTTGACTTTCAAAGTGAACGGTTGTGTTTTTTTCTGCGCTTCGAATTTTGTATTTTGTTTTCGTTTATTCCCATCGGTGGGTTTTATCAAAACAATTTTAATTTTCTTTCGGTTATTCAAACATAAATTTAAACTCCGTTCGCTTCACGAGTGCACTTTGTATTTAATACTAATAAATTGTTTTAGTTTTCGTAATTCTTAACTGTGTTTTCTTTTCTTATATCCCCGCCGTTTCTCTTTTGTGCATGCACTTTAACTTATTCCCGCTCTCTTGCTCTCTTTGCTTTGAAAGTTCTAAGCGTTCAGTTTCTGCGCTCTTGTGGTACCTAAACCTGCTCGTTTATAAATTTCAATTCGCTTTCTTGGTACAGTGGTCCCAATAAATAAAATGAATAATAAAAATTTAGTCTACTTCTGCAAAAAATGCAGCCTCGTAATCAGGGCTGATCAGTCTAATATGACTTGCTGGCTGTGTGAAAATATGGTGAACACCAAGTGCGCCTGTTTTACTGGCCGGACAAGTGATGACCTTTCAAAGGTGCCCAATTTGCAGTTTTGTTGTGACGCTTGTGTCGAGGTTGCGAACGAGATGAAATCGCTGATTAGCTGTTTCGGAGTTTCTAGAGATAGTTTTCGCCGAGCTCATGATCTCCTCTCTGCGCTGGACTCGCAGTTTAATAGTCGTAAGCTATTAGAAGAGTTCCTTAAGCGCAAAAAGGCCGCTGGTGGTAAGGAGCAAAAGGGGAACACCCCGCAACCGAAATCAAAAGAACAACAGAGCATTTCGGCGGATCAGCAGCTGATTTCAGCAAACCCTCAAATGTTGCTAAGATCAGCAGCTAAAAAAGATTCGGTATCCGAACAATCCGTTACAGAATGCATGCAACCAGGGACTTCTAAGAATTCCGATTTGTCCGTAGTGGTTTCACAATTAGTAGATCCACCTATCTCTCAGAATGTAGCATCACCACCACAAGGGACTACTGAGTCCGGACAACCGGCTCAAGTTGGTTTTGCAGAAACAATGTCTGCTAACCTCCTTCTTTCATATCAGAATGCAAGAGGTTTGCGTAGCAAACTCACTAAATTGTATTCCGATAGCCTTTCCTTTGCATCTCATATTATTGTGCTTACAGAAACCTGGTTAAAGCCGGAGATCTTTAGCTCCGAAGTTTTTCCAGGTAAGTACACAATGACCGTCCCTCTAGACGGGGAGGTGGAGTCTTAATTGGAGTTGATTCAAACCTCACGTCTGAGGAGTTATTTTTTGATGAATTCAATACCATTGAATTTATTTGTGTAAAGTTATCGCTTCCTGGTAACTTTATATACATAACTTGCTCATATATTCCGCCGTTGACTGAACTTCCTGATTATTTAAATCACCTATCCGTTATTAAGTCCGTTGCAAATAAGCTTTCCGATAGGGATCAGTTGGTAGTTCTAGGTGATTTTAATATACCTGGAGTTATTTGGTCCACTGAGGATGGATCGAATGTCTTACTACCTATAGCACAGCATGATTTTATTGACGGCCTGCTTGACATATCTCTATCTCAAGTAAACCATGTTCGAAATTCATTAGGTCGCCTAATTGGTTTGTGTTTTGTATCAAATCCTGAAGGTGTGTTTCTGTCCAGAGTAGCACCACTCACTTTCATTTGATACGGGTAGAGTTATAGAAGAAAAATCAGAAAAATCCAAACGAATGCATTGTTTTCGCAAGGCAGACTTTCTGAGGCTAAATAATTTTATTTCTGGCTTTAATTGGTCTGATCTTTACTTATGCATTAATATGTCCGATGCAGTTAATGTTTTTTACACTGCAATAAACTCATTTTTTAATTCCTGTGTTCCGTGGTACTATCCGTCAACTTCCAATAAATCACATTGGTTTAGCAAAGAGTTGACACACTTAAGAAATGTAAAGTCCAGACTTTTTAGGAAATATAAAAATACCGGTTCTCAATCTGTTTTTACTAGATATTTAAGTGCTCGGTCAAGATTTACCGTGCTTAATGCTCAGTGTTATAATAGTTACTTAAACCGTTGTAAGGTCCAGTTCTCTCAGGACCCGAAACAGTTTTATAATTTTGTTAACACCAAGCGTAAATCTAATTCTTTTCCTTCCTCGCTGTCGT
Organism: Drosophila carrolli; assembly: GCA_018152295.1. Lineage (NCBI taxonomy): Eukaryota > Metazoa > Arthropoda > Insecta > Diptera > Drosophilidae > Drosophila > Drosophila carrolli. The sequence goes on along the minus strand of JAECXJ010000183.1, from coordinate 1,388,784 downwards.
TCGAAAACATGACGGCAACCACTGATCAGGCAATAGCCGATTTATTTGCCCAATTTTTTCAAACGACTTACTCTACTTTAGATTATTCATCACAGCCTTATTCTTACACCATGTCCAAGTCAAACCTCATATTCTGTCCCACTTTAACAGAAAGCTCTCTTCTTTTGGATCTTCTTCGTATTAAGCCTGTTTATTCGCCAGGGCCCGATGGTATTCCTGGGTGCGTGCTTAGGTATTGCGCTAAGGCCCTGTGTAAACCTCTTCACAAGTTGTTTACCTTGTCTCTAGAAACCTTCCAATTCCCAAATATTTGGAAGGACTCATTTGTTATTCCCCTTTTAACTACAGAGGTATTTCTAAGTTGTCAGCTATCCCTAAGCTTTTTGAAAAAATTATTACTCCTCATTTGCAGAACCTTTGCCGATCAATCATTTCTCCGTGTCAACACGGATTTATTAAACAGAGATCCATAATCACAAACCTTCTAGAGCTCACTACATTTGTGATAAAAGGCTTCAATAGTAGTTTTCAAACAGACGTCATTTACACTGACTTTAGTAAAGCATTTGACTCTGTAAATCACTTACTTCTTATTCAAAAACTTGTCCTTTTAGGTTTTCCAGTTGATCTGCTTAAATGGATTTCAAGTTATAATTCAATTTCTGAAATTCTCCGTGTTACCTCTGGTGTCCCACAAGGGAGCCATCTGGGTCCGTTACTTTTTACATTATTTATTAATGATCTTCCCTCAATTATAAGTCATTCTCGTGTACTTATGTACGCAGATGATGTTAAGTTGTGCCTGCAGTATAAGGACATTTCCTGCCATTTAGACTTGCAATCCGATAATTTTCAAAACTGGTGCCGAGATAATTTACTAAATTTAAACGGTTCCAAGTGCAAGCTGATGAATTTTTATCGGGCCAATCCGATATACGCGACTTACACGTTAAGTGGCAGCTCTTTGGATAGAATAACTCTTGTAAACGATCTTGGCGTTCTCTTGGACCTTAAACTAAAATTTTCTAATCACATTTCGTCCATGGTTAATAAAGCCAGAGGAGTGCTTGAATTTATTATAAGGTGGTCAAAAGAATTCGATGATCCTTATTTGACTAAAACTTTATTTATTTCGCTAGTCCGCCCGATTCTGGAGTATGGGTCTCCCGTCTGGATTCCACAATACGGAATACATATTGGTCGTATTGAGTCTGTACAAAAAAACTTCCTTCTTTTTGCCTTACGGAGCCTAAACTGGGATGCAAATCTTAACTTACCTTCTTATTCTTCCCTAGCCAACCGTAGAACGATGCTTGGTACTATCTTTATTTATAACCTTATACATGGTGATATTGACTGCCCCGACTTGTTAAGTCGGCTAAGCTTTTCTGTGCCAAGTAGATTAACTAGAAATTATATTCCCCTAAACCGATTAATACTTGCTTCATTGGCACAAGATTAATCTAACTATTACTTTTTTCCCCGGACCTTTACCTTTATTTTCCTATCTCGCATCTGTCTTATCGCGAATCGTGCCGTACGATACATGAAAAAAAACAAAATCGCGCACTTTCAAAACGCGCTCCCAAAACGATAAACTGGTCACACATATATCGATAGTCGACTTCCATCGCTATATTCGTGACCCGATAACGTGTTATCGAGATCGGGATTCTCGACATCGACCGCTCTGGGCACACTCAACGGGGCCTATATAAGCAGAGGCAAGCCCCCCGATGAGTCACTTGCGTTCCGACGATCTTCGAGAAAACATCAGCAACAAGGAGAAATATCCGGGTAAGTGTTCTGGTAGATAGTCTTGGTATTGGTAGTGGTTCCGTAAAAACTCAGTTTTTAAATCGGTTCTGCGACCTGGTGAGGATCACTGGCGTCCCGGTGTGGTTTCCTAGAAATCAGCCCAGACCCAGTCGTGATCACTGAGGCTCACCTCAATGAGTTCCCCCAGACGTCACGTTTCCGGCTCGCGACCCGGAAACGAACCGGATGTAGAAACGGCAGTTCGAACCTAACGATGCCCGGCAGACCGAAACTAACGATGCCCTACATTCCCGAATCCCACTAGATATACAAGTAGCTCTCTCCCAACGACCCAGAACACGCACCCGAAGTACGCACGACAAAGCAGTCGACTTCTCGGCCCTTCCGCAGCGCCGACGCGACCTCTCGGCCCATCCGCAGCGCCGAAGCTCGCAGCAAGCAGTTCATCACGACAACAAGCAGTGCATCACTCGGCCCTTCCGCAGCGCCGAAGCTCGCACACCGGATCACGACAGCAAGCAGTTCATCACTCGGCCCATCCGAAGCGCCGAATCGACCAAGCCAGCAGTCCCGACTCATCTATACACAACTACACGATCAACATAAATAATACAATTACTTTGAAATACACCTCTCCCTTATAGTTTTATCCCTCTGTATCATATCTATAAATATCTGACACGAACCCTGACCAGGTGGCGAGCTATACTGTCACCCAAAACAGGGTCGTTACAAAGTTACAAAGTTAGCGGGGCACGATTGTCTGTTAAAAGTATATGTTATATGTTTACAATTTTGTTCATTAATATTGATTGTCCTGTCTGCCACTTCTTAACTACCACCAAACGATCTGCTAGTTGAGCTGTTGTAAGGGCTCCAAGTCACACTCGGTCGAATGCTTGAAAGACATCGAAACACAATCGGCTCGCATGCAATTTCTTTAACCAAATCAGAAATAATTGACTACCAGTCACGAATATCTTTTATCCAAGGATTATAAAGACGTATTGACGTGCGATTAATACGCAGATTTATTTCACGAAACTAATTTAAGTTTTATAAAGAAATAATAAATTTGTAATCAGATAATATAAAAAGGGGTACTAATAATAAGTTACAATGGGAAATTAAGTACGACATAAAAGTAATCAAATTCATTTTATCACTGTTAATAACAACTAGATCAAAAATAAGAATAAATGAGCTTGGCCCTGTGTTGCTGGAACTTCGGATCATGATGATTTCATAAAAGTACAGAATAAAATGAAAAGTAAATCGCTCTTCTCAGTGAACGGTCGTTTTTTTTGCGCTCCGAATTTTCATTTTCTATTTGAAACCACCGGGGTTAACTTAAATCTTTTTTAACATATCTACACTATTAAGTGTCTATAACAACTTTCCGTTCGCTTCGCGAGTGCATCGTGATTAAAATGTGCTTAGAAAATGAAACTTTTAAACATTATTTCGGTGCTGGTTTGTTGTTATTGTTTTTCTATTGCTTCCCCCTTAAGCATATCTCTCCGTGGTTGGGTGTTGTTGGAACGGCACGCACTCCAATGGCAATATTTCTCTCTCTACCTCCCTAAATACATCTTTGAGGAGTTGAACATCGTTGCGGAGTTGTTGGAACGGCAAAACTTAACGTTGTTACGCTCATGACCAACCACTTTCTCTGTCGATCCCACTCATAGGTGTCTAATATCGATGTTAATCGGTGTTACGCTCCCGCTCTCTCCCTTTTCGTTCCCTTTTCATCTCGTTTCGAGGTACCCAACATCAAAGTTAATCGGTGTTTTGATCCCGCTCTGTCGCTCTCCTTCCTCTATTATCGAAAAGTTATTGAGCGCTTTCGATTTTTGTCCGCTTTAGCTGCACAGTGGTCTGAGTTATAATCGGTTTCTGCTCATTAAAAAATTGCAAGAAAGTTATCTCAGCTGGACAGCTGAGTATTCTTTGCAATACATGTAATACAATTTATCACGCAAAGGGTCTTGGTTATTCTGGCCTGGTTCGCGATGCCATCGATAAGAAGAGTGGCCTACGCTACTACTGCGATGAGTGCATCGTATATGAGAACTGGGCAATATCTATTAGGTGGCTCACAAAAAGCAGTGTTACGAAATTAATCCGAAACCGCCGTAAAAATACGGACCTGCTTGTGGCGCTTGCTATCTCACTATTCCCCAAATTACCGATCCATTTGCCTAGTTCTCCCAGACAACATATTCCGTTTCATCCCGTCCAAATCCGTCTTATTCATATGCCATATCCAAGTCGAACTTGATTTTTTGTCCGAGGTTAAGCGAAAGCTCCCTTCTTTTGGATCTCCATAAAGTTAGGCCAGTCTATTCACCGGGTCCGGACGGAGTTCCAGGCTGCCTGCTTAAATACTGTGCTGAAACTCTGTGTAGACCTCTGCACAAATTGTTCACCTTATCTTTGGAAACTTCTCACTTCCCCCTTATTTGGAAGGGGTCATTCGATATTCCCCTTTATAAGAAAGGAAGTAAATCGAATACAAGCAATTACAGAGGTATATCCAAGTTATCCGCCATCCCAAAGCTTTTCGAAAACGTTTTTACACCCCACTTGCAAAATCTTTGTAGATCATCATGTCAACATGAACTAATAAACTTTTATATTAAATAGCTTCAGAAAAAACATTCAGACTGACGTAGTTTATACTGATTTTAACCGCAATTTTCTTGCAGTTTCGGTTGAAAACTCTCCATTTTGGAAGAAAGTTTTCAATATTTCACAATTTTCTACGAGCGTAAACTTAACCATTTTGTAAACCGCAAAACTTCTACTAAATATCTGACACATTGACAATGACATTTGAAATGTTAAAGTCAAAATTATCGATAGTTCAAAAGGCAAACGCTAGATGGGCCGCACTGTATATTAGAAGAGCGCAAAAGGTCTAATCTGGAAAATTTTAATGGACACTGCTAAGTCAAAAAAAATATTGACTAACACAAAGCAAAAAATAATAATAACAAGAAAGGAAAGCTAACTTCGGGCAGAGCCGAAGTTGATACACCCTTGCAGAATATTCCGTAAATTATATTCTCCAAAATTATTCATATGATGCATTCTTAATACTCATAAAAAATCCCAACTTCCTAACTTTAAAAACACTAAAGTTATGGCATTTGGTAAGTCCGATTGATTGGCCAAAAATAAAACCCATAGAAAATCCCAACTTAACAAACATAAAAGTTATGGCATTTCCAATCGGTAAGGTATATGGCAGCTATAGGATATAGTCGGCCGATCCTTATGAAATTTGGCTAAAAATAAAACCCATAGAAAATCCCAACTTCCTATCTTTAAAAACACCAAAGTTATGGCATTTCCGATCAATCAGTTATATGGCGGCTATAGGATATAGTTGGCCGATCCTTATGAAATTTGGTAGGTCGGATTGATTGGCAATACATAAAACCCATAGAAAATCCCATTTTCCTAACTTTAAAAACACCAAAGTTATGGCATTTCCGATCGTTCAGTTATATGGCAGCTATATGAAATAGTCGTCCGATCCGGCTAGTTCTGACTTAAATACTACCTGCAATAGAAAGAAAACTTTTGAGAAAGTTTCAAGCAGATAGCTTCAAAACTGAGGGACTAGTTTGCGTAGAAACGGACAGACGGACAAACGGACAGACGGACGGGCAGACGGACGGACAGACGGACGGTCAGACGGACGGACAGACGGACGGACAGACGCAAACTTTTGACTGAAATTATAATACCCTCTGCAAGGGTATAAAAATGCAGCGAACATTTGAAGTCTTAATTTTTAAAAGGATTTTTTATTAATTTTTGATACTTATTTTTAAAAACTTAAAAAAAACTTAAGAACTTAAGAACATACATATATAAAAAATGTTATAGCAAGAAAAAAAGAAAAAATGTAAATATAAACCAAAATATTTGAAAAGAAAACAAGAAATCAGGCAAGCCGAATTTTATATACCCTTGCAGTTATTAAAAAAAGCGACTAGATTTCAATTTCGATTTCTATGCCTAAATCGATTTCACGCTGCCTTTTGCCGCTTCTATGGCAGCTATATGATATTGATGTCCGATTTTGACAAAACTAAAAGCGTAATTCTGATAAAGTAAATAATTACGTACTAATTAAATAATTATTAAATTATATCAAAAGAAATATTTTGATAAATAGAAGAACAGCAAAATAAAAATTATTTTAATTTATATTTTTTTAATTCTATTTTTTCCTATGGGAGCTATTAGATGTAGTTGTCCGATTTAATTTAATTATATGGGAGCTATATGACATAGTCGCCCGATCCGGCTCGTTCCGACTTATATACTACCTGCAATAAAAGGACAACTTTTGGGAAAATTTCAAGCAGATAGCTTTAAAACTGGGGGACTAGTTTGTGTTAAAACGGACAGATCGATTCTCCTGGTGATGCTGATCAAGAATATATATACTCGGTCGGAAATGTCTAATTCACTGCGAATACGCCACAGTGTAAGCAGGGCCGAGGCTGAAAATATTCTACTGAAAAGTTCTGGTTTTACCGCCGAAACCCGTTACATAAAAAATTTTTTGTTAAGAAGCTGTCTTAATAAAGGCGAAAAGACGTTTAACCAAAAATAAAAAGTAAAATAATAATGAGTACTATGAACGACACAAGTAAAAAATTATTATAAAATGAGAACGGAAGCTAACTTCGGCAAGCCGAAGTTTTAATACCCTTGCAGACCTTGCCGAAATTGCTAGAAATAAAAAAGTAGCGAAAGGAATAAGGAATACTGTTCCTATGGGAGCTATAGGATATAGACGTCCGACCGTCACGCGCTTTTACCCTAATCAAGGTATGCATAAAAAATACGATTTGAAAAGATTCATGTCAATAGCTTATATACTGCGCGAAATATCCTAAAAATCATTAAATTTTAACCGATTTCACCATATTGTTCCTATAGGAGCTATAGGATATAGACGTCCGATCGCCAAACGCTTTTACCCTGATCAAGGTATGCATAAAAAAATAAGATTTGGAAAGATTTATGTTAATAGCTTTTAAACTGCGTGAAATATCTTCCATTCTTGCAAGTTATATCCGATTGTTCCTATGGGAGCTTAGGATATAGAAAACATCCGATCAGGGCGGTTTTCAAACTTGATCTGCTTACATAAGTTTTAGGACGACTGTGAAAGTTTAAGATCGCTAGCTTTTAAACTGAGCTCGCAAACGGTATTGAAACAGACGGGCAGACGGACATGGCTATATCGAATCCTCTATTGATCCTGATCAAGAATATAAATTCTTTATGGGTCGGAAACTTCTCCTTCACTGCGTTACAAACTTCTGACCAAAATTATAATACCCTCTGCAAGGGTATAAAAAAATAAAAGTGCGAGGAATAACAGCTCAATGAGCGGCGATCAAAAAAATGAGCGTAGAAGCTCCGTAAACTAGAGAAAGTGTTATCTGTCTTATTCCTTAACCCGTGATATAGAAGTAGAAAAAAGTCTTCAACGAGCAGTTCATGGTCATGTTCTCCTGCCCCACTCACCCCAACCCCCACTTCATGGAGCTTTGTGCTGGGGGTGGAGTACTAACCCCCAGCCTCGACTCTCAGCTCACCAGCCACGAGCAGTGTGAACTCATTAATTTCTGCAACCGCAGCCACTGCATAAAAACATCTACGGGGATAGCAAACAACAACTAGCGGGTCCATCTATACAGACTGGCATGGATCACTACATCCAAATCAAACGGAAACTTAGCCCGCAAAATTAAATGTTTGGAAATGAACCAAAAATAAACTGCCCTAATAAAGGCAGTGAACAACCAGAGGCACCCATAAACAACAGATTCTCCCTTTTGTCGGATGTTGAAAATAATCAATCCGAACCTGGACAAGTGGTCGAAAACCTCACCTTATGTCTTTTTTGCGAAAGCAGCCAGACAAATGGAGGAATCTCGTACGCCAATGCCATAAAAACCGGACTTGTCAATCCGACGGCGATCCCACAAGCTCGATGCTCTGAGCAGAATATGATAACCTTTTAGCAAGCAATGGGACAAATACCAAACAACATCAATACCATGAAACTAACTTTGTAATAAAGTAGGATGGACTTTATGTCCTTCATAAAACCAAAAATGCAAAACCTTATGCAAAATCAAAGCATTCTAATAAATATGCTGGCATCCTGACAATCAAAATAATCGACGTCTTGCCTTCGAAAAACATGTAGAGTGCCAATGGCGTTTCACGGCACAAACTTCAAATAACTCAATTTCTCAAAGAAAACCACATAATTCTGCTGCAGAAACGTATCTCAAAAGCTAATAGAACTTCCAAAAAAGAGGTTACACTTTGTATTGCACAGATCATCCGAATGGTAAGACCCACGGCGGAACTGGAATCTTATTAAGCACCACTTTCACCAGAGATTTGCAACCTACATCCATAAAATTACAATCAGGCATTGTTACTATAGCCAGTCTTTTGCCTACCGCAATCTATATATATAAAAGAAAGTCAGGTTAGTTACTTCACTTATAACTCAAGAACGGCTGAATCGATTTAGCTTAAAATTGGCAGGGAGGTAGTTTGAGCCAGGACATAGGATACTTTTTATCTCGTTCGACAGCATTCCCGTGAAGAATTAGATTTAGTAGTTCAAACGAATGTACCCCTGTTAAATTACTAATATAAGGAAGTTTATGATACTTTAATGAAGGCAATCGATGATGAAATGGTTTATATTTCCTGGTGGAACTGGAGAGACATTCCTCATGTCATTAGTTTTAGCAACTGTTCGGGCGATATCTAACATAGCGGTTGCAGTTGCTTCTTCTGGAATAGCAGCCACATTGTTAGAAGGATGCCGTACGGCTCATTCAGCATTCAAACTATTGAAGCACCAACGTCTAATATTGGAAAAAAGTCAGCAATGGCCAATGTTTTAGCGGTATCAAATATCATCATCTGGGACGAATGCACAATAGCGCATAAACGTGCATTAAAAGCTTTCAACCGAACATTAAAAGATTTACGCAATGACTCGAGATGTTTTGGAGGAGGAATGATTTTACTTTCTGGCGATTTCCGCCAAATACTGCCAGTAATTCCAAGATCTACGGAATACCACGAAATAAACGCTTTCCTCAAGTCGTCAATTCTATGGCGACATGTGAAGAAACTGCATCTGACAACAAACATGAGAGTTATATTGCTTAATGATACATCTGCTGAAGATTTCTCGGAGTAATTGCTGACTAACGGTAATGGTCAAGTACCTGTCGATGAATCGAGCGGTTTAATATCATTTCAAAATAATTTCTGTAATTTTGTCTCATTAAAAGACGAACTTATCAACAATGTATGTAGGAATCAGGAATAAACCAGAAGAGCAAGTAGGAAGAGAGACACGGAGCGGTTGTCGCTTCTAATAAAGTATATCGAGAACGCGAGAGATTCGATAAAGTAGAACTCAAGAAGAGTCAGTCGGTGTCAAGATCTCAAGCGTCACGCAAGCACAGAAATTTAAGTTTTGTTAACTCATTAAAGTTGAAACCACAATAGTTGTAATCGGATACCAAATAATAATAATCAATAAACATTATAATAATACATCACTTCGTCGTCTCAAGAGTTGTTTGCATCACTGCGGAATTCCTGGGGCCACAATTTTGGGGGCTCAACCGGAAATATTTGGATCCATTACAAACTACAGTCATTAAACTAAGTTGTGCGTTTAAAAACTTATTTAACTTTTTGCAACGCGGTGGTAGAACCAGATACTACAAAAAAATTTGGAAAGTAAAAGAAAAACTAAACGAATTTACAAAGGAGAGGCAAAATTGCAGAAATAAAACAGTTGTGAAATTCAATTTTGTGAGACGCAAAAGAATTTGCAGAGGAACCGACGCAAAGAACACTGACGTGGGCAACGTAGAAGGCGATTGATCAACGAGTACCAAATCTGGAAGCAACGCAATAGCTTTGTGGGGCAGGTCAACAAGCAAGAAGCAGGATTGTTGGCAGTGGTCATCTGGACAAAAGGCAAGGCGTGGAGCAGTACGGTAGCAGGCAGAAGGATCGCAGAAGTTGTGCGTCAGGAGAAGACGAGGACACAGGCTTCAAAGGCTGGTCAACGCAAGATAAGGAAGCTGAAAAGTGTACGGAAGGAGATCGGCGGTCAAAGAGCAGGAAGATCTGGAGAAGTACCAATTGTGGGTTTGCAGCGAAAAGTCCATTCTGGAGCAGTACTGGTGACTTGGCGTCGCTAGAAGACGAATTCAAGGTCGTGTGCATCAGGCAGCGAGAAGTACAGCTGTATTGGTGATACAACAGGAAGAATACAAAACAGTATTTGTGGGCTGGCGAGAAGTTAAGCTGATGCAGTATTGGTGAGTGACAGGAAGGCGAGACAAGATATTTGGCGATTTGGACGGGCAGAAATTTGCGGAAAGAAGAACACAAGACGAAGAGATCGAGACAAATTGCCAAGTATACAAATTTTTGGATTGCTGTTCTGCAATCGTGCTGTTGTGTTTACAGCAACGTAGAATTAAGTTTTCATTCTTGCATAAATTCAAGCAGTGCATAAAGCTGCTATGTTAGAGTAACGTAATAACGTAAGTTGGCGAGTTTTCGTTTTTGATATATGTACATATTTTATTTGATAAGCATTATATTACTCTTCTATTTTATACGATTATATTTAAGTCTTTAAAATGAACAGGCAAGAGATTTTGGCACTGCTTGTGGCAGAACTACGCGAAAAATTGACAGAGCTACGATTAAGCCGAAATGGAAGGAAAATCGAATTGCAAAATAGACTGCTTGCTCACTATGGTTTACAAATTGATGATAACAATGAGGTAGAAATTGAAGTGGATGATGATGAGGGCGGATCTTTCGTTTCAGTACCTTCACAGGCACATGAAAATGGTGGATCAAATAGGAATTCAATTGTAGGTGGGCAAAACCGTGAAAGTTCTAATTCGGGTAGGTCATGGTTTACTTTGAAGGATGTGGAAGGAAGTGTGTCACAGTTTTCGGGAAATAATTCACCAGACATTAATCAGTGGATAGAGGAACTTGAAGAATGTGCACTAACTGTGGAATGGAGTCAGCTGCAGGTTTTTATTTATGCTAAACAACTACTTAGCGGAGCGGCGAAGCTTTTTATTCGTAGTCAGCGAGATGTTCGGGATTGGAGATCTTTAAAGAACGCATTACTCAACGAATTTGGTGTGAGGGTGTCATCAGCAGAGATACATCGTAGACTTGGCAAAAGGCAGCAGAGGAAGACCGAATCGTTGCACGAGTACCTGTATGCATTAATGGAATTGGCAAAGCCAATTGATCTGGATGATGAAAGCTTGATTGAATACTTTGTCGACGGTATTCCAGACTCTAAGACAAATAAGGCTTTACTTTACCAAGCAAAGAGTATGAGGCAGTTGAAAGTATTGATTGAGGCATATCAGAAGATGCGAGTATCAGTAAAGCAATTTAGGTATGACTCTCACTTCAATAAAGGTGACAAAGAGGTAGTAAAAACAGCCGAGAAAGTAAGGAAATGCTTTAACTGTGGGGACGAATCTCATATCAAAAGAGATTGCCCGAAGAAAGATAATAAGTGTTTTAGATGCAACCAACCAGGACATAGAGCAGCTCAGTGCAAATACGAGATCGTAGCTAAACAGGAAAAGACAACAAACTTAGTACAGACGGAAGACAGGGCGATGCCAACAAGCACGTTTACGTCGTCAGGATTGGAGTTAAAGTACATCTCATCTGGAAAAGTTATTTTTAAAGGATTGATAGATACGGGAGCTGATTTGTGCTTAATGCGTCGCAATGTTTTCTCAAAGCTCGGAGTGGAAAAATTAACAGGAAACGAAAAATGTTTGACAGGTATCGGTGAAAGCCAAATTGTGACTTTTGGAAGTGTGACAATCCCAGTACAAATAGATGGTATTAATCTCTGTGTAGAATTTCACATAATATCGGATGAGGACATGGCTTTTGAAGCTATTTTAGGTAGAACTCTCTTAGATAGTGTGGATATGAAGATAACAAAGGACGGTACAGAGTTGATTCGCAGATCGGACAGGCAGGTAATAACAGGACGAAAATGCCAAATTCTCGAACAAAAACAAGTAAGTTCATGCACGGAGTTGTTGGAGGAGTTTCAGAGTTTGTGTATGCTAACTATAGAGCAGACGGAAAGTAAGCAGGACATAGAGTTGTCGCATTTGCCACATGCGTTTAGAGGTGTCCTGAAACACATGATTGATGAATACAAGCCGAAAAGAAATGTTCGTTGTCCGGTCGAGATGAAGATTATACTCACCGATGAATCGCCAGTATTTCAACATCCTCGACGTATTCCTTATACTGAACAAAAGATAGTAGATGCGCAGGTTGAAGAGTGGCTCGAAGAGAAAATTATCAAAACAAGTACTTCAGAGTACGCTTCTCCAATCGTACTTGTGTCAAAAAAGAATGGGCAGAAACGATTGTGTTGCGACTAACGTAAATTAAACGAGAAAATTGTGCGAGATAACTTTCCGATGGTACAGATGGATAGCGTTATCGAGAAGTTACAGGGAGCGATGATTTTCACAACACTAGATTTAACAAATGGTTATTTTCATGTTCCAGTTGATGTTGAATCTCAGAAGTATACATCATTTGTTACACAGAACGGACAATTTGAATTCTTGTATGTGCCTTTTGGTATTTCAAACTCCCCAGCAGTATTTACTCGCTTTATAATGTCAGTTCTCAGGGACCTCATTAAAAACGGTGACGCAGTTGTCTACATGGACGATATTATTATTCCCAGCAAAGATATCAGAGAGGGAGTAGAGAAGCTTAAAAAAGTGCTTGAAGTCGCAGAGGGAAATGGATTGAGGATTAACTGGACCAAGTGTCAAATATTACAGAGCAGGGTCGATTTTCTAGGATATGTTATAGAAAACGGTTCGATCACACCCAGTAATGAGAAAACGCAAGCGGTATCAAATTTTCCAGTGCCCTCTGATCGTAAAGCTATTCAGCGATTTCTTGGTCTAACGTCGTATTTTAGGAAGTTCGTGGATGGATATGCAGTTATAGCGAAGCCGTTGTCAGATTTGCTGAGGAAAGATGTCAAGTTTGTGTTCAAGGAGTTGCAGCAGGTTGCATTCGAACAATTAAAGGCAGCATTGATTAGAAAACCAGTTTTGAAACTGTATAATCCTAAATTGACTACTGAAATACACACGGACGCGTCTAAGTTTGGTTTTGGGGCAGTCCTTCTGCAAAAGGACCTAGAAGACGGTCAACTACACCCTGTTATGTACATGAGTCGTAAAACGAAGCCATGTGAAGAAAAATATCACTCATACGAACTGGAAGTGTTGGCAGTCATTGCAGCGTTGACTAAATGGCGTGTATATGTGTTGGGAACGAAAGTCAAAATCATCACTGATTGTAACGCGTTCGCCATGACAATGAAAAAGAAAGAAGTTCCGTTGCGAGTGGCTAGATGGGCAATGTTTTTGCAAGATTATGATTACGAGATAGAACATAGATCAGGCACGAAAATGAGGCATGTAGACGCGCTTAGTCGAGTTGCTTGTTTCGTATTGACAGAGAGTGTGATGCACAGATTAGACATGAGGATTATTACATCGCAAATCAAATATTGTTCAAAGACCCCGACCGAGAGTTAATAGTAGTCCCATCTCAAATGGAAATTGAAATCATACAAATTGCTCATAGGCAAGGCCATTTTTCGGCGAAGAAAACACAAGACTTAGTGGAGAAATCTTATTTCATTCCAAAGCTGAGAGATAAAGTATCCAGAGTAGTAGGCAGTTGTGTGGAGTGCATTATGGTTAACGCAAAAATGGGAAAACAGGAAGGATATTTAAATCCTATTGATAAGGGGGACAAACCTTTAGTCACTTATCACATTGATCATGTGGGACCAATGGAGATAACCAAGAAAAAGTATAATCACATCCTTGTTGTCGTAGATGCATTTTCGAAATTTGTTTGGTTGTATCCGACGCGCAGTACAGGAGTCGAAGAGGTGCTTAATTGTTTAGAGAGGCAAGCAGTAACCTTTGGTAATCCGTTCAGGATGGTATCAGATAGGGGTGCAGCGTTCACCTCGCACTTATTTAAGGAATACTGCGACAAACAAAATATTCAGCATTTATTAATCGCTACAGGTGTACCTCGTGGTAACGGGCAGGTCGAAAGAATGCATAAAATTGTTGTGCCAATGTTGTCGAAGATGAGTCTAGAGAATCCAGGAAATTGGTACAAGCATGTCGGTAAAGTGCAGCAATTAATCAACAATATAGAGCCTAGGAGCACAAAAGTAACTCCGTTTAAGTTGTTAACAGGTGTCGATATGCGTGTAGTTGACATAGCGAATTTGAAAGAACATGTGCAGCAGTCTTTGATTCAGGAGTTAGCCGATGACCGAGATCAGATACGCAAAGAAGCCAGGGAAAATATTCAAGCCCTACAGGAGGAAAACAGACGGTCCTTTGACTCAAAGAGGAAGGACGAAAAGCTCTACAACTTGAATGATTTAGTTGCGATCAGGCGTACGCAGTATGGTGTTGGTCTAAAGTTAAAAGGAAAATATCTTGGACCTTATAAGGTAGTTAAAGTTCACAAACATGGCAGGTATGATGTTGAAAAAGTGGGAGATAGCGAAGGTCCTTTGAAAACATCCACTGTAGCTGAATTTATGAAGAAGTTCGGGACGAACATCACGTCAGGAGGGCCGAATGTAGGAATCAGGAATAAACCAGAAGAGCAAGTAGGAAGAGAGACACGGAGCGGTTGTCGCTTCTAATAAAGTATATCGAGAACGCGAGAGATTCGATAAAGTAGAACTCAAGAAGAGTCAGTCGGTGTCAAGATCTCAAGCGTCACGAAAGCACAGAAATTTAAGTTTTGTTAACTCATTAAAGTTGAAACCACAATAGTTGTAATCGGATACCAAATAATAATAATCAATAAACATTATAATAATACATCACTTCGTCGTCTCAAGAGTTGTTTGCATCACTGCGGAATTCCTGGGGCCACATGTATTTCCAGAAATTATTTCTAACTACAAAAATAATGAATGGTTTAATGAGAGAGCAATTTTAGCGGCTAAGAATAAAGATGTAGATGACCTAAACTACATAATTCAAAATAAGATCATTGGAACAATGCTTTAAATTAAATCTATTGACTGCGTCACAAATAAAGATGAAGCCACCAACTATCCAATTGAATTTTTAAACTCTTTGGACGTGCCTGGCTTACCACCGCACAATTTACGCATAAAGGTTGGCTCCGTAGTAATCATGCTTCGAAACATAAACCAACCAAAACTGTGCAACGGTACGCGTTTGGTGGTTAGAAAATTGATGAACAATGTAATTTACGCTACGATAATGATAGCAAAATTCAAAGGTGAGAAAGTTCTCATTTCGAGGATACCGATGATCCCAACCGAAATGCCGTTTGAATTTAAAAGACTTCAATTTCCGATACGTCTTGCATTTGCCATGACCATCAACAAATCACAAGGCCAATCCTTAAAAACTTGTGGTTTAAATCTACAACATTTTTGTTTTTCCCATGATCAATTATACGTGGCATGTTCACGGGGCGGAAGACCATCTGCGTTGTTTGTTTTTGCCCCTGGTAATAAAACAAAAAATCAAAAGGTACTTAAATGAAGAGCAACCTATGTACTAAAATACAGAAATAATTATGAATGATTAATATACGTATTTAATTTTTGTTGTATTTTTTCCAATAAAAAAAAATCTGCTTATTTATTGACATTAAGACGGAACAAAGTTCGCCGGGTCAGCTAGATTACAATAACGGAAGAGCAATTCTTGGACAATTACAATTCACTCGGAGATCGCTTTACAGCAGGAGAAGACTACAATGCCATGCACACGACATGTGATCCCCAAAGAAAAGCAACTATATAAAGCAATTATAAATTTGAGCAACAAACTCGACTATGTCTTCCCTAACAGCCCTACATACTGGCCAGCAGACCCCAGAAAACTTCCGAACTTAATAGACAATGAACATCCCAAGAAATTTAGTAAGGACGTGTCATCAGACCACTCGCCAATTTTAATAACTTTTCTTCAAAGCCCCGAAATAATCGAGCAACCCTTACAGGTTGTCGTCTCATAGAACTAAATGGCTAAAGCACAAGAAGTACGTAAGTTCCCACATTGATCTAACCTCACAGCTCAACGTTAATAATGGCATCGAGTGCTGTTCTGATGCCCTGGAATCCATATTAAAACCAAAGAAGGCTTCCGGAGGTGACTTAATAACCCCCCGCTGGGCTTTTAATTTCTCCCATTCCTACATTTTTGCTTCGATCGACTTGAAATGTTCAGACAACATTTCTGAAACTTTGTACTATTATATAAAAAAGTTTGAAAAAAATGAATTTTTTGAAGTGTCAAGACCCGGATAACCCCTTAATAACCCCCAAGATGATAATGGATCTTCCAAACTGTGCAGGGGATGTTATTTACAAGCTATTAACAGGGATCACATAACATGGGTACTACCCAAAAAACTAAAAAAAAGGCTGTTGTCATAATGATACCGAAGCCTGGAAAAGACCACAAAATGTCCTCATCGTAGAGGCCAATAAGTTTATTATCGTGCCTGCCCAAATCCATAACACCATGTCTAATAGCTCAAAATGTAATCCCAACACATCAATTCGGCCTTCGAGAAAACCACGAAACCATAGAGCAAGTCAACCGGATAACATCAGAAATTCTTACAGCGATATTCCTCACCCGAATGTGGCTTGAAGGCCTTATGTATAAAATCATAACATTACTACCAGAAAAAAATTTTAAGTTACTTAAGTAGTACTCAAGCACAGAATCTTCGCGGTGAGATGCAATGCAACAACATCCAACAAGTACAACATTGAAGCTAGAATTCCACAAGGTAGCGCACTGGGCCCTACTCTATTTGTTCTATTCACAGCAGACATTCCTACAAACGAGAGGCTGACTACGTCCACATGTGTTTAAGACACCACAATCCTGAGTTGCTTGAGATGCCCAACTAGACAACCGCTCAACAAGCAGGTCATTTGATGGTAGTTGTGAAGTGGCTATCAGACTGACGAATAAAAACAAGAGAGAACGCTATAGTCGAGTGCCTCGACTATTAGATACCCGTTACTCAGCTAAAAAACTTAATATTGTAATTGCCGGGCAATTGCAACTGTGTACAATGTAAATACATATGCTTACATACATACACACATACGCCATTGTTTGACTCAGACCTCCAATTTAGCTAACTTGATTTGATTTGCATAGTTCTTGGGATATAGTTCGGTATTGACAAATGAAAACCATCGCAATTTCCTTTAATAGAAATCCTTATCGAGAATTAACGTTGACTCTGTTGAGCACCTTGGCCAGCTGTTCCAAAATCATCCGTTAGATGGTGCTATTGTATTCCGCCATCTTCCCCATGTAGAAATGTAGGCGCTAGCCAGGCTTAAGCGTTTATTGGGTTTTTGAGCGTTAGAGTGGGCGTGGCAAACTTTTATTAGGCCAATCGATAGGTATTGACGAAACAAATACATATCAATTAAAATTTTCATAATAGCATCAAAACTGTGGCCACAGCTTGTGGCTTGTGGGCGTCAGAGGGGCGTGGCACAATTTTGAAACAAACTTGCGCTGCGTAGGAACTCCTAAAATCAACATGCAAAATGCCAATCTTCTAGCTTTTATAGTTTCCGAGATCTCAGCGTTCATACGGACAGACAGCCGGCAGACGGACATGGTTAGATCGCGTCGGCTAGTGATCCTGAACAAGAATATATATACTTTATAGGGTCGGAAACGCTTCCTTCTACCTGTTACATACTAGTAACGGGTATCATTAATGAATAAAAGTGTAAACATATAACATTTACTCTTAACAGATAATCGTCCCCCCCCGTCTCAATAGTACGCAGACCCCCAAGCTTGCGATGTAATAATCTCGGCGTCCACCTCGACATACGCCTAACCTCGCGGAGGCACATTAAATGCAAGCAAGTGCACGTCAAACTGAAAGTCAGCAGCCTACACTGGATTATAACAGAACGGAAATCGCCTACATCAAAATAATCTGCCAGCCCAGCAATAATGTCAGTCTTCATGTCTGTTAGTTCAGTTTTATTTTTTTAGATTTGATCTACTTATTGTTAGTCTTATTAAAGGGAAGATCCAATAAATAAAGTATATTTGTAAAAAAAAAAAAATAATAAATTGCTGTCTTTGAGTTTTTTCCTTGTGCTTCGGGCAAAGCAACTTGCAAACATATATTGCTCGTGGTTAGCCTCGACTTCTTGGGAAGGAAGATCGGAAGGTGTTGCGAAAAAAAGAATACCGCTTAGCGATTTTCTGGTTCCCGAAATAAATACACGTAGCGCATTTGATTTTTTATATAATGAAGCAGCTTCGGTGTTCGTCATAGAACTGCAGGAGAGTTATATTTTATGCCATGACATCTTATGTTCTATTAAGTAAGCGGTAAGCGGTGAAATATAGTCGGTTTCTTATAGCTTTCAAAACCATATCGGCTGAACCATTTAGTTTGTTTCTAAGTATGACTAAAGCTTGGCAGAGTTTCAAAGTAGCATCGTGTTTTTTTTTACACTTTGTATATGGTATGATCCGCTTTTATTGAATGTTTTGTAATCTTGCAAGACTGATTCATTTTTTTATATGATATATAACAAGAAAACTAAATGGACTCACCAATTTTAATAACTCTTCTTCAAAGCCCCGAAGTAATCGAACAGCCCTTACAGGTTGTCGTCTCATAGAACTAACTGGCTAAAGTACAAGAAGTACGTAAGTTCCCACATTGATCTAACCTCACAGCTCAGCATTAATAATGGCATCGAGTGCTGTTCTGATGCCCTGGAATCCATATTAAAACCAAAGAAGGCTTCCGGAGGTGACTTAATTTCTCCCATTCCTACGTTTTTGCTTCGATCGACTTGAAATGTTCAGACAACATTTCTGAAACTTAGTACAAAGTTATATAAAAAAGTTTGAAAAAAATGAATTTTTTGAAGTGTCAAGACCCGGATAACCCCTTAATAACCCCCAAGATGATAATGGATCTTCCAAACTGTGCAGGGGATGTTATTTACAAGCTATTAACAGGGATCACATAACATGGGTACTACCCAAAAAACTAAAAAAAAAGGCTGTTGTCATAATGATACCGAAGCCTGGAAAAGACCACAAAATGTCCTCATCGTAGAGGCCAATAAGTTTATTATCGTGCCTGCCCAAATCCATAACACCATGTCTAATAGCTCAAAATGTAATCCCAACACATCAATTCGGCTTTCGAGAAAACCACGAAACCATAGAGCAAGTCAACCGGATAACATCAGAAATTCTTACAGCGATATTCCTCGACCGAGTGTGGCTTGAAGGCCTTATGTATAAAATCATAACATTACTACCAGAAAAAAATTTTAAGTTACTTAAGTAGTAACTCAAGCACAGAATCTTCGCGGTGAGATGCAATGCAACAACATCCAACAAGTACAACATTGAAGCTAGAATTCCACAAGGTAGCGCACTGGGCCCTACTCTATTTGTTCTATTCACAGCAGACATTCCTACAAACGAGAGGCTGACTACGTCCACATGTGTTTACGACACCACAATCCTGAGTTGCTTGAGATGCCCAACTAGACAACCGCTCAACAAGCAGGTCATTTGATGGTAGTTGAGAAGTGGCTATCAGACTGACGAATAAAACGACGAATAAAAAGAGAGAACGCTATAGTCGAGTGCCTCGACTATTAGATACCCGTTACTCAGCTAAACAACTTAATATTATAATTGCCGGGCAATTGCAACTGTGTACAATGTAAATACATATGCTTACATACATACACACATACGCCATTGTTTGACTCAGACCTCCAATTTAGCTAACTTGATTTGATTTGCATAGTTCTTGGGATATAGTTCGGTATTGACAAATGAAAACCATCGCAATTTCCTTTAATAGAAATCCTTATCGAGAATTAACGTTGACTCTGTTGAGCACCTTGGCCAGCTGTTCCAAAATCATCCGATAGATGGCGCTATTGTATTCCGCCATCTTCCCCATGTAGAAATGTAGGCGCTAGCCAGGCTTAAGCGTTTAATGGGTTTTTGGGCGTTAGAGTGGGCGTGGCAAACTTTTATTAGTACAATCGATAGGTATTGACGAAACAAATACATATCAATTAAAATTTTCATAATAGCATCAAAACTGTGGCCACAGCTTGTGGCTTGTGGGCGTCAGAGGGGCGTGGCACAATTTTGAAACAAACTTGCGCTGTGTAGGAACTCCTAAAATCTACATGCAAAATGCCAATTCATACGGACAGACAGACGGACAGACGGACAGACGGACATGGTTAGATCGACTCGGCTAGTGATCCTGAACAAGAATATATATACTTTATAGGGTCGGAAACGCTTCCTTCTACCTGTTACATACTAGTAACGGGTATAATTAATGAATAAAAGTGTAAACATATAACATTTACTCTTAACAGATAATCGTCCCCCCCGTCTCAATAGTACGCAGACCCCCAAGCTTGCGATGTAATAATCTCGGCGTCCACCTCGACATACGCCTAACCTCGCGGAGGCACATTAAATGCAAGGAAGTGCACGTCAAACTGAAAGTCAGCAGCCTACACTGGATTATAACAGAACGGAAATCGCCTACATCAAAATAATCTGCCAGCCCAGCAATAATGTCAGTCTTCATGTCTGTTAGTTCAGTTTTATTTTTTTTAGATTTGATCTACTTATTGTTAGTCTTATTAAAGGGAAGATCCAATAAATAAAGTATATTTGTAAAAAAAAAAAAAAAAATAAATTGCTGTCTTTGAGTTTTTTCCTTGTGCTTCGGGCAAAGCAACTTGCAAACATATATTGCTCGTGGTTAGCCTCGACTTCTTGGGAAGGAAGATCGGAAGGTGTTGCGAAAAAAAGAATACCGCTTAGCGATTTTCTGGTTCCCGAAATAAATACACGTAGCGCATTTGATTTTTTATATAATGAAGCAGCTTCGGTGTTCGTCATAGAACTGCAGGAGAGTTATATTTTATGCCATGACATCTTATGTTCTATTAAGTAAGCGGTCCGCATTTCTGAAATATAGTCGGTTTCTTATAGCTTTCAAAACCATATCGGCTGAACCATTTAGTTTGTTTCTAAGTATGACTAAAGCTTGGCAGAGTTTCAAAGTAGCATCGTGTTTTTTTTTACACTTTGTATATGGTATGATCCGCTTTTATTGAATGTTTTGTAATCTTGCAAGACTGATTCATTTTTTTTATATGATATATAACAAGAAAACTAAATGGACTCACCAATTTTAATAACTCTTCTTCAAAGCCCCGAAGTAATCGAACAGCCCTTACAGGTTGTCGTCTCATAGAACTAACTGGCTAAAGTACAAGAAGTACGTAAGTTCCCACATTGATCTAACCTCACAGCTCAGCATTAATAATGGCATCGAGTGCTGTTCTGATGCCCTGGAATCCATATTAAAATCAAAGAAGGCTTCCGGAGGTGACTTAATAACCCCCCGCTGTGCTTTTAATTTCTCCCATTCCTACATTTTTGCTTCGATCGACTTGAAATGTTCAGACAACATTTCTGAAACTTTGTACTATTATATAAAAAAGTTTGAAAAAAATGAATTTTTTGAAGTGTCAAGACCCGGATAACCCCTTAATAACCCCCAAGATGATAATGGTTCTTCCAAACTGTGCGGGGGATGTTATTTACAAGCTATTAACAGGGATCACATTACATGGGTACTACCCACAAAACTAAAAAAAAAGGCTGTTGTCATAATGATACCGAAGCCTGGAAAAGACCACAAAATGTCCTCATCGTAGAGGCCAATAAGTTTATTATCGTGCCTGCCCAAATCCATAACACCATGTCTAATAGCTCAAAATGTAATCCCAACACATCAATTCGGCTTTCGAGAAAACCACGTAACCATAGAGCAAGTCAACCGGATAACATCGGAAATTCTTACAGCGATATTCCTCGACCGAGTGTGGCTTGAAGGCCTTATGTATAAAATCATAACATTACTACCAGAAAAAAATTTTAAGTTACTTAAGTAGTAACTCAAGCACAGAATCTTCGCGGTGAGATGCAATGCAACAACATCCAACAAGTACAACATTGAAGTTAGAATTCCACAAGGTAGCGCCCTGGGCCCTACTCTATTTGTTCTATTCACAGAAGACATTCCCACAAACGAGAGGCTGACTACGTCCACATGTGTTTACGACACCACAATCCTGAGTTGCTCGAGATGCCCAACTAGACAACCGCTCAACAAGCAGGTCATTTGATGGTAGTTGAGAAGTGGCTATCAGACTGACGAGAAGTGGCTATCAGACTGACGAATAAAAACAAGAGAGAACGCTATAGTCGAGTGCCTCGACTATTAGATACCCGTTACTCAGCTAAACAACTTAATATTATAATTGCCGGGCAATTGCAACTGTGTACAATGTAAATACATATGCTTACATACATACACACATACGCCATTGTTTGACTCAGACCTCCAATTTAGCTAACTTGATTTGATTTGCATAGTTCTTGGGATATAGTTCGGTATTGACAAATGAAAACCATCGCAATTTCCTTTAATAGAAATCCTTATCGAGAATTAACGTTGACTCTGTTGAGCACCTTGGCCAGCTGTTCCAAAATCATCCGTTAGATGGCGCTATTGTATTCCGCCATCTTCCCCATGTAGAAATGTAGGCGCTAGCCAGGCTTAAGCGTTTAATGGGTTTTTGGGCGTTAGAGTGGGCGTGGCAAACTTTTATTAGGCCAATCGATAGGTATTGACGAAACAAATACAAATCAATTAAAATTTTCATAATAGCATCAAAACTGTGGCCACAGCTTGTGGCTTGTGGGCGTCAGAGGGGCGTGGCACAATTTTGAAACAAACTTGCGCTGCGTAGGAACTCCTAAAATCTACATGCAAAATGCCAATTCATACGGACAGACGGACAGACGGACATGGTTAGATCGACTCGGCTAGTGATCCTGAACAAGAATATATATACTTTATAGGGTCGGAAACGCTTCCTTCTACCTGTTACATACTAGTAACGGGTATAATTAATGAATAAAAGTGTAAACATATAACATTTACTCTTAACAGATAATCGTCCCCCCCGTCTCAATAGTACGCAGACCCCCAAGCTTGCGATGTAATAATCTCGGCGTCCACCTCGACATACGCCTAACCTCGCGGAGGCACATTAAATGCAAGAAAGTACACGTCAAACTGAAAGTCAGCAGCCTACACTGGATTATAACAGAACGGAAATCGCCTACATCAAAATAATCTGCCAGCCCAGCAATAATGTCAGTCTTCATGTCTGTTAGTTCAGTTTTATTTTGTTTAGATTTGATCTACTTATTGTTAGTCTTATTAAAGGGAAGATCCAATAAAAAAACAATATTTGTAAAAAAAAAAAAATTAATAAATTGCTGTCTTTGCTGTTTTTTTCTTGTGCTTCGGGCAAAGCAACTTGCAAACATATATTGCTCGTGGTTAGCCTCGACTTCTTGGGAAGGAAGATCGGAAGGTGTTGCGAAAAAAAGAATACCGCTTAGCGATTTTCTGGTTCCCGAAATAAATACACGTAGCGCATTTGATTTTTTATTTAATGAAGAAGCTTCGGTGTTCGTCATAGAACTGCAGGAGAGTTATATTTTATGCCATGACATCTTATGTTCTATTAAGTAAGCGGTCCGCATTTCTGAAATATAGTCGGTTTCTTATAGCTTTCAAATCCATATCTGCTGAACAATTTAGTTTGTTTCTAAGTATGCCTAAAGCTTGGCAGAGTTTCAAAATAGCATCGTGTTTTTTTTTACACTTTGTATATGGTATGATCCGCTTTTATTGATTGTCTTGTAATCTTGCAAGACTGATTCATTATTTTTATATGATATATGACAAGAAAACTAAATGGACTTACCAATTTTAATAACTCTTCTTCAAAGCCCCGAAGTAATCGAACAGCCCTTACAGGTTGTCGTCTCATAGAACTAACTGGCTAAGGTACAAGAAGTACGTAAGTTCCCACATTGATCTAACTCCACAGCTCAACATTGATAGTGACATCGACTGCTATTCTGATGCCCCGAAACCCGTACTCATAGCAGCAGCCAAAATCTCAACACCGGAAGAGACAATTGTGCGTACCAACCAATACAAAACTAATCTGCAAATCGAAATACTTGTTTGGGAAAAACGACGCCTATGACGCGCTTGGCAATCCAGGTGATCTTCGCTTTCGAATCAACTTTGTAATGAAGCAACCCGCAGACTAACCGAAACCCTAAAGCATGAAGAAGAGCTTGCGCAGCTCCGGTACATTGAGAAATTATCGCCGATTAGCACAAAGCATCCTTTGTGGAGAGCTTGTCCATTAAGGCTCTCCGATAGAATCAGTCACTCCGATTAGAAACTCCTCGGGTACTTGGTCCCGCAGCGACGTAGACAGAGCCGAAAACAGAGCATGTCAACCGGATAACGTCAGAAATTCGTGCGATTTTCCTCAATGTCTCTGAAGCATTCGACATTAAATCATAACATTACAGCCAGAAAACATTCACAAGTTATTTACGTCGTAACTCTACCACAGAATCTTTGCGGTTAGATGCAATGCAACAACATCCAACAAGTACAACATCGAATCTGGAGTTCCACAAGGTAGCGCACTGGTCCCTACTCGATTTGTCCTATTCAGAGCAGACATTCCTACAAACGAGAGGCAGACTACGTGCACATGTGCTGACGACACCGCAATCGTGAGCCTCTCGAGATGCCCAACTAGAGCAACAGCTCAACAAGCAGATCATTTGGTGGTAGTTCAGAAGTGGCTATCAGACTGGCGAATCAATATTAATGAACAAAAGTGTAAACAATACAATTCCACCCTTAAGCGCATTTGGTCTTACGGCTCCCAGCTTTGGGGGAACGCGAGCATCAGCAACGTTGATTAGGGCAACATGGTATATTCGGAACGAAAACATCCACAGGGATCTTGGCATATCGCCGGCTAAAGAAGAAATATCAAAGCAGAAAGTGGCCTACCTTCCTAATACACGCTCATCTGGCAGGATCCTACGGTGCCGTCTCTACCTTTTCTTCGGCCACCAATAAATTTGCATGATCTCTTCCGTATAGACTCTATCGGCAGTACGGGTGTTAAGTTGCTGCGCACTGTGCATCATTTACACCCTATTCTACGCGGCGAATCGATTGATGACTCTGTTTTATGCCCGACGCTGAATCCGTCTGCCTCGTTGTCAGGTTCCCTGTGCATCCTTTGCATCTTATTCTACGCGACGTGTCAATGGATGACTCTTGCTTATGCCCGGCACTGAATCCATCTTCCTCGTTGTCGGGGTCCCTGTGCAACCTTTATTCTCCTTGTTTATAATGGTCGTCATTATTTAACCAAGAACCAGCTTAAATAAAAACAGATATCTGGTTAAGTAAAGCCCAAGCCAAATTCCACAGACTTATTTAGTCCTACATTAGTGTATACTTTAAGGAGGCGATCGGTTATCTCAGCTCGGCTTTATCATATCAGCTGCTTTGTTAAGCGCAGCCAACTTAAGTCGGTTAATTTATTCCCTTCTCAGCGAAAATGATTATTGCCTGAAAATTTTCAACCAGTCAAAGTCATATTTATCTCCCGTATAAGTACTCTGCACAACGCCAGAGATTAAGTTCAAAGCACAGTAAATAAAATTTTTTTAGGAAAGCTGTTTCAGTTAAAACTCCCAAGAAGTATATTCCATCACAGCTTTCTATCAAGTGTGTACCTGGCCAAAAGCCCCATACGGACTGGCCTTTGGTCTGTATCAACATTCTTGATAAAGTAGTTCGTGGTTTACCATACCGTAGTTGGCCTGAAGTGAGCCCGTCCAAGCGCAAGGCAGCCATATAACCTGAGTAACCCGAAATTCATCTTTAAAGGCAGTTATTCTGCGCAACACGAATCGACTTCATCACTAAATAATAACAAGAGAGAGCGCTATAGTCGAGTGCCTCGACTATTAGATAGATACCCGTTACTCAGCTAAACAACTTAATATAAATATGACTTCTTATATGTTTTTCACCGTTCGAATCAGCACCTTGGCCAGCTGTTCCAAAGTCATCCGTTAGATGGCGCTATTGTAATGCGCCATCTACCCTAATACATTGGTACCACGGGCCATGAAAGGCGGAAATGTAGGCGCTAGCCAGTCTTAAGCGTTTAATGGGTTTTTGGGCGTTAGAGTGGGCGTGGCAAACTTTTATTAGGCCAATCGATAGGTATTGACGAAATTACATATCAATTAAAATTTTCATAATAGCCTCAAAACTGTGGCCACAGCTTGTGGCTTGTGGGCGTCAGAGGGGGCGTGGCACCATTTTGAAACAAACTTGCGCTGCGTAGGAACTCCTAAAATCTACATGCAAAATGCCAATCTTCTAGCTTTTATAGTTTCCGAGATCTCAGCGTTCATACGGACAGAGAGACGGACAGACAGACGGACAGACGGACATGGCTAGATCGAGTCGGCTAGTGATCCTGAACAAGAATATATATACTTTGTAGGGTCGGAAACGCTTCCTTCTACTATAACGAACTGATTTTTGTTTGTCTGCTCGCTACGAGTTTCGTGCGGCTAGCTCAGAAGATTTGTGTTGTTCGTCCCACCAAATTTATATAAACGTGACCGCCCGATTGTCTAGTGAGAACGCACAGAAGGTTAGGATATTTACAAAGATCTTTATTCGCCGACTTGTCCCTCGGCCTGGGACTAATGGTGACAGATGGGTATCTCAACGCCTCCCTTGAAGAATTGTGGTCGCTCCACCGTCGCTCTCCGCTGCCTCGCTGTTCGCTGCTCGCCGCTCCGTAACGCCTCCGCTGTCTTTGGCCTCGGGGCTTCTGAGGGTCTAGGGATGCGTCACCGTTCCCAGACTAGGGTGAACAGGCACTGGGCTCTCAAAGCGTACGCCTTTCGCAGCCACAGCCTCCTGTCCCTGGATCTGTCCCGGCCGGTCACACCAGACGCCTACACAGTTTCTATCTGACGGTTCAAGCATACGCCGGAAGGCCGCCAATGTAGTCCCTGTGGCAGGACGCTAGGTTCAAGACGAACGCTTCCGCCCTCGCCTCTTCGCCGTGGACTAGATACGTCGGAATGTAGCTTGGTTGTCGTTGGGCCTGCGATGACTGCTCGTCGTGTCTCGTGTCCTCGATGTCCTCGCTCTGCTTGCGGCGCGAATCCTGGCTCTCGGGATTTGGTTAGCTACCCGTCTAGGACTCTGGCGGTGAACTACTGTGCTCTCGACGCATACGCCTCTCGAGACACCCGTGGTTTGGACGCGCGTCCTTCTTGGCTAGTCGCACCAGGGCCTGCACAATTCTCGCCTGCCGATTCAGGCGTACGCCGGAATTCGACAAGGCAATTGCTTTCGCACGGCAGCTGGTTCTGGAGAGCTTCCCTTCCGAGCCCACGGTTCTTTGTCGAAGGACTCTTTTTATTCACTTCTGTCGGATTCGCCGAGCAATACGCCAAGCTCAAATCGCGACACGAATTAGAATGAAACGCCTGGACTTAGCCGCGTGATGCCTTAAGGACCTCAGCTACCTGTTTCTCAGCTCGGAGACTTCAACTCTAAGTCCCGAACGTCTTGATGTAGCGATCTTGCTCCTGTTGACTCGGCGCGGCTCTGCTTCCTTCTGACGTTGACTTGACTTGTTTTATTCACTGGTTTTCTGCTTGTCTACTGATCTTGCTGGATTGACTCCTTGTGATCGACTGATCCCGCTTCCTGCGCTCGGCCCGCTTTTATAGGCCGGCGTATCCCGTTAGTTCTCGGCTTCTCCTTTTTCGGTTTTGCGCACGGCACCATACTCGGTCCAAAGTCCGCCGCCTTCTACCGTTACACGTTCTCTCCAAACTCTCTCCAGCCGTACTCTCCAAACTCTCTTCTTGTTTCTCTCCAAACTCTCACCAGCTGTATTCTCCAAACTCTCACCAGCTGAATTCCTCCAAACTCTCACCAGCTGAATTCCTCCAAACTCTCATTTATTTGTGAGGAGTTATTTAACTCCTCACATTCTCCTTCTCTCCGGCTGTCTTCCTTGTAAATCCTTGTAGCCTTCGAGTCTTCTTGCTCCTCCAAATGGTTCCCACGACGCTCACATCTCGTATTTGAGTTCCACAGCGCCGATGCTCCATTCCTTTTCCCGCCCAAGATGTTTCCCCATAGACGTCTCGTGTTCTCCTTCGTATCTCCTTTTGAATGTCCCGCCCAAGATGTTTCCCCCATATGCTTCGCGCTCTAAGCATCTCCTTTCCTTCGTTGTCTGGTCACACTACTGCTTTCCCGATCGGTTTTCCAGCCGATCTCGATGATTAGAAATAGTGCAGCGTTTCCATTCGGTGGTGGCGATAGTTTTTAGTGTGACCCTTCATGTGCCGTCATCTCCAGTTTTCTGAGCCCATCGATCGACACTATCGTCTAGTGCCAATCGACCGCTTATAAATCGAAGCGCCCCCATCCCTGTATATGAGCGACATGACAAGAAAGTTTCAATGGTAAGTTTTCTTCTTTCTTTCTTCACTTTCACCCTTCTCACTTTTTTACTCTCTCTTTTAGCCTTTCGCCCTCCAATCGTCTTGGCCGTAGGGCCTCGATGTTGTATACGGGAGGATCGATGCCGCTTGTGTTATTTTGTGTTATTTATTTGTTTGCATTGTGCGCGTTTGTTATGTTTGATGTGCCCGTGTTTTCTGTGTTTATATATTTTCTTATTTATTATTGTTATTTTTTTTTTTTTGTGCTGTGCCGTCTCTCCCCTTTCTTCGGCAGCCAGTAGCTTCAGCGTGATCTACTCCGTATAGAGTCTACTGACGCTACGGGTTTGGCGTTGCTGTTCGTGTTTTATAAGCCTATTTCACGCGGCGTATAGGCGGATGACTCGGGCGTATGCCCGACGCTGAATCCGACTGCCTCGTTTGGGTTTTTATGCAATCCTTCTTTTCCTTAGGTACCCTATTTAAGCGGATAGGCGTATGCTCGACGTTGAATCCGACTGCCTCGTTGGGTATTTTCTGCGACCTTTTTTTTCCTTAGGTGCCCTATTTACGCAGCGTATAGGCGGATGACTCGGGCGTATGCCCGACGCTGAATCCGTCTGCCTTGTTGGGGTTTTTATGCAATCTTTCCTTTTCTTATGTACCCTATTTACGCGGCGTAAAGGCGGATGACTCGGGCGTATGCTCGACGTTGAATCCGACTGTCTCGTTGTTTGAGTTCCCTTTTTTTTTGTTACACCTTATCTACGCGGCGTATCGATGGATGACTCGGGCGTATTCCTGACGCTGAATCCGTTTGCCTCGTAGTCGGGGTCCCTAGCATCGTTTTCCATTTATATTCTGTGTCTTATCCATGTGATTAACCTTTCTGCGTGGCGTATAGATGACTCTTGCTTCGGCTTGACGCCTAATCCTGTTGCAACGCAGTCTGTATCAATGTGAAATCCATGCCCTAGTCCTCCGATGTGTCCGCCGTCTGCTCTTGTGCCGTTTCTGTTTGTTGCTGCTTAAGCTCGCCAATGTGAATCGTCCGCTCTTTCTTCGAATGTGTGTGGCGTATTTTGCAGATTACCGGCGAGACGAAATCTACAACCTGGTAAGGACCATCGTACCTCGGGGCTAGTTTCGCAGCAAACCCTTCGGCTGCTTTGGATAGGTGGTGTTCTTTGGCCCACACTATGCTGCCCACCTCTGGTGTCCACTGCCTCCTCCTCAGATTGTAATGTCTGGCTTGGTCCTGGGATGCTTTCTCCATATTTCGCCGTACGATTTCAAAGATTTCTTTTAACTTAGCGGCCTTCTCGTCTGGAGTCTCTGTGTTTCTCCCAGAGCCTAACGTTTCTCTGTCATATAATGCGTTAGGCAAACGTGGTTCCCGACCTTGTGTGAGAAACGCTGGGGAGTATCCAGTTGACTCAGATATGCTTGAGTTCACTGCTAGCATAATTTCTGGCCAGTTCTCGTCCCAAGTTCTGTGATCTTTTCCTGCGAATTGAGCTATCATCGTCTTCACCGTACGGTTTGCCCGTTCTGTTGGGTTTTCCTGCGGTGTGTAGGGTGCCGTGAATTGTTGTTTTATTCCCATTTCGTTAAGAAATCTTTTAAAGGATCGACTGGTGAACTGTACTCCGTTGTCGGTTATCACTATCTTTGGAGCCCCGAACCTTGATATTATGCGTTCTCTGAACGCCTTCTGTAGAGTTTCTGCCGTTGCTGTTCGTAGTGGTACAATTTCCGTCCATTTAGAAAACCGATCAACTAACACCAATATCATTTGATTTCCATGCTTTGATCTAGGCAGTGGCCCGACGAAGTCCGCACATACTGTTGCCCATGGTTCCTCAGGTACCTGAGTGAGCATTTTCCCTGCAGCCTGCAGCTGATTGGGCTTGTATCTTAGGCAAACTTCACACTTGCGTACGTGGATCCTGGCGTCTCTGTGCATTCCTGGCCAGTAGTATCGGGCTGCCAGGCGTGCTATTGTTCTTCTACTCCCAACATGGCCAGCGGATGGGGAGTCATGGTTTTCTTCTAGGACGGCTTGTCTTAGACCCTGCGGAACGCACAGTTTCCAAGCCACGACATCTTCATAGCCCGCTCTGTGAGGAATGTGCATATAGAGTGACTCGCCTTCCATTACATAATCTGGATATTTTTGTGGTTGTGCTCCTATTTTCTTCAACATACTCCTGATCCAGCTGCAGTTATTGGTAGGTTTTTCTGATGCGTCTTTTATGGCCCTAAGTGTCTCCAGCAACGGTTGTCGGGATAGGGCGCCTGCCACTACGTTCAGTTGTCCTTTCCTGTACGCTACCTCGAAGTCGTACTGCTGTAATTCCAGGGCCCATCTTGCTATACACGATTGCCAAGCACTCTTTTTCAGTTGTGGAGTAATTTTTCTCCGCGCCGGTTAGTGTCCGGCTTGAGTATGAAATGACCCTTTCGCCGTCCTCTGTCTCTTGAGTCAGGATTGCACCTAACCCATAGTCGCTGGCGTCCGTCTGAAGGATGAACCTCTTCTCAAAATCTGGGCACGCCAGCACTGGATCGGCTACTAATCGTGCCTTTACCTCTTCGAAGGCCTGTTGGTGTTCCGGCGTCCATGTCCACTTTGTGCCTTTGCGTAGAAGATCATTCAGTGGTCTAACTATACGCGCAAAGTCTGGCACAAATCGTCGATACCATGAAGCTACGCCTAGGTATTGCCGTAGTTCCCGTACTGTCGACGGTGGCTATGGCTGCTACCTTCTCGGGATCTGTGCCTATTCCTTCGCTAGTAACGCGGTGTCCTAGGTAAAGCAATTCTTGCTTGAAGAATTTGCACTTATCGGCGTTTATTCTTAAGTTAGCTTCCTTGAGGCGCCACACTTCCTTTAGGTTCTCCACGTGTTCTTTCAGCGTGCGTCCGATCACAATGATGTTATCTTGGTATGCAAACGCGTATGGTGACATCTCCGGGCCGATTACCTGATCCAGAGCCCTTTGGAACGTGGCCGATGCTGAATGTAGTCCGAAAGGCATTACTTTCCATTGGAATAAACCTTTGCCGGGTACTGTAAATGCCGTATATTGCCGACTATTTGCTTCCAAAGGGACTTGCCAATATCCGTCTTTCAGATCTAGACTGCTTATATATTTCGCCTCTCTGAGTTGGTCCAGGATATAGTTGATTCGCGGCATCGGGTAGGCATCTTTTATGGACTTCGCGTTTATTAGTCTGAAATCCACGCATAGCCTCCACTTGCCCGTCTTCTTTTTCACCATCACGATGGGCGAGCTGTATGGACTTCTTGAATGTTCTATGAAGCCCATTTGTAACAGCTCGTCCACTTTTGCGTTGATCTCTTCTTGGACTCTTGGGTTCTTAGGATAATACCTCTGCTTGATTGGCTTGTCGTCTTTCATGGTGATTTGGTGCTCGGCCACTGTAGATGTTCCTGACATGGTGCTGAAATCTGCTAACTGTTTGGCGAGGAATTTCTCAATGTCCTCTTCATCACTTAAGTGTGAATCTACAGCCACCGACAGCCTTTCTTCCAGACATCCATTGTGCCGTTTTCTTGCCGGTATTTGCAATTCATGCCCGGCACATTTTATTTCTGCCCCGACTTCTGTGAGGAAATTCCATCCCAGCACTAGTTCGTCCACTACTCCTGGAAGTATTAACAGATTCATCTCCAATTGTTTGTTTCCAAATTTCACCGTGATTTCGAGCTGTGAGCTTATCCGGCTGCATCTGCCGTCTGCCAACCTAACTTGCCGTCTTGTCCTTGTGATCATTCCTGTGTCAGTCTGTCTATCCGCTAGCTCCTCATTGATGAAACTTGACGTTGCTCCAGTGTCAATTGTGGCCTTGTATGCGACGCCTCCAATTTCAACGTACGCGGATAACTACTGCTGCCCATTTCCCGCCTTTTGGCAGCACTCTACACTCCTGATGCCAATTTTGCCGCACACCCAGCAGAACAGTAGTCTTTGGTTTCTGCATCCTCGTGCCCAGTGTTCGTGTCCTCCACAACGGCGACATGACTCCTGTGGGTTCATTGGTGGCTTTTGGTGGCTCTTGGCATTGGGTTGCGTGCCACCTGAGTGGTGTTTGGTGGCCTCCATAATGTGTTCGTTGGTTGCCTTTGTTGTGTTGTACTGGCCGGTGTCCACTGGCCAAAAGACGGTGTTTGGTTTACCGTGCTGTCTTCACATCTCCTGCATGTAGTTTGTGGTGGTGCTGCGATTTTGTTTCGAGAGAACTTGTGTTCGTGAATGAACTCTTCTCGCTCTTTGTCCAGTTCTTCGTAATCGTCGGCCAGGATCATTAATGTGTCCAGATCATCCACTTTGTACGTTCGTAGTGAGATTCTCAGGTCTGGTGTGCAGTTGTCCTTGATTATTTCTAGAGTCTCCTTTGGCGAGTACCCGATTGGCCTCATCAAAGTCTGCATGTCCACCATGTAATCTTTGAACGGTTCCCTGAAACCCTGTTTCCGTTCTTTCACCTTGTCTGCCAACTTCGAGAAGAACACTCTCGGCAGAGTACGTCTGGAAACTTTCGCTGAACTCTCCCCATGTTCTCCACTGTTTATTGTTTGAAATGAACCATTTCAGTGCTTTGCCTTGCAATAGCTCTGGCATTGCACGTGGGATCATGTTCAGGTTCAGCCCGTACGTGTTTGCGGACCATTCCACCTGTTCTAGAAATTCCACTGGCTTCTCTGTGCCATCGAATTTGAACGACCATTCTCTCACTTGTTTTGGGACTTTGGCGTAATCTGGTGTGCTAGGTCTTTGCTGCCCTGATTTTCTTTCTTGGCTTGGGTTTCGACTCCTGCCAGCTTCCCTCATGCTGTCCACTCCAAGACTTGCTATGAGCTCCTCGGCGTCAGGGTTCAGCAATTTGATTGTTGGGCCTGGCTTATCATCGTATTTCTCTTCCAGCTCAGCCCAGATCTCTGCTACTCTTGGGTCATCCTGTTTCCTTGTGAGGTACTCTGAGAGGGCTTTCCTCATGTCATCCGTTCTTCCCTCCAAAGTGATGCCTAACTGGGCTCCTATTTTGGCGAAATCCTCTTTCTTGAGGAGATAAATCCATCCTTTCCCCATTTTCTGTTTGTTTGCTGATTCTCACCGACCGGACAATCACGTTTTGGGCGCCAGATGTAACGAACTGATTTTTGTATGTCTGCTCGCTACGAGTTTCGTGCGGCTAGCTCAGAAGATTTGTGTTGTTCGTCCCACCAAATTTATATAAACGTGACCGCCCGATTGTCTAGTGAGAACGCACAGAAGGTTAGGATATTTATAAAGATCTTTATTCGCCGACTTGTCCCTCGGCCTGGGACTAATGGTGACAGATGGGTATCTCAACGCCTCCCTTGAAGAATTGTGGTCGCTCCACCGTCGCTCTCCGCTGCCTCGCTGTTCGCTGCTCGCCGCTCCGTAACGCCTCCGCCGTCTTTGGCCTCGGGGCTTCTGAGGGTCTAGGGATGCGTCACCGTTCCCAGACTAGGGCGAACAAGACGAACGCTTCCGCCCTCGCCTCTTCGCCGTGGACTAGATACGTCGGAATGTAGTTTGGTTGTCGTTGGGCCTGCGATGACTGCTCGTCGTGTCTCGTGTCCTCGATGTCCTCGCTCTGCTTGCGGCGCGAATCCTGGCTCCGTTGTCCGCGTGCTCTTGTGAGACTAGGTGCAGCGGGTCATTGGCTCTCGGATTTGGTTAGCTACCCGTCTAGGACTCTGGCGGTGAACTACTGTGCTCTCGACGCATACGCCTCTCGAGACACCCGTGGTTTGGACGCGCGTCCTTCTTGGCTAGTCGCACCAGGGCCTGCACAATTCTCGCCTGCCGATTCAGGCGTACGCCGGAATTCGACAAGGCAATTGCTTTCGCACGGCAGCTGGTTCTGGACAGCTTCCTTCCGAGCCCACGGTTCTTTGTCGAAGGACTCTTTTTATTCACTTCTGTCGGATTCGCCGAGCAATACGCCAAGCTCAAATCGCGACACGAATTAGAATGAAACGCCTGGACTTAGCCGCGTGATGCCTTAAGGACCTCAGCTACCTGTTTCTCAGCTCGGAGACTTCAACTCTAAGTCCCGAACGTCTTGATGTAGCGATCTTGCTCCTGTTGACTCGGCGCGGCTCTGCTTCCTCCTGACGTTGACTTGACTTGTTTTATTCACTGGTTTTCTGCTTGTCTACTAATCTTGCTGGATTGACTCCTTGTGATCGACTGATCCCGCTTCCTGCGCTCGGCCCGCTTTTATAGGCCGGCGTATCCCGTTAGTTCTCGGCTACTCCTTTTTCGGTTTTGCGCACGGCACCATACTCGGTCCAAAGTCCGCCGCCTTCTACCGTTACACGTTCTCTCCAAACTCTC
This sequence comes from Drosophila carrolli, assembly GCA_018152295.1. Classification (NCBI taxonomy): domain Eukaryota; kingdom Metazoa; phylum Arthropoda; class Insecta; order Diptera; family Drosophilidae; genus Drosophila; species Drosophila carrolli. The sequence goes on along the minus strand of JAECXJ010000183.1, from coordinate 1,353,865 downwards.
TCCAGCCGTACTCTCCAAACTCTCTTCTTGTTTCTCTCCAAACTCTCACCAGCTGTATTCTCCAAACTCTCACCAGCTGAATTCCTCCAAACTCTCACCAGCTGAATTCCTCCAAACTCTCATTTATTTGTGAGGAGTTATTTAACTCCTCACACTACCTGTTACATACTTTTGCACGAATACAATATACCATTTTACTCTACGAGTAACGGGTATAATAATGAACATGAATTAATCTAGGCCTTGAAAACTTGTATATACCTTTTGTAAAGCCGTTAGAAGTGGTGATGATGTTTTTGCTAGAAGTTGCCAGGTGCGGCTTCAGCTTCTTGATCGCCCGCACGGTTGCCAAGCATTACTGTGAAGTAATTTTTCTCAGCGCCGTTTAGGGTCCTGCTTGAATATGATATGACATTTTCGCCGTCCTCTGTTTCCTCTGTCAGGGTCGGCCACCAATCGTGCCTTTACTTCATCGAAAGCCTGCTGGTGTTCTGGCGCCCATATCCACTTTGTGCCTTTGCGAAGTAGATCATCAAGTGTTTTACTATTCGCGCAAAATCTGGCACAAATCGTCGGAACCACGATGCTACGCCTAGGTATTATCGTAGTTCGCGTCAACTGTGGCTCTTGTTCGGCTACTTTCTCGGGATCTTTGCCTATTCCTTTCGCTAGTAACGCGGTGTCCGACGTGCAGCACTATTCATCATTTATTCTCAAGTTTGCTTCCTTGAGACGACTAAACATTTTCTTCAAGTTATCTACGTGTTTTTTCAGGGTACGTCCGATTACCATAATATCATCTTGATACCCAAACACGTATGGTGCCATTTCCGGGTCAATTACCTGATCAAGAGCCCTTTGGAACGTGGCCGACGTCTATTGTAACCCAAAGGTTATTACCGTCCATTGGAATAGGTCTGTGCCGGGCAGTATACACGCCGTCCAGGATATGATTGATTATAGATTTTGCGTTTATCTGTCTGAAGTCAACGCATAGTCTCCATTTGCCCGTCTTCTTTTTTACCATTACAATGGGAGTGAACTTCTTGAATGCTCTATTTGTATAAGCTCGTCTACCTTCGCGTTGGTCTCCTAGTGCACTCTTGGGTTCTTGGGGTAGTACTCCTGGAAGTCTTAGAGGATTCATGGCCATTCGTTTCTTAACAAACTCAACCCTGACCTCAAGCTGTGCGCCTGTTCCGCTGCATCTTCCATTAGCCAACCTAACTTGCCGTCTCCTCCTTGTGATCCTTCCTTCACCAGCCAGTGTATCCGCTATATAAAAGGCATTTTATTAAATTCATTTGTATATAATTATATTTAAAGGTTTTATTTAAGAAAGGTTGAAAAGAAGTACGAAGTGTCTTGTAGTCATCACTTTATTCAATTGATTTGGCTTATATCTTACAATGTACTTTAAAGCTAAGGCCGCGCCGGGAATGCCGGCAGCGGATCGGCCGCATTTATGTATTTTTTATATATGAATATGTTTCTCGCTGCTGACAGCGGCTAGCTCGAGAGAGGTTGTATGTACTGGTAGTGTATGTCCAGTCAAGGAATCTGCTGACTTATGCACTTATGGCCTTCAAGGCAGAGCTCGGCTGATCGTGTTACGGTCAACTCGAACCATGCCTTGTGTTTATGTAAACACAAGCAACAAAGTGTTACAGTGCTTATCCCTTAAGTACTCTTGGTACAGTGGGTATTGGTTATATGTGTACATACTACAGCTAGCTCTTCGTTGATGAGACTTGACTTGTACGCGACTCCTTCAAGTTTCACAATCGCGGGCAGTTTGCAGGTTAGCTTGGAGACGAGGCATTTTGCGACCCCTGTGCATCTCTCTTAGGCTGAAACCTAGCAAAACTGTAACCACTAATTTCGGCACTCAGTGTTCATGCCTTCCACATCGACGACACTCATTTGTGCATCGGTGGCTCTTGGCATTGTAGAGTGTGTCATCTGAGTGATGGTTGGTGGCCTCCATAAGGTGTTCATTGACTGTCTTTCCTGTGTTACATTAGGCAATGTCCACTGCCTGTTGGACTCTGTTTGGTTTACGGCACTGTCTTCCCATCTGCATGTAATTTGTGTTAAAGGTGTAGTTTTGTTTCGGGAAAATGTATGCTGGTGTACGAATTCTTCTCGCTCTTTGTCGAGCTCTTCGTACTCGGCCGGGATCATAAGTGTTTCTAGATCCTCAACCTTGTATGTTCCCAACGAAATCCTCAGATCTGGTGTGCAGTTATCCTTGATTATCTCGAGGGCTTCTTTTGGGTAACCGAGTGGCCTCATCATTGCCTGCATATCGACCATGTAGTCTTTGAACGGCTCCCTGAAACCCTGTTGACGCTGTTTCACCTTATCTTCGAGCTTTGAGAAAAACCCTTTCGGCAGAAAATATCTTTGGAAACTTTCGCTGAACTCTCCCCATGTTTTCCAATGTTTATTGATTGTATTTAACTTTCTTAAAGTTTTGACCTGCAGTAATTATGGCAATGCAAGTGGAATCAGTCTGCGGACCATTAAACTTGCTTCAAAAATTCCAGTGGCTTCTCAGTGCCATCGTATTGGAAAGACCATTCTCTCACTTGCTTTGTGGTCTTTGCGTAATCTGATGCTCCTCTATGCTCTCTACGCCAATACTATCTATAAGCTCTTTGGCGTCTGGGTTCAGCAATTTGGCCATGGGCCTGCCCTACTGTCATATTTTTCTTCCAGCTCCACCCAGATCTTAGCTAATCCTGGGTCATTCTGGTTTCTTTTTAGGTACTCTGAGAGGGCTTTCCGCATATCCTGCGACTTGCCTTCCAGATTGATGCCAAGTTTTGTTGCCACTTTTGGAAAATCCTCTTTGTTGAGAAAATATTTCCATCTATTAGGAAATAGATCGGTCATTTAATATTTAAAAATTGCTTCAAAAATTCCAGTGGCTTCTCAGTGCCATCGTATTGGAAAGACCATTCTCTCACTTGCTTTGCGGTCTTTGCGTAATCTGATGCTCCTCTATGCTCTCTACGCCAATACTATAAGCTCTTTGGCGTCTGGGTTCAGCAATTTGGCCATGGGCCTGCCCTACTGTCATATTTTTCTTCCAGCTCCACCCAGATCTCAGCTAATCCTGGGTCATTCTGGTTTCTTTTTAGGTACTCTGAGAGGGCTTTCCGCATATCCTGCGACTTGCCTTCCAGACTGATGCCAAGTTTTGTTGCCACTTTTGGAAAATCCTCTTTGTTGAGAAAATATTTCCATCTATTAGGAAATAGATCGGTCATTTAATATTTAAAAATTGCTTCAAAAATTCCAGTGGCTTCTCAGTGCCATCGTATTGGAAAGACCATTCTCTCACTTGCTTTGTGGTCTTTGCGTAATCTGATGCTCCTCTATGCTCTCTACGCCAATACTATATATAAGCTCTTTGGCGTCTAGGTTCAGCAATTTGGCCATGGGCCTGCCCTACTGTCATATTTTTCTTCCAGCTCCACCCAGATCTCAGCTAATCCTGGGTCATTCTGGTTTCTTTTTAGGTACTCTGAGAGGGCTTTCCGCATATCCTCCGACTTGCCTTCCAGACTGATGCCAATCCTCTTTGTTGAGAAAATATTTCCATCTATTAGGAAATATATCGGTCATTTAATATCTGCATAAAACCCCACTTAGTTAAACGCTCATCATTGTTTTGTTTTCTAATCGCACCTAGTAAATGGACATCATTGTTTTGTTTTCTACATAAAAGCATTAAGCTCAAACTCATAGCCGAAAATGCAGCAGATCTGCATTAGTATTGAAATATCACTCGTTTTTCGGCATTCTCTGCACGTTTTTCGGCATTCGTATAGTTGACTTGCACCCGCAATAGCTCGCTTATCGCAACCCGAACATATTGTAAAACCGCTTAATATTAATAAAACTCTCAAAACCTATATACCAATTAATACAGTATACTTCATTAATAAACATAATATATTTTTGTCCGTTCGAGTAGCCGGATACCCGCGTTTGATTTTGAGTTTCTTTGTGAATAATAAAAGACAAATTAGCCGCCGTTTTCGTCATGAACGCGATAATGCATCGGACAATTCAACAACGTGGTGCATGCAAGGGACAAATAACTCGCACCCTTAACAGTGCTTAGGAGTTTTCGCAGAGATGTGATAGTGTGGAAACATTGCAAGTAAAGGTGGATCGTCCAGTATCCACTTTCAACCATTTTATGGAGCTCTCCAATGATTTAGTGGCATTTAACAAGGAGGAGGGATATGAAAACCCTAGGTTATTTTTAGTAAAGCCATAAAAAAATGGGTGATCAAGATCATGGACACGACCAGTTGAAGATTTTGCTGTCAAGTACAGAGGAACGTCTACTTGAGGGACAAAACCAACTTCTGGAACAAATTCATACCTCATCGGGAGCAGCTAATTTAAGGTTTGAGAAAATTCGTATTCTCACATTTTCTGGTATATACGAGAATTGGAGCCAGTTTGTTCTTAAGCTCAGTCCATAATAACGAGAAGCTTTCCAAGTTCCAAAAGCTTCATTATCTGAAATCTTATTTAGATGGGGAAGCACTTTCCTTAATTAAACATATTGCCGTTTGTAATGACAATTAATAAGATGCGTAGGAAAAATTGGAAAATCGTTATAACAAGAAAACGCTAATCGCTCAATCTTTTGTTTTTCTTTTGTTGCCAACCGCTAAAATTTAAATATGTCGCTGAGTTACGTAGGGTAATTGACTCTCCCGACGAATGTATACGAGCCCTGGCTAATTTATATTTTACTATCAAAATTAGACCCCGAAATCAAACAAGTTTGGGCTAACTGTAGTGTGTTGTCCAAGGAAGACGTCACCATAAATGATCGATTCACTTTTCTTTTCGATGTCCTGCCAGGATATACACGTAATACAACCCTTAAGACCAGCCCAGAGTAGACGCCGCCAAATCAGTCTTCTCGCGACTGTATATATTGTCAAGGACAGCACAATATATATGCATGTACTGAATTCAAAGCCCTGGATGTACTAGAACGCCGTATCTTCACCAGGGATACTAAGCTTTGTTTTAATTGCCTAAGTCGATCACATCAAGTCAGGGATTGTAATTCTTCGAACACTTGCAGTCAGTGCAACGCTAGGCATCACATCGATTCCGTTGGCTTCCCATATGTCTGCGGCTGAAGTAAATATAGTTCCTTCGATTGATCATGCTGTTGAAATGAATATTGCCCCTGTCAGCCATCATAATGTGGAGAGGGCCAACAATCAAGCCCTACTGGCAACTATTCTTGCCAATATAATTGACACATGTGGCAACAAGACCACATGTAGGTTATTGCTCGATATTAGATCAACAATAACCATGGTAGCTGAGTCCTTTATCCAAAGCTTCGGAATTGCCATCGTTAAGAGGAGTGGCCTACGCTACTACTGCGATGAATCCATCGTATATGAGAACCAGAAAAAGCAGTGTTACGGAATTAATCCGGAACTGCCGTAAAAATACGGACCTGCTCGTGGCGCTTGAATCGCAGCTCTCTAGTTGCATGCTAGCTGAGCCCGATTCCCCAAAGCGCAAAAAAGTCGCGGTCGGTGGGCATTCTATGGCAGGTGCCGTGCAACTTTCTGCCCGCGAGGCATAGGGGGCAAAAAGTAATTCCGTACCCGAAGTTGCGGGAACTGATGTGGCGCCGCTAGGAACTTCCGCTCAGTCCGATCAAAATAAAGTAGTGGCCCCAACACCTCATGTGGATTACCGGCCGATACTGGTAGTACAGATACAAATTCTGTAGTACCAAACGGGGTTACATGTGTTGTACCAAAAACGGTTACTTGTGTTCGGGTGCCCATGTATTTGTTTCACTGCTCGCCCCAGACCTCTCATCACTGGATATTACGGCTTATATCCGTAACAAAATCCAAGTCCATGACTTAAAGGTCAAACAATTTAAATTTTCTTATGCTAGCAAAGTATCATCATTTAAGATTGGTATTCCTTGTGCTCTTTTTGCATCTGTGTGCTCCGCCAGTTTCTGGCCCGAGGGCATATTTGTAAAAGAGTACGAAGCTAAGAGAAACAAGAAAGGAAAGCTAACTTCGGGCGGAGCCGAAGTTGATATACCCTTGCAGAATACTCTGTAAATTATATTCTCAAAAATTATTCATATGATGCATTCTTAATACTCATAAAAAATCCCAACTTCCTAACTTTAAAAACACCAAAGTTATGGCATTTCAAATCGTTCAGTTATATGGCAGCTATAGGATATAGTCGGCCGATCCTTATGAAGTTTAGTAGGTCGGATTGATTGGCCAAAAATAAAACCCATAGAAAATTCCAACTTCCTAACTTAACAAACACCAAAGTTATGGCATTTCCGATCAATCAGTTATATGGCAGCTATAGGATATAGTCGGCCGATCCTTATGAAATTTGATAGGTCGGACTGATTGGCTAAAAATAAAACCCATAGAAAATCTCAACTTCCTTACTTTACAAACACCAAAGTTATGGCATTTCCGATCAATCAGGTATATGGCAGCTATAGGATATAGTCGGCCGATCCCGGCCGTTCCGACATATATACTGCGTGCAAAGGAAAGAAGGGTGTGTGCAAAGTTTGAACTCGATAGCTTTAAAACTGAGAGACTAGTTTGCGTCGAAACAGACAGACCGACAGACGGACAGACGGACATGGCTATATCAACTCAGGAGGTGATCCTGATCAAGAATATATATACTTTATAGGGTTGGAGATGTGTCCTTCACTGGACACTTTTGACCAAAATTATAATACCCTCTGCAAGGGTATAAAAAGAATAGTTCAGGGGAAATGGATAATACCATTAAAGAACCACTGCCCACATTCTCTTCTGTCCCAAAAAACTAGCCCCCTCTTTTCTTCTTTGCTATCAGAATACAAGAGGCTTACTTAGTAAGCTGAATAAATTGTACTCGGATAGTTTTTCTTTCCCATATACTATTATGGTATGTACAGAGACCTGGTTAAGGCAGGATATTCTTAGCTCCGAAATTCTCTCTAAGTACACAATTTACAGTCTTGATCGTCAGTCCAGACGGGCAGGTGGAATCCTGATTGCTGTCGACTCAACCTTTTCGTCTAAATTACTAACTTCCGAAGAATTTTATGACATCGAATTCCTAGGTATAAAATTATCGTTTCCCGGTAGTTTCGTATATATTACTTGTTCATATATCCCACCATCATCTGAGTTCCCTATTTACGCAAATCACCTTTCCGTTATTCAGTCCATTTCCAAAAATATGTCAGATAGAGATCAGTTATAGAATTAGGTGATTTTAATACGATATGGTTCCAAGACGAAAACTCTAATATTTTACTTCCTTTAGCGCAGCATGACTTTATTGACGGCTTGCTTGACATTGCGCTATCCCAAGTGAACCATGTTGAAAACTCCTTAGGACGTTTACTGGACTTGTGTTTTGTTTCAAATTCAGAAGGCGCTTGTCTATTAAGAACATCACCACTTACACAATCGGAAGATCCTTATCATCCCACTCTAGAGCTGACTGCAGATGCGAGAACAGAGCTGAATAAAAAATCCGAAAAGTCGGTTAAACGAATTCGCTGCTTTCGTAAGGCAAACTTTCATCTTTTAAATAAATTTTAACGTTAAATTTTACCGTGCTTAACGCCCGGTGTTATCAAAGCTATCTGACTCGTTCTAGGGTCCAATTTTCACAAGAGCCAAAACAGTTTTATAATTTTGTTAACACTAAGCGTGTATCAGCCTGTTTCCCAGCATCGCTATCATTTGAAAATTCTACGGCAAATTCTGATCAGGAAATTGCCGATCTATATGCACAGTTTTTCCAGACAACATTTCGTTTTCATCCCGTCCAAATCCGTCTTATTCAAATGCCTTATCCAAGTCAATTTTAATTTTTTGTCCCAGGTTAACGAAAGCTCCCTTCTTTTGGATCTCCATAAAGTTAAGCCAGTCTATTCACCGGGTCCGGACGGAGTTCCAGGCTGCGTGCTTAAATACTGTGCTGAAACTCTGTGTAGACCTCTGCACAAATTGTTTACCTTGTCTTTGAAAACTTCTCATTTCCCACTTATTTGGAAGGAGTCATTTGTTATTCCCCTTCATAAGAAAGGAAATAAATCGAATACAAGTAATTACAGAGGCATATCTAAATTATCCGCCATCCAACAGCTTTTCGACAACGTTATTACACCCCACTTGCAACATCTTTGTAGATCAATTATATCTCCATGTCAACATGGATTTATAAGGCGAAGAACTACGACGACAAACCTCTTGGAGGTAACGTCTTTTGTAATAAATGGCTTCAGAAAGAACATGCTGACTAAAGTAGTTTACACTGATTTCAGTAAAGCGTTTGTTTCAGTAAATCACTCGGTCCTTGTATTAAAGCTAGACTTATTAGGGTTTCCATGTGATCTTCTAACATGGATCTTAAGATATCTAAGTGGTAGTCCTCTTTAAAAACTCTATCTCAAATTTGATCCGAGTTAATTTAGGCGGCCCCCAAGGAAGCCACCTTGGCCCACTTCTATTTATTTTATTTATAAACGATCTCCCTCCAGGCTTGACAAAGTCGCGTGTCCTTATGTACGCAGTTGACGTTAAGTTATGCCTGCAATATAACGAAATTTCCAGCAGTTCAGACTTACAATCGGACCTAAATGCTTTTCAAACATGGTGTTGTGAAAATCTTTTGGATTTAAATAACGCTAAGTGTAAAGTGATGTCATTTTTTAGGGCGAACGCACAATATGCCACGTATACGCTGGGTGGTTGTGCGTTGTCTAGAATCACGCATGTTGACGCCAAGGTGTCCTTCTTGACCCAAAATTTATGTTTTGTGACCATATTACTTCTAACGTGAATAAAGCCAGGGGAGTACTTGGACTTATTAAAAGGTGGTCAAAGGAATTCGATGATACCTAAGTTACAAAGACTCTGTTAATTTCACTAGTCCGCCCAATCCTGGAGTACTGTTCAGCAGTTTGGTGTACATACAGACCGGATGTAGTCTGTGCAAAAGAACTTTTTATTATTTGCTCTACGTGACCTTAACTGGAAAGCAAGCCCTATTTTACCATCCTACTCTAGCGGACTTCTCCTAATTATTTTACCATCCCTATTAAACCGTAGAACAATGCTTGGCACAACTTTATTTAAAAACTTATTCACGGGGATGTGCAGAGTCCTGAGTTTCTGGGTCGCATAAACTTATCCGTGCCTAATAGAATTACCAGGAACTATATTCCTCTTACTTTAAATATTTGTAGATCTATCTATGATATGCATGAACCGTTTAGAGTACTGTGTAACGACAATACCATGTTATATACCATGTTATTTCCACAACCGACTCTTTGCCAAGCCTAAAAGCATTAATTTTATCTTACTTAGCACAAAATTAGTATTAGTATTAGTCTCGTACGTATTTCTAACTTAGTCTGTCCTCTTCTATATTGACCTTTTTCACTTCTCGCGATTTCGTTTTTACGCCATAGAGCTACGCGCGTTACAAGCACCGCTTGGTGTCGTAAGGGCCACTTGTTTGCGCTGATTATAGTGCATAAACTTCCGAAAAAAGTACAGCGCTCCTATCTGGAACAAGATTTGCAGCTTACTGTTAGCTGACCCGACGTTTGGAACACCGGGAAAAGTCGACGTTATTTAAGGCGCTGATCAACTGTGGAACCTACATACTGGACATCGCCGAGAGTTTGGTATTGAATACCCTATCGCACTACATACTAATTTTGGTTGGGTTATTACAGGCAGCTATAATGATTGCAAGCAAAAGTCCACTACGCTTACGAAGATTTGGATTCCTTAGTTCGATCATTCATGGACATGGAGCAGGTGCATCTGAGCAAAGCACCGATTGACGCCAGTGATCCTCCAGAACAACATTTTCTGACAACGCATGCTCGCCGAGAAGATGGTGTATATACATTGTCCAGGACCCATTCAAGGAACCCATCATGCACTTTGCTTCTACGTTGCCACAAGCTGCAGACTGTGCATCTCGAGGAATTCTTCCAAAGGGTCTCATTGACCATCCAATCTGGTGGAATGGACCAGCTTGCCTATCTCAGCCACACTCATCTTGGCCACCCGTTAAGGCTAAGTTTGTTCTGTTGACAGAAGAAGAGGCACGCCTGAAGGTAAAGGCCGAACCAAAGGTTAATCTACACATTTCCGACTTCGGAAATTCACTAAACCGTTTGATCAACAAAACCTGTTCCTGATCTTGATTTTTATCTACTGCTTTCGTTTTGTTCATCGTCTTCGTGGGAGGAATCAACCTTTTCCGTTTCTGTCGGCTTGGGAGCTATAATATACCCGATATTGGATATTTACCCACGTTCAGAACGAGTTCTTAAAAGTGGAATACAAGCAGTTAAAAACCGGACAGCCATTAAAAATCCGCTACACTCATTTTTTAGACGAGCAGAGAGTAATACGTGTTGGTGGTCGCATCGACTATTCTATGGCTAAATATGACGCAAAACATTCCATAATCCTGCTTAAGGATCTACCGGTTCTCAATCTGTTTTACCGGTTCTCAATCTGTTTTTACTAGATATTTAAGTGCTCGGTCAAGATTTACCGTGCTTAATGCTCAGTGTTATAATAGTTACTTAAACCGTTGTAAGGTCCAGTTCTCTCAGGACCCGAAACAGTTTTATAACTTTGTTAACACCAAGCGTAAATCTAATTCTTTTCCTTCCTCGCTGTCGTTCGAAAACATGACGGCAACCACAGATCAGGCAATAGCCGATTTATTTATTTTCCATTTTTTTCAAACGACTTACTCTACTTTAGATTATTCATCACAGCCTTATTCTTACACCATGTCCAAGTCAAACCTCATATTCTGTCCCACTTTAACAGAAAGCTCTTTTCTTATGGATCTTCTTCGTATTAAGCCTGTTTATTCGCCAGGGCCCGATGGTATTCCTGGGTGCGTGCTTAGGTATTGCGCTAAGGCCCTGTGCAAACCTCTTCAGAAGTTGTTTACCTTATCTCTAGAAACCTCCTAATTCCCAAATATTTGGAAGGAATCATTTGTTATTCCTCTTTTCAAAAAAGGTAACAAGTTAGAAGCCAGTAACTACAGAGGTATTTCTAAGTTGTCAGCTATTCCTAAGCTTTTTGAAAAAATTATTACTCCTCATTTGCAACACCTTTGTCGATCAATCATTTCTCCGTGTCAACACGGATTTATTAAACGTAGATCCACAATCACAAACCTTCTAGAGCTCACTACATTTGTGATAAAAGGCTTCAATAGTAGTTTTCAAACAGACGTCATTTACACTGACTTTAGTAAAGCATTTGACTCTGTAAATCATTTACTTCTCATTCAAAAACTTGACCTTTTAGGTTTTCCAGTTGATCTGCTTAAATGGATTTCAAGTTATCTAAAAAGAAATTCAATTCTGAAATTCTCCGTGTTACCTCCGGTGTCCCACAAGGGAGCCATCTGGGTCCGTTACTTTTTACATTATTTATTAACGATCTTCCATCAATTATAAGTCATTCTCGCGTACTTATGTACGCAGGTGATGTTAAGTTGTGCCTGCAGTATAAGGACATTTCCTGCCATTTAGACTTGCAATCCGATCTAGATAATTTTCAAAACTGGTGCCGAGATAATTTACTTAATTTAAACGGTTCCAAGTGCAAGCTGATGAATTTTTATCGGGCCAACCCGATATACGCGACTTACACGTTAAGTGGCAGCTCTTTGGATAGAATAACTCTTGTAAACGATCTTGGCGTTCTCTTGGACCCTAAACTAAAATTTTCTAATCACATTTCGTCCATGGTTAATAAAGCCGGAGGAGTGCTTGGATTTATTAAAAGGTGGTCAAAAGAATTCGATGATCCTTATTTGACTAAAACTTTATTTATTTCGCTAGTCCATCCTATTCTGGAGTATGGGTCTCCCGTCTGGAGTCCACAATACGGAATACATATTGGTCGTATTGAATCTGTACAAAAAAACTTTCTTCTTTTTGTCTTACCTTCTTATTCTAGTAGACTACTTTTGATTAATTTACCATCCCTAGCTAACCGTAGAACGATGCTTGGTACTATCTTTATTTATAACCTTATACATGGTGATATTGACTGCCCCGACTTGTTAAGTCGGCTAAACTTTTCTGTGCCAAGTAGATTAACTAGAAATTATATTCCCCTAATTTTAAATCATTTTAGATCTAACTATGCCTTGCATGAGCCTTTCAGAGTATTAAGTTCTGATTATAATAGACTTTTTCCTGTAATATCAAATCTTGACTCTCTGCCGCTCCTAAAACGATTAATACTTGCTTCATTGGTACAAGATTGATCTAACTATTACTTTTTTCCCCGGACCTTTACCTTTATTTCTCTATCTCGCGTCTATCTTATCGCGAATCGTGCCGTACGATACACGGCTGCGCCCCTCGGTCGGTTGGGCGGCTAAGTAATCCGTGAGACTCCGCGCGAAAAAAAAAAGGAATCTCCAATAGCTACTTTATTAGTTCAATATCAACATGCTGCGTCGAATACACGCTTCATAGTCCACGGCAAAGATATTGGATTCTAGGAGCCGGAAACCTTGTTTGGAAAACCGTATTTAAATGTAAAACTTGCTTCTAAACTCATGCCTGATCTACCCTAGTTTCGAGTTTAACCCGCCCGCTGTTTTCTTCACACTGGATGGATTGGGCCTGTGACAATCGAAGCCTCCACAGGTCGGACACCAAAATTTTTACACATTGAACTGGTCAGAATTAGACAACATCCGCTTTCTTAGCCGCTTTCAAACGCTTTTGGTCTCTACGAGGGCCCATATCGGATTTATATTCGGACAACGGCTCAACTTTTCATGGAGCCAAACGAGACTTAGCTGAAATGCAACGGAGCGCAATTGCCCAAGCTCATAGCGAAAAGATTTCGAGCTTCTTATCGAGTCACGAAATTAATTGGCTTTTCATACCGCCCTCAGCGCCCCATTTTGGAGGTATTTGGAGAACTGGTGTGTGATCTATAAAGCTGCATCTAAAACGAGTTATTGGCAGCAGTGCACTAACATTCGAGGAATGTTCGACCCTGTTAATTCAGAAATAAGGTCTTCTGAATTCTCGACATTTGTGCGTCGCAGCCTTAACCCGCTAACCCCTTCTCATTTTCTAACAGGTCAGCCTCTCACTTCGGTACCAGAGCCATCTTTCCTCGATGTAAACATCAATAGACTGCAGCGCTAAAGACAATTGCAGGCCAAGGTTCAAGGGTTCTGGAAACGCTGAAAATTAGAGTATATCAGTACACTTCAGGCTCGCACGAAATGGCAACATTTTTTTTTAAATTAATTTTATAGCAATCTAACTAACAGTCATAAGACTGGTACTGTATTCGGCCCTGAGAATTATTGCTTGGTTGGAACGACGTTGCGTTGAAGGCTGGTTCTGCTGGAAGACCCGACCCAAGCCTCTTGCGAGATGATTTGGGTGCACGGAGAGTTTTTGTTTGTAGGTCGTCTTTTGTTTATAAATTTTATCTTTTACAGCAAGAATGCCGAGGTTTCTGTGGATGTTTTGGTTACGAATATACCACGGTGCCCCAGTGATAGTCCTCAGGATTTTCGATTGTGCGTTGCGGCTACTCGCGTTCCCCCATAGCTGGGAGCCATATGTCCAGATAGGCTTGAGAGTAGTGTTGTAGAGCAAGACCTTGTAGTCCAGACGCAGGGGCGATATAATGTTTAATATCAAGTGGAAGCTGCTGGCTTTTCGTTTTAGATGTAGTTTCTTACATACGATGTATCTTTTCCAGGTTAGTCGTCTATCTAGGTGAACGCCAAGATAGGTTACTTCGTTGACTTTGGAAATCGGCGTTCTATTCAATGATAGTGGAGGGCATGATTCCCTGTTGAGAGTAAACATTATGTGTATAGTAAACTTATTGGACGGGCTTCGGTATCATTATGATAGAAGATTTTTTCCATTTGCTCGGATAGCAGCTGAGACGTATGATCCCATTGAAGAGTTTTCAAATAGGCTCTATAGCAGAGTTTGGAAGTTCAATTATCAATTTTGGTGTTATTAGGTCACTGCCCGGAGCCTTTTTCGGTTTCAGATCCCCGATCATTTTCGCTATCTCTTTCGGCTGAATCAATGTTGGTAAGGATATAGTTTCGGATTCAATTTGTGGTATGAGAAATGGACAAGTGGGCGGGTTCGGCTGGAAAACGCTTCGGAGACGTGAAGCAAAAGTTTCGGCTCAATCTTCGTCGCTGCGGGTTTCTTATTCGAGTGACTGTTTCGATTGGAGAGCTCAGATTTGGGTGAGCCCTTCACAGAGGATGTTTTGTACTGGTTGGCGAAAGTTTTTCGATGCACCGCAGTTGTGCATTTTCAGCGTCTTTCTTCAGGGCTCGGTTTAGTGTGCGAGTTGCTTCCTTAAGGCGTTGTTTTAAAGATGGCGATCTATTAGCTGCCAAGCACGTCGCAGACGCCCCTTTACAAGTACAAGCTGTTCTAATTGCAGATTAGTTTTGAAATGCTTGATTTGCACGTCCTTCGATTCCTGCTACTACGAGTACATCTTCAAGAGCATCAGTGGATCTTTCGATGTCCGCTTCGGTGTTGACCTGCGGGGTTAGTTCGATGTGAGAACGTACATACATTTTATATTTTAGCCAGTTTGTTCTGTGCGATGTCAGTTTTTGGGGATGATCTGTATTTTCTGGGCTTTGAAGAAGAGTTATTAGCACTCGCGAGTGGTCAGATGAAAGGTCCGAAAGCGCTTTGGAACTTATTATATTGCGTGGAATGTTTTTTGTCACCGCAAAATCTATTAAGTCTGGGACCTTTCTGGGATCTGCTGTCCAGTATGTGGGGCTACCTGGGGAAACATAGTCCAATTTGTTGCTTAGTTTTATAATTTCATTATATAATTGCCTTCCTTTGGGAGTCACGAGTCGTGATCCGCAGTGGGTATGTTTGACATTATAGTCTCCTGCTGCTATGAAGCGATCTCCAAGTACGTTGTAAAAATCCATGAAGGACACTCCAGTAATTGTAAAGCGAGGCGGGCAGTAGACAGCGGCTATGGAAAGGGGTCCGCTATCTGACTGCACTTTGATAGACGTGGCCTGCAAGTAATTAGTTGCAAACCTTTCGTGAAAGTGGATTTGATGATCCCTGATTAGGATGCTGGTTCCGCCGTGGGCTTTACCATCTGGATGATCTGTGCGGTAGAAGGTGTAGCCTCTTATTTGGAAATTGAATTTGTTTGTGAGGTGGGTCTCCATCAGTAGCATAATGTCGATATGATTTTAATTCAGGAACTGTGTTATTTCATGTTTGTGCCGGGAAACGCCATTGGCGTTCCACATGGTTATTCGTAGATTTGCCATTAATTATTTGAACTGCTTTGCTGCAAGCAACAGTAACACCATGTTCTGGTTTTGAACCAGTGTTTGCATGGTCGTGTTCATGAAGGACATAAATTCCATTATACTTTGTTGCATAGTAACCATCATAACTTCCAGTGGGCTTTGTGACTGTCCTGGGACCTGCGTTTCGTCCCCGACCAGAGCAATAGTTTTGTTGACCAGTGCGTTCGAGCTTTTGGTTTCGTTTGGGTCTCTTTTCGCAATTCTGGTTGAGTTTCAGATAGGAGGAAAAATCTGTTGTTATTGGATCTCCCGGGTACTTTGTTGTCTCTTTGGACTCGGTTTATTTTTGGCTTATTACCAACCGCGGTGTTCTGCGGGCTAATACGCTTAATTTGATGAGCGATTCATGCCGGCTGTATGGCGGCTTGTGAATATTTTTTTTTTTTTACATAAATAAATAGAACAAGACACAAGTAAAATAAAAGGCACAATTAAGAGAAAAGAAAATTTTAAAATATTAGTTTTTAGTAACGGATAGAAGTAAATGAGATAGATGATAAAGGTTGTTATAAGTATTACATAGAACGCGAAAGGGCTCGTGCAGACAAAAATTTGATGAACATCGTGGCAAATTTAGAGGGATATAATTTCGTGTTAGTCTAACAGGAACATTGAAAGTTAGGCGGTTTACAAGTTCTGCAGAATCAATATCACCTCTTATAAGATTATGCATAAAAATAGTACCAAGCATTTTTCTACGATTTACAAGTGTAGGTAAATTAAGCAACAGTAATCTACTCTGGTAGGAAGGTAGCCTTACGTTTTGATCCCAGTTCAAAGTACGAAGGGCAAAAAGAAGAAATTTTTTTTGTACCGACTCAATACGGTCAATGTGCACTTGATATTGTGGACTCCAAACCGACGAACAATATTCCAAAATAGGACGGACAAGGGAGGTAAATAATAATTTGGTCGTATAAGGGTCATCAAATTCGTTTGACCAACGCTTTATAAAGCCAAGAACACTCATGGCGTTATTAACAGTGGACATTATGTGGCAGTCAAATTTAACTTTAGGGTCAAGAAGAACACCTAAATCGTTAACTGAATATATACGGTCGAGTGACGTATTTTCAAGAAAATAACTAATAAACGTAGGAGTACCCCTATAAAAAGTCATGACGTTGCATTTAAGGTAGTTCAACTTTAAAAGGTTGTACTCACACCATTCATGAAAACAATCAATATCTGACTGTAAGTTAAATCCCGACGCTATATCATTATATGGTAAACAAAGCTTAACATCATCAGCATACATTAGAACACGAGAATGTGTTATGATAGAGGGAAGATCGTTGATAAACAAAGTAAACAGCAAAGGGCCCAGATGACTTCCCTGAGGGACTCCAGATGTCACGTAGATCAATTTTGAAACAGAATTCTTGAATATAACCCTCTGAATCCTACCATTCAAGTAACTTGAAATCCAAGTTAATAGATTACCAGGAAACCCAAGCAGATCTAATTTGAATAAGAGAAGAGAGTGGTTGACGGAGTCAAAGGCCTTACTAAAATCTGTATATATAACGTCAGTCTGCATTTTTTTCTGAAATCCATTTATTACAATAGATGACAATTCAAGAAGGTTGGTGGTGGTCGATCTTCGCTTAACAAAACCATGCTGACACGGTGATATAAGCGAGGAACATAAATGTTGCAAATGAGAAGTGATAATACGTTCAAATGCTTTAGGAATTGCCGACAATTTAGAAATACCTCTATAATTCTTGGCATCAGCCGTCGCACCCTTTTTATGAAGTGGAATAATAAAAGAGTCCTTCCAGATAGTAGGAAAAACTGATGATGAAATAGACAAATTAAAAAGTTTAAGAATCGGTTTACAAATGGTTGACGCACAAAACTTGAGCACACATCCAGGAAGTCCATCTGGACCGGGAGAATAAGTCGGCGTTGTTGTTTCTAAATCTATTAAGAGAGAGTTTTCAGTAATTAAAGGGGAAAAAATACAATTTGCCCTATTTAAGGGATTAGGGTAGTTAGAATTTGACCAAGCTGTCGAACTATAAGTGGTTTGGAAAAACTCAGCAAATAAATCAGCAATGTCAGAATCCGTCGATGCCTCCATTGAGTTTAGACGTACCGATGAAGGCAATGCCGATGACTTACGCTTGGCATTAACAAAGCTGAAAAACTGTTTCGGATCATTTGAAAATTCAAATTTACATCGATTTAGATACATAGAATAGCAATGACTGTTGAGAACATTAAAATCCGATCGAGCCACTACATATTTCGAAAAATCTGATGGCTTACCCGATTTTGTATACTTTTTATAAGTATTTGTTTTAAGGTTTTTAAGTCTTTGAAGCGCATTGGTAAACCAAGGAGGCCTGTTTAGGTTTAAAGGAAACCTATCAGGATCGCATTCATTAAAAAAAGTATTTAACGCTATATAGAATAGTTCAGTGGCACTTTCAATGTCTGTACAATTGTACAAGTCTGTCCAATTATAATGAGAAATCATATCGTTAAGTTTATTATAGTCACATTTACGAAAACATCTCATTTTAGTTGGGAGCACTAAAGGAGAGAGGGTATCAGAGCAGGGGAGGCAAATTGTTAATTCCATTGTTGGATGATATCGGTCTTCAGGTACAACAAGAGCGTCAATTCTACATACCGTGACCTCGGACGGGTCTGAAACAAACACAAGATCTAATTGTCTATTTAAAGAATTTTGTATAAAGCTTACTTGCTGTAACGATAATTCTAAAAGGCCATCTACAAAATCATGGGCGGATAAAGGATTAGCGACAAGTGAGTCAGTGGGAGGAGACCAAGAAATATCAGGTAGATTAAAGTCACCCAAAACAATCAAAAGGTCTCTGTTAGAAAGCAGTGATAGTACGGATTTTAATTTGCTTGATTTTGTTTTGTCATAATTTTAGTTGACGTTATATTTGGCGCTGTCGACGACATCGTAGTCGATTCCGCGGTAAGAGCCGTTGCTGTAGAAGTTGTTGGTTTTGCTACCGTTGCTGTAGTTGTTGCTGTTATTTTTGTTTGTTTATTTTTTTATGTTTTACTACTGCATGTTGCTGATGTGCCTAGGGTCGACTCTGATGGTGTGGAGGTTTCACATTGAGAACTCCACGCCGTTGGAGTGGAAGTAACAGTGAGTAAAGAGGGTGACAACGATCGTACTCTTTGAGTATCGATTGATAGTAGAGCCGGGTGGCTCTTTGTAGACGTTTTTTGCACTTCGCTATCGCGCGTAGAGATATAAGAGAAGTACCCGTCTCTTCGGCCCACCGAGCTTAAGTGCTCTTTATTTGGTTCGTCGGTCATTAAACTTTTAGCGTGGCACTATTATAAAATGATTTGCCCTTGATTTAATCATATCACTGATTTTTGGTTTTATTTTGTTTTAGCGTCTTTTCACTATTTTTTTTTTATTTGATTTTTCTTTAATACATCCACTTTCTTTAGCTTTTCCCAGAGCTCACGCAAAACACGTCCGCTCTCTTCGGGGTTTAATGCATTTTTTGTGGCAATGGGTTGCCATTTCTGTTTGCTGGCATCATATTGATGATGCTCAGAATGTTGCCATGGAAACCCTGGCTGTGCTGAACGAGTCGAATCAACCGCCAAGCAAGTGGCTGTTGAGTAGTAGATCTGCACTAGTATTGAAATATTACGCGTTTTTCGGCATTGTCTTTTTCTGCACGTTTTGAGGCATTCATATAGTTAAATTGCACCCGCAACAGCTCGCTAATGGCAACCCGCTTAATACATATTGTAAAACCGCTTAATATTAATACAAATCTCAAAACCTATATACCAATTAATACAATCTACTTCAATCATAAAAATTCACCCATTTCTGCTTGATGCTGATCTTACCGCCGGATGTTACGAGCTGATTATGTTTATTCTGCTTGCTACAAATGTCGTACGTCTAGCTCAGCAGATGTGTGTGTTCGTCCCACCAAATGTAAATAAAACGTGACTACCCGATTTTCTAGTGAAAACCGGCGTACGCCGTTTTTCCGGCAATGGAGTCCTTATGGCAGGACGCTAGGTTCACGACGAACGTAGACTGACTATGTAGGAGTATGGCTTGCTTGCTGCTGGGCCTGCGTTGGCTGCTCGTCTCCAAGGCTAAAAACTCGGAGAAACCGCAAATTGCTATAACGCCAGAAAAACTTACTTGCCGCCTGTTTTAAAGGCCTATTTAAAACAAATTATGGTAGTTCAAGCCGAAATCAAGGCCATTAAGCTGGTCAGTCAGCTTAACTACCGCTCCAAAATGTAAAATTTCTTAAAGATGTCAATTTGTTTATAAAAAAGCAGCTTGGAGACGATGTGCAAAGCTTTAAGGTTATCATCCCAGACATGCTGGGCCAACTTAATTCCTAAAGCTACCAAGACTCCCGCATTTACGAAAACTCTTTACCTTGTAATACAATTGTATTGCTGAAAAACATTCCGTAACTCTTCTACCTGCCAACTATGGTCACTAAAACTAATGCACAACTATGCTAGTGGATAATGATTACCCGGCAAATCTGGAATAAATCACTATCGTTCGCAACACGTCTCTCTTGAAATGCTTGCTGGACTTTAATAAAACAGCATTACCAACACTTGGAGTCCGCAATCCATTACATCATTAGTAAGCCAGTAGTAAACCCAGTTCACACGCCACCTCAGCAATATGTCGCTGAGGCCGTCACCCACGCACACTTGAATGACAACAACGACCAAGTCATTTTCACATAATGGTAAAACAGAGACGCATATAGAATGCTGTATCACTCTAAGAATTGCTTAACAACCTTGTGCTGAAATCATAATGGAACCTGAAAGAACCTTGCAATTCACAACCTGCCTCACTTTACCAATCAACATGCAAAGACATACAAATTTGGAGCAGAAGATATACAATATCCCTTCTACGTGGACACGGTGGATCTCTTAAGCAAAATTCAGGCTAAGGTTATCGCCATCCACAAAACTAACAGTGTGGAACTTGCAAAAAGGCACTCTGACCATC
The DNA here is from genome assembly GCA_018152295.1 of Drosophila carrolli. Taxonomy (NCBI): domain Eukaryota; kingdom Metazoa; phylum Arthropoda; class Insecta; order Diptera; family Drosophilidae; genus Drosophila; species Drosophila carrolli. Next base: position 1,333,368 of record JAECXJ010000183.1, on the reverse strand, counting down.
ACCAGTCGGCAACGACTGTTACAAAGTGAGCATTTTTTTTTAGTGGTCATGTCTCTCTTCTATCTACTCTTCAGCGACACCTCCATACGAGGATATGGATGCTGCTCCTTCGCACAAAAGAAGTACCTCTTGGCTCGCTCTACAAGCAGATACGAATACATTCCCACAGTCGTTTCTGTGGACAAATTCCCAGCAAGAACTGCACTGGACTCGACAACATTCGGCACTGCTTTCGACGTTAATCGTCTGATCAACCATGTATGAGACATTCAAAAATATATATAATTAACCTTCGTTGAACATTTGACCCGAATTCATCAAAGTTCCACGTTCCCACAGTTTTGACCTCAATTATGGCCCTCCAAGGAAAATAATCAACGGCTACACTAAAGCACACAGCGGCCTATATAATAAAGACCAGTCCGCTAAAAATATCCTTTCTTCTCTGAGACTCGTACAACCCCGAAGCAACTAATTGTTGTTTATCGCTGGGGACATCAAGTCAACCAATCCGAGGGCATCCCTCTGCTACCCATCGAGCTGAAGAACCACACAGAAACGGTCAAATCTAGACAATGAGAATTTTGGGGAGAACATGAGAATAACTGCCCGGAGATGCCGGACAGGGAAAAAAGTGGAGGTGAAAGTCCTGGAACGAGTACGGAGTTGGGGGATACTGAACAACAACTAAACTCCAAAAGTTCCTTACCAAAATGGAGAACAAAATGGGTATGGTTATACCCAACGACTAACTGATCCAAACCCGGCTATTCATTATAAAAGCGGTTGCAAATAATTGGTGGAACAACACCAAAAGCAAGATCAGAGCTGTTTGAACACTTCCTACCCCCGAGGTACCAGGAGTAATTTGAAACACAGATTACACAATTGCGACAAAGATAATATAAACCAACAAGAGAGAACTCAGTGGAAGAACGCGGTCGGCAAAAGGCAGTGGCCTGAGCATGAAGCGCTGGCCGCGCAGGGGCAAATATATTCTCCAGCGCAATGGGATCAGCTGAGTATGGATTTCTTGACAGAAGCAGGTAGTAAGCTATAATGCGAAACCTTGGAGCTAGCATTTTGGCAGCAGAAGCGAAGTATATTTTTTTCGCTGATCCCGATGTAGGGACAAAGTCGCTGGGTAAATGCCTTTCGGCTTGGCCACTTCACCGGCAATGTTTCAGAGGGGGTAGATTCGGTGACAAGGCTAGAAATGAAACCATTCGCATATCTGGGTGATTTTGGCCATTCGGAACCTATAAACGCCAAAATCAGACAAAGAAGTACATAGCTTCCCGGGGATGACGTCTAGGTAACGGAGATTTGTTCCGGGGCTTACGGAACTAGCAATTGTTTTGCAGGACTAAGTAAGGAAAGGGAAAAAGTTTGAATGACAAACACAACATCAAGCATCCTTCGACCTAACTTGTGTATAACCAAGGAAGAAATCCAGAACGTATTAGAAGAAAACCATTGCAGGGCCACAACATGTCATCTAGACGTATTATAAATCATTAAAATTACATCAAAGGTCACAAAAGGTGCTTTTGGAAGAGCATGTGTGTGGACACAAAGAAATGTTGGGACGGACTGCTGGCCACCGCGAGCTACCACATCAAAGTAGTACCGTTACACATGCCTTCACGGTAATTTTATTTGGAAGTGCACAAAACCTAAAGCTACCAAGACTCCCGCATTTACGAAAACTCTTTACCTTGTAATACAATTGTATTGCTGAAAAACATTCCGTAACTCTTCTACCTGCCAACTATGGTCACTAAAACTAATGCACAACTATGCTAGTGGATAATGATTACCCGGCAAATCTGGAATAAATCACTATCGTTCGCAACACGTCTCTCTTGAAATGCTTGCTGGACTTTAATAAAACAGCATTACCAACACTTGGAGTCCGCAATCCATTACATCATTAGTAAGCCAGTAGTAAACCCAGTTCACACGCCACCTCAGCAATATGTCGCTGAGGCCGTCACCCACGCACACTTGAATGACAACAACGACCAAGTCATTTTCACATAATGGTAAAACAGAGACGCATATAGAATGCTGTATCACTCTAAGAATTGCTTAACAACCTTGTGCTGAAATCATAATGGAACCTGAAAGAACCTTGCAATTCACAACCTGCCTCACTTTACCAATCAACATGCAAAGACATACAAATTTGGAGCAGAAGATATACAATATCCCTTCTACGTGGACACGGTGGATCTCTTAAGCAAAATTCAGGCTAAGGTTATCGCCATCCACAAAACTAACAGTGTGGAACTTGCAAAAGGCACTCTGACCATCACCAGTCGGCAACGACTGTTACAAAGTGAGCATTTTTTTTAGTGGTCATGTCTCTCTTCTATCTACTCTTCAGCGACACCTCCATACGAGGATATGGATGCTGCTCCTTCGCACAAAAGAAGTACCTCTTGGCTCGCTCTACAAGCAGATACGAATACATTCCCACAGTCGTTTCTGTGGACAAATTCCCAGCAAGAACTGCACTGGACTCGACAACATTCGGCACTGCTTTCGACGTTAATCGTCTGATCAACCATGTATGAGACATTCAAAAATATATATAATTAACCTTCGTTGAACATTTGACCCGAATTCATCAAAGTTCCACGTTCCCACAGTTTTGACCTCAATTATGGCCCTCCAAGGAAAATAATCAACGGCTACACTAAAGCACACAGCGGCCTATATAATATAGACCAGTCCGCTAAAAATATCCTTTCTTCTCCGAGACTCGTACAACCCCGAAGCAACTAATTGTTGTTTATCGCTGGGGACATCAAGTCAACCAATCCGAGGGCATCCCTCTGCTACCCATCGAGCTGAAGAACCACACAGAAACGGTCAAATCTAGACAATGAGAATTTTGGGGAGAACATGAGAATAACTGCCCGGAGATGCCGGACAGGAAAAAAAGTGGAGGTGAAAGTCCTGGAACGAGTACGGAGTTGGGGGATACTGAACAACAACTAAACTCCAAAAGTTCCTTACCAAAATGGAGAACAAAATGGGTATGGTTATACCCAACGACTAACTGATCCAAACCCGGCTATTCATTATAAAAGCGGTTGCAAATAATTGGTGGAACAACACCAAAAGCAAGATCAGAGCTGTTTGAACACTTCCTACCCCCGAGGTACCAGGAGTAATTTGAAACACAGATTACACAATTGCGACAAAGATAATATAAACCAACAAGAGAGAACTCAGTGGAAGAACGCGGTCGGCAAAAGGCAGTGGCCTGAGCATGAAGCGCTGGCCGCGCAGGGGCAAATATATTCTCCAGCGCAATGGGATCAGCTGAGTATGGATTTCTTGACAGAAGCAGGTAGTAAGCTATAATGCGAAACCTTGGAGCTAGCATTTTGGCAGCAGAAGCGAAGTATATTTTTTCGCTGATCCCGATGTAGGGACAAAGTCGCTGGGTAAATGCCTTTCGGCTTGGCCACTTCACCGGCAATGTTTCAGAGGGGGTAGATTCGGTGACAGGGCTAGAAATGAAACCATTCGCATATCTGGGTGATTTTGGCCATTCGGAACCTATAAACGCCAAAATCAGACAAAGAAGTACATAGCTTCCCGGGGATGACGTCTAGGTAACGGAGATTTGTTCCGGGGCTTACGGAACTAGCAATTGTTTTGCAGGACTAAGTAAGGAAAGGGAAAAAGTTTGAATGACAAACACAACATCAAGCATCCTTCGACCTAACTTGTGTATAACCAAGGAAGAAATCCAGAACGTATTAGAAGAAAACCATTGCAGGGCCACAACATGTCATCTAGACGTATTATAAATCATTAAAATTACATCAAAGGTCACAAAAGGTGCTTTTGGAAGAGCATGTGTGTGGACACAAAGAAATGTTGGGACGGACTGCTGGCCACCGCGAGCTACCACATCAAAGTAGTACCGTTACACATGCCTTCACGGTAATTTTATTTGGAAGTGCACAAAACCTAAAGCTACCAAGACTCCCGCATTTACGAAAACTCTTTACCTTGTAATACAATTGTATTGCTGAAAAACATTCCGTAACTCTTCTACCTGCCAACTATGGTCACTAAAACTAATGCACAACTATGCTAGTGGATAATGATTACCCGGCAAATCTGGAATAAATCACTATCGTTCGCAACACGTCTCTCTTGAAATGCTTGCTGGACTTTAATAAAACAGCATTACCAACACTTGGAGTCCGCAATCCATTACATCATTAGTAAGCCAGTAGTAAACCCAGTTCACACGCCACCTCAGCAATATGTCGCTGAGGCCGTCACCCACGCACACTTGAATGACAACAACGACCAAGTCATTTTCACATAATGGTAAAACAGAGACGCATATAGAATGCTGTATCACTCTAAGAATTGCTTAACAACCTTGTGCTGAAATCATAATGGAACCTGAAAGAACCTTGCAATTCACAACCTGCCTCACTTTACCAATCAACATGCAAAGACATACAAATTTGGAGCAGAAGATATACAATATCCCTTCTACGTGGACACGGTGGATCTCTTAAGCAAAATTCAGGCTAAGGTTATCGCCATCCACAAAACTAACAGTGTGGAACTTGCAAAAGGCACTCTGACCATCACCAGTCGGCAACGACTGTTACAAAGTGAGCATTTTTTTTTAGTGGTCATGTCTCTCTTCTATCTACTCTTCAGCGACACCTCCATACGAGGATATGGATGCTGCTCCTTCGCACAAAAGAAGTACCTCTTGGCTCGCTCTACAAGCAGATACGAATACATTCCCACAGTCGTTTCTGTGGACAAATTCCCAGCAAGAACTGCACTGGACTCGACAACATTCGGCACTGCTTTCGACGTTAATCGTCTGATCAACCATGTATGAGACATTCAAAAATATATATAATTAACCTTCGTTGAACATTTGACCCGAATTCATCAAAGTTCCACGTTCCCACAGTTTTGACCTCAATTATGGCCCTCCAAGGAAAATAATCAACGGCTACACTAAAGCACACAGCGGCCTATATAATATAGACCAGTCCGCTAAAAATATCCTTTCTTTTCCGAGACTCGTACAACCCCGAAGCAACTAATTGTTGTTTATCGCTGGGGACATCAAGTCAACCAATCCGAGGGCATCCCTCTGCTACCCATCGAGCTGAAGAACCACACAGAAACGGTCAAATCTAGACAATGAGAATTTTGGGGAGAACATGAGAATAACTGCCCGGAGATGCCGGACAGGAAAAAAAGTGGAGGTGAAAGTCCTGGAACGAGTACGGAGTTGGGGGATACTGAACAACAACTAAACTCCAAAAGTTCCTTACCAAAATGGAGAACAAAATGGGTATGGTTATACCCAACGACTAACTGATCCAAACCCGGCTATTCATTATAAAAGCGGTTGCAAATAATTAGTGGAACAACACCAAAAGCAAGATCAGAGCTGTTTGAACACTTCCTACCCCCGAGGTACCAGGAGTAATTTGAAACACAGATTACACAATTGCGACAAAGATAATATAAACCAACAAGAGAGAACTCAGTGGAAGAACGCGGTCGGCAAAAGGCAGTGGCCTGAGCATGAAGCGCTGGCCGCGCAGGGGCAAATATATTCTCCAGCGCAATGGGATCAGCTGAGTATGGATTTCTTGACAGAAGCAGGTAGTAAGCTATAATGCGAAACCTTGGAGCTAGCATTTTGGCAGCAGAAGCGAAGTATATTTTTTTCGCTGATCCCGATGTAGGGACAAAGTCGCTGGGTAAATGCCTTTCGGCTTGGCCACTTCACCGGCAATGTTTCAGAGGGGGTAGATTCGGTGACAGGGCTAGAAATGAAACCATTCGCATATCTGGGTGATTTTGGCCATTCGGAACCTATAAACGCCAAAATCAGACAAAGAAGTACATAGCTTCCCGGGGATGACGTCTAGGTAACGGAGATTTGTTCCGGGGCTTACGGAACTAGCAATTGTTTTGCAGGACTAAGTAAGGAAAGGGAAAAAGTTTGAATGACAAACACAACATCAAGCATCCTTCGACCTAACTTGTGTATAACCAAGGAAGAAATCCAGAACGTATTAGAAGAAAACCATTGCAGGGCCACAACATGTCATCTAGACGTATTATAAATCATTAAAATTACATCAAAGGTCACAAAAGGTGCTTTTGGAAGAGCATGTGTGTGGACACAAAGAAATGTTGGGACGGACTGCTGGCCACCGCGAGCTACCACATCAAAGTAGTACCGTTACACATGCCTTCACGGTAATTTTATTTGGAAGTGCACAAAACCAATGTTTTTAGCTCCCAAAACTTAACGGTGAACCTACCACTTGCTGCTGTTTGAAATAAATTATTGACGCATTATTAAAGCATTTTTTCATTAAAGGTATGTTTATTCTTAGTTCAAACCAAGTTTCACATTTGGTAATATAGGTTAGTTAGTTAGGCTTTTTTACTTTCTTCTTTCTTCAAGGCACCTTTACATGCAAGTTTAAGCAGAAGAAAAAATTAATATATTAATATATTTGCCAACAACTAAGGACAAGCTTTAGGTCATATTCGATTATTTTAATGTTGACGAAGAATTTTTAAAAGAACGATTTAAATTTGGAAAATTATCTAAACACTCTACCTTAACTTGGAAACTACTAAAAATTAGTAATATACGCTGCTGGATCCTGAGCCTGATCACAAAACAGTAAAATAAGATACCGATCGCTATTGACATAATTTAATGTTGGGGTATTGATGTTTTATTGGATAAATAATATAATATAGATTATGTAGAATACCATGCGGCAGCCCTTAAAGCAATTACTGTGAAAAAATACTTTCAGGCAGCACATTATCCATTTAACATTTTTTAATAAGCCCCAAAGTACTTTGAGAACTACTTCACATTTAATAAAGAGGCCATAATAACCTGAAAATAATGTAAAAAAAATTTTCATTTGCTCCATTTTGAAAGTTGCCTTAGAGGGTAAGGGTAAACTGGAAAATGTTCAAATAAATTTTTTTTTTCCAAATGTGCTTCTTTGGTTCTCCGGTTTAAGGTGGAACCAGTCTCGAATTTGTGTGTGTTTTCTTGAGTTTCCAAAATATTAAAAGCCGTTTAACGGCACGCCAATTACTTAAAGAAACCAATGAATTTGTTGATGTTTAGTTAAAGGGTGATATATGAGTGGTAAAGGTTGTTTTATTAGACGTAAAATTTTTTATCTGGCAACACTGTTCTCAGAAAATACTATCACAATTAAATTTCGTTCAGCGATAAAGCTCACTTTTGGTTAGATGTTAATTAATAATAATGATAAGACACAAGCCATTTTTAATAAGCCGTTACATCCTCGAAAAGTCAATTTTTGTTGAGCTCAATGGGCAGGGAGAATCATTGATTTAAATTTCTTTAAAAATGATGCTGACCTACTATTTCAAGTAGGATTTTGTGGATAAACTTTGGTTACCACAAGACGGTACCTCTTCGTATTCCAAGGTTATTTTGGCTGTAAGCTTTTGTAATAGGTATTCAATATGTAGACGATATTGTATTTTCAACCTCTTTGCCAGCTACTTTTATTATTCCTCTGGCTTGGAAGACTGTAAAGATTATTCCTCTTTCTCTTACGCTGATACCGTCCAAATTTAGTATAAAAAATTAAATTTTATAATTTAGAACACAGAATGAATAATATTTCCATTAGCAACACACTTTTCTGGCAGAACTATATTAAACCGACCTATATAAGACTGATTATTACCGCTTTGTTTCATCTGCAAAGCTTCAAGTCTTACTATGTTAAGTTAAAAACAAATTTTAAAAGCCACGCAAGATATGTCTTCAAAATTGGAAGACGTGACCATATCAAAGAAAACGCAAAACAAAAGTATGGTCAGTGGCTTCCATCTGCTAAAAGAGCTGCACCTCTCGTCATTCGATTCTCATAATTCTGAATTTAAAAGAAATTTTACTAACAGAAAGAACCAACTCGGGTTGGTAATGACATGTCGGTCCCTGTGTAAGTCGAGATCCCAGAAACTACAAGAGCGAAACCACATTAAAAAGCTTATTTCGACAATATTTCTTTGACACGCACCTTTATTTCAGAAGTTATTGGACATATTAAAAGTTAATTAACAGGGTTCATTTATTTATTTAAGAGAACGGAAGAGAGTGAGAAAATACTCTAATCGTGGAGCGGAGATGCTGCCTGCTCTCACCTTATGGTGTTGGCACTGCACTTTGTAGATGTCGACACCTTAAATTGTTGAAATTGAAACACGACTACAAAGTTTCTTTTTGTTTCGCTTTCAAACTGTCGAGATTACCATTTTTTGTTCAAATTAAGATAGGGGGCCTTATATAAATTTAAATACTAACTTATTACTTAAAAATTATAATTTTCAGAACCAAAAAATATAGTCATAGAAACAAAATCATTTTTAAATAAATTTTGAACTACTGAGTTTAATAAATTAAATTCGGCGATACGTTGATAGTAAACTTAATAACTTCGAAATTATTCAAATTAAACAAGAAAGGAAAGCTAGCTTCGGGCGGAGCCGAAGTTGATATACCCTTGCAGAATACTCTGTAAATTATATTCTCCAAAATTATTCATAAGATGCATTCTTAATACTCATAAAAAATCCCAACTTCCTAACTTTAAAAACACAAAGTTATGGCATTTCTAATTGTTTAGTTATATGGCAGCTATAGGATATAGTCGGCCGATCCTTATGACATTTGGTAGGTCGGATTGATTGGCCAAATATAAAACCCATAGAAAATCCCAGCTTCCTAACTTTACAAACACCAAAGTTATGGCATTTCCGATCAATCAGTTATATGGCAGCTATAGGACATAGTCGGCAGATCCCGGCCGTTCCGACATATATACTGCGTGCAAAGGAAAGAAGGGTGTGTGCAAAGTTTCAAATTGATATCTTTAAAACTGAGAGACTAGTTCGCGTAGAAGCAGACAGACGGACAGACAGACAGACGGACATGGCTATAGCAACTCAGGAGGTGATCCTGATCAAGAATATATATACTTTATAGGGTCGGAGATGTCTCCTTCACTGCGTTGCACACTTTTGACCAAAATTATAATACCCTCTGCAAGGGTATAATAAATTTAAATTAAACATTCGAAGTTATCAATGTGATACTCACAAGAATTTAATATTTGTACATACAATTTTTTGGTAAGTCGATTTAGTTTTCTTGTTATATATCATATAAAAGTAATGAATCAGTTTTGCAAGATTACAAGACATTCAAAAAAAGCGGATCATACCGTATACAAGTGTATAAAAAAAAACGATACTACTTTGGAACTCTGTCAAGCTTTAGGCATACTTAGAAACAAAATAAATGGTTCAGCCGATATGGTTTGAAAGCTATAAGAAACCGACTATATTTTAGAAATGCGGACCGCTTACTTAATAGAACATGAGGTGTCATGGCATGAAATATAACTCTCCTGCAGTTCTATAACGAACACCGAAGCTGCTTCATTAAAAAAACAAGAAAGGAAAGCTAACTTCGGGCGGAGCCGAAGTTGAAATACCCTTGTAGAATATTCTGCAAATTATATTCTCCAAAATTATTCATATAATGCATTCTTAATACGCATAAAAAAATCCCAACTTCCTAACTTTAAAAACACCAAAGTTATGGCATTTCCAATCGTTCAGTTATATGGCAGCTATAGAATATAATCGGTCGATTCTTATGAAATTTGATATGTCGTATTGATTGGTCAAAAATAAAACCCATAGAAAATCCCAACTTCCTAACTTTACAAACACCAAAGTTATGGCATTTCCGATCAATCAGTTATATGGCAGCTATAAGATATAGTCCGCCGATCCTTATGAAATTTTGTAGGTCGGATTAATTGGCCAAATATAAAACCCATAGAAAGTCCCAACTTATTAACTTAACAAACAGCAGAGTTATGGCATTTCCGATCAATCAGTTATATGGCAGCTATAGGATATAGTCGGCCGATCCCGGCCGTTCCGACTTATATACTGCGTGCAAAGGAAAGAAGGGTGTGTGTCTTTAAAACTAAGAGACTAGTTCGCGTAGAAACAGACAGACGGACAGACAGACGGACAGACAGACGGACAGACAGGAGGTGATCCTGATCAAGAATATATATACTTTATAGGGTCGGAGATGTCTCCTTCACTGCGTTGCACACTTTTGACCAAAATTATAATACCCTCTGCAAGGGTATAAAAATCAAATGCGCTACGTGTATTTATTTTGGGAACCAGAAAATCGCTAAGCGATATTCTTTTTTCGCAACACCTTCCGATCTTCCTTCCCAAGAAGTCGAGGCTAACCACGAGCAATATATGTTTGCAAGTTGCTTTGCCCGAAGCACAAGGAAAAAACAAAGACAGCAATTTATTTTTATTATTTTTGTACAAATATGCTTTATTTATTGGATCCTCTCTTTAATGAGACTAACAATAAGTAGATCAAATCAAAAAAAATAAAACTGAACTAACAGACATGAAGACTGACATTATTGCTGGGCTGGCAGATCATTTCGATGTAGGCGAGTTCAGTTCTGTTATAATCCAGTGTAGGCTGCTGACTTTCAGTTTGACATGTACTTCCTTGCATTTAATGTGCCTCCGCGAGGTTAGGCGTATGTCGAGGTGGACGCCGAGATATGTTACATCGCAAACTTGGGGGTCTGCGTACTATTGAGACGGGGGGACGATGTGTCGTAAACACATGTGGACGTAGTCAGCCTCTCGTTTGTAGGAATGTCTGCTGTGAATAGAACAAATAGAGTAGGGCCCAGTGGGCTACCTTGTGGAATTCTAGCTTCAATGTTGTACTCGTTGGATGTTGTTACATTGCATCTCACCGCGAAGATTCTGTGGTAGAGCTACTACTTATGTAACTTAACATTTTTTTCTTGTAGTAATGTTATGATTTTATACATAAGGCCTTCAAGCCACACTCGGTCGAATGCTTGAAAGACATCGAAGAATATCGCACTACAATATTTCCGATATTCAAAGGCTGTAAGAATTTCTGAGGTTATTCGGTTGACTTGCTCTATGGTTCCGTGGTTTTCTCGAAAGCCGAAGTGATGTGCCGGGATTACATTTTGAGCTCTTAGACATGGTGTTATACGCGTGAGCAGGAATTTTTTTTTTATCATTTGGGCAGGCACGATAATAAACTTATTGTTGGTAACGTAGAACGAATGTGAAGTTTGAAAAAATATGAACCCCCTATTTAGATTATAAGTTCCGAGAGGTCAACTAAATTACCGTTTCAATTTCGTAAATGATATTAAGTAGTTTTGCGAGTCCTGTAATTTGCAATTGAGTCCCGATGGAAACATGTATTTGAAGTTCAAATTAATTTAAAGTCATGCTAATTTGAAGTTAAAGCGGTTTTTATTAACAAGGGTAAGGGCGTTCAACACTAAAGTGTCCTTACACGTAGGGTGGACCAAGCCGAAGAACACTACCATCTCAGTTATTCAACAACCGGGTTAACATATCGATATCTTCTCCTAAAGTCATTCGGATTGACTGTCCCCTTGCTTTAGCCTTCCCAACTCTGTCTACAAGTTTTATTGTGTGGCGGTGATGCTGTCTCTTCCCTGAGCTAGGCCGATCCCGTAGGCAGAGTAAGCAACCGACCATCATCCACTTCACCGTGTTCGTCACACCTTTGAATTCTGAAAACTACGGCAGACAACAATATTTGGGATATAATTGGAACAGAGGATACAATAATTATTATTCAATAGGTAATACTGGCTATAATGACCGGTACAGGCAACAAGGAAAATTGGGTGCTAACAGGCGAGAAAATTACATGTGGAATAGGAACGAGACAAGTGAAAATAGGCGTCAGGACGAGCAATTATGCCGAAAACACCTATAGGGAGTCATGGTATAAACGAAAGCATCAAGGATGGTAAATTTCAAGAATTTGATAATGAACCTTTTGACTTCTACTTATTTAATTTTCATTCCTATTTTGACGGATTATTAGGTATGGATATACCTAATTAGAAAATTTAGATTTAGTTAGATTTAGAAAATTTATTTTTAGAAGCAAAGAATAAAAGGATTCCGGACCAGGAAGGAGTGCAGATTACTGGTGGGATCTACCAAGCAAAAAAAGGACAGGCAGAATTAGAGGTAGCAAATTTTACGGACAACAATAGGAACCTATACTGGGAGGCACCATTGGCAGTAACAACATATGACAAGAATAACTTTGCAGAAATGGAAATGCTGACACTATTTGTGCAAAACTCCGATAGTACCAAACCGAGGTGGTACAGGCCAAACTGGCAATCGACCATTTGAATTAAAAAGAGGCGGAAAGCCTTAAGACGCTTTATTCGCAATTTCCAGACATATTTCACTCAAAAGGGAAACGGTTGACGTTTACCAATGCGGTTACGCATTCAATTCCAACGACGGATGAAATTCCGATATATAAGACACCGTATAAATACGGCTTTAAAAAGAGACATGAAATAAAGAAACAAATACGGGAGCTACTAGATCAGGAAGTTATTAGGCAGAGCCACTCGCCATAGAGTGCACCAGTTTGATTGGTACCCAAGAAGGTAGATATGTCAGGAAAACACAAGTGGAGACTTTAGTGGATATTAGGAAACTTAACGAAGGATAGATACTCCATGCCTTTAATCAGTGATGTAGTGGATAAACTAGGTAAGGCAATTTTTTTTTCGGTGTTGGATTTAGCAAGTGGGTATCACCAGGTAGAAATGGAAAGGAAAGACATCCCAAATACTGCGTTTACGACAGAGAATGGAAATTTTTAATAAGTGTTGTGACGCCTCATTTTTGAAGTTCGAGGCGCTCAATTAATCTTAGTTCCACTATATAAATAAGGTTTTATCATTAGATTTAAGTCCACTGGAGGATAAATAAGCTAAGTTCAAAACCCAACACTCTGTCGTATTTATTAAGCAATAGGGCGATAGTTAGCTAGGGTCACACTAGCTACAAGGACATCGACTACCAATCGAATAGTCGCCACCACTGTTAACTAACATTTGAACAGTATTCACACACCCCTATCACATATCGAATGGAGCAATTGTGACAATTCGAATAGAACAATCGGCTTCAATGGGAGTGATGGAGCACGTGGAGCGAGAGAACAAGTCTCTCTTCTCTCGTGCCAGCGAACAGACGTGTGCTCCGGGTAAGACTCTCGTCACCGGTAGGTATTCTAACCTGCGTAACGGGCAGTATTATGGACAGAGAAGACTCGCGATATCTAACCAAAGCTTAATAAACTAACCAAGTGTACTAAATCTAAAGTGAATTTCTCCCGTCTTTGTATTCATTGCCCCGACCCCGCAGTTTGTACCAGTGGTTATTCCCTGGCCGTAACCTATAAAATAACCAACCGTAGCTTGCATTACCAGTGGCCATTCCCTGGTAAAGAACTAACCGTAGTTTGCTCTGTCAGTGGTATTCCGTGGCCAGTCACTAACTTTAGCGCGTACTGCCGGCGGCCATCTCCGGTAAGTCCGCTAATCCCAGCGTGCATGACCAGTGGCAACTCCCTGGCAAATAACCGATCGTAGTTTGCACGGTCAGTGGTATCCCCCGGCCGATAGTGTCTCCGTAACCTAGAAATTAACGAACCGTAGTCTACATTGCCGGTGGTCATTCCCTGGTAAACGACTGACTATAGTGTGCACTGTCAGTGGTTATTCCCTGGCCGATAGTGTCTCCGTAACGCTACCGGTAGACAGTAACCCAAGGTTTTTTTTTGCCGACCAATTTCGGGAGTCATTTCCTTCCACTATAATCCAGCCACAGGTTCCCCTACCTTTTCTTACAAATTTCTTGTAAGGTACTCTGGCCCCGGCTGAATTCAACCCTGACCTAAGAACTTCGTTACAGTGTGGATGCCGTTCGGACTGACTAACGCTCCGGCTACATATGAAAGGGTAATGAACAGTATTCTGGGAGAGTTAGTTGGGAAAATCTGTTTAGTATACATGGACGTCAAATTACAGATAGACAAGTCAGAGTTTCTCAAGAAGGAGATAGAGTACCTAGTTCATGTAGTGACTCAGGAAGGGGTTAAGCCAAATCCAGGGAAGATTGAGGCCATAAAACGTTTTCCATTACCACAGACAGCTAAGCAAATCAAATCATTCTTAAGATTGAATGGGTATTACAGAAAGTTCATAAAGGATTTTGCAAGAGTGACAAAACCTTTGAGACTAAAAGGGAGACAACAAATTGTTGTCGATGACGAATATAGGCGGACGCTTGAGCACAGCAAGACCATGTTATATAATGACCCCCTCCTAAGATACCCAGTTTTTACGAAGCCATTTATATTGACGACTGATGCGAGCAATTTTGCCGTGGGTGCAGTGCTGTCCCAGGTGACATTGCCAGGGGACAATAGGGAGTGACAGACCTATAGCATTTGGCAGCAAAACTCTGAACGACGGAGAAGTCAACTATTTGACAGTGGAGAAGGAAATGTTGGCTATAGTTTGGGTATAAAACACTTCAGACCGTACTTGTTCGCTCACAAATTCACAATAGTCACAGATCACCGTCCACTGACCTGGTAAATGTGCTTTAAGGAGCCCAATTCAAAGTTAGTGAGGTGGAAACGTTTGAGGTGGAACAGTTTATAACAAGGGTTCGCAAAATGTAGTAGCAGGCGCTCAAATTAACAATAGCGTGATGGAGTTTTTAAAAGCCGTCGATATCATCCCGATATGCCGAGGAATGATGGCTCTCTACAGTCTCTGTTCTACTTTGCGGGATTCATTTCGGGGCGCTCCCTCCTCGCTCTCGGATCGCCCAGACCGCCGATTTTCGAGCACTCGAGACACTTGGGACACACGGTATAAGGCTGCATAAAAAGTAAAACAGCCGCCTTTACACGGCTGTGCAATCACGAAACCAGTGGTCCTTGGCGGTCGCCGCAGTCGAACGACACGTTCCCACCCGGATGTGTTGGTGACATTGCCAGCTCCCGTGATGTCATACATTCGTTGGGCTTCCCGGAGATTTGCAGCCATACGATTCTCGATCCGCCACGGACGTGTAGGGCGGTCGTTCTTGCTAAGCGCTTCGAACCCCGGTTTACCAATCGGGCTTCTGGCGACATTCGTTGAGTCAACCACTGACTGCTCCGATGGCCTCCTAAAGTTCGCGTCGAATTCGGGATCCTGCGGCCTAGAAAAACTATGTTTTTGTCACCGCCAAAGGAACACATCGACCTCAACTGGTGGTTGTGCTTATTTCCCAAGTTTTTTTCCTTGGGCAAAAGAATAACGTCAATAATAATAATTATATCAGAAAAATAATGGCATTATTTGCATTCTCTGTTTCAAATCGACTCAAACAAAAATAAATAATTAAATATATATTACATTAGTAAGAAAAATTACAAAATTACCTAAGGTACTCCATCACAGATTTGATCACAGATTTGCAGTGTTAAGCGATATTGCACGATTTAAACTCAATGCACTCACTGCTAAGTCCGTGCACGGGACTTTTTGCACAGCTATATTTGCAGACAAGCCTGACGCTCTGTTTTATTGTTTGTTTTGTAGACTGGGCGCTATGTTAAGAACTGAATTTTTTCAATGGCATTGCCGCTAGCTCATTCGGTCTCTTAGGTCCGGATTTCCACCAATACCACAGAACGCAACACTGAATTTGATATCTATCAACGTCTCACAATACTAAATAACTGTTTTCCCTAATGCTGAAAACGTAAACTAAACAGATAATAAAATATAATTATAATTGTAATATTGGCGGCCTTTGGTGTGATAGCCACTGCACACCACATGGGGGCATTACCATAACCACTCACGTAAGCATCTCAGGCCATTAACCTTTAATTAGAATATAAAGAATGTAGAAAGTATATTGCACAGAAATTCGAACCATTACATTTTTCTTTACATTTCCTGGGCAAACCTGCCACCTGTGCCAGGAGTGCGCTAGCTAACAGGTCGCTTCCAATATCGCGTAAAAGCAAGCTTAGAAGAAGAATATTCGTGAGCAGGCTGTACTGGCTGGTGTTCTGGACAACTCAAGTATAATTATGATGGTTTACTTTCGTCTTCTCAGATAACGTTCAATATTGCACACACTGTGTGCACAAAGAGCGGACTCCTGAGAACAGGAAAGTGTGGAATTATCCTTTTTTGGCAGGATAAGGTGCTTTACTTGCCAAAATGAACCTAACGAGGATGGTAAAGCCCTTCAGAGACCCGTGCAGGTCCGACCTAAGGCTTCTTGGGTATTACCTGTAAAACCTCAGTATCTACCCAATTTCACTCATTCATTTCATTTTTGTAATCCTCTCTCACATATACAGGGTTGCCCATATTCGACGGACCCATCTGACGACGCCATAACTTTTGACAGAGATGCCAGATCGCTTAATGACATACCGCGTTTGAAGCGTCAGTCCAAGCAGATTTTTACCATGGAACAATACACGCCACGCGAGCGCTCTGAAATAGTTGAAATTTACATTCAACAGAACAAGTCAATTGTGAAAACTCAACGTGCTTTTAAAAAATTAAAAAATGTGAAAAGTGCGCCTTCTAAGAACACCATTAAGCGTTTATACGAAAAATTTACGACTGGTGAGGCTCTTTCTAATCCGAAGAGGCCAAATAAAAAGTCGACCAAGGCGATCGGACGAGAATATCGCTGCCGTACGAGCCAGTGGTGAGAGGTCCCCAAGAACATCCCAAAAACGCCGTTCTCAGCAGTTGGGCATGGCTCGGTCCACTTTTTGTGATGCCAATTATTCGTCGAAAGCGTATGAGGCAGTTCTGGTTTCAACAAGACGGCGCTCCACCGCACACAAGTCGCATAACAATCGATTTTCTGAAGAAATTGTTTACGGGCCGTTTGATGTCGAAAAGTGGTGATTTGGACTGGCCACCGCGTTCGCCCGATTTGACGCCGCCTGACTTCTTCTTGTGGGGATATTTGAAGTCAAAGGTTTACGTTAACAAGCCAAGGACCCTAGAAGAGCTCAAGGACAACATTCGTGAAGAAATAGCCGCTATTCCGGCCGAAATGTTGGCGAAAACGATGGAAAATGCTGCAAAAAGGGCACAATACGCCATCAACGCCAGAGGCGGCCATTTGAAAGATATCATATTCAAAAATTGATGTAAACAAATCTACTTGGAACAAATTAAATGATTAAGATTGCCAACCGCCAAATTTTTATTTTTTTCTTTGATTTTTTAAAAAAAAACATGGGTCCGTCGAACCCTGTAGTTCTTCGGACAGACTTTGTTTTTGGAACAGGCTCACCGGCGAAAATTGCCATCGAGCCTGGTGAAGAAGGGTGGAAAGTGCGTTCCTATCCAGTCCAACTCTGCCTTTACGTTGATGAACCCGAGGCTAGAGCGAGGCGACTGGTGGCAAACTAAAATTCCGTGGCCCTTATTATTTACAGCTCGGAACAACAAGTTTGACCTTCCGACCAACGTATTTTTAACTGCGCAATCTGGTATCTACTGGCCCATATCTTATCCCGATATCACTCGTCATTTTTCTAATCTTCTTTTACATCTTCCATAAATTAAGAATCCAAATAGGGGTTTATATTCCTCTGGCCGCACCTCTTCCAAAGCACTCCTGGGAGCCATGTTTTTCTTTTTCGAGCGAAGTTCCATGTCAGGAAATGTCCTTATGCTGCAGGCATAACTTAACATCATATGGGTACATAAGTACGCGAGAATGACTTATTATTGAGGGAAGATCGTTAATAAATAATGTAAAAAGTAGCGGAGGTAACACGGAGAATTTTAGACATTAAATTTTTAAAAAGGACCCTTTGTGACCTTTCAGGTAAGCCCTTTTAACAAATGTAGTAAGCTCTACAAGGTTTGTGATTCTGTATCTACGTTTAATAAATCCGTGTTAACACGGAGAAATGATTGATCTACAAAGGTGCTGCAAATGAGGAGTAATGATTTTTTCAAAAAGTTTAGGAATAGCTGACAACTTAGATATACCTCTGTAGCAACTGGTTTCTAAAATGTTACCTCTTTTTTTATACTTAATTCTTATTTATTGGATCTTCTCTATTACTTAAGAGAATAACAATAAGTTTTCAAATCTTAATCTATGTTACGTTAATTTATGTTATTGAAAAGGGAAGGGAAATCATTCCGCTGTAGACGGGAATGAGTTGTCTGGCTAGCAGGTTTGGGTGATTTGATAGTCTGGCTTCATATTTAATTTTTCTGGAAACAATTTCTTCTTTTACGGGATTTATATCCAGGTCTCTCTGAATGTTTGCGTTGCGGATGTACCAGGGGCTCCAGTTATTGTTCGAAGGGTCTTTGATTTACTCTTTGAATAATTTCTAGCTGCTGCTTGCGTTTCCCCAGAGCTCGGAACCGTAGGTCCAGATCGGCTTTAAGCACGAGTAATACAGTAGTACTTTATATTCGAGTGAAAGGAGAGAGCGGTAGTTCATGAGCCAGTGAAGGCTGCTGGCCTTTAGATTTAAATGGGTCTGCGAGCCATTTTTCTACAGCTACCAGGTGTTCTTTTAAATGGGCTGTTGCGGCATTTCGAGCGGCTGATAATGGCAGTGTCGTCAGCGAAGGTTGAGATGAGGGTCTGGCGGCTTGTTGGAATGTCTGCCGTGTAAAGGATAATTTAATAATTTAATTTTGTATACCAGACCGTCGATCCAGACGCGATCAAATGCTTGTGATACGTCCAGAAATAAGGCACTGCAATATTGCTTGAGTTCGAAAGCCGTGCGAATTTCAGATGTTAAGCGTGGTACCTGTTCGATAGTTCCAGGCTTTTCCCTAAATCCGAATTGGTGTAGAGGGATCGTTCTCTTGTTTTTAAGATGTCTTACTAGATGAACAAGAAGCATGGGAGCAGACTGATGGGCCGGTAGAGTGAATTGGTTGGATGGCGGGTGAGGCTTGAAAACGTTTTCCAAGTGATGGGCAAAGGTGTTAGCTCTTTCTTCGTCACTGCGCGCCCAGGCACCTATTTGTGATCGAATTGGCTAATCGGGATCTATTGGTGGTTGCATGTTTGGGTGAGCTCTCCATAGTGGGAATTTATTACCCGTCGGGGACAGTTTCGCAATGTAGGCCCGTTATGCCTGGTTCTTTTCGGTAGAGAGAGCCTTCGACAATTTTCGAGATGCTTAAGTCTTTTCTTAGTAGCTGGGGACCGATGAGTCTGCCAGTCTTTGCGAAGTCTACGTTTTTCAAGTAGGAAAGACTCGATCCAGTTCTTAGCGGGTTTGTGGCTGAGGGTTCTGGCGTAGAATGTTTGGTGGCAGAGGACATTACGTCCGTGAGGTGTTTAAGCGACTTATCAATTTCAGATTCATAGGAAATTTCAGGATCAAGTTCGGTGTGTGCACTTACATATTTTTTGTACTTCAGCTAGTTTGTTTTGTTTGTTGTTAGATGTTGGGGGTGTTCCAGAAGCTGCGGCTGTTCAGATAGACAGAGGAGAACTGGCGAATGGTCCGATATAAGCTCTTCTAAGGTTTTTACGTTTATCAGCCTGTGCGAGACTCTTCTAATAACAGCGAAATCGATAATGTCAGGTTGTTTTTTTTTTGGATCTGTGGGCTAGTATGTAGGCCTAGCTGGTGAGACAAAGTCAAGCTTATTACCAGGAGTGATGATAGCGTTGTATAATTGGCGGCCTTTGGGGTTGATAAGATCCCCAGTGGGGATGCTTTGCGTTATAATCACCGGCAGCTATAAAGCAGCGTCCTAGTGAGTTGTAGAAATTCATAAGCTCATTTTCTGCAATACTGAAGCGTGGGGGGCAATATATGGGGGACAGGGTTAGTGGGCCGCCAATTAGGTTTATACGTAGGGATGTGGCCTGCAGGAAGTTAGTAGCGAATGTCTCCAAGGGATGATGTTTTATGCGTTGTTTTATGAGTATACCGGTACCTCCGTGTCCTTTACCGTCCGGGTGGTTGGTCGCGTGGAATATATAGCCGATGATATGGAAGTAGTTTTTATTAGTTAGATGGGTTTCAGAAAGTAGCATGATATCGATATTGTGGCTGTTTAGAAACTGTAGGAGTTCGTTTTTGTGCCGGGAAACGCCGTTTGCGTTCCAGAAGCATATTCTTAAGGAGTCCATTTATACAGACTTTTGTTTGATCAGCAGTTCCATTAGAAGGCTCAGGTTTCGCAGTAGTTCTTGAAGGGAACTTTGAATCGTCATCATGACGTTTGCAAGGGTAGCTACTGTAGATTCTAGACCGCTAAGTGTTTGTGGGGGAAGAGTTTGGTTTTGCTGCGTAGAAGGTTGAGTTGTTGTTTGGCCATTTTGGCTTAAGAGCGGAAAATCATTTAGGTTTGATATGGGTAGCTGTAGACGCAATGCTGCAGGCTGCCAAATGAGACAGCAGGAGTGGTTGTTGCTGGGGTGAAGATGTTTGGTTGGGCAGAGTGTTGAGCGGCGAATGGATTACTGCGTCTCTGATTTAGGCGGCTCTTGAGTTCTTTGTAGACGGGACAGCCCCGGTAGTTGGCAGTAAGATTTGTTACCTCTTTTGTAAAGAGGAAATACAAATGATTCTAAATATTTGCACAGGGCCTTAGCGCAATATCTAAGCAAGCACCCAGGAATACCATCGGCACCTGACAAATAAACAGGCTTAATACAAAGAAGATCCCCGCCAAAAAAAAAAGAAGCGAGCATTCTGTTAAAGAGAGACAGAATATGAGGTTTGACTTGGATATGGTGTAAGAAAAAGGCTGTGATAAATAATCTAAAGTAGAGTAAGTCGCTTGAAAAAATTGGACAAGTAAATCGGCTATTGCTTGATCTGTGGTTGCCGTCATGTTTTCGAACAACAGCGAGGAAGGATAAGAATTAGATTTACATTTGGTGTAAAGGATGTTATAAAACTGTTTCGGGTCGTGAGAGAACTGGATCTTTCAACGGTTTAAGTAACTATTATAACTGAGCATTAAGCACGGTAAACCTTGACCGAGCACTCAAATATCTAGCAAAAACAGATTGAGAACCCGTAATTTTATATTTACCAAACACTCTGGACTTTACATTTCTTAAGTGTGTCAACTCTTTGCTAAACCAAGGTGATTTATTGCAGGTTGACGGATAGTACTACAGAACACAGGAAATAAAAAATGAGTTTATTGCAGTGTAAAAAACATTAACTTCATCAAACATATTTTTGCATAAGTAAAGATCAGAACAATTAAATCCAGAAATAAAATTATATAGCCTCAGAAAGTCTGCCTTGCGAAAACAATGTATTCGTTTGGTTAATTTTTCTGATTTTGCTTCTATAACTCTACTCGTGTCAATTGTAAGTTCTATTATAGGGTGCTATGGATATTCAGGTTGCGTGAGTGGTGCTACTCTGAACAGAAACACACCTTCAGGATTTGATACAAAACAGAAATCAAGTATGTTCAAAGCTAACTTCGGTTTCTCACCACCCCTCACATATGCGGAACACAAGCAATAGTGTTGGGAGTTCTCGCAGCAAGCCTTAGGAATAAGATCGACCAGTGCAGAAAAATGGTTTTTACTCTATGGACATACTCAAGGCTACTCCCGAGCCAGGGCAAATTGAATGGCCAGATTGCCATGGTCTTCTTCATGGTAAGAGGTGTCCTCCGGTCACTGTCGATAGCTTTCCTGTTATCAGCTTCAAGTGCAACAGATTAAATAATCAAAAGCCGTTCGAAATGAAAACCAAATCAATGTATAGGGAAAGTAACGGAGGTATTTATTCTTTATAATAACCACAGTAAGTGACATAACGAAAAAGCACAAGCATACTGTAAGGCTCAACAGTTTCATATATTGTTTATAAAATAACTTTTGATACAAAGTGATAGTATAAACAATTATATGATATAATATATTGCAAAGAATAAGGTGTCGATCAAGGCAAATTTGAAGCAAGAATGCAGTGACATCTTTCGAAAAGTGATTTTGATCGGACTATCATTTTAAATTCTGTGACTATATATAGTCACTAAGTAGACTGCCGGCCATTATGATACTAAAAAGGTCATTAGCAAATGATGAATTGTATTTAAACATTTAAGGATTTCAAAGTTTTCTCTTAGACTAGCCTTCTCAAATTTATTTAATTTTAGAACTGTCGCTTAGACTATTGTTTGCCGATTTTAGAGCTGACAAAAATCGAACTGTCAAGCGAGATTTATTTAAAAGAAATAAATAAAATAATTAATAAAAAAGGACTAAAAAAGTTAAACGAAAGGAGCTTTTAAATTCAAATTCAAACTAAGAACGCGAGAGCGCTAACGATCGCGCGCGTAGGGGCACACTAGACCGAGAGAGATGGCCACACTTATACCGGCAAATCCCACACAGGCGGCGGGCACACTAGATCTCGCCGAGCCCTACATAATGCGGACCACGGGCCATAGAAGGTCACTTCGCAGCAGACCGTCTTCGGGTATAGAGGCAACTCCCCAGTGGTGGTGAGCAGCAAAGTCACTTTTTGGGTGGACTAGATCATTCGAGCCAAGTCCGCTTATACATTGTAGTTAGTTTCCGTAATACTTCCTCCTCCCACTACCCTTCTTAAGCCCGGCTCGGCTTGGCGATCCGAAGGTTTCACTAGGAGACGTCTGATTTCAGGATCACGCCTCCTTACGGCTGGGTTCACTGGCCGAACTCTCTCTCTAGGTAAGCCTCCTGTCTAAGTGTATGCCGAGATAGGTGACTTCATCTGCTTGTGGAACCGGCTTGTTGTTTAGCGCCAGTGGTGGGCATTTCGACAAGTTTAGTGTAAATGTAACGTGCTTACACTTTTGCTCGTTGACTTTGATACGCCAGTCTGCGAGCCATTTTTCTACAGCTACCAGGTGTTCTTTTAAATGGGCTGTTGCGGCATTTCGAGCGGCTGATAATGGCAGTGTCGTCAGCGAAGGTTGAGATGAGAGTCTGGCGGCTTGTTGGAATGTCTGCCGTGTAAAGGATAATTTAATAATTTAATTTTGTATACCAGACCGTCGATCCAGACGCGATCAAATGCTTGTGATACGTCCAGAAATAAGGCACTGCAATATTGCTTGAGTTCGAAAGCCGTGCAAATTTCAGATGTTAAGCGTGGTACCTGTTCGATAGTTCCAGGCTTTTCCCTAAATCCGAATTGGTGTAGAGGGATCGTTCTCTTGTTTTTAAGATGGTTTACTAGATGAACAAGAAGCATGGGAGCAGACTGATGGGCCGGTAGAGTGAATTGGTTGGATGGCGGGTGAGGCTTGAAAACGTTTTCCAAGTGATGGGCAAAGGTGTTAGCTCTTTCTTCGTCACTGCGCGCCCAGGCACCTATTTGTGATCGAATTGGCTAATCGGGATCTATTGGTGGTTGCATGTTTGGGTGAGCTCTCCATAGTGGGAATTTATTACCCGTCGGGGATAGTTTCGCAATGTAGTCCCGTTATGCCTGGTTCTTTTCGGTAGAGAGAGCCTTCGACAATTATCGAGATGCTTAAGTCTTTTCTTAGTAGCTGGGGACCGATGAGTCTGCCAGTCTCTGCGAAGTCTACGTTTTTCAAGTAGGAAAGACTCGATCCAGTTCTTAGCGGGTTTGTGGCTGAGGGTTCTGGCGTAGAATGTTTGGTGGCAGAGGACATTACGTCCGTGAGGTGTTTAAGCGACTTATCAATTTCAGTTCATAGGAAATTTCAGGATCAAGTTCGGTGTGTGCACTTACATATTTTTTGTACTTCAGCCAGTTTGTTTTGTTTGTTGTTAGATGGTGGGGGTGTTCCAGAAGCTGCGGCTGTTCAGATAGACAGAGAAGAACTGGCGAATGGTCCGATATAAGCTCTTCTAAGGTTTTTACGTTTATCAGCCTGTGCGAGACTCTTCTAATAACAGCGAAATCGATGTCAGGTTGTTTTTTTTTTTTGGATCTGTGGGCTAGTATGTAGGCCTAGCTGGTGAGACAAAGTCAAGCTTATTACCAGGAGTGATGATAGCGTTGTATAATTGGCGGCCTTTGGGGTTGATAAGATCCCCAGTGGGGATGCTTTGCGTTATAATCACCGGCAGCTATAAAGCAGCGTCCTAGAGATTTGTAGAAATTCATAAGCTCATTTTTTGCAATACTGAAGCGTGGGGGGCAATATATGGGGGACAGGGTTAGTGGGCCGCCAATTAGGTTTATACGTAGGGATGTGGCCTGCAGGAAGTTAGTAGCGAATGTCTCCAAGGGATGATGTTTTATGCGTTGTTTTATGAGTATACCGGTACCTCCGTGTCCTTTACCAACCGGGTGGTTGGTCGCGTGGAATATATAGCCGATGATATGGAAGTAGTTTTTATTAGTTAGATGGGTTTCAGAAAGTAGCATGATATCGATATTGTGGCTGTTTAGAAACTGTAGGAGTTCGTTTTTGTGCCGGGAAACGCCGTTTGCGTTCCAGAAGCATATTCTTAAGGAGTCCATTTATACAGACTTTTGTTTGATGAGGAGTTCCATTAGAAGGCTCAGGTTTCGCAGTAGTTCTTGAAGGGAACTTTGAATCGTCATCATGACGTTTGCAAGGGTAGCTACTGTAGATTCTAGACCGCTAAGTGTTTGTGGGGGAAGAGTTTGGTTTTGCTGCGTAGAAGGTTGAGTTGTTGTTTGGCCATTTTGGCTTAAGAGCGGAAAATCATTTAGGTTTGATATGGGTGGCTGTGGACGCAATGCTGCAGGCTGGGCGGTAGATGTTTGTGAGATTCCAGAAGAGCGGAGAGCGTTGCCAAATGAGACAGCAGGAGTGGTTGTTGCTGGGGTGAAGATGTTTGGTTGGGCAGAGTGTTGAGCGGCGAATGGATTACTGCGTCTCTGATTTAGGCGGCTCTTGAGTTCTTTGTAGACGGGACAGCCCCGGTAGTTGGCAGTAAGATTTGTTACCTCTTTTGTAAAGAGGAATTACAAATGATTCTAAATATTTGAAAATTGGCAAGTTTCTAGAAATAAGGTAAACAACTTGTGAAGAGGTTTGCACAGGGCCTTAGCGCAATATCTAAGCAAGCACCCAGGAATACCATCGGCACCTGACAAATAAACAGGCTCAATACAAAGAAGATCCCCGCGAAAAAAAAAGAAGCGAGCATTCTGTTAAAGAGGGACAGAATATGAGGTTTGACTTGGATATGGTGTAAGAAAAAGGCTGTGATAAATAATCTAAAGTAGAGTAAGTCGCTTGAAAAAATTGGGCAAGTAAATCGGCTATTGCTTGATCTGTGGTTGCCGTCATGTTTTCGAACAACAGCGAGGAAGGAAAAGAATTAGATTTACATTTGGTGTAAAGGATGTTATAAAACTGTTTCGGGTCGTGAGAGAACTGGATCTTTCAACGGTTTAAGTAACTATTATAACTGAGCATTAAGCACGGTAAACCTTGACCGAGCACTCAAATATCTAGCAAAAACAGATTGAGAACCCGTAATTTTATATTTCCCAAACACTCTGGACTTTACATTTCTTAAGTGTGTCAACTCTTTGCTAAACCAAGGTGATATATTGCAGGTTGACGGATAGTACTACAGAACACAGGAAATAAAAAATGAGTTTATTGCAGTGTAAAAAACATTAACTTCATCAAACATATTTTTGCATAAGTAAAGATCAGAACAATTAAATCCAGAAATAAAATTATATAGCCTCAGAAAGTCTGCCTTGCGAAAACAATGTATTCGTTTGGTTAATTTTTCTGATTTTGCTTCTATAACTCTACCCGTGTCAATTGTAAGTTCTATTATAGGGTGCTATGGATATTCAGGTTGCGTGAGTGGTGCTACTCTGAACAGAAACACACCTTCAGGATTTGATACAAAACAGAAATCAAGTATGTTCAAAGCTAACTTCGGTTTCTCACCACCCCTCACATATGCGGAACACAAGCAATAGTGTTGGGAGTTCTCGCACCAATCCTTAGGAATAAGATCGACCAGTGCAGAAAAATGGTTTTTACTCTATGGACATACTCAAGGCTACTCCCGAGCCAGGGCAAATTGAATTGCCAGATTGCCATGGTCTTCCCTACTAGTAAGAGGTGTCCTCCGCACACTGTCGATAGCTTTCCTGTTATCAACTTCAAGTGCAACAGATTAAATAATCAAAAGCCGTTCGAAATGAAAACCAAATCAATGTATAGAGAAAGTAACGGAGCTATTTATTCTTTATAATAACCACAGTAAGTGACATAATGAAAAAGCACAAGCATACTGTAAGGCTCAACAGTTTCATATATTGTTTATAAAATAACTTTTGATACAAAGTGATAGTATACACAATTATATGATACAATATATTGCAAAGAATAAGGTGTCGATCAAGGCAAATTTGAAGCAAGAATGCAGCGACATCTTTCGAAAAGTCTATCGCTCATTTTGATCGGACTATCATTTTAAATTCTGTGACTATATATAGTCACTAAGTAGACTGCCGGCCATTATGATACTAAAAAGGTCATTAGCAAATGATGAATTGTATTTAAACATTTAAGGATTTCAAAGTTTTCTTTTAGACTAGCCTTTTCAAATTTATTTAATTTTAGAACTGTCGCTTAGACTATTGTTTGCCGATTTTAGAGCTGACAAAAATCGAACTGTCAAGCGAGATTTATTTAAAAGAAATAAATAAAATAATTAATAAAAAAGGACTAAAAAAGTTAAACGAAAGGAGCTTTTAAATTCAAATTCAAACTAAGAACGCGAGAGCGCTAACGATCGCGCGCGTAGGGGCACACTAGACCGAGAGAGATGGCCACACTTATACCGGCAAATCCCACACAGGCGGCGGGCACACTAGATCTCGCCGAGCCCTACATAATGCGGACCACGGGCCATAGAAGGTCACTTCGCAGCAGACCGTCTTCGGGTATAGAGGCAACTCCCCAGTGGTGGTGAGCAGCAAAGTCACTTTTTGGGTGGACTAGATCATTCGAGCCAAGTCCGCTTATACATTGTAGTTAGTTTCCGTAATACTTCCTCCTCCCACTACCCTTCTTAAGCCCGGCTCGGCTTGGCGATCCGAAGGTTTCACTAGGAGACGTCTGATTTCAGGATCACGCCTCCTTACGGCTAGGTTCACCGGCCGAACTCTCTCTCTAGGTAAGCCTCCTGTCTAAGTGTATGCCGAGATTGGTGACTTCATCTGCTTGTGGAACCGGCTTGTTGTTTAGCGCCAGTGGTGGGCATTTCGACAAGTTTAGTGTAAATGTAACGTGCTTACACTTTTGCTCGTTGACTTTGATACGCCAGTCTGCGAGTCATTTTTCTACAGCTACCAGGTGTTCTTTTAAATGGGCTGTTGCGGCATTTCGAGCGGCTGATAATGGCAGTGTCGTCAGCGAAGGTTGAGATGAGAGTCTGGCGGCTTGTTGGAATGTCTGCCGTGTAAAGGATAATTTAATAATTTAATTTTGTATACCAGACCGTCGATCCAGACGCGATCAAATGCTTGTGATACGTCCAGAAATAAGGCACTGCAATATTGCTTGAGTTCGAAAGCCGTGCAAATTTCAGATGTTAAGCGTGGTACCTGTTCGATAGTTCCAGGCTTTTCCCTAAATCCGAATTGGTGTAGAGGGATCGTTCTCTTGTTTTTAAGATGGGTTACTAGATGAACAAGAAGCATGGGAGCAGACTGATGGGGCGGTAGAGTGAATTGGTTGGATGGCGGGTGAGGCTTGAAAACGTTTTCCAAGTGATGGGCAAAGGTGTTAGCTCTTTCTTCGTCACTGCGCGCCCAGGCACCTATTTGTGATCGAATTGGCTAATCGGGATCTATTGGTGGTTGCATGTTTGGGTGAGCTCTCCATAGTGGGAATTTATTACCCGTCGGGGATAGTTTCGCAATGTAGTCCCGTTATGCCTGGTTCTTTTCGGTAGAGAAAGCCTTCGACAATTTTCGAGATGCTTAAGTCTTTTCTTAGTAGCTGGGGACCGATGAGTCTGCCAGTCTCTGCGAAGTCTACGTTTTTCAAGTAGGAAAGACTCGATCCAGTTCTTAGCGGGTTTGTGGCTGAGGGTTCTGGCGTAAAATGTTTGGTGGCAGAGGACATTACGTCCGTGAGGTGTTTAAGCGACTTATCAATTTCATAGGAAATTTCAGGATCAAGTTCGGTGTGTGCACTTACATATTTTTTGTACTTCAGCCAGTTTGTTTTGTTTGTTGTTAGATGGTGGGGGTGTTCCAGAAGCTGCGGCTGTTCAGATAGACAGAGAAGAACTGGCGAATGGTCCGATATAAGCTCTTCTAAGGTTTTTACGTTTATCAGCCTGTGCGAGACTTTTCTAATAACAGCGAAATCGATAATGTCAGGTTGTTTTTTTTTTTGGATCTGTGGGCTAGTATGTAGGCCTAGCTGGTGAGACAAAGTCAAGCATATTACCAAGGGTGATGATAGCGTTGTATAATTGGCGGCCTTTGGGGTTGATAAGATCCTCAGTGGGGATGCTTTGCGTTATAATCACCGGCAGCTATAAAGCAGCGTCCTAGTGAGTTGTAGAAATTCATAAGCTCATTTTCTGCAATACTGAAGCGTGGGGGGCAATATATGGGGGACAGGGTTAGTGGGCCGCCAATTAGGTTTATACGTAGGGATGTGGCCTGCAGGAAGTTAGTAGCGAATGTCTCCAAGGGATGATGTTTTATGCGTTGTTTTATGAGTATACCGGTACCTCCGTGTCCTTTACCGTCCGGGTTGGTCGCGTGGAATATATAGCCGATGATATGGAAGTAGTTTTTATTAGTTAGATGGGTTTCAGAAAGTAGCATGATATCGATATTGTGGCTGTTTAGAAACTGTAGGAGTTCGTTTTTGTGCCGGGAAACGCCGTTTGCGTTCCAGAAGCATATTCTTAAGGAGTCCATTTATACAGACTTTTGTTTGATCAGCAGTTCCATTAGAAGGCTCAGGTTTCGCAGTAGTTCTTGAAGGGAACTTTGAATCGTCATCATGACGTTTGCAAGGGTAGCTACTGTAGATTCTAGACAGGAAATAAAAAATGAGTTTATTGCTGTGTAAAAAACATTAACTTCATCAAACATATTTTTGCATAAGTAAAGATCAGAACAATTAAATCCAGAAATAAAATTATATAGCCTCAGAAAGTCTGCCTTGCGAAAACAATGTATTCGTTTGGTAAATTTTTCTGATTTTGCTTCTATAACTCTACCCGTGTCAATTGTATGTTCTATTATAGGGTGCTATGGATATTCAGGTTGCGTGAGTGGTGCTACTCTGAACAGAAACACACCTTCAGGATTTGATACAAAACAGAAATCAAGTATGTTCAAAGCTAACTTCGGTTTCTCACCACCCCTCACATATGCGGAACACAAGCAATAGAGTTGGGAGTTCTCGCACCAATCCTTAGGAATACGATCGACCAGTGCAGAAAAATGGTTTTTACTCTATGGACATACTCAAGGCTACTCCCGAGCCAGGGCAAATTGAATGGCCAGATTGCCATGGTCTCTAAGAGGTGTCCTCCGCACACTGTCGATAGCTTTCCTGTTATCAACTTCAAGTGCAACAGATTAAATAATCAAAAGCCGTTCGAAATGAAAACCAAATCAATGTATAGGGAAAGTAACGGAGCTATTTATTCTTTATAATAACCACAGTAAGTGACATAACGAAAAAGCACAAGCATACTGTAAGGCTCAACAGTTTCATATATTGTTTATAAAATAACTTTTGATACAAAGTGATAGTATACACAATTATATGATATAATATATTGCAAAGAATAAGGTGTCGATCAAGGCAAATTTGAAGCAAGAATGCAGCGACATCTTTCGAAAAGTCTATCGCTCATTTTGATCGGACTATCATTTTAAATTCTGTGACTATATATAGTCACTAAGTAGACTGCCGGCCATTATGATACTAAAAAGGTCATTAGCAAATGATGAATTGTATTTAAACATTTAAGGATTTCAAAGTTTTCTCTTAGACTAGCCTTCTCAAATTTATTTAATTTTAGAACTGTCGCTTAGACTATTGTTTGCCGATTTTAGAGCTGACAAAAATCGAACTGTCAAGCGAGATTTATTTAAAAGAAATAAATAAAATAATTAATAAAAAAGGACTAAAAAAGTTAAACGAAAGGAGCTTTTAAATTCAAATTCAAACTAAGAACGCGCTAACGATCGCGCGCGTAGGGGCACACTAGACCGAGAGAGATGGCCACACTTATACCGGCAAATCCCACACAGGCGGCGGGCACACTAGATCTCGCCGAGCCCTACATAAGGCGGACCACGGGCCATAGAAGGTCACTTCGCAGCAGGCCGTCTTCGGGTATAGAGGCAACTCCCCAGTGGTGGTGAGCAGCAAAGTCACTTTTTGGGTGGACTAGATCATTCGAGCCAAGTCCGCTTATACATTGTAGTTAGTTTCCGTAATACTTCCTCCTCCCACTACCCTTCTTAAGCCCGGCTCGGCTTGGCGATCCGAAGGTTTCACTAGGAGACGTCTGATTTCAGGATCACGCCTCCTTGCGGCTAGGTTCACCGGCTGAACTCTCTCTCTCTTGTGGCTGACTTCAGGGACCCCAAGCAACTCTCTCTCTGTCTCTTGTGGCTGACTTTAGGGTCCCTAAGCAACTCTCTCTCTCTCTCTCTTGTGGCTGACTTCAGGGTCCCCAAGCAACTCTCTCTCTCTCTTGTGGCTGTCTTCAGGGTCCCCAAGCAACTCTCTCTCTCTATCTTGTGGCTGACTTCAGGGTCCCCAAGCAACATTCTCTCTCTTGTGGCTAACTTCAGGGTCCCCACGCGACATACTCTCTCTCTCTTGTGGCTGACTTCGTTGTCCCTAAGCAACATACTATTATTTCAGGCTCTCTACCCGGCAACCAGCACCGGGGTCTACTCTACTAGCAGCTGTAATCCCGTGCTGTGCCTTTCGAGCAGCGGGACGACTCCCATCACCCGGCAGTCGGATTGGACGAATGAAGCGAAAGCAGCAAGGGCGGCACACCGCCAGTCAGGAGAATCCGTTAGTCAGAATTAATCAAATGTCAAGAATCTTACTGAAATAAACGTAGCTATAATCAGTTTCTAAGTAATTCCCCACGACTTCTACTCTGGGCTGGGTCGGAACTCTCTTTCAGCAACCATGCCTGACACAAACAAATTCCTGTGACGACAACGACAAACCGTCACAGTGGCGCCCGAGCAGGTTAAGGAGGTTGCAAGAGATAGAGTGACACCGGCGGAGTAATGTCGAGCTGGGTATATCTGGCACCAAAAAGCGAACTAACGAAATACACGGAAGAGTTCGGATTAGGAACAGCAGAAAGGAGCGAAGATTTAAGACGTTTGATGGCAGCGTTCGCCAAAAAAAAACAGATCATACAGAAAAAGTCAGACAAAGACTCGCAGAACTGACAGAAAAATATAGGAGAGAAAAAAGCCCGGCAAAAGAAACAATTCCGGCGGTCGTGGTAACCAGGAAAGAGAAGGGGACCAGCAACGAAGGTACATCAGCCAGTACAACAGCTGGGATAATGACCACCAAAGGAGCAAGTCTAAGTGGCAAAATGGAAGAAAAGAAGTCATAGACCGGGTACGCGGTTGGGGCATCCGGTACCAAAGAACAACAATCCAACTGAAGTTCCTAAGCAAAATGGAACAGTGGGCAGGCGGATACGGAATCCGGGAGGATCAGCTGATACAGACGATGCCATTCATCCTGGAGGATGTCGCGAGCGATTGGTGGAACACCACGCCGACCAGGATCGTAACGTGGACTTAGCTCAGAACAGAACTGCTGGAATACTTTTTGCCGCCGAGGTATGAGGAACAGTTGGAGACTCAGATTGCACAGATGAAACAGAGAGAAACGAAGGCCTCTCAGAAGAGGCCAAACTGGACCGAGTATACAAAAACAGCAAGAGCAAGATAAAGCTGTACGCTAGGAGGGCAGGATTCAACTCGTTGACAGAATTCCTCAAACTAGCGGAGGAAGCAGAAGGAATAGAGGCAGAGGACCGGACACAGGCAAGCCAACCTGCACAGCAGCAACTAGGACCGAAGATATGCATACGCTGCGGAGGAACCGGACATGCGGCAAGCACGTGCAGCAATCCGCCGAGGCTGTTTTGCTGGGTCTGTGGAAGAAACGGCACGAGAACCAAGGAGTCCTGCAGGAGGCCTGAGCAGATGAAGCTGGCAGCTCAGGCGGCAATAAAAGAGCCAGCAGCAGGGGAACAGCAGTGTTGCGACGGGTTCCGAATAGTAGCCCGGATAATGGTCGGAAACAAGACAGCGAAAGGAACCGTGGACACAGGAGCATCAAGAAGCGCGGAGCTAGAAATAAGCGCAGCCGGAGACGAAGTGAACCAACAAGGGAAATGAAATGAGGTAACAGACGCCTTACCCAGAGCAGCACAGGACGTGTTAAAAGCAATAGAGGTCACGGACACCTGGATCAAGGAGAAGTACAAGGTATCCCAGCCGAAAAAAGCAAGGAAGACGCGGACGAAAGTGGCAGTAAAAGACCCGAACACACGGAAAACAAAGAGGATATACATTGGAGACACTAAGCCGTACGGAGGAACAAATACAATACAGAACGAACACCAAAACATAAACAAGTTCGCGGAGGCAGCGCGGAGATTCCGCGAAAAACATACAAAGATAGCAGCAGCGCAGACTAGGGCCAAGTTGGTGGAGCCGATACCAATGGCGGGAGCCGGGCGAAAGCGGATACAATAACATAAGGTAGTCTCGTCGGCTGTCTAAACATTCGGCTTTTGATCAGTGCGTGTTCGTTTTTTGAAGGAAAAGGTTGTCTGCGGGCGAATTTTTTACAGAGCAACATGACTTTTTGCAATTTGTGCCGCAAACACGTCGATGGCGTAAAATCTTTAAAAGCACCGAAATGTTTGGAAAAAAGAGCGCTGTGGGAGGAATTAAGAATCTTAACAAAAGACTTAGCATTCAAAGACAAAAACAACGCTTAATTTCAAATTCCAAATTATTAAAAATTAAATTATAAAAAACAAGAAAGGAAAGCTAACTTCGGGCGGAGCCGAAGTTGAAATACCCTTGCAGAATATTCTGCAAATTATATTCTCCAAAATTATTCATATGATGCATTCTTAATACTCATCCAAACTTCCTAACTTTAAAAACACCAAAGTTATGGCATTTCCAATCGTTCAGTTATGTATATGGCAGCTATAGAATATAGTCGGCCGATCCTTTTGAAATTTGATATGTCGGATTGATTGGGCAAAAATAAAACCCATAGAAAATCCCAACTTCCTAACTTAACAAACACTAAAGTTATGGCATTTCCGATCAATCAGTTATATGGCAGCTATAAGATATAGTCGTCCGATCCTTATGAAATTTAATAGGTCGGATTAATTGGTCAAATATAAAACCCATAGAAAATCCCAGCTTCCTAACTTAACAAACACCAAAGTTATGGCATTTCCGATCAATCAGTTATATAGAAGCTATAGGATATAGTCGGCCGATCCTTATGAAATTTGGTACGTCGGATTGATTGGCCAAATATAATACCCATAGAGAGTCCCAACTTTCTAACTTAACAAACAGCAGAGTTATGGCATTTCCGATCAATCAGTTATATGGCAGCTATAGGATATAGTCGGCCGATCCCGACCGTTCCGACTTATATACTGCGTGCAAAGGAAAGAAGGGTGTGTGCAATGTTTCAATTCGATATCTTTAAAACTGAGAGACTAGTTCGCGTAGAAACAGACAGACGGACAGACAGACGGACAGACAGACGGCTATATCAACTCAGGAGGTGATCCTGATCAAGAATATATATACTTTATAGGGTCGGAGATGTCTCCTTCACTGCGTTGCACACTTTTGACCAAAATTATAATACCCTCTGCAAGGGTATAAAAATTTAACTCGTTTTATTATGAAATGCAAAAAAACCCCCTGAAACATCTAAGGGTTAATCCACACATTCTATTGTCGCTCTGCTCGCACTTACTAAACAGTTCCCATTTCACTCGCACTCATTGTTATAATAGTAGAGGTACCAGATTTTGCCGACGAGACTACCTTATGTTATTGTATCATGCTCGCGCTAACGATCGCGCGTATAGGGGCACACTAGACCGAGAGAGATGGCCACACTTATACCGGCAAATCCCACACAGGCGGCGGGCACACTAGATCTCGCCGAGCCCTACATAAGGCGGACCACTTCGCAGCAGACCGTCTTCGGGTATAGAGGCAACTCCCCAGTGGTGGTGAGCAGCAAAGTCACTTTTTGGGTGGTAGATCATTCGATCCAACTCCGCTTATTCATTTTAGTTAGTTCCCGTAATACTTCCTCCTCCCACTACCCTTCTTAAGCCTGGCTCGGCTTGCCGATCTGAAGGTTTCACTAGGAGACGTCTGATTTCAGAATCACTCCTCCTTACTACTCTACTAGCAGCCGTAATCCCGTGCTGTGCCTTTCGAGCAGCGGGACGACTCCCATCACCCGGCAGTCGGATTGGACGAAGGAAGCGAAAGCAGCACGGGCGACACACCGCCCGTCAGGAGAATCCGTTAGTCAGAATAATTCAAATGTCAAGAATCTAACTGAAATAAACCTAGTTATAATCAATTACTAAGTAATTCCCCACGACTTCTACTCTATGCTGGGTCGGAACTCTCTTTCAGCAACCACGCCTGAGACAAACAAATTCCATTGACGAACCCCGGCCACCCCTGAGCCATCCGACAACGACAAACCGTCGTTGTCAATTGAGGAATAAGGACGAAGTATAATAAATATAAGCAAACCCATCTGAAAATCTACAAGATCTTTGTATCAGGCGTATACATAAACTTAATGGAGGCTTAAAAAAATTACTGAATACAATAAACCCAAAAAAATCAATTATTGACATATATATTTCTTTCATTTCGATTGATTTCAGTACATTGACTTAAAGAGTATATTCTCGTTTATGTAAATTAGTGGCTAAACTCAAATCTACATGGCTCTATATGAAAGAAGACTCGGATTGTTTTTTAGCCAGAAAGTCAGCAGCGTCGGAACCCGTGATCATCCACAGCACAACTTAAAGCATATCTCAAAAAACGGAGTTCAAATTGGCAACATAAAAAATGTTCCCCTTGAGAAAAGGAATAAACTAATGTATGGCAAAGGATAATAAATATGATAAGCTTTAAGGGGAGCAGCAGACCTCTTTGTTGACCACCAAGGACGAGGCACCAACAAGCTGGAGCCCATCATGACCACAATCGACGTAGACTAAATGCTGTTTTCGTGCCTGGTCTCGAAAAACCAAGCGCCGCACGATTCATATGAGAGAAAGACAGTGCAAAGAGCACACGACACCTATCCGCAATGAATGAGGTTCAATGCACAGGTCGACTTATTCGAAGATATCGTAGAAAACAAAAACTGTGCCCTTTTGAGAGAGTCAGGCTGGTCGACATCCCGTGGCTAAGATGAATTCGCATTAGGTGCCTAGGCATGTGAAAATAGGATTACTGGTCAATTAGATTAATTACACTGCTGAACATCCCTGACACTCTTTGGTTGCCACTGTGGAAAAGTGTAAAAATAACTGAATACAATAATTTAATTGTCTCTGCCATTAGGTATTCTTAGCTTTATTTACTTAGTTTTTTCAATTATAAATAAATACAAAAAAAAAAACAGCTTTTTCAAAAAGACTCGAAGTCAAGTTTAAATGCCTTTTCAGAATTACAGAGTTAACACAGATATCGATAGAAAACTATCTATGTTAGTAAAAATGATTAATAGCTTATTTACCTTACAGCTGGCACTTCGAGAATATCCCATTCAACAGACATGTAAAATTCAGATAAGTCCACACCAACGTCAACCACGTTGCTGCCTTGTTGTTCATCCATGTGCCTCAAGTCGACCTTAGAAAAAGAAAAACGGTATGCAACATTTAAAATTAGATACGTAAATAAAATGAATTAAAAAATGTAATACTAATAACTTAAATAAACTTTAAAAAAGTAAGTTGTTCACTAATAGAACCAATCTAAAAATTTCAAGTCTCCGCATATACGAGAATTTAATTAACATGCAATTAAAACCTTAAAAGAAATTTTATCCCAATTAACTTTTGTTTTAAAAATAAATAATTAATAAAAAAATTATAGCTGTGCAGTTTTTTGTGATAAAAATATAAACTAAATACCTTAATACCTTCACAACATTGCAAATGATACAAAAAGTTGTATGTATACCTTTGAACAAAAACATGTTTTAACAAATAATTCTAGTAAATACTTCTTTAATTATTTTCAAAAAAAAACTTTTCTTTTTTTTGGATAAGTTTGAGTTTGTCTCCGATATAAGCACCGATAGTATGTGGTTCTGGATGTCATTTAAATGATCCTCAAAAATGAACTTATCTTAAATCAAAATGGTCAATCCAATTACAAAAATAACTCTTCCTTTTTATTAAACTAAAACGTTTTGTCTGATAAATTAAAGATCGACTAAACTTGGAAGTCCTTGCAATGTGTAGATATAATTTTTTTAATGTTCGATCGAAATTTATACAAATTTAGTAAACATTTATTTGTTTCATTATAACAGTATATTTGATCAGTACACGCTGAAAAAACATTGCGGAAAAGAAGTTTGTACAAAACTCCATCAAGATTTCCGCTTGATAGACAACACACAGAACTCTTACAGTAGCTGAAAATGTTCAATTTTGGCGCGTATTAATTAAACATTTTTATACCCGTTACTCGTAGAGTAAAAGGGTATATTGTATGCGTGCAAAAGTATGTAACAGCTAGAAGGAAGCGTTTCCGACCCAATAAAGTATATATATTCTTGATCAGGGTCACTAGCCGAGTCGATATAGCCATGTCCGTCTGTCCGTCTGTCTGTCCGTCCGTATGAACGCTGAGATCTCGGAAACTATAAAAGCTAGAAGATTGGCATTTTGCATGCAGATTCTAGGAGTTCCTACGCAGCGCAAGTTTGTTTCAAAAAGGTGCAACGCCCCCTTTAACGCCCAAAATCGCTTACATACGATTTTAAAAATTTAAATATTTCGGAAAAGTAAAAATGCAGTTTTATTGTGTTTATCAATACCTATCGAAATGTAGAAGAAATTTTTCAAATCGGACCATTCGTTAAAAAGTTATGCGTGATCAAAGTTTCTATCTCCATCTCCCTCGCACTCCATTTACCTGAGTAACGGGTATCTGATAGTCGGGGCACCCGACTAGCGTTCTCTCTTGTTATTTATGAATTTATCATCGGACGTTGATGTACGATGATGTAAAAACGACATCGCGAGAATTAAAAACCAAGGACGATATAAGTAAAAAATCCATATGAGATAAAAAACTACTTAAAAATTTCATAGTAATAATGAACTAGATGCACAATAATCAAAACAAACAAATGGCCATTACTGGTCGAGACCTATTTTCATTGGTACGAAAAACGGGATCGCGAGGTTGATAAACAAAAACAATTTAAAGATGACAATAACAGTCACTATAATAGGATCATGCATATCATATTTTGATTTAAAACGATTCAAAATTAGGCACAAAGAAGTGTGGTGACCCAGTAACTAGTAAACTTAAACATCCCCGTGAATAATTTTTTTAATAAAGGAAGTACCAAGCTTCGTTCTACGGTAAGTAGTGTAAAATGGTAATACTAGGTTTGCATCCTAGTTAATGCACACAATATTAGGTGCCCCACACTAGTGACCAATATTTCCGGATTGGACACACTACCGAAATGAAAGCATAACTTAACTTTGTCTGCATACATAAGATATAAGATATTTAATAAGTAAAATGTAGTGTTCTAACGCTCAGATAACATTATTGCATATTTTTAATGACTAATTGCTATTTTCGACCTCAATCGGACCCGAATAGCAAACAAAAGTCTAAAAGCCTTTGCAAGTTTTAATTTGGCGGTTCCAATACCAAATTTTTAAACTAGTTTATACAATCTGGCTTAAAATAACTAAAAGCCGATATCCCTATACATTAGATGTGTGACGACACTGTTTTCCTTAAAAATTATGTTTGAACAAATTTTTACGATATTAGGTAGTCTTACTTTTCTTCTAACAACATCTCAGAAAAAATCAATTATTGGTATATATATTTCTTTAATTTCGATTGATTTCAGTACATTGACATTAAAGAGTATATTCCCGTTTCCAAAAATTGGTGGCTAAACACAAATCAACGAGGCACCAACGAGCTGGAACCCATCATGACCACAAGCTACTTAGACTAAATGCTGCTTTCGTGCCTGGTCTCGACCAAGCGCGGCAGGATTCAAATGTGAGAAAGACAGTGCAAAGAGCACACGACACCTATCCGCAATGAATGAGGTTCAATGCACAGGTCGACTTATTCGAAGATATCGTAGAAAACAAAAACTGTGCATTGGGTGCCTATGGCATGTGAAAAAAGGATTACTGGTCAATTAGATTAATTAAACTGCTGAACATCCCTTATACTCTTTGGTTGCCACTGTGGAAAAGGTTAAAAGCTAGGTTTTTTTGAACTGGGTTCTATCTTGAAAAAGTTTGTTTTCCGTTTTGCTTCAAATTGTTGATAGATTCCAACGAAAAGTACGCATTTTAGGCAGATTTACATTTGGCGAAGTGCAATTTGCACTGACAAATACATCATAATTTTCAGTTACAAATAGTTTCAGCAGCTCAATGTGCCTAATATTGCACAGTCCGATGATATTTTGAACCCTAACATTTTTTAAAGCTTAAAGCCTAGTACTCAGATCGACAAACGAGCCTAAAACTTAAGTCTTTCGAGTGTGACCAAAATTTCAAGAGTTCATCAGAATTAAGCCTGCTATGGTCGTACTGTCAATCAGCTGGGTTTGTTGACAAGCAGTTACAATTCAAATATCGTATTTGCGGAAAAGAGCCTTTAAAAGATATTATCAAATACCTTGGCAAGACAAGTCTGCCGCTGTACCAAAAAATTAAAAAACAATACAATATAAATATAACAGTTTACTGATAATTATTTGCTAATTTAAAGTTCATAGCTGCACTTTTATTGTGTTTTTTCGTACATTCTTGACCTAAAAAACATTTTGCTCTGACAAGAGGCACCCCAGATAGTAATAATGTTATTTTGTCCTCACATGTAAACTCCTGCAATCGACTTTTGCGACTTTTTCCCTCCATTTCCTATAATGTTCAGTGAGAAGCGCACGCCAAAAGATTAAATTTTTTAATCTTTTCGCTAGGGTTCACCCAAAGTTCATTTCCGCAAACTGGCAACTCTATGCAATTTACTGGTATTTATACCCGTTACTCGTAGAGTAAAAGGGTATATTGTATTCGTGCAAAAGTATGTAACAGGTAGAAGGAAGCGTTTCCGACCCTATAAAGTATATATATTCTTGTTCAGGATCACTAGCCGAGTCAATCTAGCCATGTCCGTCTGTCTGTCTGTCCGTATGAACGCTGAGATCTCGGAAACTATAAAAGCTAGAATTTGCATTTTGCATGTAGATTTTAGGAGTTCCTACGCAGCGCAAGTTTGTTTCAAAATGGTGCCACGCCCCTCTGACGACCACAAGCCACAAGAAGTGGCCACAGTTTTGATGCTATTATGAAAATTTTTATTGATATGTATTTGTTTCGTCAATACCTATCGATTGGCCTAATAAAAGTTTGCCACGCCCACTCTAACGCCCAAAAACCCATTAAACGCTTAAGCCTGGCTAGCGCCTACATTTCCGCCTTCCATGGCGCCATCTAACGGATGACTTTGGAACAGCTGGCCAAGGTGCTCAACAGAGTCAACGTTAATTCTCGAAAAGGATTTCTATCAAAGGAAATTGCGATGGTTTTCATTTGTCAATACCGAACTATATCCCAAGATATCAAATTAAATCAAGTTAGCCAAATTGGAGGTTTGAGTCAAACAATGGCGTATGGGTGTATGCTGGTGCAGGACAAAAGCTGCCTGCGCTAAAGCAGCGTTGGTGCTGATGCTCGTGATGTAAAGCTGCCAGCACTTAGAGATCGCCTAATTCAAATTGATAATTTGAACTTTTTGTCATTTTTTCTGTGGTCACTCTAATTCTCATTATGTTAATGCAAAATCTAAAGTTGTTTAGCTGAGTAACGGGTATCTAATAGTCGAGGCACTCGACTACAGCGTTCTCTCTTGTTTTTTTTGTCGATCTGAGGACCGAGGTGAAAAAAACGGTGACGAAAAAGTGAACGAAAGCTGTTTGCCTCGCGCTCTCTCTCATGACTGGCGTACAGTTTTCGTCGATCTGAGTACTAGGCTTAAACTTCTAAGCGTTAAATAGGTTGTCGATTGGTATGCAAAAAAAAACCGTTGGCTCGCTGATTATTGTTGAGGTAGTTTCATTCTCGTCAGCGTCTTTATTTGTAGGGTGCAACAAAACATTGTACCGCACATTTCATCCATCAAGGCTCCAAACCCTGATTATTGTGCAATGGCCGACAAAATGCTTTCCAAACAACAAAAGCAAAGCCATTGGGATTTATTTAATTAATTTCAGTGTACATTTTATTGACATGCATTGCAACATGACTCGCAGCACACAGCGACGAACAACAGCTCCACCTGATCTAGCGCAGTGCGTT
This sequence comes from Drosophila carrolli, assembly GCA_018152295.1. Taxonomy (NCBI): domain Eukaryota; kingdom Metazoa; phylum Arthropoda; class Insecta; order Diptera; family Drosophilidae; genus Drosophila; species Drosophila carrolli. Next base: position 1,292,634 of record JAECXJ010000183.1, on the reverse strand, counting down.
TTAAATTAAAAATTAACCCTAAAATTTAGAAATTCACCCTAATATTTTTTTCTAAATTCAAAGGAATATTTCTTAAATCAAACTCAAATGAAGTAAATTTCATAAACTAACATTGCCCTAAAAACAGAAAAAATGGGTATATTTAAATAAAAATATTACTTTTTCTCTAAAAACGAAGTTTGTTCTAAAAAGTAACTTACCCTAAAAATTTAAATATTTTCTATAATAAGAAACTCTGTCGGGAGCAGTCATTTAATTCGAGTTAAATCAAAGCATCACTGACAAAAACAATGTAAACAAAAGCTTGCTGATTTCTCTATGTGTATGTGTGTAAATTAATTTAATTTTCGTAGCCGGGTGGCTGCCGTCTTCACGTTGATTCTGTTGGGTGAGAAGGTGCCACTTGCCACGTATTTTCGGGGAAGACTGGAGATGGTTGCCGCCGGGAATGAGGGTGCCGCTTGCAGGTCACATAGCTTCGGGAAGATTGATACTGTAGAGTATCTGTGTGTTGCCAATTAAGGTTTACGGTGAGAGGGTAACTGCCCTCCTATGCCCCTGGCCTTTACCTCAGTAAGGGTATTGAAAATATAAGAACGGCGATGGCAGGAGTAATGTATATGAGCAATAGATCTTTATTTGAGTAAATTCAAAACAAGACTTAATATAAGGATTTCGCTTATACCTAACAGAAGCTCGCAGCGGCCACGCAAATATGCTGTGTCTGCCGTCTGTTCACGAACGTCTGGCCCGATCAGGAATTTGGACGGAGCGATATTGTTGACGTAACGGTGGTTAACGACTTTGGTTTGGCTGACCATAGTTTGGCTGTCCGCAGGGGAAATTTTCCGATTCGTAAATGTTGCTCCAACCAGCCTGCGGCGCTAGAAGGAGTAGATGAATCGGCTCGGGAGTAGACTTTAAAGTTCCACGGATAATTTGCTCTTCAGCTTCTCAAGCGGGTGGACAGACCAGCCCCCAACGAAGCGCAGCATTCTGTCGGTTTTCGCTAGATTTTACGATCCCCTTGGATTAATAGCCCCGATCATCACCAGGCTAAATATTTTAATGCAGGTCCAATGGATTCACAGATACAAGAGAGAACTAAAGGAATGACCTGGAAGCACATATCAAATATCTTTTCCCATGGATGTACACCTCTTGAGCTATTGGGACCGAAGCTTTAGAGCAAGGGACTAGAGAACTTAATCGCGGATTCTTCTACATGGCCTGATGGCGCACTTTCACATAGTTCGCATAGTTGCAAATTAAAAAATTCGTTTGGAAGAATGCAGAGAGTTTTCAGATACGTATATCGGTTGCTTCAAACGAGCAGCAAGTGTATGACATAAAGGACGGCTTACCGTCGAGGGAGCTTAAGGCGGTACTATTAAAGGGATTCAACTAATAGAGCACATCATGGCGCCGCTACCAGAGGATCGTGTTCAGCCGAAGCACCCATTTATCATCGTTGGAGTTCACTTTTGTGGGCGCTTCTATTCAAAATCGGATGTGAGGAACAGGCCCCCTACAAAATGCTACATAGCCATTTTCTTACTATGGCTACGCACTTGGAAGTAGTCGAGGATCTTTCAATGCAATCTTTTATTGCAGCCCTAAAAAGATTTAAATATAAGCCTGAGGGGAAAGTCTCAAACGATTTGGTTGGACAACGCGACCAATTTCGTGAGAGCCAAAAACGAGCTTATTGAGCTTCGGCAGCTGTTGCTCAGCGATCAACAGGCAGCGAGCTATGGAGTTCCCTTACTTCGATGGAAATTAAGTAGAAATGTATCCCACCTCGTTCCACACACTTTGGAGGCTTGTGAGAAGCCGCGGTCAAAAAAAATACCATTTTGTCCGCGTTGTTGGAAAGTTTATTCTCACATTTCATGAGCTGCGCACTCTAGTTTATGAAATTTTCGCAATGTTAAACTCACAGCCACTCTGTCCCATTTCAGAAAACCCAGATGACATCGAAGTTCTGACGAAGTTCATTTTCTCATTGGGTCTACATTTACCTCCTATGCCATTTGCTCGTTAGCTTTCGCAACGCAGTCGCAGCGCTGCAGAAATATTCGCTTTTTTACAAAAATCGAATAACAACTTTCGTCTGCACGTCACCTCAGACTCATCAGCTAATTACGGGGATCGAAGCAGAGCGTCAGAAACTCCTCTATGTTAAGATCAGAGAAGCCTTCGGAGTTGTCAAACTTCATTGGTTTTAGTTACATAGATAGAGTTCTGTCGTTAAAGCATCTATACTGTGTGAAAGTTCAGTGTGTATTGTCAGTTTTTATTTTAGTTTTTTATTGACCATTTGAAATTAATAGAACTTCTGATTTTAGTTTATTGTGGACAAGGACAAGCGTCGCGAGTCGGTACAATAAATGATACATTGTAGTACTTCGCAATAAATTTTCAATTTGAAAAACAAATTTTAAATTTGAAGTTTGGCAACTTCCCATAGCAAAAGGCTTCTCTGATCTTAACACAGAGGGCTCACTCCCCAGCGAATGCAAGTGTGATGAAAGCTACGTGAAAAAATGTTTTGGTCCTTCTACAAAAATATAACCAACGGCACCACCTCGAGATTAATCAAAAACTTAAATTTTTGGTTTTGAAAAACTGTCTTAAAAATATCCTTGCATAGTTGCGACTTTCCGAAAATTTGCAGTCAGTGAGTTATTCAGAGCACCGCATCTTCACTCATACCAAAATTAACACTAAAAACAAGAAAGGAAAGCTAACTTCGGGCGGAGCCGAAGTTGATATACCCTTGCAGAATATTATGTAATTATATTCTCAAAATTATTCATATGATGCATTCTTAATACGCATAAAATCCCAACTTCTAACTTTAAAAACACCAAAGTTATGGCTTTCCAATCGTTCAGTTATATGGCAGCTATAGGATATAGTCGGCCGATCCTTATGAAATTTGATAGGTCGGATTGATTGGCCAAAAATAAAACTCATAGAAAATACCAACTTCCTAACTTAACAAACACCAAAGTCATGGCATTTCCGATCAATCAGATATATGGCGGCTATAGGATATAGTCGGCCGATCCTATGATATTTGGTAGGTCGGATTGATTGGCCAAATATAAAACCCATAGAAAATCCCAGCTTCTAACTTTACAAACACTGAAGTTATGGCATTTCCGATCAATCAGTTATATGGCAGCTATAGGATATAGTCGGCCGATCCTTATGGAATTTGGTAGGTGGGATTAATTGGCCAAATATAACACCCATATAAAATCCCAACTTCCTAACTTTACAAACACCAAAGTTATGTCATTTCCGATCAATCAGTTATATGGCAGCTATAGGATATAGTCGGACGATCCCGGCCGTTCCGACTTATATACTGCGTGCAAAGGAAAGAAGGGTGTGTGCAAAGTTTCAATTCGATAGCTTTAAAACTGAGAGACTAGTTTGCGTAGAAACAGACAGACGGACAGACGGACAGACAGACGGACAGACAGACGGACAGACGGACAGACGGACAGACGGACATGGCTATATCAACTCAGGAGGTGATCCTGATCAAGAATATATATACTTTATAGGGTCGGAGATGTCTCCTTCACTGCGTTGCACACTTTTGACCAAAATTATAATACCCTCTGCAAGGGTATAACAAGAAAGGAAAGCTAACTTCGGGCGGAGCCGAAGTTGATATACCCTTGCAGAGTACTCTGTAAATTATATTCTTCAAAATTATTCATATGATGCATTCTTAATACTCATAAAAAATCCCAACTTCCTAACATTAACGAGGACGGAAGCTAACTTCGGCAAGCCGAAGTTTTAATACCCTTGCAGACTTTGCCGAAATTGCTAAAACTGAAAAAGTAGCGATAGGAATAAGGTATACATAAATAAACTAGATTTGCGTCGTTTGATGTCAATTGCTTTATACTGCAAAAATGTCATATAAAATAGAAAAAAGGGATACTTTCGCAGCCTTTAACTATTTTTCCTACGGAAGCTATAAGAAATAGACGTCCGATCGGCAAGCGCTTTACCCTAATCAAGATATGCGTAAATAAATAAGACTTGGAAAAATTTATGTCAGTAGCTTACACACTACGTGAAAAATTCAGAAAACCAACAAATTTGGACCGATTTCACCGAATTGTTCCTATGGGAGCTATAGGATATAGACGTCCGATCGCCAAGCGCTTTTACCCTGATCAAGGTATGCATAAAAATTTATTTATTTAAGATTTGGAAAGATTTATGTTAAATGCTTTTACACTTGAAAGTTATATCCGATTGTTCCTATGGGAGCTATAGGATATAGACGTCCGATCAGCACGCGCTTTTACCTTGATGAAGGAATGCATAAAAAATACGATTTGAAAAATTTATAGCAATAGCTTTTACACAGCGCGAAATATTCTGAAAACATCAAATTTGGACCGATTTTACCCTATTGTTCCTATGGGAGCTATAGGATATAGACGTCCGATCGCCACGCGCTTTACCCTGATCAAGGTATGCATAAAAAATACGATTTGGAAAGATTCATGTCAAAAGCTTTTACACTGCGCGAAATATCATCAATTCTGGCAAGATATATCCGATTGTTCCTATGGGAGCTATAGGATATAGACGTCCGATCGGGGCGACTTTCAAACTTGATCTGCGTACACATGTTTTAGGACGAGTGTGAAAGTTTCAGATCGCTAGCATTTAAACTGAGCTCGCAAACGGTATTGAAACAGACGGACAGACGGACAGACGGACATGGCTATATCGACTCAGGAGGTGATCCTGATCAAGAATATATATACTTTATAGGGTCGGAAACGTCTCCTTCACTGCGTTACAAACTTCTGACTAAAATTATAATACCCTCTGCAAGGGTATAAAAACACCAAAGTTATGGCATTTTCAATCGTTCAGTTATATGGCAGCTATAGGATATAGTCGGCCGATCCTTATGAAATTTGGTAGGTCGGATTGATTGGCCAAAAATAAAACCCATAGAAAATCCCAACTTCATAACTTTACAAACACCAAAGTTATGGCATTTCCGATCGTTCAGTTATATGGCAGTTATAGGATATAGTCGGCCGATTCTCATGAAATTCGGTAAGTCGGATTTATTGGGAAAAAATAAAACCTATAGAAAATCCCAACTTCCTAACTTTACAAACACCAAAGTTATGGCATTTCCGATCAATCAGTTGCATGGCAGCTATAGGATATAGTCGGCCGATCCCTGCCGTTCCGACTTATATACTGCGTGCAAAGGAAAGAAGGGTGTGTGCAAAGTTTCAATTCGATATCTTTAAAACTAAGAGACTAGTTTCCGTAGAAACAGACAGACGGACAGACAGACGGACAGACGGACATGGCTATATCAACTCAGGAGGTGATCCTGATCAAGAATATATATACTTTATAGGGTCGGAGATGTCTCCTTCACTGCGTTGCACACTTTTGACCAAAATTATAATACCCCCTGCAAGGGTATAACAAGAAATTCGCCCTATTTATGTCTTCAATGGCATCGCACGATAAACTCTAGGTTACTTTTTTCCTAAAATTAAAGGCGTTTCCTTTCTAAAAACGATGGCAAAAGACTAATAAGGACAACTTTTCTTAAAAAAAGAAAAACATTTCTTAGCCATAACTTTTAGGGTTAATTTTTTCAAAAAATGTATAAAAAGATATATGGGCTTCTTTCAGCATTTATGGATTTATATATCTTATTTATGTACATGTCGGCGGCAAGGGTATGTCGGTCGGCGGCAAGGGTATGTTATCCATGTTGATACTTTTGATGATTGACGCAGCTGCACAGCGAGTTCCGATCGGTTCGAATACCCAAGCTCAACTGACTATTTCAGCATACGCGCTCACGTCATAAACTCACTCAAGTCGAGCGTATGCAGTCATAGAGTAAGAAACTATATAGAGGTTTCATTTGCTCTGCCCGCGCTCTCGAGTGACTTTGCCAGTGATGCCACGTAGGGGAAAAACGGAAAAAAAGAGAGTTTTTCATTTGTTCGAATCGAGCTTCATTCCATGCCCATGGTGAGATTCTGCAGCTGGACTGGTCGCTCTTATTCCTAAGGATAGGTGCGAGAACTCCCCATACTATTGCTTGTACTTCGCACATGTTAGAAGTGGTGAGAAACCGAAGTTAGAAGAAGTTAGCTTCGAACATGGCTCTCAGCAGAGCTTTGGCAGAGGCCCGGGCAGAGCAAATGAAACCTCTATATAGTTTCTTACTCTATGATGCAGCCATCTCAAGACTCTTGGTATCTTACCATCAAACCTCACTCAGCAGCAGAGCGTCTCACCCTCTGCTGCCGTGCTTTCGCTCATTATCAGCTAGTAAAGCAGAAGCAGGAAATTCCCCGAATTCCCAAATTACCAGAATGCTACATTTAATAGGAATCACACTGCGACACGGCCTTCCTGACCTATCACACGTCCTCGTGTGCTACAATCCACCACCCATGTCCAAGTCACATACCAGACTCTTTTAATTATTGTATCTCTTGGTTTTAATAACATTATTTTATCTTTCAATTTACAAACTTACAGAGCCGCTTACACAAACATTAACTGACAATTTTTCTTATCTAGGAAACACAATTTCCTTTTGTTTACAAACATAATACATTTTCAACTTCATGATCTTATTCATATCATTTAATTCTTATCAGAATTTTGCAATAATTCAGATTTTACATAACTTACATTTGTCTCTTAGTTTCTCAATTTAATTTGGTGTGCACACTTACACCCAATCACCTTGACCCCCGCCATAACACTTCTCATTCCTGTGAGACAGCTGTTATGGTGCGGTCCTCAATTCCCCTCTTGGACACAGGCGCACGCTTACTAACGCCGTCTATTAGTTCGTTCCCCTCCAGGGAATCGCCATCACTTAGGCCATCGAATTCTTCGTTTAATTCGTTAATTATTTGTCTGCTTGGTAGCGCTCTTAGCCACTCATGTGAATATTTATACATTCGCTTATTAACTAATGATTTTAGTTCATATCGATCGCCGTCTAAGACTTTGATCACCTCAAATGGACCTTTAAATTTGGGGTCGAGCTTTGCCTGATGCCGTTCTTCGTTTTTCAGCAAAACATGATCTTGCATTATTTTCCATGTTTTCCTTGGCTTGAATTCTAATCTGTTCTCTATCTACATCATTGTCTTCTTCGTTTATTGACAATAAACCAAAAGGCCTAGCTTCTTTTGCTATTAATAGCTCTAAAGCGTGCAGTTTCTGCGCTCTTGCGGTACTTATAACTGCTCGCTTATAAATTTCAATTTCGCTTTCTTGGTACAGTGGTAAATAAATAAAATGAATAATAAAAATTTAGTCTGCTTCTGCAAAAAATGCAGCCTCGTAATCAGGGCTGACCAGTCTAATATGACTTGCTGGCTGTGTGAAAATATGGTGCACACCAAGTGCGCCGGTTTTACTGGCCGGACAAGTGATGACCTTTCAAAGGGGCCCAATTTGCAGTTTTGTTGTGACGCTTGTGTCGAGGTTGCGAACGAGATGAAATCGTTCATGCGCCAAACTAAAGGCGGCCTGATGGGACTGATTAGCTGTTTCGGAGTGGCTAGAGATAGTTTTCGCCGAGCTGATGATCTCCTATCTGCGCTGGACTCGCAGTTTAATAGTCGTAAGCTATTAGAAGAGTCCCCTAAGCGCAAAAAGGCCGCTGGTGGTAAGGAGCAAAAGGGGAACACCCCGCAACCGAAATCAAAAGAACAACAGAGCATTCCGGCGGATGAGCAGCTGATTTCAGCAAACCCTCAAATGTTGCTAAGATCAGCAGCTAAAAAAGATTCGGTATCCGAACAATCCGTTACAGAATGCATGCAACCAGGGACTTCTAAGAATTCCGATTTGTCCGTAGTGGTTTCACAATTAGTGGATCCACTTATCTCTCAGAATGTAGCATCACCACCACAAGGGACTACTGAGTCCGGACAACCGGCTCAAGTTGGTTTTGCAGAAACAAGGTCTGCTCCACCAAAATCCCTTACAGTGGTTCCACTAAAGAAACTAATTTTCGTTTCTCGGCTTTCCCCTGATCAAACATCTTCTGATGTATTGTCTTATATACAAGACAAAACTAAAGCCGATTGTAATAGTGTAAAGGTGGAAAAGTTTAAGTTTTCTTATGCTAGAGACATTTCATCTTTCAAGATAACTGTCCCTAACGAGCTTTTTGAAGCCATATGCTCGGGCGACTTTTGGCCGGATAATATGGTTGTAAAAGAGTTCGAGGCTAAGATAAAGTTGAAGGGGCCCGTGGGAGTAAAACTTCCTAGTCGAGGCCAAACCAGTGTACCAATTTCAAAAAACTAACTTCTAACCTCCTTCTTTCCTATCAGAATGCAAGAGGTTTGCGTAGCAAACTCACTAAATTGTATTCTGATAGCCTTTCCTTTGCATCTCATATTATTGTGTTCACAGAAAGCTGGTTAAAGCCGGAGATCTTTAGCTCCGAAGTTTTTCCAGGTAAGTACACAATATATAGGTATGACCGTCCCTCTAGACGGGGAGGTGGAGTCTTAATTGGAGTTGATTCAAACTTCCCGTCTGAGGAGTTATTTTTTGATGAATTCAATACCATTGAATTTATTTGTGTAAAGTTATCGCTTCCTGGTAACTTTATATACATAACTTGCTCATATATTCCGCCGTTGTCTGAACTTCCTGATTATTTAAATCACCTATCCTTTATTAGGTCCGTTGCAAATAAGCTTTCCGATAGGGATCAGTTGATAGTTTTAGGTGATTTTAATATACCTCGAGTTACTTGGTCCACTGAGGATGGATCGAATGACTTACTACCTATAGCACAGCATGATTTTATTGATGGCCTGCTTGACATATCTCTATCTCAAGTAAACCATGTTCGAAATTCATTAGGTCGCCTACTTGATTTGTGTTTTGTATCAAATCCTGAAGGTGTGTTTCTGTCCAGAGTAGCACCACTCACGCAACCTGATGATCCATATCATCCAACAATCGAACTTTCGTTTGATACGGCTAGCGTTATAGAAGAAAAATCAGAAAAATCCAAACGAATGCATTGTTTTCGCAAGGCAGACTTTCTGAGGCTAAATAATTTTATTTCTGGCTTTAATTGGTCTGATCTTTACTTATGCATTAATATGTCCGATGCAGTTAATGTTTTTTACACTGCAATAAACTCATTTTTTAATTCCTGTGTTCCGTGGTACTATCCGTCAACTTCCAATAAATCACCTTGGTTTAGCAAAGAGTTGACACACTTAAGAAATGTAAAGTCCAGACTTTTTAGGAAATATAAAAATACCGGTTCTCCATCTGTTTTTACTAGATATTTAAGTGCTCGGTCAAGATTTACCGTGCTTAATGCTCAGTGTTATAATAGTTACTTAAACCGTTGTAAGGTCCAGTTCTCTCAGGACCCGAAACAGTTTTATAATTTTGTTAACACCAAGCGTAAATCTAATTCTTTTCCTTCCTCGCTGTCGTTCGAAAACATGACGGCAACCACTGATCAGGCAATAGCCGATTTATTTGCCCAATTTTTTCAAACGACTTACTCTACTTTAGATTATTCATCACAGCCTTATTCTTACACCATGTCCAAGTCAAACCTCATATTCTGTCCCACTTTAACAGAAAGCTCTCTTCTTTTGGATCTTCTTCGTATTAAGCCTGTTTATTCGCCAGGGCCCGATGGTATTCCTGGGTGCGTGCTTAGGTATTGCGCTAAGGCCCTGTGCAAACCTCTTCACAAGTTGTTTACCTTATCTCTAGAAACCTCCCAACTCCCAAATATTTGGAAGGAATCATTTGTTATTCCTCTTCTCAAAAAAGGTAATAAGTTAGAAGCCAGTAACTACAGAGGTATTTCTAAGTTGTCAGCTATTCCTAAGCTTTTTGAAAAAATTATTACTCCTCATTTGCAGCACCTTTGCAGATCAATCATTTCTCCGTGCCAACACGGATTTATAAAACGTAGATCCACAATCACAAACCTTCTAGAGCTCACTTCATTTGTGATAAAAGGCTTCAATCGTAGTTTTCAAACAGACGTCATTTACACTGACTTTAGTAAAGCATTTGACTCTGTAAATCACTTACTTCTCATTCAAAAACTTGACCTTTTAGGTTTTCCAGTTGATCTGCTTAAATGGATTTCAAGTTATCTAAATGGCAGGTTACAAAGGGTCCTTTTTAAAAATTCAATTTCTGAAATTCTCCGTGTTACCTCCGGTGTCCCACAAGGGAGCCATCTGGGTCCGTTACTTTTTACATTATTTATTAACGATCTTCCATCAATTATAAGTCATTCTCGCGTACTTATGTACGCAGATGATGTTAAGTTGTGCCTGCAGTATAAGGACATTTCCTGCCATTTAGACTTGCAATCCGATCTAGATAATTTTCAAAACTGGTGCCGAGTTAATTTACTAAATTTAAACGGTTCCAAGTGCAAGCTGATGACTTTTAATCGGGCCAATCCGATATACGCGACTTACACGTTAAGTGGCAGCTCTTTGGATAGAATAACTCTTGTAAACGATCTTGGCGTTCTCTTGGACCCTAAACTAAAATTTTCTAATCACATTTGGCCATGGTTAATAAAGCCAGAGGAGTGCTTGGATTTATAAAAAGGTGGTCAAAAGAATTCGATGATCCTTATTTGACTAAAACTTTATTTATTTCGCTAGTCCGTCCGATTCTGGAGTATGGCTCTCCCGTCTGGAGTCCACAATACGGAATACATATTGGTCGTATTGAATCTGTACAAAAAACTTCCTTCTTTTTGCTTTACGGCGCCTAAACTGGGATGCAAACCTTATCTTACCTTCTTATTCTAGTAGACTTCTTTTGATTAATTTACCATCCCTAGCCAACCGTAGAACGATGCTTGGTACTATCTTTATTTATAACCTTATACATGGTGATATTGACTGCCCCGACTTGTTAAGTCGGCTAAACTTTTCTGTGCCAAGTAGAATAACTAGACATTATTTTCCCCTAATTTTAAATCATTGTAGATCTAACTATGCCTTGCATGAGCCTTTCAGAGTATTATGTTCTGACTATAATAGACTTTTTCCTGTAATATCAAATCTTGACTCTCTGCCGCTCCTAAAACGATTGATACTTGCTTCATTGGCACAAGATTGATCTAACTATTACTTTTTTCCCCGGACCTTTACCTTTATTTTCCTATCTCGCGTCTATCTTATCGCGAATCGTGCCGTACGATACACGGCTGCGCCCCTCGGTCGGTTGGGCGGGTAAGTGAGCCGTGGGACTCCGCGCGAAAAATAAAAAAAAAAAAAAAAAAAGCGCTAAACTTGGTGACTCGATTTGCAGTACAATTCATGGCCAGTTGTACTTCAGCCAATGACTCCTGCCATGATCTCTGACTCGTTTCAACTGCTGTCAGCACTGTCTTAAGCAAAACAACGACCTTGATTATTATTCAAGTTGGCAATCCAAATAGCGCCACAACCGATTTCACAGCTTTAATACAGCTTTCGGTGTCTATATTCAGTGTGTGGTAAAAATAAACAAACTTGGTGAATGCATCTATTAAAACAATGACGTATTCCTTCAAGTCGTTTTTGCCACTCATTTTACCCGTTATGTCGATGTGTACTGTGTGCCATGGTATCTGTATCTTAGGAATTGGATGCAATTCTGCCTGGACCTTTCCATTTGGGGGTTTTGCTAATTTGCACGTGATACAATTTTCCACAAATCTACGTACATACTTGGTCATATTCTCGAACCAGTAATATCCATATATCCATATACCTTATCTAATGTTTTTTCCCATCCCAAATGCATAACAGATTCGTGTACGTGGTTGATCACTGCCCACCTAAACGCCCTTGGAATTACCGGCAAGCACCTTGTTTTACCATTCCTCTGTATTTTCCTATGCAATATACCCTTTCTTAATTCAAATGTTTTATTTAAATTTTTCGGTAACTCGTTACTGCGTAACTTGGATGAAATATTGATTATTTCAGGATCGCGCTGCTGTTCGGTCACCAACCAATTGTCGGTCACTTCAGTAAGATTAATACGCTTCTCAATTATTTTATCCGCACACTTATTTCCTTCTGACAGTGGATTTCGGGAAAGGAAATCGACATGCGCCATTCGCTCCCCTTTTCTATATTCAAGATCGAAATCAAATGACTGTAAAAGCCCCCACCATCTATGCACTCTTGGTGTTTATTCCATTTGGTGCGATTTTATGTAACAATATCGCCCCGTAACCAATGGAGCTGGCATCTGTGTGCAATTCTATTGGATATTGTGGATCAAATATAGTTAATACTGGGGCCTGTGTCAATACACCTATTATTTTCAAACGTATTTGTTCATGTTCTGACAACCAGACAAAATTAGCATTATTCTTTGAAGTAATCCCAATGGTTTTAATATTTCGGAAAATTTTAGAATGAATTGTCGAATGTAAGAAGCTAAACAAATGAACTGTCGTAATTGAGTAACAGTTTCCGGAGGTGGTAACCCTATCAATGCCTGGATCTTTCCTGCATTTGTCCGAATTTCTCCATTCGTTATTTCAATCCCAAGGTACTCGATTTTAGTTTTAAGAAACGAACATTTCGTTATATTAAATGAAAATCCGGCCTTACTTAAGGTGTCCAACACTATCTCTAGTCGTTCTAACGCTTCATCTTTCGTTTTAGCTACTACCATAACATCGTCAATGTAAACAATTACGAATGTGTGTGCCAACGGATCTAGGACTTTTATTATCGCACGCTGAAACACAGAAGGTGCGTTCTTCAGACCAAAGGGCATGGTTAAGAATTCGTACTGTCCATCAGGTGTAACGAAGGCCGTTCGCTCAATTGAATCTGGGTGAACAGGGATTTGGTAAAGTCCACTTGCCATATCTATATACGAAAAGTGCCTTGCACCACGAAGACGAGCAATTTGATCCGAAATAAGAGGCAAAGGATATTTATCGGGAATTGTATTGTCGTTTAAAACGCGGTAATCTACACAAAGACGATCTGTGCCATTTTTCTTCTTAACCAGCATCATGGGACTAGCGAATGGTGAGCAGCTGGGGCGAATAATTTTTGATGTAAGCAATTCATCAATTTTGCACCGAACGTTCTTCCTCTCATCTTTGCTAAGCCTATAAGGTCGACGTTGCACAGTCTTTTGTGGATCTATTAGCCTAATGTCACACTAGTCATTGGAATTCCATCAATAAACCTATCAGAGTGACATCTCAAAATATTGTTTAATATCGTCTTATCAGAATCGTTTAAATTGGTATCAGAACTTATGATTTCTTCATACTTCACTAGACTCAGAACATTTACTCTTTTTGTCTTATAAAAGCAAAATGTATCTGCATCAATTGATACACCAAAGCCCAGGCTTAAAACTTCACGGCCAACCAACACGTCATGCTTCAAATATTTGTCCATAACTACATGTAATAAAACTTCTAAACAATATTGTTCAATATTAATGTTACTCAGAACTTGCAATGTGCTACAAATTGAATCGTTACTTATGCCATTTAAAGTTACAATATTGTGAAATCGTTTTCCGGTGAATTTATCCGCAACACTCTCCTTGACCAGTGAACATTCGGCTCCAGAATCAAAACAATATGGAATAGACTCACCGGATAAGGTAATTGTTCCACTTGGTGGAGCTACTGTACAAACGTCAACTCGCTTCTCGTAGCTCTTGCTGTTTCCACCAGTACGATTTTTGGGGCATACAGAAGCCACATGTCCGGTATCACCGCACTCAAAACATTTAATTTTTGATCGATCCTTCACTCCAGCCGTGCTGCTCACGCTATAACTCCTTTCTGTTGGGGATGATGCTTTCTCCATTCGAGAGCGGCATTCTGCATATTTGTGGCCAGCCTTTCCACAAAAATGGCACTTCACCTGCGACTGCATTCTTGTTTTCTTCTTATCCGGACCCGTCGAATATCCGTCCTCCTCGTTGTTACGCTTCTTGAAAGCGTAAGCCTGTAGCTGCTGCTGCAGCTCATTACGAGTCGTCAAATTCGTTGTAAACAGCCAACGCAACAAATTATTATCGATTTGAGCCATGTGAGCTAACGCTACTGATACCGCAATCTCCTCCAAATTCTTTGCCTTCCACTTAGAGAGCAATAGGGTGACAATACGACTGCCGTACTCAACGAAACTCTCTCCAGTTTTGGGACGTCCGTTTAAAATGTTCATCAGTATGGCAGAAGTTGTCTCAATGCCCACGAAACGTTGGATAAAGAGTTCCTTAAACTGCGGCCATGTGATGCCAGCAAAGCATATTTGGGACAGCCATTGCGATGCACTGTCTTCTAATGCTTAGCTTAACGCAATCACAAGCGCACTGCCTTCGAGAGTCCACTGTAGTACACCAAGCTGATGCATCTGCTCCAGCGGTGTCGTGGGTAGAGTGACGTGGAGTGCTCTCCCGTCTATTGCCGGTGCTCTTGGTGCCTGCATGGATTTTATTATTTCCATTAAATTGCGATTTTGCTCTTTTAAGGCTGCCCTATATACGCTAGAGCTGTCCTCTTTTGGCGGAGCCAATCCCACTTCTGATGTCGGCGTCAAGGGTATGTCGGTCGGCGGCAAGGGTATGTTATCCATGTTGATACTTTTGATGATCGACGCAGCTGCACAGCGAGTTCCGATCGGTTCGAATACCCAAGCTCAACTGACTATTTCAGCATACGCGCTCACGTCATAAACTCACTCAAGTCGAGCGTATACAGCCATCTCAAGACTCTTGGTATCTTACCATCGAACCTCACTCAGCAGCAGAGCGTCTCTGCTTCTGCTGCCGTGCTTTCGCTCAATATCAGCTAGTAAAGCAGAAGCAGGGAATTCCCCGAATTCCCAAATTACTAGAATGCTACATTTACTAGGAATCACACTGCGACATACATAATATATGTATACACACATGTACCATCAATAGTGTAATATATATTGACTTATGGATTGCATAATATCGATTTCAACTAGAACCCTGGGGAAGAATTAGTTTAATTATGATTTATTTTAGTTCTTACAATTCCAATCTGAAAAAAACAAACTTTTAATTAGTGCTTCGGTGGGATTCGATTCATCGAATTGCGCCATGGTCGCGCGTGAAAAACGCTCCGCAAAATCAATGATTGTTTGTAGGGGCGTCAGCGAACAGCTTGTATTTCATTTTTAGAATTCGTTAAGTTCCAACTGAGGAAGTCTATAGTTCATATAGGTGAAATATTTAAAATACATTTTGTTAGACTTTGTTAACTTTTCAATAAAGAGTAAAACTTTCGTACTAAACATAACTTTACATGTGTAAAGCAAACTTCGGTAGACCGAAGTTTATATACCCTTGCAGAAAACGACAATATTTCGATTTCTATGCTTATATTACAACAACAATGAGGGTATTATAATTTGAAACAAAAGTTTGCAACGCTGTAAAGGAGGCATTACCGACCCTATTAAGTATATATATTCTTGATTTGCATCACCAGGAAAGTCTAACTAGCCATGTCCGTCTGTCCCTCAATTTAAAAGCTATCTGCTTAAAACTTTCCCAAAAGTTGTCTTTCTATTGCAGGTAGTATATAAATCGGAACGAGCCGGATCGGGCGTCTACATATATATTATATAGCTCACATAGGAACAATTAGAATTTTTGTAAAAACAGTTAAGTTTTGTAAAGAAAATATTTACATTTTTTCGGGTAAGTTACATTTTAGAGAAGACTTCCTATATATCAAGAACTATTTTACTTAAATATAGAAATTTGTTCTTGTTTTTAGAGCGATTTTATAATAATAACAACTCTTTTATCAACGTTTAGTACAGATGGACCGGCAAAACCTTTAGTGACCATTCTGAAAATTTATGGTGGTCTGTGCCTTGTAAGAGTTGGGTACTAATCACTCTATCATCGATTGCCTAACGCAACATTGGGTTAACACAAGTAAAAAATTTTTTTTTCGCATAAACAATTGTTGTTGATTTTCAGTCTTATTTTGCCGAACCCTAGCGAAAAAATTAAACAATTTAATCATTTGGCGTGTTCCTTCTCACTGAGTACTCAGATCGACAAACGAGTTCGCTAGCGTAAAAACTTTAATCTTTCCAGTGTGACCAAAATGTCGAGAGTTCATCAGAAGCGTGCTACGGTCGGTCAAGCAGTTAAAATTCAAAAATCGTATTTGCGGAAAAGAACCTTTAAAATATATTTTTGGCAAGACAAGTCTGCCGCTGTACAAAGAAATTAAAAAACAATACAATTTAAATTGAACAGCTGTTTTTTTTAATTTACTGATAATTATATGCTAATTTAAAGTTCATAGCTGCACTTTTATTGTGTTTTTTTGTACATTTTTACCCTAAGAAAGTAGTATTAATGTTTTTTTGTCATTACATTTAAACTCATGCAATCGAATTTTGCAGGTTTTTTGTTTTTTCCCTTTATTTTTTGAAATATTCAGTGAGAAGCGCACGCCAAAAGATTAAATTTTGTATTCTTTTCTCTAGGGTTCGCCCAAAGTTAATTTTTTTCGTCGATCTGAGTACCGAGGAGAAAAAAAAGGCTGAAGAAAAGTTGACGCCAGCTGTTTGCCTCTCGCTCTCTCTCATGACTGGCGTATAGTTTTCATCGATCTGAGTACTAGGCTTAAGAACATGCAACTTAAAAAGAAAATTTGGACACCATTTTATGATAAAATGGCTCTTTTTAATAATAACTTTCTACTTAATTTTTTATTATAAAAAAAACACTACTAAATATAGTAAATAAAATTGATAACTAAGCCACTTATTACAAAATTAATATAAATAAAATTAATATAAAAAAAAATTTTTTTCTTAAGCGGGTAGAAGACGGTAAATCTGATAAACATACTACATTTGTATCTATCAGGTGCATGTTTAGTTTACTCTATAAGTGGCAAAACGCTCCTAGTTGTTTTGGCTCTCTTATACAAGAAAAAAACTTATTGGCTTTAATATTCCGTGCATCACAACAATTCTTTTATATTTAATATTTATATATGCGTACTTTTTTTTCATGCAAGCGAATAATTAAGTTAATTTGAATCAGTATCTTAAATACGGTTCCATTACTTTTTCATGCAGGGATGCTTATAACAGCAGTAAAATAAATTTATAAAAACCTTTAAATGCTTTAAAACACAACAGGTTACAATTTTCCATAGTTATAGATTACGTAGAAAGATAGACGATCTCAAATTAACCGGATTTCCTTAAATATGTTTTATTTGATTTTATACCCTTGCGTATGTGTTTGGGTATTTCCTAAACGAAAACTCGAATATACATATACATACATACATACAGCCAAGTAGGAAAACGGCTGTTGTCAGTTTTGACTTGCAAACGACAACCAACAAAATCAGGAAAAAATTAAAACTAACAAAATTAGCATAGTTTTTTATTTATAGCTAGATAACCTAGGCTAAGTGAAATTTTATTTGGCCTAAATGCACACAAATGTTGAATGTGTGTAACTATAGATCATATCTAAACAAGAAAGGAAAGCTAACTTCGGGCGGAGCCGAAGTTAAAATACCCTTGCAGAATATTCTGCAAATTATATTCTCCAAAATTATTCATATGATGCATTCTTAATACTCATCCAAACTTCCTAACTTTAAAAACACCAAAGTTATGGCATTTCCAATCGTTCAGTTATGTATATGGCAGCTATAGAATATAGTCGGCCGATCCTTATGAAATTTGATATGTCGGATTGATTGGGCAAAAATAAAACCCATAGAAAATCCCAACTTCCTAACTTAACAAACACTAAAGTTATGGCATTTCCGATCAATCAGTTATATGGCAGCTATAAGATATAGTCGTCCGATCCTTATGAAATTTAATAGGTCGGATTAATTGGTCAAATATAAAACCCATAGAAAATCCCAGCTTCCTAACTTAAGAAACACCAAAGTTATGGCATTTCCGATCAATCAGTTATATAGCAGCTATAGGATATAGTCGGCCGATCCTTATGAAATTTGGTATGTCGGATTGATTGGCCAAATATAATACCCATAGAGAGTCCCAACTTCCTAACTTAACAAACAGCAGAGTTATGGCATTTCCGATCAATCAGTTATATGGCAGCTTTAGGATATAGTCGGCCGATCCCGGCCGTTCCGACTTATATACTGCGTGCAAAGGAAAGAAGGGTGTGTGCAAAGTTTCAATTCGATATCTTTAAAACTGAGAGACTAGTTCGCGTAGAAACAGACAGACGGACAGACAGACGGACAGACAGACGGACAGACAGACGGACAGACGGACAGACGGACATGGCTATATCAACTCAGGAGGTGATCCTGATCAAGAATATATATACTTTATAGGGTCGGAGATGTCTCCTTCACTGCGTTGCACACTTTTGACCAAAATTATAATACCCTCTGCAAGGGTATAAAAATCGGGTGTAATTTAAATGTGTTGCTCATGATTAAGAATTTATAACCACAATATAACCTTTTCCTTTACGAGTAACGGTAAAATTATAATTTTTTTGACCATAAGAGATTTGTTAATGTCATCACTTTAAGCACCCCACAAATAAGTAATTTATCAAATATACTTTAGTATAACCATTTTCCTCTATGTTGGTTTTGTATCGACCGTGTAAACAATAATTGTAGTGTTATTGAATTCCTCGAAATCATACGTTGGTTATATTTTAATTTCTTCTATAACACAACGATTTATTCCACTTAATTTTCATCACACTTACACTTCCTTATACAAAATTAAATTATTTTCTGTAGAGTTAAGTCCACGACCTATGTTAGCTTAATATTGACGGCGATTTGGGTTTTATATTCACCAGTAGATTCGCACCACAATATACCGAATATAAAAACAAATTCGAATTTCGAAAATTTAGAATAACAATTTCGAAATTTTAACTATTTGTTAATTATTAACAATTTTTTGTAACTATTTAAAACAATTTACTACCCGATGGATACCAGAAAATTGACACAATGGGAAGTGTCATTTTAAAGCGGTCAGAGATTATTTTGCTTTACTATAGATACGATCAGATTGTTAAATTTATTGTTTTTGGGGAAATTTACGTGGGTAAGTATTTATCAGTAGCCTATTTGTTAATTACCCTTAATGGAGTTTTTAATTAGTTCAAGCCAGGAAAGTAATTTTGATTGGGTTATTAATATGATAACAAAAATAGACGGGAGTCATACATTTGGACGTATTCAGCCCACATATGGACTTTACACTCAGTAAATTTATTGGGAAGATCATTGCCATGGACACAGTATAACAAAAGATCACTGGACGAAAATCTAAATAGAAATCAAGAAAGAAATAGTATCAAAAATATGAAAAGTTTCTTTTTTACTGGATGAAAGAAATGAAACAGTAAAATTAAATCATTCAGTTGACTTTGACCAATGACCATAAAATTGTCCACATAGCAAAATTGTCTGGACCGAAAGTTGAACAGCACAGGTTGGACACAAGATAAAATTATTGACGCGAATTATCTAAAATGGTCATGAATTTTTATTGAAAATAAATTAAAATTGCTTGAACAAATTATCATTTACTGGAAAACTTTAAATTAAATATTGGAGAGGTAGTTGTTTTTAATTTCAATAGGAATATTTTTTTATCAACATATGGGAGAGGAATTCGAAAAAACAGGTTAAAAGAGTTTTTAAATATATTTGGTAAGCGATATAGAAAAATAATATTTGATGTTTAAAGGTGATTTAAAGGGAGATTCATGTAAACAACATCTGTCTGAAGGTTTTAAAAGTCATATATGTATCACAAATGACGTCAACTCCTAGAGGTTTGGTTTTGTAGATTCACCTGGTCTCTATAAGGTCTCAAAGAAATATCTAACCACGCAGCCGGGAAGTCCGTCAAGACCAGAGTCTTCTTTGGAGGCACAAGTAAAGGGAGCTTTCGCTTAAGTTGGGGCAAACGATTTCGTTGCACGGGATGAGTCTACATAAATCGTTTTCAAAAAATATCTGCAATTTGTTGATCAGAGCTTGCTGATCAAAGAAGATGTTTAATGTATTAAAAAAAGATCTTAACTTCCTTAGTCATTTAAGTACATAAATAAAAATCGGATCATTAAAAAGCTATCTATGAAATTTTGTAAACGTTGAAAGTTTGCCCTACAAAAGGAGTAAAAGCATTCATAAATAGGCAACCGCCTGGATTTGTTATAAGGTTCAGGGCTAAAAAGCGGAACAGAGGCTTGAAAATGTTGTTGTGCTGCAAAAAATTTGCAAGCAAAACTAAAATCCAAACATGAAAACCTTTAAAGAATTGGATTTTAGAACATATCACCTCTCAAAATTGACCGAAAAAAATTTCGAAAAAATTCGCCGTTTGTAGGTATTTTAGACTGATTTTATATTTTGAATATCTTAAATTGTGTGAATACACGGAGAATTCATAAAAAAGAGTAAGCATCGAAGCGCGAAACAAAAAAAAGCTTTTCAATATTAAGATGAAAAGCTAACAAGTTTACGAAAGTAGTTTTTCTATAATTTTCTATAATTTTTGGATAATCTTGTATGTGATTTTAAGAGCCAAACACACTATACCTTTGTAAAATTAAGAATTTTGCCGTCAAGGCTATAATATTTTATATATTTTTAAAATATTTGTCGGAAATGTATGAGAATAAGCAAATGTAAACTAAACTGTAAAGCCTTAAGAAAGAGAATCTATATAGAACAAAATAAACTAAGCAATGAGTTATTTGTGGTTCCTTTTACTTGCATAATTGCTGAGAGCGAGGATTGAGAACGAGAGAGTGTCGTCTCAGCCGAGTGTGGCGCGGTCGGATTGTCTCTGAGAGAGAGAAATCAAAAAGGAATGCACAATTGGATGATGAAATACGGTATGGCACGTGCCAAGGAAAGCGGTCAAAAGGGAAGCAAAGTTTAGTTTGCCTGCAGATCGTAAACGGAGAAGTGCTTGTAGTTGACCGCGACTCACTGCGCATCAGTAACAAAATGCAAGAAGAAGAGCAGCAAACGCCTCAGCCTCTGACATATTTATATGTTGTAGCAGGATCGCCTGTTACGGTTTTGTTTATAGTTGCAAATGCACAAACACATTTATAATAAATATAACAAAAAGTATAATTCTAAGTTTAAAAACAAGAGAGAACGCTATAGTCGAGTGCCTCGACTATTAGATACCCGTTACACAGCTAAACAACTTAATATAAATATGCCTTCTTGTATGTTTTATTAGCTCCCGATTTTTATGTTAAAATCTACCGTACCCAGGGAACACCAAGTTCAAATTATCAATTTGAATTCGGCGATCTCTTAGAGCTGGCAGCTTTACAGCACGCGCATCAGCATCAGCGCTGCTTTAGCGCAGGCAGCTTTTGTCCTGCACCAGAAGCTGTGTTTATGTTTATGTTTTTCAGTGCAATAAATTGACTAGAAATATTAAACATACATACTAATATTGGCTAAACACATACATTCTTAAATATTATTATGTATATTAAAGTCTAAATGTTTGCACAACACGAGTAATGGGTATAGCGAATAGCTTTCTTTGAAAGGAGTTAGTCGTCGTTGTGTCGTGTGGACGCAAGAATAAAGACTTTTTTAAAATTAATATAATATACCCAACGAGTATTTTCAATACGGATCTCTACAATTTTAGATAGCGAAATTAAAAAAATATATATAAAAAGTAAATAAGCTAATTTTAATATTACAAACATATATGGTACATAAAAGCTTAAACAAATCAACACGACATAAGAGGAATAAACCTTGCCATACATATGGGGTTTAACTGCAAATCGATAAGAATGCCAGTTTTCCTACTCGACAACTTATAAGCTACCTTTTGAATACCAAAGTTGCACATTTTAAATAAATATTTTTTCGCATCCTGGCTCATAAAGGGAATGCTTGACATATCTTTATCTCAAACCATGTTCGAAATTCACTTGGTCGCTTACTTAATTTGTGTTTTGTATCACATCCTGAAGGTGTGTTTCTGCCCAGAGTAGCACCACTCACGCAACCTGGAGATCCATATCACCCAACAATCGAACTTTCATTTGATACGGGTAGAGTTATAAAAGAAAAATCAGAAAAGTCATCCAAACGAATACATTGTTTTCGCAAGGCTGACTTTCGGAGGCTAAATAATTTTATTTCTGGCTTTAATTGGTCTGATGCTTGTCCGATGCAGTTAATGTTTTTTACACTGCAACAAACTCTTTTTTTAATTCCTGTGTTCCGTGGTATTATCCGTCAATTTCCAATAAATCACCTTGGTTTAGCAAGGAGTTGACATACTTAAGAAATGTAAAGTCCAAACTTTTTAGGAAATATAAATATAACGGTTCTCAATCTGTTTTAACTAGATATTTAAGTGCTCGGTCAAGATTTACCGTGCTTAATGCTCAGTGTTATAATAGTTACTTAAATCGTTGTAAGTTACAGTTCTCTCAAGACCCGAAACAGTTTTATAACTTCGTTAACTCCAAGCGTAAATCTAATTCATATCCTTCCTCGCTGTCGTTCGAAAACATGACGGCAACCACAGATCAGGCAATGGCCGATTTATTTGCCCAATTTTTTCAAACGACATACTCTACTTTAGATTATTCATCACAGCCTTATTCTTACACCATATCCAAGTCAAACCTCATATTCTGTCCCACTTTAACAGAAAGTTCTTTTCTTTTGGATCTTCTTCGAATTAAGCCTGTTTATTCGCCAGGGCCCAAAGGAATTCCAGGGTGCATGCTTAGGTATCGCGGTAAGGCCCTGTGCAAACCTCTTTACAAGTTGTTTACCTTATCTCTAGAAACTTCCCAATTCCAAAACATTTGGAAGGAATCATTTGTTATATACTAATATTGGCTAAACACATACATTCTTAAATATTATTATGTATATTAAAGTCTAAATGTTTGCACAACACGAGTAATGGGTATAGCGAATAGCTTTCTTTGAAAGGAGTTATTTTTGCCGGGCAATTGCAACTGTGTACAATGTAAATGCATACATATGTATATGCTTACATACATACACACATACGCCATTGTTTGACTCAGACCTCCAATTTGGCTAACTTGATTTGATTTGCATAGTCTTGGGATATAGTTCGGTATTGACAAATGAAAACTATCGCAATTTCCTTTGATAGAAATCCTTATCGAGAATTAACGTTGACTCTGTTGAGCACCTTTGCCAGCTGTTCCATAGTCATCCGTTAGATGGCGCTATTGTATCGCGCCATCTACCTCAAGACATTGGTGCAACAGGCCATGAAAGACGGAAATGTAGGCACGAGCCAGGCATAAGCGTTTAATAGGTTTTTGGGCGTTAGAGTGGGCGTGGCAAACTTTTATTAGGTCAATCGATAGGTATTGACGAAACAAATACATATCAATTAAAATTTTCATAATAGCATCAAAACTATGGCCACAGCTTTTGGCTTGTGGGCGTCAGAGGGGGCGTGGCACCATTTTGAAACAAACTTGCGCTGCTTAGGAACTCCTAAAATCTACTGCAAAATGAGAATCTTCTAGCTTTTATAGTTTCCGAGATCTCAGCGTTCATACGGACAGACCGACGGACAGATGGACATGCCTAGATCGATCGACTTTATAGGGTCGGAAACGCTTCCTTCTACCTGTTACATACTTTTGCACGAATACAATATACCCTTTTACTCTACGAGTAACGGGTGTAATAAGGCCAACAACGATCATTGTTATAATTATGTATGTATACGGAGATGTATTCGAAATGCAACCCTGAAAAACGAGATCGGAGGTAAAGAACGATGGGAGAGTCAGTCGTCGTTGGGTCGTGTGGACGCAAGAATAAAGACTTTTTTAAAATTAATATAATATACCCAACGAGTATTTTCAATACGGATCTCTACAATTTTAGATAGCGAAATTAAAAAAAATATATATAAAAAGTAAATAAGCTAATTTTAATATTACAAACATATATGGTACATAAAAGCTTAAACAAATCAACACGACATAAGAGGAATAAACCTTGCCATACATATGGGGTTTAACTGCAAATCGATAAGAATGCCAGTTTTCCTACTCGACAACTTATAAGCTACCTTTTGAATACCAAAGTTGCACATTTTAAATAAATATTTTTTCGCATCCTGGCTCATAAAGGGAATGCTTGACATATCTTTATCTCAAACCATGTTCGAAATTCACTAGGTCGCTTACTTAATTTGTGTTTTGTATCACATCCTGAAGGTGTGTTTCTGCCCAGAGTAGCACCACTCACGCAACCTGGAGATCCATATCACCCAACAATCGAACTTTCATTTGATACGGGTAGAGTTATAAAAGAAAAATCAGAAAAGTCATCCAAACGAATACATTGTTTTCGCAAGGCTGACTTTCGGAGGCTAAATAATTTTATTTCTGGCTTTAATTGGTCTGATGCTTGTCCGATGCAGTTAATGTTTTTTACACTGCAACAAACTCTTTTTTTAATTCCTGTGTTACGTGGTATTATCCGTCAATTTCCAATAAATCACTTTGGTTTAGCAAGGAGTTGACATACTTAAGAAATGTAAAGTCCAAACTTTTTAGGAAATATAAATATACCGGTTCTCAATCTGTTTTAACTAGATATTTAAGTGCTCGGTCAAGATTTACCGTGCTTAATGCTCAGTGTTATAATAGTTACTTAAATCGTTGTAAGGTACAGTTCTCTCAAGACCCGAAACAGTTTTATAACTTCGTTAACTCCAAGCGTAAATCTAATTCATATCCTTCCTCGCTGTCGTTCGAAAACATGACGGCAACCACAGATCAGGCAATGGCCGATTTATTTGCCCAATTTTTTCAAACGACATACTCTACTTTAGATTATTCATCACAGCCTTATTCTTACACCACATCCAAGTCAAACCTCATATTCTGTCCCACTTTAACAGAAAGTTCTTTTCTTTTGGATCTTCTTCGAATTAAGCTTGTTTATTCGCCAGGGCCCAAAGGAATTCCAGGGTGCATGCTTAGGTATCGCGGTAAGGCCCTGTGCAAACCTCTTTACAAGTTGTTTACCTTATCTCTAGAAACTTCCCAATTCCAAAATATTTGGAAGGAATCATTTGTTATTCCTCTTTTCAAAAAAGGTAACAAGTTAGAAGCCAGTAACTACAGAGGTATTTCAAAGTTGTCAGCTATTCCTAAGTTTTTTTAAAAAAACATTACTCCTCATTTGCAGCACCTTTGTAGATCAATCATTTCTCCGTGTCAAAACGGATTTATTAAACGTAGATCCACAATCACAATCCTTCTAGAGCTCACTACATTTGTGATAAAAGGCTTAAATAGTAGTTTTCAAACAGACGTCATTTACACTGACTTCAGTAAAGTAAATGACTTTGTAAATCACTTAATTCTTAATCAAAAACTTGACCTGTTAGGTTTTCCAGTTCAGATAACTTTAAATCCATTTAAGCGATCTGTTTAAATGGATTTCAAGTTTTCTGAATGGCAGGTCACAAAGGGTCCTTTTTAAAAATTCAATTTCGGAAATTCTCCATGTTACCTCCGGTGTCCCACAAGGAAGCCATCTGGGTCCGTTACTTTTTACATTATTTATTAACGATCTTCCCTCAATTATAAGTCATTCTCGCGTACTTATGTACGCAGATGATGTTAAGTTGTGCCTGCAGTATAAGGACATTTCCTGCCATTTAGACTTGCAATCCGATCTAGATAATTTTCAAAACTGGTGCCGAGATAATTTACTAAATTTAAACGGTTCCAAGTGAAAGCTGATGACTTTTTATCGGGTCAATCCGATATACGCAACTTACACATTAAGTGGCAGCTCTTTGGATAGAGTAAATCTTGTAAACGATCTTGGCGTTCTCTTGGACCCTAAACTAAAATTTTCAAACCACATTTCGTCCATGGTTAATAAAGCCAGAGGAGTGCTTGGATTTATTAAAAGGTGGTCAAAAGAATTCGATGATTCTTATTTAACACAAACTTTATTTATTTCGCTAGTCCGTCCGATTCTAGAGTATGGGTCTCCCGTCTGGTGTCCACAATACGGAATACATATTGGTCGTATTTCACAGTATTAAGTTCTGATTATAATAGACTTTCTTAAACCTTGACTGTCTGCTGCTCCTAAAACGATTAATTTTATACGTCAGACTATCCTAATGGCAAAGCTTATGGAAGCACTGTCGTCTTGATCGGACCAGACTCCTAAGACTAGCAATATCAATACACACAATTTTAGTTAAAGAGATTGACTTAAGAGGGGGATATGGTTAAATCGGCCAAAAAGAGCCTATAATAGACTTTTTCCTATAATCTCAAATCTTGACTCTCTGCCACTCCTAAAACGATTAATACTAGCTTCATTGGCACAAAATTGATCTTTCTATTAATTTTTTCCTCGGACCTTTACCTATATTTCCTATTCATTTGCAGTACCTTTGTAGATCAATCATTTCTCCGTGTCAACACGGACCTCGGACCTTTACCTATATTTCCTTATCTCGCGTCTATCTTCTCGCGAAACGCGAATTACGATGCACGGCTGCGCCCCTCGGTCGGTTGGGTGGGTAAGTGAGCCGAAAAACTCTGCGCGACAAAACAAAAAACAAAAAAAAAATTACCCAAACTAGCGCCACTATCTAAATAATTGATTTATAACATCATTCGTTGTTCAAAATCGGTAACTTAATGATGACCTTTCAAAGGGGCCCAACTGGCTGTTCTGTTGTGACGCTTTCATCGAGATTTCGAACGAGATAAAATCGTTGATTCGCCAAAATTAAGGCGGCTTGAACTGATTAGCTGCTTCGGTGTTGCTAGATAATTAGAGGAGTCCCCTTAGCCCGATCGCAGCAGCCCCTTAAACCTTGCAGAAGCAGCTTAATATGATTCGGTATCCGAACAATCAATAACGGAGTGTGTGCAACCAGGGACGTCCACTCGCCCACTTTAAGCACTAGCTGTTCGGCCATTTATGAATATATTCAACCCATTCTTTTTTTAAACATAATTATAATTTATTGTCTTCATTGACGTATATTTTTTAAATTATTGAACAGTGTCTTATATTTTATATTTAATTTTAAACTTAACACTAACAAAAAATATACCCGCAAAAGTCTGCGTACAGCTGTTTTCAACTTCGTGGAATGCAGGATTGTGCGATTACCGTTAATTTTGTTGTCGCCGATCTTTAGAATTTTTAAAAATAGACATTACGCAGTTAAAATAAAACTCTTTCATTACAATAACGGGCATATTGCAACATGGAACAAAAAGGCAAGAAAATTTCTGTTGAGGAGCGGAAAATTAAATTAAAAGGTTTTTTGGATGGAAAATCTTATAGAGAAATTGGTGCTCTAGTTGGTAGAACCCACTTATCCAAAGAGTGATACATAACTACAACTCGACTGGAAGTATCTTGCCAGAGGCTCGTTCTGGCCGTTCGCCTTTGGTTACAAACCGCGAGCAGAGGAATATTATCAAATCTATTCAGCTCAACCCAAGAACGAAGGCTCATCAGGCAAAGCTCCAGGTCGAGGATAGATTTTCCAAAACAGTTTCCGAGGATACTGTACGCCGGACCATAAAAAAGGCTAACTACCATAGCAGAGTCGCCCGCAAAAAACCTCTCATATCGGAAGTCAATAGACAAAAGCGCCTAACCTTTGCTAATGAGTATATTTCCAAACACCAAGACTTCTGGAATAAGGTTATATTTTCCGACGAGAGTAAATTCTGTATATTTGGAATCAAAGGAAAGGTTTTGGTATGGAGGAAAAGCGGAGAAGCCTTTAATAAAGAAAATTTGGTTGGCACAGTAAAGCACGGAGGAAGCGGAATTATGGTGTGGGGGTGTATGGCAGCAAGTGGCGTTGGAAAATTGGTATTTATCGAGTCAATAATGGATTAGAAAATCTATATTGACATATTAAAAAACAATTTAAAAGAAAGTTCTGAAAAATTAGGGCTCGAAAGTGAATATTGGTTCCAACAAGACAACGACCCGAAGCACACGGCACAGAATACCAAGCTTTGGCTGCTGTACAACGTCAAAAATCAACTGCGAACACCTCCCCAGAGTCCTGATCTATACCCAATTGAGCATTGACACACTATAACATGCAGAATATGCAGAATATTCTGTAAATTATCTTCTTCAAAATTATTCATATGATGTATTCTTAATACTCATAAAAAGTCTCAACTTGCTAACTTTAAAAACCCCAAAGTTATGGCATTTCCAATCGTTCAGTTATATGGCAGCTATAGGATATAGTCGGCCGATCCTTATGAAATTTGGTAGGTCGGATTGATTGCCCAAATATAAAACCCATAGAAAATCCCAACTTCCTAACTTTACAAACACCAAAGTTTTGGCATTTCCGATCAATCAGTTATATGGCGGCTATAGGATATAGTATTCCGATCCTTATGAAATTCGGTAGGTCGGATTAATTGGCCAAAAATAAAACTCATAGAAAATCCCAACTTCCTAACTTTAAAAACACCAACGTTATGGCTTTTCCGATCGTTCAGTTATATGGCAGCTATATGATATAGTCGCCCGATCCGGCTCTTTCCGACTTATATACTACCTGCAATAGAAAGACAACTTTTGGGAAAGTTTCAAGCAGATAGCTTTAAAACTGAGGGAATAGTTTGCGTAGAAACGGACGGACGGACGGACAGACGGACAGACGGACGGACAGACGGACGGACAGACGGACAGACGGACAGACGGACATGGCTAGATCGACTCTCCTGGTGATGCTGATCAAGAATATATACACTTTATAGGGTCGGAAATGTCTCCTTCACTGCGTTGCAAACTTTTGACTGAAATTATAATACCCTCTGCAAGGGTATAAAAATGCTCAAGAATGTGATTCTGGAGGAGTGGGGGAAAATTGAAATGAAGTGGGGGAAAATCAGATGAGACAAAAAAAAACTTGTGGATTCCATGCCGAGACGCCTTACGGAAGTTTTGCAGAGAAAAGGATACCCTACCAGTTACTAAAAATAATATTATTTATGTTTAAAATAGGTGTAAGCAGACTTTAGCGGGTAGTTAGTGTTAAGTTTAAAATTAAAAATACAATATAAGACACTGTTAAATAATTTTAATTATGTTTAAAAAAAGTTATAGTTAATTATGTTTAAAAAAAGAATGTGTTGAATATATGTATAAATGGCCGAACAGCTAGGGTTTAAAGTTAGATTTTGAAATTTTTTTGGGGTGTATATTTCTGCGAGTGTATGTCAAGAAACTCTTTACACACAGAAAATATATTTTTTTTTTGTTTTTGCGTGCAAAAATATAGCCTTTAGTTTCGTTTTTTATACCCGTTACTCGTAGAGTAAAAGGGTATATTGTATTCGTGCAAAAGTATGTAACAGCTAGAAGGAAGCGTTTCCGACCCTATAAAGTATATATATTCTTGATCAGGATCACTAGCCGAGTCGATCTAGCCATGTCCGTCTGTCCGTCTGTCTGTCCGTCTGTCTGTCTGTCCGTATGAACGCTGAGATCTCGGAAACTATAAAAGCTAGAAGATTGGCAATTTGCATGTAGATTTTAGAAGTTCCTACGCAGCGCAAGTTTGTTTCAAAATGGTGCCACGCCTCCTTTAACGCCCACAATCGCTTATATACGATTTTAAAAATTTAAATATTTCGGAAAAGTAAAAATGCAGTTTTATTGTGTTTATCAATACCTATCGAAATGTAGAAGAAATTTTTCAAATCGGACCATTCGTTAAAAAGTTATGCGTGATCAAAGTTTCTATCTCCATCTCTCTCGCACTCCCTTTACCTGAGTAACGGGTATCTGATAGTCGGGGCACTCGACTATAGCGTTCTCTCTTGTTTAATGTTTGTTTTATGCAGAACTTTTATATAGCAAATTTTTTTCAATTTGTATGGTTCCACTGCAAATACTGGACATAAATAATGCAGTAATTTGGCAAAATGAACGTCTTTCATCAACCGGATTTTGCAGGCCAATAAAAAAAAAGCTTTAAAAAAGAAACTGCTGACTTAGTACGTAAAGAAGATACAAATATGAATAGCAAATAGAACAAATTCCTTCTGCAACATTCCAACATTTTAAAATAGTTCATGATTTCACTTAACAATGATTGATGGGGAGATCTTCAGCTCGATTGCAGGTCTGTGGAATTTGTGGTGTCACTTCCTCGACATTAAACAATTTAAAACAAATTTTATTTTTTAAAAAGTATCTTGAAATATCGATATCGGCCGGTTTTGACCCCGCGGGACTTCTTTTTGTGGAGTTATCTGAAGAGCAATGTGTACATGAGCAAGCCCAAGACCATCACAGAGGTCAAGGAGAATATTCGTACCGAAATGGCCAATATATCGGCCGATATGCTCGAGAAAGTCATAGAAAATTCTAGGAAAGCACACTTTTTGCCATCAAGAACAAAGGTGGCCATTTGGTCGATATTGTATTCAAAAACTAACTCAAATGAATTGAAAATGATCAATTTAAGTATTTTTGTTTTTTTCCAAAGTTATTCAATATTTTCACTTAAGATTAAAAAAAGAAAGATCGGGTCTTGTTAAGGTGGTATATTAATTTTACAATCAACTTAAAATGTTGAGGTGTTGAGAAGGCCGAATAAAAAGCAAGAGAAATAATCTAGAGTCAGGTGGACATTTCATCTGCAAGATTTATGGAAGGTATAGGTGTCCGAAATTATCGTTATTATCGTACTGACAATGCGCGACAATTCATATGTGTCAAATTAGCTTAATACTGCAGATGGTATTAAGTTAGGACTCCACATTGTTGGACCCAGGCTAATGGAGGTAGAGAACATGAATATGTCTTTGTTCAATCATAGTTTGCAAAGAATGACTTTCAAATTTTGAACAAAGCAAGGGTGGTAGATAAGAATAAAGGGGCTAGAGAGTAGAATATCAAGGTAGGTAATGACACCCACTATACTCAGGCTAAAACTTTAATAAATGAGGAATGTTACTGCCTGAACCTAACAGTACGCTCACTTAGGACAGCGGTAACGTTGGCGCCAACAGAGAAATTAATAGCTTTTAAGCTTATTTAATTGAAATAAATAAAATGTATTAAACAAATTTAAAAAAACAAAAAAAATAATTGTGAATTATTATTAAGGTTTGTATTAAATTTACTGTTTACCAATTGGGAGCTACACATTTGTAATTATGACAAAGCGATTTATAAGTATTTTATGAACGGAAGAATTCATAAAAATCTACGGTTAGATGCTAAAATTATTTAGCCGTTTCCCAACTGCTTTTGAATCCACTACATATTAATATGCCATTGCTGGACAAATTTAGCTGAATCTTTAACTTATATCAATATCGACAATATATTTTCATTGTTGAATTTTTCCAAACTTTTGAAGTTGAAACTTCTTTCTTCCTTCGAATCATCCATTTTTTTAAAGTCTGTAGATAATATGAATAACTATTTAAAAACGTCAAGTGTAGAAAGGCTTAAAAGGTTCTCTATCGCTGTCTTCAGATTGATAAGCACCAATTTACTCATGTTTTAAAGCGTAGCTCCTCATATACGTTAAGTCACAAAAGGACTTAAGCCTATTATGGTTTAGTGGTATCCAAGATATTGGATATTTGTTGATCTAAATAGGTTACCTTTACTAAAACTAAGTCTGCACTTTTTTTTAAATCTAAGTTTTGGGGTACAAGATGGAGTTGAAGAAGGAAATAAAATTCAGTGCCACTTACTAGTTAGTTAACATGAAATCTTAGATAAATTCGTAGCGATTTCTGTAATATTTATTATGATGGAAATTATCATGCAAAAATATTACATTACAGCGAAAAATATTACATTTCTCTTCTTTAAGCCACCTTGTATATGTTTGTTTGACCTTTACTTAAACTTTCTAATGTATTTTCGGGCGTATACTAAATCGGTAACAAAAATTTTATAGCCTTTACCATTTAAGTAGCCGCTCCTGGTTGTAAATTACGACAGTTGCTTGGGATGCGCTATAACTATAACTCTTTAGTCCCCCATTAACAATGTAAGGTTTCCAAGCTGATAGATTTGCCAAACTGATTGAAAGTAAGTAAACTTCGGCAAGTAAATTGTTGTTTACCCTTCCAGTTCTTATAAAAATTAAATATTCATCATATCAAATTCGATGCTAAAAACCAAAGAAGCTAGGTCTATTTTCCGATAAAATTTTCGAGTGTTTCTATGTAGGTCGATCCGGCCCGCTACGACTCATATACTAAGTGAAACATATAAATAAAATTTTTGCCAATTTTCCAATAGTTTTAAAACTGAGGGATTAGTTGGCGCAAAAACGGAGAGACGAGCGGACAAACGGACGGACATACGGAAATGTCTAGATCGACTCACATGATTTGATCAAGAATATACTTGACTGGAATTATAATACCCTCTGAAGGGGAATAAAAAGAGACCACGAGCTTCAGCGATCAGCACTGGGTAACTTTTACTGCGACACCTACTTGAAGCCCTAACTGAATTGTAAACTGTGTACTTTCAGGCCGGTTATTTTGGAAGTCTTAAATCGCAAGCAGATGCGACGGGATAAAGTCGAGGAGTAAATCCAATATCCGATGCTAACATGTTGCTCTACATACCGAATGAGTTTTGTTACGTCTGAAGTCGTTTATAATGCTTTAAGATCCGAAGAATTGAATTTAGTTTAACGGTTCAGCAATGTATCAGAAATGAACTTAGCTCCCTTTGACAAAATACCTATATGATTCGATGTAATTAAACTCACTAGAATGGGTCAACTCCGATATAGTGAAAACCCTACCTTACCGATAAGATGCAAGCGAGCATTCCCACGGGCTCCACTAAAAGAGAAGTTCTCTCGAACATCGTTAGTCTATTCGTCCTTAAGGATACCGACGACAGAGTTTTGCTGCGCAGTCTTGGCCACTAGACTTACCGATAATTGCACAAATTTTCAAATAATTTTATTTTTTCTAAAATTTTCCGACGGATCCCATTGTGGATTCCAGACGGACACCCATACTCTAGAATCTGATAGACAAGCAAAATAAATAAAGCCTTAGTGTCGTAAGGATCATTTTAACCACCTTTTAATAAAGACACCTTTATTAACCATAGACGATATATGGTCAAACAACTTTAGTTTTGTGTTCAAAAGAACGTAAAAATTTTGACGAGAATGACTTATAACTTAGGGAAGGTCGTTAATAAATAAGTTTTAAAGAAGCGGACCAAGATGCCTACCTCGAGGGATGCCGGAGGTAAAGTGGTAAAGAAGGCTCATCTAAGGCTAAGGTAAATGCGCTAAAGTAAAATAAATCGTTTGAAAGAATTGTCCAATAAATATGTTGTTGCCGTCATGTTTTTAAACGATAAGAGTGATAAGAACTAGATTTACGCGATTGGTTATAACAAAGTTATAAATCTGTTTCGGGGCATTTGAAAACTACGGTTTAAGTAATTATTTTAACACTGAAACTGTATTTCCTAATAACATTCAAAATAATGGTTTGATTTGGAACATTTTTTATGTATCGATAAATATTGACCTACGAAATTTTGTAATATAACTGATTTAAAGAGGGGTGTCAACTTTCACTGATAATAATATCGGTTTAAGTTCGTTTTTATTTGCAAGGAGAAGGAACAATATCTGTCAGGAATTTCATTGATTTCATTCAAAAATGGAATCAAATGACACAGCACCTTTTGGATCTCTTTGACTGCGTTCCGAATGCCGTTTCAAAAAATTTCTACTTAGTTTCGAGAAATGAAAAAATATGTCAAATGTTTTTCGATGAAAACCAAGGAGAAACAATATAGCCAATTGGCACGACTATAACATACCCGTTACTCAGTTGACCAATTTTAGTATACGCCATCTGCCAAGTTCCAGTTCCCCTATCGAGTGTTTGAGCGAGCAAACCTTTTACCTATCACCAAAACTTTGTTTTTATACCTATTAATCGGAATGCGACATCAGCTGGGAACATATTTATTTTCAAATTAGTTATCTGAGTCAAAGGTATGTTGGTGACAAGCATCAACAATTTCTGGCATACCGTATAAAAATCAAAACAATTCTCCCGCTTTCTGCCGCTTTCTCAAATATATGAAACCCGTTTTCAATTATGCAATGACGTCATAATTAATACTATAAATGTTCTATAACTTGTAAAGTAATGGTGCAATTCCGAAAATTTTTGGAGTGTTGGTAGATATTAAAATAAGTATTTTGTGTTTTAAAATATTCCGTCTAATAACTTGTCTGTACGAGGTATCTTAAGTGTTTGGTGATTTGTGGTCGTTAGAGTGGGCGTGATAACATTTTCAAATAATTTTGCGATGCGTAACAAACCCTTGAATCGTTACACTAAGTCCCAAATCTCTAGCTCTTAGATTTCGAAGTTTATACGGACCTTAACGTTGATAGGGAGCAGTGCAGTAGTGAATACTACACATCAATGTGAAAAACTTTTTTTCCCCCTACATGCCATTACTGGCAAAGTCAGTCGAGACAGATTCTTAATCTTTACCAATTTTGAGGAGATTGATAAATACTACACATCAATGTGAAAAACTTTTTTTCCCCCTACATGCCATTACTGGCAAAGTCAGTCGAGACAGATTCTTAATCTTTACCAATTTTGAGGAGATTGATAAATTATATTTGTTGCTTGAAAATTGAGAATTTCATAAGACATTATTATAAAACAAGAAAAGAAAGCTAACTTCGGGCGGAGCCGAAGTTGATATACCCTTGCAGAATATTCTGTAAAAATAAAAAATCCCAACTTCCTAACTTTAAAAACACCAAAGTTATGGCATTTTCGATCGTTCAGTTACATGGCAGCTATAGAATATAGTCGGCCGATCTTTATGAATTTTGGTAGGTCAAAAATAAAACCTATAGAAAATCCCAACTTCCTAACTTTACAAACACCAAAGTTATGGCATTTCCGATCAATCAGTTATATGGCAGCTATAGGATATAGTCGGCCGATCCCGACCGTTCCGACTTATTTACTGCGTGCAAAGGAAAGAAGGTTGTGTGCAAAGTTTCAATTCGATATCTTTAAAACTGAGAGACTAGTTCGCCTATAAACAGACAGACGGACAGACGGACTCACGACGCGATTCTGATCAAGAAAATAAATACTTAATAGGGTCAGAGATGCGTTGCACACATTTGACCAAAATTATAATACCCTCTGCAAAGGTATATCCATAAAAAAAATTAAATTTTCATGCCCTTACACGGTGAATTTTCAAACAGCATTCTTATAAACTTATTTATTTATAGTGACATTGACAGTCGATCAGCAGTTAGTTCCTGAAAATTTAGTTTTAAGACACTGTAAGGAATACGTATCCCTCAACCGTAGTCTTAACTTTCTAAATAAACTACAAATAATTTTAAAAGTTTTTAAATATGGGCATATGTTCTATGAATGTAATATATAAGGTCAATAAATTAAAAATTATTAATATTACTCAATTGTTTTATTAAACCAAAAAATGAGTGGAGAAAGTGAGTTGCGCTTGGGGACAAATTTACATTTATTTCATTAATCATGCAATCTTAACCTCAATTTTGACCAATAGACAATTTAACATTTTAAAGAAGATAGAAAATCAAAAACCTTTTTCCGACCGATAAAAATTCTTGGTTTGGGTATAATAATGCCTAAATATCTAAAAATATAATAAAAATTACGGGTTATCTTAAACATATTTTATTCTAGAGTAATTTAATTTAATTTAATTTTTATAATAAAAATACATAATTTTTTTCGTTCAATATTTGCAGAGCTATTTCTTATCAAAAGACAAATGTAATATTTTTAAAAATGTACTGAAAATTAAAATTTTGTGTTAAATTTTTTATTTTAAGCGTTTAAATTTTTTAAATATTTAAATTTTTACATACGGACATGCTTAGATCTACCCGCCTGGTGATGCACAAATTATTTTATGTGACATTAATTAAAGCATATCTGTATAATTAGTGTTCGTTTCTAGTTCGTTGTATTTGTGTACGAAAAAATAACAATAGTTTTAGTTTTGATATCATTCCTTATAAATGCGTTTAGTTTCCTTCATATTTTAAGTTTAATTTTATACTTTTTTTTTTGCTTTTAAAATCCTTTTTGTATTGTAAAAAGCTAAGGATTGGTTAAAAGTTCGTGGTTCGAGTAACAAAATACAATTTGTATGCATGCATTAGAGATTCCAGTGAAACGCTGAAAGATCTATAATCTAAGAAAACATAGGCATTACCAATATTAAAATCATACGAAACCATGCGCATTAAAAAAATCCTTTTTAAAGAAATTAAAAAAGCATTCAACATAAACGATTACTACTCAGGTCAGAGATATATTTACGTGCGGAATTTATCAGTAACGTTCTGGTATGAACCCTAATTTCAATTGAATTTTTGTAATTTTTATACCCTTGCAGAAGGTCAAACATTTGCACGCGAATTGGCCATTTTCGAACCAGTAAAGTATATATAGTATGTTTGTATTTTTGACGTCTCTCCGCCCGTTTTACGTATGCTAGTTTTTTTTTATGCAAGTAGTATATATATCGGAACATTCCGGAACGGACGAATTTAATCTTAGTATTTATAGAAATAAAAAATAGGGTAATGATAGGAAAATTTACATAACTTGGTCGTTCTTAGCATATACATTATTAACTCGAGATATAGATGCCTCTACGATTTCAAAAATACATTCTAAATTGTATAAAATACAAAGTACTAAGTCATTAACTTCCACAGAAACGATCGATCAGACCATTATTTTTTTCAATCATATACGCATAAAAACGTATATTTTAATTTTATAACGTTCAGCAATCCATCTGGTTATTTCTTTCACACAGTGTAAGCCACCCTTTACAACACAGTCTCATAATTATTATGAACATAAACATTATATATTATTTTAATTGTGAAGTGACGGATATTATTTAACTAAATATATGAGTTCTTTAATCTAAACTCATCAGAATACTTTTGCAAACATTATAGGGTTTAGTAAGATTTAAAACTCGTTATTATTACAGTTAGTGAGGATAGGTTTTAATCTTTTAATATGGATATTTTTCGGTGATATACCCTTGCAGAGGGTATTATAATTTCAGTCAAAAGTTTGCAACTCAGTGAAGGAGACATTTCGTCCGCTCGTCCGACTATCCGTCCGTTTCCACGCAAACTAGTCCATGAGTTTTAAAGCTATCTTCTTGAAACTTTCCCAAGAGTTGTCTTTCTATTGCAGGTAGTAAACAACTCGGAACGAGCCGGAAGGAACTTAAAGCGAAAAACATCTTAAATTAATTTTAATTTGTATAGCAAAAAGGGGAAACAGCTGGATTATGAACTTGTGAAATCATGTGTTGAATAAATAGAGCTCCCATATATAAAAACAATAAATGCAACACAGGAATATGATGTGTAAAAACTTTGGCTGCCCCAACCAGACGCTTCGAACAGCTGAGAGGGTAAGTATAAACTGAAAGAACAACCGTAAATTCAAGACCAAGACGACGTTTCTCTTTTAAAGGTTATATGCTACTGCTTTTTATTTCCGAACGATCGTTAAGCCGAGCAGAGCGGAGAGTTATATGAGGGCATACAGTTATACATGTGTAGACATTAGGGTTATACAGTATATTAATATATCTGATCCAACATCCCGGCCTCGTACAACGAGATTTGTGAACAGGGAGGCAACAGGTTCCCTTGGAGGTGGCCAGCTGAACGACTCGGACTCTGTTGTCGCGCCCGTATACCATAGTACCGACTGCGACGTTTGGCGATGGGGAAGTCCATTTGGTCCTTGTTCGGAGTGCGTTGAAATAGTCTGAAGACCAGCGATGCCAAAAGGTGAAAGCTTCTAAAATCAGCCGCTCAAAACGCTTGAATTGCGGTTTGAGTCTTCTCATTAAATAAGAACTTCCTTAAGTTGTGCAGCTGCAGTTGGAGGCGCCGACGAAATTGGATGCGTTGTCACAGTAAATATCTGTGGGAAGACCACGGAGGCCAGATAATCTCTTCAGAGTCGCCAGGAATGCTTCTGTATTCAAATTTGTGACCACCTCAATATGCAAGGCCTTTACGACGAGACATATGAACACGGCAAGTTGGAGGCTTTCCGCGGATTCGAAGATATGTGCTTATAGGTCCACAGAAATCGACACATTTGCTGAAGGGCTTAGTGATTGCCAATCTTACCTTAGGTAGTTGACCCATTACTTGTTGCAGTAGGACGTGTCGATATCGAATGCAGTGGCAATACGGCGCGCTAAATTCAGTGCATTTATTAATCAGAATTTAAGACGAAGTAGCGCCACCAGCGCCTTCGGTCTGGCATGGAAATGTTATGTGGAAGTAGTAGTGGGTGCTTCTCACTCTCAGGAAGATCAGTATGAATCCCAAACATCTATACGACAATGCCTAGACAAACGGTGTATGATCTGTGATTTTCGGGTGACGCCAGCAGAAAGTTGTTTGTAGTTTGGTTGAAAATTCATGTTTCCGTTTCTCGGAGTCCAACTCGATGGCAGCGTTTTTTGCAACAGGTCACTTTGATAACATTTGTTAACTTTATACAAAAATGGAGGACCGGTGAAACATATTGATGCGTCCAGTTCAAGGATTCTAGATAGTTGGCTCATGTAGGGATTGCGGAACCGATTCGTCCCATTTAAGGTTGACGATCCACAGTTCCTGGAGAATCATTTTTGTCAAAAAGATATGATGCGATGAATCTCTTTGTAGCTGGCAAGGTTGGCTGTTTAGAGGCAAATGTGAACAAAAACGCACCCTCGAGTTGATTCCAGATAACACCGAGTGCGTGGTAACGTTGTCCTCAGAGATGTTGAGTTCCTCACCAAGCTGATACTTGATGGCGACTTTAGTCTCGACATAACTGTCTTCCAGTTCTCCGCGACCGCAGTCATTGGTATCCAATGTCTCCGTTGGTCAGCTGGCATTCACATTGCTTAATAGTTGCTGTTCGCGCACTTTGCGTTTTTTAATTTGTTGAATAGTGTAAGGCGAGCGGGAGCGCAATAAAGATTTAATTGTTAAGTTAGGCTTAAGCGTTTATATATTGAAATTAAAAGTCAGTTGTTATATGAACCTCATTAAGCAAACTCCCTTCCGTCGCTTTATTTTTATACCCTTGCAGAGGGTATTATAATTTCAGTCAAAAGTTTGCAACGCAGTGAAGGAGACATTTCCGACCCTATAAAGTATATATATTCTTGATCAGGATCACCTCCTGAGTTGATATAGCCATGTCCGTCTGTCCGTCTGTCCGTCCGTCCGTTTCTACGCAAACTAGTCCCTCAGTTTTAAAGCTATCTGCTTGAAAAAAAGTTGTCTTTCTATTGCAGGTAGTATATAAGTCGGAACGAGCCGGATTGGGCGACTATATCATATAGCTGCCATATAACTGAACGATCGGAAAAGCCATAACGTTGGTGTTTTTAAAGTTAGGAAGTTGGGATTTTCTATAAGTTTTATTTTTGGCCAATTAATCCGACCTTCCGAATTTCATAAGGATCGGAATACTATATCCTATAGCCGCCATATAACTGATTGATCGGAAATGCCATAACTTGGGTGTTTGTAAAGTTAGGAAGTTGGGATTTTCTATGGGTTTTATTTTTGGCCAATCAATCCGACCTACCAAATTTCATAAGGATCGGCCGACTATATCCTATAGCTGCCATATTACTGAACGATTGGAAATGCCATAACTTTGGTGTTTTTAAAGTTAGGAAGTTGGGACTCTTTATGAGTATTAAGAATACAGCATATGAATAATTTTGAAGAATATAATTTACAGAATATTCTGCAAGGGTATATCAACTTCGGCTCCGTCCGAAGTTAGCTTTTCTTTCTTGTTTTTTGGTGAAACAAACAAAATTAAAAACAAATAAATCGCGCCGGCTTTTTAAAACATTGAAGTTGTTGTTGCCGCTGCTTGTCGCCGGTTCCTGCCTACTTTAACTCGTCGTTGCTGCCGCTGGACAATTTTGACCGCTGCAGTTCGCCGTTAAGTGGACCAGAAGTTGTTGTTGCCGCTGCTTGTCGCCAATTGCTGCCTACGAAGGAAGGTATATGGATTC
Organism: Drosophila carrolli; assembly: GCA_018152295.1. Classification (NCBI taxonomy): domain Eukaryota; kingdom Metazoa; phylum Arthropoda; class Insecta; order Diptera; family Drosophilidae; genus Drosophila; species Drosophila carrolli. The sequence continues at coordinate 1,252,325 of JAECXJ010000183.1, read as the reverse complement.
GAAGAGGGAAGTTGCCGACGGATGTGTATCGTCCCACCAGGTATAGAGTGCTAAAAGTTGAAAGTTAATCTGTGGTGTGGTTTAAATTGTGTTTTTGGCACATCTTTCAACTTTTTGCATTCGTGTGTAAAATTCGGTAGATAGCGAGCATTCTAACCAAGAAATAAATAAAACTTGCATGTACTAACGATTATAATTCTAATACATACATACATCCATACATTTATACATAGTTCGAATTATACATACATACATTAGTTAATCGTTTTTGACCAAAATCAAATAAATATTTGTCGGCATCCTGTTTTTTTTTAAATAAAATTCCCCCATTTCTCGTCGTAGTGAACACCAATTATAGCTTTGCAAAAAATTAAAAAGGTAAAAGTTGAGAATTGTGAAAAGTTATAATTCCAGAATAAAATCCGCGGAAAATTTTCTGCCGCGCATTTTCTTCAAATTTCCAAATGACAAAATCAGAAAGTAACAACCAGGACATCGAAGAGTTGAAAAACCAACAAGATGGATATATGAGGAGTATAGATCGAACGCAAAGATATTTAAATGAGGGTCGATTCTCTTTAAATACTGTTGAGTTAGAATGTCGATTAGAAAATCTAAATACGCACATCGAAAATGCTTCGCTTATACAAAATAAAATTAAAGCAAAAGATGGAGATGATGAGTACCGCGAAGAGTTCGAAGAGACTGCGAAATCGTTGCAAATTTCCCTAATTGCGGAAACAAAGCGTAAGAGCGTTGACAATTCCGCTCCGCCGGCAACGCGCACACCCCAATGCCGTTTGCCGAGCGTCGCTCTTCCAACCTTCAGCGGAAAACATTCCGAATTTAAAAATTTTATAAGCCTTTTCGAAACTTTTGTTGACAAAGATGACACGCTGCACGATATCGAAAAATTCAACCATCTAATATCCTGTTTGGCTGGAGACGCGCTAGGAACAGTCAGGGCATTCCAAGTTACCGCGGATAATTATCCAAAGCTCTGGCTAGCCTAACGCGGGTGTACGATAATGATAGTTTAATTTTCTTTGACAATATATCGACACTGTTTAATCTGCCAAAGATTTCCCAGCCATCAGCTACCGCCTTGAGAAACCTGATCGACACAGTCACAGCGCTGTACGATTCTCTTTTGTCCATTGGGGATGATAAACGTATTACGAATGCCATCCTCATCCATCTAGTAATGGGCAAAGTCGATGCAGGAACTAAAAGAAAATGGGAAGAACAGTTAGATTATACCTCGCTTCCTCTTTGGAGCGAGTGTGAGTCGGCCCTGAACAAGCGCTATCAGCATATGGTTGCCGAATAAGCATGTAAGCCAAAAATTGTTCAGCAGAGCCAGGCTTATCCAAAGAAGAATGGAAACAGGAGGTTTTCGTTTGTTGCTGCCATGGACGACCCCGAAGTATGTGTGCTTTGCAACTCAGCAAAATCATCAAGTAGGAAATTGCACTGCTTTTGCTGCCCTAACAGTTCAGCAAAGATTCGATTTCGCAAAAAAGGCTCCCTTATGCATTAACTGCCTCCGTAAGGGCCACACGTTAAAAAGATGCAAATCGAAAAGATGCAGGGTGTGTAAGTCGTCACACAACACATTGCTGCACATTTATTCGCCATCAAATCTCGCGTTGCCACCTCCTCCTCAGCCCACGCTCTTGCAGAATACTCCATCCACTTCGCATGTTTTGCATGCGACTGCATCGGATAGAGTTATTCTTGCCACAGCCATCGTGAGCGTCCAAACAAAAAGTTGCAAATTAGTTTTGGCTCGAGCGTTGCTCGATTCTGGTTCACAAGTAAATTTTGTGACCGACGAGCTCGCTTAGAGACTTCAGATTAAGAGAGAGAGGACTTGTGTTTGCGCTTGTGGGGCATTGGTGGAACTAATGCTCAAGCAACCAAGAAAATAAACACGATAGTCAAGTCGAGTGGGTAGCAGTCAATTGTCGTCCGAATTTTACATATTAAAAAATATTTCTGGTTATCATCCGGATCAAATGGTGAACACCAGCGGCTGGAGGGTGCCTGAAAATATTCAATTGGCAGATCCATTCTTCTTCAAGCCCCAAAAAATAGATATGCTTATAGGCGCAGACTCGTTCTTTGAACTATTGTCAGTCGGCCAGATAAAGCAAGGGTCTGAGTTTCCCATTTTGCAGAAAACAGTTCTCGGCTGGATAGTATCAGGGAAATGTGCCTCAGAAAAAATAATAAATGCTGGAGTCAATAGTCAATAGACACAACCCTGCAGAAATTTTGGTCTGTGAAGGACTTGCCGACCAAGGCCAAGGTCCATACTCCTGAGCAGCAACTTTGTGAGCAACACTTTGAGAAAAATACTCAAAGATTGTCGTCCGGGAGATTTTCGGTTCGTCTGCCGTTCAAATCTGACCCAAACACTCTTGGTTCATCATTGCGAAGTTGTGAAACGTAGATTTTTGTCGCTTGAAAGAAGATTATCCAAAGATCCTTCTTTAAAAAAGATGTATCAGGAATTCATGGAAGAATATGAAGCCATTAGCCACATGTCTTCCACTAACAATAAAATTCCAGAAAGTTCGCACTATTTCATTCCGCATCATTCTGAGTTGTCCGCATCTGAAAGCGCTGTCATGCCGCTAACGGTAGACTTAGACGTAACTAAAACCCTTGGCGTGGTTTGGTTGCCGGGTAAAGATTACTTTCAATTTCGGTTGGATGACTCTTTCCTGGATCTTCGTGCGACAAAACGAAACATACTGTCGGTGATTGCCCGACTTTTCAATCCGCTTGGCCTATTGTGTCCTCTAGTGACTTGTGGCTTCGAAAGTTAGACTGGGACGAGTCGCTGCCGATGCAACTGCAGACATCTTGGGAAGCTTTTAAGGGAACGCTGTTGCAGCTGCCCAAGATCAAGGTATCGCGATTCGTTCATACAGACGCCAAAGTTCCGGCAGAAATACATGGTTTCGCTGATGCTTCCATGCGAGCATATGGAGCGGGCATCTACGTTCGCACTAGTACCGCTGAAGGTTTAAAAGTATTTTTATTGACAGCAAAATCCAAAGTAGCTCCCCTCAAGACGAAAACTTTGCCTCGCCTTGAGTTGTGCGCAGCTCACCTTCTTGCGGATCTTTATAATCGTGTAAGACCATTGCTTAATTTTCCGATTACAAAAGTGTTCCTCTGGACGGATTCGGAGATCACTTTGTCAGCTTTGTCTCAAACCGAGTTGCGGAGATTCAAGAGTGGTCGGAAAAAGCAATCTGGAGACATGTCCCCACGAAAGTAAACCCAGCGGACATTGTGTCACGGGGATGTAACGTTGAGGAACTTACAGCTTCCATTTGGTTCGCTGGGCCGTCGTTTTTGCTCGATGCAGAAAAAGATTGGCCTGTAAATCGACACTTCGAAGTACCTGCTGATGTCGTGTCGATGGAATTACGCAAATCAGCATTGGCGCTTGTGGTAATCTCAGAGCCCAATTATGTGCTTCAGAAAATATAATCCTTTTCGTCGCACATAAGGCTTCGTGTGGGTCTTACGGTTTATTCAAATGTGTAAAAAAGTGTCGCAGCCCTTTGAAAAAAGTATTACACCAAGAGAACTGAATTTTGCGTTCGAGAAAATGGTGGAAGTGATCCAATCTCACGAGTTCAGTGACGACATAGGTAAAATTCACAAAAATAAACCGGTAGCAACGAATATACAAAAACTAAGCCCTTTTCTCCAGGAGAAAAAATTAGATTGGTGTTCCTCGACATTGCTGCGAGTTGGGGGTAGGTTATTGAATGCTCCTATCCCGTATAAAGCCAAATTCCCGTTGTTGTTGTCGAAAGGCTCGCAGTTTGTTAAAACGTACGTGTCCTACCTGCACCTGCTCTTCTAAGTCTGTTGGGAGAAAAGATATGGTTGGTTAATGCGCAGGAAGTTTGCCGCAGAACAGTTCGTTCTTGCATTCGTTGCTTTCGGTGCAAGCCGCAACTCTTGACGCAAATCATGGGGAACTTGCCATCAGACAGACTTCGAGCTCTCCGCCCTTTAAATATCTGTGGTGTTGATTTTTGTGGCCCATTAAACACAACGTATCGTATCCGTGGTAAGCCACCGTACAAATCATACGTGGCATTGTTTGCATGCTTTGCGTCCAAAGCGGTCCACTTAGACTTAGCGTCTGACCTCACCACTGATGCGTTTTTGATGGCATTGCAAAGGTTCGTGATTTGACGCGGGATTCTGGAGAAGGTGTGGTGCGACAATGCGACGAACTTCGTCGGAGCCGATCGCCACAGGAGAGAGTTCCGGGCCCGTCTGGAGGAGCAGGGGGCGGTATCGCAACATTCGTATCAAGAAAAGTATGCTAGTTTGCGTTCATACCGCCCAGAGCACCTCACTTCGGCGGACTTTGGGAGGCAGGTGTGAAGTCTGCAAAGCACCTGTTCCTTCGGACAGTCGGCGAAGACATCCTGACCGCGGAGGAGCTCGGAACTCTCCTCACCAGCGTGGAGGCCGTTCTCAACTCCAGGCCCCTCGGAGCGATCAGCACGGATCCCAACGACGGCGAAGCCCTAAACCCAGGCCATCTCCTGATTGGCGGGCCCCTCCTATCTCCACCCTCAGCAGCGCTCCCGGACCAAGTCAGTACCGGCGAGCGGTCCATAGGCTGGCGGTGCTGCCTGTGGCATGCTAAAGACGGAGGTCCTTCAGAGGGGGCGGGGTTCGCGCACTTTGCGTTTTTTAATTTGTTGAATAGTGTAAGGCGAGAGCCGGAGCGCAATAAAGATTTAATCGCTCTCGCGAATTCGCCCCGTCTCTCGCCCCTTCGTTAAGTTAGGCTTAAGCGTTTATATATTGAAATTAAAAGTCAGTTGTTATATGAACCTCAATCAATTTAGGAATTGATTATAACTTTTAAATTTTCTAGCGCTGACCCACGTTAGGCCCCAAAATGACCGGTGAATTATAGATCGTTTTCTATAATTATAACACATTTAAATCTGAGGATGAAGGTGCAGAAATTTTTCAGTATACTCGTAAACTAAACAACCGAAACTTATGACCAAGCGACGTTTCTCTGCTACTGCTTTTTATTTCCGAACGATCGTTAAGCCGAGCAGAGTGGATAGTTATTAGAGGGCTTACAGTTAATGTAGACATTAGGGTTATACAGTATATTAATATATCTGATAGAACAATAATGATTAAAAAAGAATTCGCATGAGAGAAAAGGGCAATTAATTTTAAAAAAAGGGTAAAATAGATTGAGGAATAGGGGACTGCGTTTCGAAAGATGGATACGATACGAAGAATTTCCAATTAGAATTTGATGATGGATTGGACCAGAGCTTTGGGCTTCTTAGCCAGCGGCTCCCGGGAGTATCGTCATACGTTTTTTGTTTGTCGGACAGTGCCCTGCCATTTTCCACTAGATATTAGTTCAGGATACACTCTTAATATTCGGTACATCCTAGAGCATCCCTTCAACCCGACCCAAATTATCTCATCTTAAGAGTGGACCTGTTGTCTCAAAACATGTGACCAGGTACTAGGAGTGAGTTGACTCATGATCTTTTTGCATAGAATACTATTTTTGTATGGATTATATGGATCTATCTGCACGAGCACAAGAATTATAAGGAATAGCCCGGTGGCGCTATATTTGGGAATCATTTGACACCGAATCGCTGTTCCAAAAAACCCCATCAGTTACTTAATGCGGCTGCCACTTAAAATATATTTAGATTTAATAATGTTCTTAGGAAAATCATGCCGGTCCCAGTAGATAACATGGGATCTAACAAGCAGTCCTGAACGGTGAAGCAGATATGTAAGATCGAGGATTACTTGTTGCTAAATCAAATTGCTCTGCTGTGAAAGCAGTTCTTTGAGACGAATGTCGACGTCTTTTTTGCCCAGTACCCTCTCTTTTGAACGACATGTCTTATACTTAATTGTCGGTTATATCGTTACGCTTTTAGTACGGATATGCAAAAGATGTATCGTTATATCGATATTCAACGTGAAGACGCGCATACACCACATACTTTCGTTCCCTAAGGTTGAAGAGAATTTAGGGCATCGAAGAAATGTGAACGATACACTTTCTGGATGACGTTCGATTCCTTCATAGTACGGATCAAGTCAAAATCATAGAGAAGGATTGGATTCCAAATGAAAAGATTTATAAATACCGGATCAATTTTCAATAACCAGCCAGTTCCACCCAGGAGAAGAACAGAGAAGCGTGGACGACGACGTAGCATAAGTAAGGGCGGACAAAGTGAACGTTCACAATGCAGTTCTGGATTCCTCACTTTTCGAGAGGTTTAGTAATAGTATAGTAAGGCATTTCGAGTGACTGCCTATATCTAGCGATTCAAGAACGACGAAGACGGCAACAGAGAGATAAACCGAGAGAGAGCCTTTTCGCGGTTGAGGAATGTAATAAACCCGAACTAAACACGGTCTAAAAGTACTAATGGCCTTCGTCGTTTTGAATATTGTGAGGAATTAAATAACTCCGCACAAATAAGGCAAGGGGTGTGTATGATCACTAAGGAGGAGGCCTATTGCTCGGCGAGTCCGGCATAGTTGAACAAAAAGAGTCCTTTGACAAAGAACCGTGGGCAACTTCCGAAAGGAAGTTGTCCAGAAGCAGCTGCCGTGCGAAAAGGATTGTCTTGACGAATTACGGCGTACGCCTGAATCGTCAGGTGAGAATTGTATAGGCCCTGGTGCGACTGGCCAAGAAGGACGCGCGGCCGAGCCACGGGTGTCTCGAGAGGCGTATGCGTCAAGAGCACAGTAGTTCACCGCCAGAGTCCTAGAAAGGCAGCTGACCGAATCCCGAGAGCCAAAGACCCCGCTGCACCTAGTCCTGCAAGAGCCCGCAGACAGCAGAGCCATGATATCGTGCCGTGGGTAGAGCAAGGACATCGGGGACGCGAAGAACGACGAGCGGTCAACGCAGGCCCAGCAGCAAGCAAGCCATACTCCAACGTATTCAGTCTACGGCTAAGAGGCGAGGGTGGAAGCGTTCATCGTGAGCCTAGCGTCCTCCCACAGAGACTGCATTGACGGCCTTCCGGCGTACGCCTTAACCGTCAGGTAGAAACTGTGTAGGCCTCTGGTGTGACCGGCCGGGACAGATCCAGGGACAAGAGGCTGTGGCTGCGAAAGGCGTATGCTTTGAGAGCCCAGTGCCTTTTCACCCTAGTCTGGGAACGGTAACGCATCCCTAGACCCTCACAGACCCGAAGCCAAGGACAACGGAAGCGTTCCGGAGCAGTGAGCTACAAGGCAGCGGAGAGCGACGGTGGAGCACCCTCAACTCAACGGAGAAGGCGTTAAGACACAAATTTGTCACCATTAATCCCGGGCCGAGGGCCAAGTCTGCAAATAAAGATCATAGAACATACATCCTAACATTTAGTGCGTTCTTACATCTTCTGAGCTAGCCGCACGACATTCGTAGCGAGCAGACAAACAAAATCAGTTTGTTACAATATATATAAAGAGGAGAAGGAAAAATAATATTCATGTTTGCTAATTGTGGTTATGCTAAATAAATCGAATATGCAGCTATCCAAGCTTCAATATAAACGTAATTTTCAAAGCGCATCCAAATGCATAGAAGGGGAGAAGAAGTAATTCTGCAATCTGCCCAATCTGCAGTTTCTCTTGCAGGATAACTTTGGAACAGTTCAAGGCTACAGCAATTACCGGGACTACCCAGTTTACAAGAAGCTTATAAGTCGGATGCAACAAGCGACATCAGCACACTTAAAATAAGAACATTAAGTCACAAACTACGCTTAACGACATCTTATTCATCATTATCATTAAAAATAACAAAGCTTCATGTTAACCCTTCATTATGGTATGATGAAACATGCAAAATAATCTGTCTTGTTTTTGACTAGTGTGTGTTTACAAGTAAATACAAATTCCTAATAAGTTTCTACTACTCAGATCATTCAGATGGTAAAGCACAACAAGCACTACTTATACAAAAAGTTTGCAACAGTTTATTGGCAAGCTATTTCAATTAAATTACACTCAGGTAACGGCACCATCGCCGCTCTCTACTACCTACTATCATTTGACAAATTACCAGACTGGGAAGAATGCTGCTAATTCCTGACACACCACTATACATTTCTACAAGGTCGATCACGCGCCTAAAAAACAATATCGACAAAGACTTTTCCCGGCACAAACTTGAAAAAAAAAAGTTCCTGAATGAAAATCACATTGACATTATGCTACTGGCAGAGACGCACCTCACAGGCAAATATAACTTCCAAATAGGAGGCTAAACCTTCTACCGCACAGATCATTCAGACGGTAAAGCCCACGGCAGAACCGGCATCGTAATCAAGGATCGCATCAAACACCACTTTCGCCAAAGGCTTGCTTTCATGCCACGTCGATCATAATAAGCGACAAAGGTCTATCGGACCTTTCATCAGGCCATTCGCCAGTGCTTATATTTCTTCTTCAAAGCCCAGAAATTAAATATCACCCCCAGAGACTGACATCGCACAGAACAAACTGGATAAAATATAAAATGTATGCAAGTTCCTACATTGAGATAACCTCGCAACCCAACATCAAAGCGGACATCGACTGCTCTACCGATGCTCTTGAAAATGTAATCGTGACAGCAGACACTATTTCAAAACCACAAAGGAAGGACCATTTCAAAACTAATCTGCATATTGAACCGCTTTTACTGGAAAAGAGGCGTCTGCGACGTGCTTGGCAAACCAACATCTTAAAAAAATGTTGAGGAAGACGCCGAAAATGCAAAACTACGGTACAAAACATTTTCTGGCGTACACAAATCAGAGGCGTCTGCGACGTGCTTGGCAAACCAACATCTTAAAAAAATGTTGAGGAAGACGCCGAAAATGCAAAACTACGGTACAAAACATTTTCTGGCGTACACAAATCAGAGCTCTCCAAACTGTCATTCCGATCAAAAACTCATCAGGTAGCTGGGTTGGTTCACGTCAAAAATATGGACAGTCTGCGTTTTGTGTGTTTAACTCATAAGCGAAGCCATTTTTTGGAATAAATGCGAATTGGGTCTGCGCATTGGGCTCAACGTTAATTATGTAATAGGGCCTTTAAGCCCTAACCCTCACAAGAGTGGTTTAAGCTAAACAAAAAATTCGATTTATAAATGGACCTACCTAAATCATTAAATTAAAATTATTAACCCATATAAACATTGACAAAATTTAATTAAAATGTTACAAAAATAAAATAATTTTTTTTTAATTGTAAAAGTTGAACCAAAACAGAAAATAAGTTTTCAAATGTATCTATTATTTATTTTTATGTTACAACTAGGATATGCATTTCTGTGGCACTCGACGCTTTGAAAAAAATTGCCTTTGCTAGCTTACGTATCGAATGAGTAATATTTATGGAAATTTTGAGACTATTGCGCAAAGCCAGCAACTTAAAATACAATTTTTGGTTTTCGAATAAGATATTTTTTTGACCACTCTAGTGAATATCGAAAATATCTTGAATATTTTTCCAAATATCTGCAAACCATAAATTTACCCAAAAATCGTATCAAATCTTATATAGGTCCAAAATGTTATAAATTTGTTCTATTTATTTTATGGATGGTCCATTAATGTAAAAAACCTTCGGATATGTAGCCCAATGGTTTTATAATGTTATAAATGGAATCAATCATCATCAAAAACATATAACTAATACTATTATTATTATTATCGATTTAATTTTTATTGTTTATCGATAAGAAAAAACTTAACCGTAAGTTTACTTTGCCATTTCGAACCCTTGTATAATGTATGAAAGAGTGCAACGAAAAATTACGATTTGGAAATTCTTATGTGAATAACTTTTATATTCAACGAATAAACTGCCTAGAAGCATAAGGCATGTATGGCAGTTATATGACTTCCAAAAACTTAAAATATTCTTTTAAAAATTTTGATTTGACCAAATATAAAAAACAGCTATATTATAATAGATAAATAATCTCTGATTTTGAGTTTTTCCAGTACCATTGTGTTCTTTATGTTTTTTCCTTGTTTAACACACACCTGATATCGAAGATGTCTCACTGAACGAAATAATCTTGAAACTACACTGATCCTTTGTAACTAATAAACTACAGTCAAGAGATTAATTATCTATCACCTCAGTTGGCAATCAAAATTAATTATATAAACGTTATAAACAATGTGTATATATGTGTATATTCGGTTGTATGAGGTTGAGAAGAGCATTTACGCAAGAGTCGTTACTTTAGTCTTACAATTTTTTTTAGATTACAGATTGTCCGATCATTATGGAATTCCTTAGGTTATTTTACTGGGAACAGCTTTTGCTTACATTCTTACAAAATCTTCTATTTAATGTCTTTGTTTCACCTAATGAGCTTTGCCCATTAATGCTCTACAATTATCTGTACTGATGATTGGTATGGGCGCGGATCTGTATTTTGAGATCATGCAATTTATATAAATATAAGTGCACATTTATTAAGGTATATTGAATATTGTTATGTATTTAAACAATTTTTTTTTTCTAAATTTGTCCTTTTAGCCTAATGTGTTTTTCATTTAAAACATGGCCCGATGTTCAAAAAAGCTTTCGCTCGTAGACGAACTGGCTGGAATAGCCAGAATGGACCGCGGTAATTTGGTATTTTAAGTCCCTTGGATAGCCCAATTATTTGTCAAGTTCTATGTCGAGAGCGTTTTTCTCAACTTATCGTTTTTTTACATAACTTAAGTATAAAAATTCAGCAAACATCCTTTTTTCGGAAATCTTTGGGCTTATTTTATTAGTTATGTCATCAAAGCTTTCATGATCTCCTATAAATTCGGAAAGCATTGCTTTTACCGTAGCTATCACATTTTCTCTTTTTCCCGCTGACAGGAAATTCATCTCTTTATTAGGAGGGTTCAAGAAAAGTCCTACCAAATGAACGATTGCCGGAAGAAACCTGACTTCTAACGCGCTAATGGTCATTGTTTTAAACTCTGTTATTATTTGGGAATCAAGGGTGCTGGTTCTGCAAAGTTTACGTAATTTTTCAGCCCACAATGCAAATATTTGCATTGTTGGTTCCTTGTCAGAGCTAAGTGCTTCAGAGCCGTCCTTAAAAGGTTTTAAAAAAATTGCGCGATCAAATCAAAATGGTTTTCAGGCCTTTTTCGGGCTTTTACGGGCCGGGCCTTTTTGCTAAGGCCCGGGCCCGCACGAAGCCCGTACGAATCTGAATTTTAAGGCCCTAGCCCGCTCCGGGCCTGTGTAAGCCAGCGGACCACGAAAAAAGCCCGGCCCGTGCCCACCTCTAGTGTGGAGCTTCGTTTCACTTGTGAGTCGTTTCACCTTTTATTCCGTAATGATCTTATATATCGTAAGCTTAGTCTAAAGGGGCAACCGATTCGGTTGCCAGTAATGCCGAACCAGCGATTTTTTCTTGTTTTACATGAACATTCTCCCCCCCTCGCAAATGGAGCAAGTGCCCGAAAGGAGCCACCCCAAGGCTGAGCTTTGCGCCATGGACAGTCCGTTTTGACTCGGGCGGATACCCGGCAGAATTAATTCCGCGTATACGTCAGCTCCCAAAACAGCCGACACTAAGGAATGGTGGAACCATCTATCATCAGCCAAAGTGATGTCTAGGAAGGCATCCCGGACCCTCGGATCCAGGGGCTTGGCCGGAGTTCGGGTCTGCATCTGGTCATCAACCAGCATTAGCAGCTGTCGGGTCAGTTTCGACGACTTTAAGCGGATTTCGGTGGTCCACACCAGCACATCGATTACGCGGGTGACGGAAAGGTTGAGGGCCTTTGTCAAGGATGCGTGAATGAGACTCAGGGGGAAGCAAGGATCCACCAAAGCTCGGACGTCAAACCGTTTCTCCTCAGACCCCACCAAAATGGATGCAGTTGACCCGTAGCAGGGCACACTAGTTGGATCCGCCCAAGCCGCCATTCGGACATTGGAGAAATAGGCCTCGAGTTTAAACAGGCTTCAATTTTCGATAGGAGGGTAGCTAATTCTTCAAATGTGTACCTCACGCCAGCTGTTTGCTTGTAAAAGTGTGTCTTAATACTTTTGACACCGGCCTCCCATAGCCCTCCCATATGAAGCGCGCCAGGAGGGTTAAAGTGCCAATTAACATTTTGAAGACTGTACTTGGACAGGATCAAAGACCTTGTAGCTTCAATGAAGTCCTTGGATAAGGACGTGGAAGCTCCAACAAACGTTTTCCCGTTGTCAGAATGTATGTGGTGCGGACAGCCACAAAGGGGTTTAGATTGGAGATCGTGCAGGAGACTGGATTATGTTGCTTTTTGCCTAAGGCCTTGCTTTCTATTGAATACTCATTGAGTTGGGTGAGCACAATGAGCCTCTCTTGGACGTTAGACAACTCTGCGGCAGTGAGTTCTGCCTTTATGTTAACGCCTTGCTTGCGACACATTCTTGCAAACCGGAATACGTAAGAGAGAACGCGAATGCTGAAAAACGCTCCAAAATGTAATTTTTCGGGGGCGCTGTGGCGACGTTACACCTTATTGGTGTTTCGAGCGGGACCGACAAATTGAGTGTCCACTGCTCCTGTTTGTGACGCAGCCACTCAGGCCCATGCCACCAGAGGTTGCTGTCCATGAGCTCATAGACTGAGACGCCCCTGCTTGCCAGATCAGCTGGGTTATTTCACATGAAACCACTGTTCACTGTTGGTGAGCTGATCAACTTTCGCGACTCTGTTGGAAACGAAGTGCATGCTGGCTTGCTTTGCCATGCAAGTACTATCGTGGAGTCTGTCCAATAATATGTATCATACTTGGTAGGAGTCATTTCGGAGAGAACTGTTGCGGCGAATTCGGAGTGAAGCACCGCACCGCACAGCTCTAATCGCGGTATGGAAAGGGACTTTACTGGAGCAACTCGGGTTTTGGACAAAAGCAAGATGGCAGCACCGTAGGCACCGTCTTTCAAAGTTGGTTACCCGTCAAGAAAATTACGCCACTTTGTGACAAGATCAGTCGGAAGAGGCTGGTTCCAGCTTAACTCCCGCAGCCAAATTTCTTACATGAACATTTTTGCCCGAACAATAAATGGCGATTACCATCCTACTGGGTCAAACAGTTTGGCTATCTGGGATAAAACCTCTCGTTTGGTGTAGGTTGTTTGGAGAGAAATATCCATCTGCAGAAAGAGAAAACTATCCGTCGCGTGCCAACGGATTCCCAGAGTTTTTGTAATACTGGCGTCTTCCAACTCCAGAAAGTCCTTTGGAATACCCTGTAAAAGTTTCTTCTCGTTTGAGGTCCACTTACGCAGTGGAAAGCCCGCAAATGGCAGAAACAGCGGACTGCTGCGTGTGGTTGCCGGCTAAAAGATCATCTTCATACATAAGTCTAGAAATTATGTCACTTGCCAAAGGATATTGGTCAGGTACATCGTGGGCCAGTTGTTGAAGCACGCGTATGGCCAAAAAATGGGCACAGTTAACGCCGAAAGTGACAGTGTTGAGCTCATAATCACAGAGTTTCCCTCTTTATCGCGGAATAGGATTCTTTGGAAACGTTTACTTAGGTGAATTTTCAATTTAAAATTCGCGGGCTTAAGATGGCGGACTAGTTCTTTTTTTCTTGAGTTGGCAGGACTGTTGATGACATCTGGCGGTAATTTCATGTCAATGCCAGTATCAGTACTATATTTACGCTTGTGTTTACCAAACAATCAAGAGTGCATTTGTCGATTTTTTTAATGTCTGATTTAATTGAGCAGGGAGTGCCATCAAATTTTGTTTGCGGAATCAAATTTCGGCTGCGGAAACGGATGAGGATGTTGCGGAAGGCCTTTGGTGATTCTACCATGTCCCAGAAAAATGTTTATAAGTGTACAAAGACTTCAAAGAGGGTCGGTAACGTGACTCTGGACGACCATTGACGTCAACAGATGACCAACACGTCAATGAAGTGAAGGAATTAGTGCTCAAAACTCGTCGGTTGACTGTTAGAGACCTTACTGATATGATCGGAATATCAGAAGGATCTGTGAAAACCATTTTGAAAGACCATTTGGGCCTACGAAAAGTCAAATCTCGTTTTGTACCGAAAACGGTAAATTTCTGCACTCGTTCTTCGTGACCAAATCGCCAAGAATTCGACGCATATCGTTCCGCAACCACCGTATTCTCCTGCTTTGGCTCCGTGAGACTTCTGGCTATTTCTGGCTGTTTCGAGTCGATTGAAGAGATAAAAGCGGAATCGGCGGGGCGCTCATGGCTAAACCGGAAAGGGACTATTTGGCCTGTTTCGAGGATTTGAAAAAACGTTGGCATAATTTTTTTTATCGGGAGGGGATTACTTTGAAGGGGATGAAATGAATTCAGGAGAATAAATAAAGAATTTTCACTTTACAAACAAATTCACCTTACTTTTTGCCTACAGTAGTATGATCGGAATGGACGAGAATCTGCCGATACATTTTAGTGATGTCACCATTAAAGACGTATTTATTATAGGCGTTAAACACCACGCGAACCTTTGTGGTGGTACTGTCTGGCTTGAAAACCGCGTTGTGCGGCAAGTAAAAATTGCTGGAGTCGTCATTTGGAGAGACTAGGTGCATATGACCTAAATCTAAATATTCCTGAGTAACTGAGTCATACTGCTCTCTCAAAGCAGCGTTTTTACTCAGCCGTGCTTCATTCCTAAGGAATTGAGCCAGTGCGATGGACCGTGAATGCCCCATGTTTATTTTGTTAGGTTCTTTAAAGGGCAAAGAAACAACATAACCCTTGTGGTGGTTTTCTGGAAATGTAGAAATTCGGATCTGCTAATTGGATTGGAGGGAGGTCCCTCAACGACCCTTCGGGTATCGTATGAGATGAAAGATTTCCGGCTAAATGTGGTAGCACATATGCAGACGCTTCGATTTGGATTTGTGGCTTAAAGGGGGAGCCTATATGGAATTGGCAGCGCTTACGTGGTTGAGCAGCAACAGGGGAACTTAATTAGGAGTCAATTAAGGCACGTACTGAGTACATAATGCCCAAGTGGGAGATCTCTAAGAGCGCCGTACTCAGGAGGACCCCTTGCGTGTTCACGCCGAGGTACGTTTGGACGCTCTACGGAGTGGACTGTATTTCTGACGGGAGGTCAGGTACGGATGCTGACTGGAGTTGTGAAGGGCCACCGCGATGGAGGAGAGTATTGTGGCGACCTTTGCACCTGAAGCAATTGTGCGTACTTGTGCAGTCTCTCAACATGTGGGTTCTTGCAAAACAGTTCATATATGTCGGCAACCGACATATTTAGAAACTGGGGACACAGACGGATCGGATGGTTCTCCCTTGGTCAAAGTGTACACGACTGTGGATTTACGGTGACCCTATTTTCAAAGTTATGGGTAATCAGCGGCTTACCTTCATTACGTGGGCTCTGGATTGAGTGGTCAAAGTTTAAATTATTACATTGCCTCCATGGTTCGATGACGACCTTGTAAGGAGGTCTTGAATTCTTCCCACCCTGGAATTCCGGATGGGTTGAGGAGGGACTGTTCCCACGGAGCCAACGTCAGCTTCGGCAGCTTTGAGGAGCACAGGAAGAGGAGAAGACAGTCCCAATTTGTTATGTCTACTTTTGCTATTTTAAGGGCTGTCAAACAACCTTGGACCGTGCTCTCCAGGTACTTAAGGGAATTGCCACACTCTTGGGAAACAGTGGGGAGATTAAACAGGATCTTTAGCTGGCTGTTGACGACCAGTCGCTTGTTTTCGAAACGAGTCTGCAGATTTCCCCAGGCGGACTCAAACCCTTCGTTAGTCAATGGTGATAATGGCACAATAGACTTTGCTTCTCCACTCGTTTTCGAGTTGAGGTGGAACAACTTTTCAACGCCTGAAAGCCTCGGATTTTGGACATAGATGGCGGAAAAAAGGTCTCGAAACGTCGGCCAATGAACATAGTCGCCACTGAAAATTTCACAGTCTATTGGAGGTACGCGGCATCCACTAGGCAGAGTCAACGGTGAGGGCGGTTCAGGAATCGGTTGAACGATAGCTCTTTCGTTTAGTGTTGCAGCGCATCTTTAAAATACGGAGTAACAGTAGTCATACGTGGCTTGCATGACTTCCATCGTGTCTGTACTATTTACTAAGGAAAGAACCTCAGAGCACGTCTCGTACACTTTCTCTACCTGGTCCAAAGAGCTTGTAACTGCTGAAGTCTGACCTTATTAGCGTGAACAGACGGAGGTGGGTCTGTTGGGGTATTGACCCTGGCTTCGAACTGTCAAGGAAGCTTTAGCTTCAGCGTCAGCCATTTTCCCAGTTGATCTCGTGACTTGAGGGACAAAACTGACTGCGACGCAGTTGTTCTCACGGGTTTTAAAGGGGTTAAGGAAGGACGGCTGATCCTTATAGATGGAGTTAAGCTTTTACTAGGTCCTGCCTTTTTGGTGGGCAGTGACGACCCGCTTTTGGCTCTGGCCTGGCTGGGTGTTCTGACTGATGGGACGTTTACCTGAACTTTAGGTTCCCCAGCTTCACCAATCGGCATCGGAAAAGAATAGGGACGTGGATGCTGTCGCTGTTTAATGCGTCTCGGCTTAACAATTTGGAAGCTGGTCAGAGAACCATACCACGGATCAATATAACACAAATATGTAAGTGGGTACGATATAAAACTTGGATGGAATGTGAAATGGATGTATGTCTTAAAGAATACATGACTGCACCAGAAGAAATGGATGCGGAACGCTTGGAATTGGATCGTTGTTGGAGGATTTACTTTATTTTTGGATGAAATTTATTATTATTTATTTATTTATTATACCCTTGCAGAGGGTATTATAATTTTGATCAAAAGTGTGCAACGCAGAGAAGGAGACATCTCCGACTCTATAAAGTATATATATTCTTGATCAGGATCACCTCCTGAGTTGATATAGCCATGTCCGTCTGTCTGTCCGTCTGTCCGTCTGTCTGTCCGTCGGTCTGTTTCTACGCAAACTAGTCTCTCAGTTTTAAAGATATCGAATTGAAACTTTGCACACACCCTTATTTCCTTTCCACGCAGTATATATGTCGGAACGACCGGGATCGGCCGACTATATCCTATAGCTGCCATATAACTGATTGATCGGAAATGTCATAACTTCGGTGTTTGTTAAGTTAGGAAGTTGGGATTTTCTATGGGCTTTATTTTTGGCCAATCAATCCGACCTATCAAATTTCATAAGGATCAGCCGACTACATCCTATAGCTGCCATATAACTGAATAATTGGAAATGCCATTACTTTGGTGTTTTTAAAGTTAGGAAGTTGGGATTTTTTATGAGTATTAAGAATGCATCATATGTATAATTTTGGAGAATATAATTTACAGAGTATTCTACAAGGGTATATCAACTTCGGCTCCGCCCGAAGTTAGCTTTCCTTTCTGGTTTTTTTGCTAAGTTTGGAAAGTTAATCGAATTTATTGCTACGTCCCAAATGCAATGCAGTGTGAACGGCCTATTATGCGATGCGTTGCAGTACGGAATGCCCAGAACACCCCGTGTGACGGCACACACACCAATATGCAATGTAAATAAGAGAATAACAACCACCCAATAATTAAAAAACCTACTGAAATAGCAGCTAGATAATTATTGGGTTGTGTTTTTTATTCGGGATGTCGCGGAGAAAAGGAAACAAAAAAACGGTTGTCCGACAAGTATGCCAAGTAGCCGGGTTTGTTATTGTTTTGTGTGTTTTAGCACTAACCATACAACATATAGACTGGTCATTTCATACAACGAAAATGGACAAAAAAATATTTTCGCGGGATGCCCCAGGGCCCCGGACACTTCGTGTGCCTTCGGGGTTTTTGCGCTCTTATTTTTATTCTCATTTTGACGCTCGCGTGCTCATTGCACGAGTTCGGTCGTTCAGTCGCAGAGACGCGCATTTTGAAGAAGGTTGCCCTGCGCTTGAACTGGGCTTTTGTATGCATGCGTGTTCATGCATTCTCATACAGGGGTGCATGTGTGCGATCATTTCATTTCGATGAAGCAAGAATATTTTGTCTTTTGCTACTTTTCAGACTTGGTACCGTAACAATATGGGCGTATTCACTATTGGGTTAATGATAAAAATAAGAATATTATATGTTATCTTATGTTATTTTTTAATATTTCAGCATAAATTTCATTTTGGTTTACAAATTCATACAAATTCAGTTGTAGCAGTAAAATGTTTTTCAGATATGCATGTATTCCAATTAATAGAAATAATAAGAACAACCAAAGCTGATTTGGTTTGAAGTTTTCTCAACCACTAAGCGCAGACACCGACTGCGATATGCACTGTTCGTATCTCAGTAGATTGATTTCTATTAATTGGAATAAATACATACATATATGAAAAACATTTTACTGCTACGATGTATGGATTCTGTGTGTACATGTGTATGCATTCCTTTTGTTCATTTTCCTGAAGTTAATTTTCCTTATTATGTTTTCTAAAAATAGCATGTTACAAAAATTTCTGAGCTTGTGGCGATATTACTCAACTTGTGGAAGTGATTGAGCATTCACTGGTAAAACACATTTTTCGGTTATTTATTTGAAAAAAAATTTTTTTAAAAATTAGTTAAAATTAAAAATTAAAAAAATACAGGACTTTAAACTTAATTATTTTAACACATTTCACAAGCTACAGAAGTATAGACAGTTCCCATACCCATTTACTATATATTCCCTTGCATTTCGTTGTTAAGTTGTTAATCTATATGGATGCAAATTTTTCAAAAGTCTTATTCTATATGTCGAAACCGGCATATAATTTTAAAATAAACGATAGGAAAACTATTAGTAAATTCGGCATAGCTGTTGTAATCCGTTTTTAATTTAATTATACAGTTCATTTTTTTCAATTTAAAAATAAAATTACCTTTTTCTCCTTAATCTATTTTGATATTTATACAATTTTCTAGGAATGAAATGCTTGATTACGATTAGCACATTTTTCTTATGACTGGAAGGGTATATAAACTTCGGCTTGCCGTAGTTTGACTAATTTCTGGTCTTTGATTAAAAGCCTATTTTTTATGTATTTGAAATAAAGGTTGCCAATATTTTGATACTAATCTCTGCCGAATAAGCCAAAAGAGAGCCATTCATAATATGGATTCTATATTATTCCTCTATAAATAAACAGCGTATCTCCATGCCAAGTGCAAATATGTTTTAAGTTAAAAATTTATCTATTTTGATGAAAAATTACTTAAATATAAAAAAATAATTATTTAAAAATAATTGTGTACTATATTAGAGTAAAAAGAAAATTACACAGTGTACATTCTTTGTTTTAATGTTTATGTTGTTTTCTTCAATGAGAGAACTTCATGCATTACCTTCAAAGATAATATTAAAAGTGTTTTTGGGTTTGGACAATTAGTGCCATGCACATTCTCTTTAACGATAAAACGCATTGCAAATATTGTAAATCAGGAACAAAAATGTAATTAAATTTAAAGGCATGCCAAATTTAATTTTAATACATAATTAACATATTTTCTCATTCCTTATAATTTAATTATGATTAATAATTGCGATTCAATAATTCTTTTTATGTAATTGGCTAATAAACTAAAAAAAAACATTTCCAAACATCTTATATTGATTAAAGTTGAGTAGCACCTTAAAACCATCATAGGTCCAACTTCCTAATTTTAAGATGCAGGTCTGTACGTCATACGGAAAATATTCAACATCGATTGAACAAGAGGATTTATAGACGGCAGGTGGTTGCCAAATCACCAATCCATTATTATAGACTATTGCTTTTGTCATAAGTGTCACTTCATAATGACCATCAGCACTGAAAAATATATATTTTAGCACAACTCCTGTTACCATATAAGACAAGAAAATAAATTTTATTGCAGTCTCTTCAGCATATCACTGCATCAAAATTTATTGTCCATATTCATATGTAAGTTACTATCTTTCTTTAATGAACTCATTTTTAATACTTATTTTTATACTTATTTTTCATACTTATATTTCATATCTTAAAAGTATTTATTTATTTTAAATAAATGTTAAATCAATTATAGTTATATATAGATAAGTGTGCGTACTTACACTGCACGTCATTTGAAAAGGTATAGTATCTCTCACATACTAAAGGAACATTACCTCTCAGCTGGATATAAAAACTCTGTGAAACAAATTTTCCGATATAGGTAATTAAAGTCATACTTATAAAAAATATACTATGTTTTATTATAAAGATGGCGTATTTTGTTCAAGAACATTTATACTAAAGTGGCCAAAAATTATATTATTATGGTAATATAAACAAGTTACTTATGAATCCATGGTGACATAAAGAATTTTACTTAAGTACCCCTCTAGGTAGCATTCAAATTTTGATCAGAAGTAAGCAACACAGAAAAATACACATATGTAAGTAGATACATAAAAAATATATCAAATGTGTACATTGTATTCAATGTTAAAGTGTCGAAACGTGAATACGACCACTTGGTTCCTCGCCGATATGGCTCAAAAATAGAAATAGAATTTATATTAATATAATTTTAAAGCAGACGATTGATGTTGATATCTGTAGGGTACAATACACAGATATCACGCCATAACGCTGTTATTTTTCGTCTTTGCGCTTCCTACTCAGATTCCTGGAAGCGAAGTCAGCCACTTGATTTTCTCTCGCGGAGGCAAATAGACGTGCGCCAAAGATAAATACAAGTTTTAATTGTAACCAAGTCCGCAAGTAAACTAATTGACAAACTGTACCAGAGTGCGACGAGATCCAGCGATAACCTGAAAGTTGTTAACCAATGTGAACAGTGCGAAATCATAGTCTGAGGTGAATTTTTTTCAATATTTCTCGAGAACTGATCGGTTAATATCCGAAATGTTTTTTTTAGAATCCACCCCCATTATCGATCTTTCACCCGACGCAACGCCATCGGAGTGTTCACACCCTCGCTGCCAGCCTTTGGTTGGTACGCCCGCATACGTGGCGCAACATTTCTGCCCACGCTGTATGCTGGCCCTAGTACCGAGAAACGATCGCATTTCGGGGGTGGCTTTAAGAACCCTGGTCGGCTGCCCACAATTTCAGCCGAGCTTACCAACAAGAAGAGATTTTTCCTCGACTTGACCATGGAGTTCTGATCAGCCATTCATCGCCTGCTCATCATTACACTTAGTCACCCTAGTACATATGCAACGCCTACACGTCAGCAACTGTACGAATAGTGTAATATACCCCGCTACCTCAACTTAGCTAAGGCACGCTGCCTAAATAACTGGAGACACAGGCCGCACGGCGTTGCCAGATGCGATTCGGCTGCTGCATGCTCAGCGGAGAAGGCCGTGGAAAGCATTAGCCGCGGCGGTTATCCATTTGTAGTTTTTAGTTTTCTTTTTCACAATATTTGAAAAGTTTTCTATTAATAGTTTTAAATACGCTCAAATAGGTGGGAAGCTTATTTGTACAAGTGGCTACGACGAAGTTAAGGTTGTAAACATCACACATATACATATACGACATATTCCAATCTTCCCTCAAGGAATCAATGACAGCTTCATTGGGCCCAACGAACGCTTTGATGGATTTTCCCTAAAAAGTACCGCTTGTGACTAAACCCTTAATGAATATAGTATCAATATGTTTGTGCCTTCATTATTGTCGATGCGAGTCTTGCGATAGCTAAGACCCCTCGCGTTAATTCTTATAGTCTTGAATGTAGATTTAATTAGTTATCTTTGATTACGTACGGCTTAAGTTTGAATGATTTGAATATATATATGAATCTTGAAGTATAGCCAATAAGTAAACAACCATAGGTTATCCAAAACAGCCTCTGAAGGGTATGTTAGAGCGTACTGCGCGTAAACTCGAGAAATAAATGAAAACTTTGAAGTCTTTGTATAACGCAATGATCATGTAATATCTTTTCTGAATGGATACACAATAATCTGATGTCAGATAAGGGGTAAACTATAAAATGTACAGGTTACCAGATACCAGAAGATTAGGGGGCAAGCAACATCCAAGTCTCCCTAATCTTTGATCATTTGGAAGATCTGGGCCTCTTGGCGTAACTTAGCAGTGGGTATAGCCGGCGGTGCACTTATTTCCTTGTTTTATGTTAGGTAAAGCTGAAGTTGAAAGAACCCACGCCAGTCCGAAGAGCATAGCGCAGAGCATGTATAGAAGTGCACGTCCTTTACGACCAGCATACCGGGGAGCGACTTGAGAACCATTAGGACTTGAACGCTACATATCACACAGAAGCTTTGACGTATCAAACATGTACACATTTATAGATAATAAAACAAATTAGGTTAATATTAGTAGGCCATACGAAGAGACGCTTAAAACGGTCGAAAATCCAAAAAAAGCCGTTTCTTTTTGTCTAAAAAAATGTTCCACCGTAACACTGAATAATTATTTCTTTATACATTAAGTGAATTATACAAAACTTTGAGTCGATAGTATATTCGGGCCCAGCGCCAAAAACATTTTCATCAGCTGTGCAGCGGTTATTACTGCAACAATAAGCCTTACTTGTCATTCGACTCCTTCCAACCGCAGTTGGTAGACTCTAACAAAGATCATTATTCAATAACCAATATCAGAGCACATTTGTGCTCTCCTTCGCTCTCAGGTATAACAAATTTACAAAAGGCCAGGTAAGGGTAATAAAGACTACTGACTCTAATCTAAAGCCTGACAATGAAACAAAAAAAATGTTCCATTATATTAAGCAACAAGAAGCAGTAAACTCTTTTCAATTTTGAACTTGATCTAAATAATTATGAAACGCTTTGGCTACCATCGTTTTAGCCATGAACGCCAAACGGTAGATAACACCAGATTGCCTGACTGCTTTTCTAATCAAAATTTTTAAACTAGGCCATCAACATTGCACGTATGTTTATAATCCACCGAATAATCATATTACAGAAACAACTTTACCATTCCTGATATTTCCGAGAAGATGGCCTTGTGTCGGATAAAACCTTTACCGATTCCGCCTTGACTTCTGCTGCAGCTCCTGACGTTTTGGACGACTCATTGAACAACGCATCTTGATACGTATTACATATTACATATTTGTGCCCTAGTCCTAAAGGACTTGGCCGGCATAAGCTCGTCGTAGTTGGTCGGGGTTCTTAGTTTCCAACATATTTGGAATAAATATTAAATGTGCCTGACATATCGGAATTAAATGTAACGTTCGATTTACGACCATCCCCATCACACTTTCCGTGTGCTGAATAAGTCGCGGGTTACGCAATACGAAAAGCTATTGCCAAGGTTGTCGTCAAAAGTTATACTCCACTGTTGCATCAGCACAGCCTTGAATTGGGTTTTTACCAAAATTGGTCAAGTCTACTTTAATGTTATAAGTTTATTAATAAATATACATGCATGTACATCATTTAGTGAAAAAATGATACTTGCAGTTCAAAAATAAAAACCAAAATAAACTTAGTAAAAATGATGAAACACAAAAATTAGTTAGGTGTATATCAAAGCTGATATTCTAAAACCCATTTCTCTAAAAAAAAGGTATACGCACATATCGTGCGTTTTTTCCCTAAGCACATACCCCTTTTGTATAAGTCCAGCGATAAGAGCTCTCCTTGCTGTAGCTTGGCTTCTATAGGAAAGACACGTATATATATGTGCATTTACTGGTATGTCCTTTTCCATCTGAGAGGCTTGGGCTCTTGCACTGATTACTTTTACATTTTCAGGCAAAATAAAAATACTAATGTGTGTGGTTTTAGTTTATATGGTTAGTTACTTCAATATTGTTGATCGCAGTAATAATTTACGCCTTGGATTGCTTCAAACCCATATTCTGTTAGATCGAGTACATTTGCTTTTATATTATATTTTAAAGGTAATTTCACGTTCCTTGATAAGTTCAGTACTTCGAATAATAGGTAACACCCCGCTTAGGTCTTTGGCATGAAATACCTCCACATTCTTTCCTAAGGCGTTACCTAAACTGTAAAGCGCGTTGTGGTTGCGTTTGAATTCGATTCATTTTCTTGTAGTTTTTTCGACAGACGACTTGTCTTTCGGCTAACTTTACGAGCTTAATTGCTAATAACTCATGGACTGCCGCTTGCAGATCACCCAGCATTCGGAGTATTGAATACGCTATTCCGTTCCATGTGTAATCATTCTTAGTCCTTATGCCAATCGACTAACTTAGGATACTGCGAAGGGTGCAGGCAATTCAACTTAAATGGGAGTTTCAATTTGGAACTGATTTACGCACTCCGCTGCGTCGTCTTGTGTTCGGCGAATATGTGTGACACAAACTGTTTCCCATTGTCTAAATGTATGTATTTAAAAACTTCAAACTGATGAAAAATGTTTACCTCAAGGAATTTGACGACTTCAGTGTCTTTTTCGCTAAAGACAAGCCAATTCGGAGAAGTAGTCCGAGCAAACAAAGATGGGACGCCCATTCGGGGACACTTGTGGTCCTGCTGACCTTGCAAATTTAACACTCTTTTACTATTTGCTGCACTTTAGCAGCCATAGCCGGCTTGTTATACATCTGCCGTAATCTGGCAAGACATTTGTGCATGCTTGTCGTACTATCATTATTAGACCTAAATAGTTTGTGGACGTATCCCTCAATTGTTTAGGTGTCTAGGCTTTTATCGGTATTTTCATTAATTGCCTGAATTTATTTAATACTAGCTGACCCGGCGAACTTTGTTCCGTCTTATCTTAATGTCAATAAATAAGCAGTTTTTTTTTTTATTGGAAAAAATACAAAAGAAATTAAATACGTATATTAATCATTCATCATTATTTCTGTATTTTAGTACATAGGTTGCTCTTCATTTAAATACCTTGTGATACACGACATTTTGTTTTATTATCAGGCGCAAAAACAAACAACGCAGATGGTCTTCCGACCCGTGAACATGCCACGTATAATTGACCATGGGAAAACATGTTTGGCGTAAATTGTGCGGTGGTAAGCCAGGCACGTCCAAAGAGTTTAAAAATTCAATTGGATATTTGGGGGCTTCATCTTCATTTGTGACGCAGTCAATAGATTTGAATGAATGCATTGTTCCAATGATCTTATTTTGAATTATGTAGTTTAGGTAATCTACATCTTTATTCTTACCCGCTAAAATTGCTCTCTCACTCAACCATTCATTATTTTTGTAGTTAGAAATAATTTCTGGAAATACATTGTTGATAATTTCGTCTTTTGATGAGACAAAATTACAGAAATTATTTTGAAATGATTCATCGACAGGTACTAGACCATTGCCGATAGTCAGCAATTGCTCCGAGAAATCTTCAGCAGATGTATCATTAAGCAATGTAACTCTCATGTTTGTTGTCAGTTGCAGTTTCTGCGATTTGACGATTTGAGGCAAGTGTTTATTTCGTTGGCAGCCGTAGATCTTGGAATTACTGGCAGTATTTGACGGAAATCGCCAGAAAGTAAAATCATTCCTCCTCCAAAACATCTCGAGTCATTGCGTAAATCTTTTAATGTTCGGTTAAGTGCTTCTAATGCACGTTTATGCGCCATTGTGCATTCGTCCCAGATGATAATTTTAGATACCGCTAAAACTTTGCCCATTGCTGAGTGTTTTGCAATATTACACGTTGGTTCTTCAATAGTTTGAAGATTTAACGGTAATTTGAATGCTGCATGAGCCGTACGACATCCTTCTAACAATGTGGCTGCTATTCCAGAAGAAGCAACTGCAACCGCTATGTTAGATCTCGCCAGAGCAGTTGCTAAAACTAATGACATGAGGAATGTCTTTCTAGTTCCACCTGGGGCATGCAGGAAATATAAGCCACCATTTTCATCATCGATTGCCTTCAATAAAGTATCATAAACTTCCTTTTGTTGGCAATTCAACAGGGATACATTCGTTTGAACGACTAAATCTAATTCCTGGTGATCATATTCACGTTCCCGTTTCAATTCTCGATTAAATGCGTCATTCCTTTCACGACATGGTGCTGGCATTCCTAACCTGATTAATAAAGTACCGCACATGAGGTAAGACATATCTTCGATCAAAACTAAAGCACTATTATTTATCTCCTCAACGGGAATGCTGTCGAACGGGATAAAATGAGAATGCATGAACACGCATACATACAAAGCCCAGTTCAAGCGCAGGGCAACCTTCTTCAAAATGCGCGTCTCTGCGACTGAACGACCGAACTCGAGTAATGAGAATTAGAACGAGAGCGAAAAAAACACGAAGGCACACGAAGTGTCCGGGGCCAGCCGCTACCAGCTGTGGGGCCTCCCGATTTGAAAATTTTGTGACCATATTCGTTGTATGAAATGACCAGTCTATATGTTGTATGGTTAGTGCTAACACGTAACTAACACAAATAAGTTATCTCCAAGTGCGTCTGTTATTACTTTAGTCATTAGCCGGCACCTTGTGGCGGGGCTGCCTCCGTCTGCCTGGTGACCTAGCTCTTTGCTAAAGAAGCAAAGATTTTTGTGTTGTGCTTACGTTTTCGTTCTCAAAGGACTTGCATGTTGTGCTGTGGGACCGAGAATCGCACTTTCGCTCCAAGGAAGGGTGGTATCGATAAAAATCCATCTTATTCGTGCACTTGTAGCTGT
Organism: Drosophila carrolli; assembly: GCA_018152295.1. Taxonomy (NCBI): domain Eukaryota; kingdom Metazoa; phylum Arthropoda; class Insecta; order Diptera; family Drosophilidae; genus Drosophila; species Drosophila carrolli. The sequence continues at coordinate 1,225,635 of JAECXJ010000183.1, read as the reverse complement.
TACAACCAACAGCTGTCTGTTTCGTTATAGTTAAACGATCTTTCCTCGATTTCGTTTATTTGACGAATCCGTTTTCTTTGAACTATCGGTCAACCGGGTTCCCTCCGTTTTTAACTTTGGCAGTCTTGCTAAGCACGTTAATAGAAAGGTTCCTATCTGAGAATTAAGGTTTTCTCTCAGGATTCTTTTTTTGATGTTTTAACTTAAAGTGCAAGTTGTAACTTGGCATATATATACAACTCCTGTATACGGTGGATACGGAATCAGAATTTATCTTCTAATTTATCTAATTTTAGTTAGTTAGTTTTTTTTAGTCTTTTAACGCATTTCTTCAAGGGTATTTTGGCGGGTTCTTCTAGTCGTTGGATTTTCCGCAGCCGTTTCATTTGACGGTGCATCCTTTCTGGTGCCAATGACCTGAGCGATAGGGTGTCTTGCTCCAGCCAGAAGCTGCTCGTAGGAACGGTGTAGTTGTCATGGGTTGGTTTGATATATGCAAATTGTTTATCCCCGCCACCTGGCTTTGCTGTTCCACAATTTAGAACTTCATATCTTGCAAACCAGACATAAGTTATTTATTCTGGTATCTCTTCGGTCCAAATTGTATACAAAAACAATTCCCTACTATATGAGTTAGTTAAGCGTCTGCAAATGGTTCTGCACGCCTAACAATGCCCCTATTTAATCAAAATCAAACGTCCGGATGCACCCAGCCTCATCGTGAGTCACCAACCCCTAACTTCCCTCCTCTCTATTTCCTTGTGGCTGCAGTTTTCCCGTAAAAAGAATTCAGTCTGAGCCCCTTCCAGCCTGTCGACGGAAACCAGGCAAAGTCCTATAAACCGATAAGGAATTGGTCGGAGACGTTCCATCCCGCTCTACGGAGGCGTGACGTAGCGTTTGCGCTTCTGTCCCTTTCTAAGCCTGAACCTCACAACGAGCTGGTAGTATACCTGATACATCGGCATCATCAGGGTAAAAGCGCAGCAAAAATTGTTTTACGTTAAAAAGTTTTCCACACGTCATTAATATAAAAATATCATCATAAACCTTTTTTTCTTTTCATGATTTCGGAGAATATGTGTATTATGTTATTTTCTCTCCTTAAAAAGATTATAAAATAAATGAATTAAAATTGTATAAAGTCGTGCAGATATTCTGCGACAAAGTTCTGATAGAGATGCCATTACTTTTTGTTGTACTTGAGCGCAATTACTTTTGACAAATTGGTTAGGTATAAAATTGTTTCACCTCAAATTAAATTCGGAGTTTCTATGATATTTTGTCCAGTAAGCTATGCACCCACCAATCCCGACACCAAGAGCGTCTAAATTGTTGACCATAAAACTGTCTTTAAATGTCCGTAAATATATAATAATCAAAGCTAATATTCTTTAATGTATACAATATAGACTTTTGTTTCCAAATCAGTCACCCCTTTAGTCTAAGTCCAGCGATGAGAGCTCTCCTTGCTGTGGTTGGGCTGCAAAGGAAAGTAATGAATAAATATATGGGCATCTGCTCGCGGCTTAATATAATCTTGGGTGTGGCACAGAATTATTACTACTTGTAAAATACATAAAAGAACTTTAGCAAAGGAAAAATAAAAAGAATTTTTTTAAGTCCGGCGGAAACTCTATGGTGCGGCGGCGTCGACTTTTAGCAGCAGCGGGGTTGAGAGAACTTTTTTCTTTTTGTATCGAGAGCTGAATACCCGATTATGCGCTTTTCACGTTATCCTCCTTAATCCATTGTTTCTCTTGATGTCAACCGAAGTCGTGGAAGGTTAAGTAACAGTAATCCTCTAATGTTTGTTTCAGGCGTTGTACGAGAAGCGCAGTTAGCGAAAAAGGAAGCCATGAGAACGCCTCCGTGGGCAAGTGCTGGGCCTGTAGAGCTGACTTTATAAGTATAATTTATAATTTAGTTGTAAACATAATCGAAAAATCAAATTTCAATCGAAATTTCAATCTGGAATCCTAACGGCGTAAATTTTATAGCCTAACAGAATAAATAGTATAATTATCATAAGAAGATTTTCCCGAAAGGGAATTATTGTAAAACCTTTAAAAAAAACTTAATAAAATAATCAAACAGGCTAATTCGTGAAATTCCAACGTGAAAGAACCCAGAATGCATTTAACATTTTTGGTTGCCCCACTGAGCAAAAATTGCAGTCGAATATTAATTGTGTCGCTGTTAAAATAAAGCATTCGTACAAAACAAAAGGTTCCAGTTAGAGTTTGTTGGCATCGCACAAAAAATTGCTGCCAGTCAGCAGCATAACCGAAACTACCTTCATCGAGATGACCTAGAGCAAATATTTATTTAATTTAAAACAGAAAAACGTAAACTTAATATGGAAGTTATATTTTTGGAAAAAAATGTAAATGGCTTAAAAAATGCTCTCCCTATAAATAAAGTAGAGAATACAATCTATAGACTTGATAGAAAGCTATAAAGAATGTTTAGCAAAGAAAAACATAGCTCTCGGTATTTACCGAGACTACTATCCAACCCGCAAAAAGAGGGAGCTATTTTAGAGCACGTAGAAAGAGTCAAGAGTCTCTCCCCGATCAAATTGGGGTAAGAAAATTTGTAGGTGATATTAGCGAGACTGGCACCCGATCGTGTCGACAGTGGCGAATCAATAGATGGTGCGAAATTCTTTAATACTTGTGCTCGGACTTCGAGAAAAATTAAATTAAAAATTAATTTAAAAAGAACTCGCAGCCATTGAAGTCGCTAAAAATAACGCTTTTTTAAAACATGCTCAAGTATTTGGAAAAAATTAGATGCTATATATTTTTTCTGAGAAAACACCACCTTTTTTATTTTAAATGGACGATTTGAGGGGTCGGTCGAGAAAGGTCGTTCTAAAGAAAATCAATGTAAATATGTACCCAAATACAAATTTAATCGAAGAAAAAAGAATGAACCAATGGCCACTAGGAATTCTTTCAAGACTAAAGGCTTGTCACGATCCAAAAAACCGAACAAGACAAGTATCCGATACCAAGCGACACTGGGATCTACATTTCAGGCTCTACCGTTAAAAATAGGAAAAACGAGTTTTGCTGATTTCCAGGGGGCTTTAAAAAAGCTTATAAATTTAAGATTTGTATGATGTAAGACTTGTATGGCTTGTATGGTCAGACAAAAGGTTTGGCTAAGGTCCAATAAAAGACTGGGCAATAAACTTTTGCCGTATGGATTGAAAAGACAATAAAGCGGTCCTGGGTAGAACGGTCCTTATGAAAAGGAAAGAGGTGGCTTGAGTTAAGAATATAAATTAAGATTATCTTTTTTTTTTTTAAACTGTCGCAGTATAGACTGAAAAGACAATTTAAGAGGAGCAGTCCATACGGACAGTTTGAGATAAGAATATTAATTAAGGTTATATTTTTTATTTGCTTTTTTAGGATAAGACTTTCAGGACCATACTTAGAAAGTGTTAATCAAATCTCAAAATCACTTAATTCAATTTAGAAAAAGTACGACCAGCTAAAATTACTTTTATTTGGGAGAAAAAATTTCAAGCCTGAGAATGACTCTGCCCAAGTATTGAAAACTTGCAAGCCAATGGTACATGAACTGTCCGTCTGTCCATATAAACGTCGAAATCTCGGGAATAATATAAGCAAGAGTGTTTGAATTAAGCAGGCATATTATAGGTGTAGAAACATCGATGTATCAGAAAATGGTAACTCTCTGAAATATTGGGAGGAAGACTTTTAAGTTATTATCAGAAAAATGTTAAATAAATTTATTGTTTATAAATGAGTACTGCTGGCAGTTCCATAAAATTGGTAGCAATCAAATACTTGTGTATACAAGCCTCGAAGGAGAAAGAGTGTTTAGCAAAGCTGGACCAACTGTTCGTTACCGCAGGATGAGGCTTAGTCCAAAGGCTGCGGATCAGCATTTATTTCTTTATAAGAATTCCAGTTTCAATAATACTACTGATGCTGATACTTCTGATCTCGAATAAAATCTTTTGTTATTGTTTAAACTGCATTTGTTTTTTAGAAACATCGATGTTTCACACGATGTTTTTTTTTAAACTTTGAAAACAATAATGGACGCACACATCGATGTTTCTGCATCCCTAACTCTGGCGGATCAGCAGCTGATTGCAGCAAACTCTCAAATGTTTTTAGGATCAGCAGCTAAAAAAGATTCGGGACTTCGAAGATTTCCGATTTGTCCGCTGTGGATTCACATTTAGTGGATCCACCTACTCATAATATAGCTACGGCGCCACTAGGGACTACTGGGGACTTTTGGCCGGATAACATGGAAGTAAAGGAGTTCGAAGCTAAGATAAAAACGTTAAGTTAAGCTTCCTAGTCGAGGCCAAACCAATATACAATCTTAAAAAAACGTCCTATTAGAATGAAAGAGGCTTGAGTAGCAAGCTAAGTAAATTGTATTCTGATAGCCTTTTCTTTGAATATCATATTATCGTGTTCACAGTAAGCTGGTTAAAGCCAGGGATCGTAGGCGCCCGAATTTTTTCCTGGTATGTACCCAATATATAGGTATGACCGTCCCTCTAGACGGGGAGGTGGGTCTTAATTGGAGTGGATTCAAACCTTACGTCAAAGGATACTTTTTTTTGAGGAATTCAATACCATTGAATCTATTTGCGTAAAGTTATTGCTTCCTGGTAACCCTAAATACACAACTTGCTCATACATATATACCGACACTGCCTGAACTTCCTGATTATTTAAATCACCTTTCCGTTATTAAGTCTGTTGCAAATAAACTTTCCGATTGGGATCAGTTGGTAATTCTTGAAATTTTCCGTGGTCCACAGAGGATAGGATATCTTATTAGCTATAGCATTCGAAATTTAGTGAATTTAGTGAAATTTAGTGCGTTTACTTGAGATAACGATATGTCGAAATTTGGTGAATTTTAAACTTGGTTTACTTTAATTGTGTTTGTATTAAATCCTGAAGGTGTGTTTCTTTCCAGTGGAGCACCACTCACGCAACCTGAATCTCCATACCGTAATAGAAGAAAACTGAAAAAAACCACCAAACGAACACATTGTTTTCGCAAGGTAGGCCTTCTGATGCTACATAATTTTATTTCTGGCTTTAATTGGTATGAATTTTACTCATGCAATAATATGTCCGATGCCTTATTGTTTTTCAAACAGCTATAAACCCATTTTTTATTACCTCTGTTCCAGGATACTATCCCCAATAAATTACCTTGGTTTATCAAAGAGTTGACACACTTACGAAATGTACATTTTAGACTTCATAAAATATATAAATATTTTTAAGATTCTAATTCTTATCATTCCTTGCTGTCGTTTAAAAACGACAACCACAGATCAGGCAATAGCCGATTTATTTGCCCAATTTTACAAGCGGCTTACTCTACTTTGAATCATTCATCACAAGCTTTCTTCTTTTAGATCTTTTCCGTGTTAAGCCTGTTTATTTGCAAGGGTGCGATGGTATTCCTGGGTGCGTGCTTAGGTATTGCGCTGAAGCGCTGTACAAACCCCATCACAAATTATTTACCTCATCTATATAAACTTTCCAATTTCCACATATTTTGAAGGAATTATTTTTAATTTCTCTTCATAAGAAAGGTAACAAGTAACTTGTTTGGAAGCCGTAAGGTTTTCCAGTTGATCTTCTTGTATGTATTTTAAGATATAAGTCCAAAAATTGTTATCGCATACGTATGTACGTAGATGATGTTAAATGTTGCCCGTAGTATAAGGATATTTCCTGTCATTTAAACTTACAATCCGATTTAGTTAACTTTGAAAACTGACTAAAGTTAAGCGGCTCTAAGTGCAAGCTGGTGACTTTTTATTGGGACAATCCGAAATACGCGACTTACACGTTAAGTGGCAGCTGTTTGGATAGAATAACTATTGTAAACGATCTTGGCGTCCTTTTGGAACCAAAATTAAAGTTTTCAAATTATATTTCGTCCATGGTTACACATGGTTTGTAACACACGAATCATATAATTTTTTATTTCCACTATACGGAAGACAATTTGGTCGCATTTAATCAGTAAATACACGGCCATGCTTCTTTATCGGTTGGGCGGGAGGTAAGCCACGGGATTCCACGCGAAAAAAAGCGATAAAGCGATGGTTTACAGAATCAAACGCTTTACGTTTTTTTTATACCCTTGCAGAGGGTATTATAATTTTGGTTAAAAGTGTGCAACGCAGTGAAGGAGACATCTCCGACCCTATAAAGTATATATTCTTGATCAGGATCACCTCCTGAGTTGATATAGCCATGTCTGTCTGTCCGTCTGTCTGTTTCTACGCGAACTAGTCTCTCAGTTTTAAAGATATCGAATTGAAACGGGATCGGCCGACTTTATCCTATAGCTGCCATATAACTGATTGATCGGAAATGCCATAACTTTGGTGTTTGTAAAGTTAGGAAGCTGGGATTTACTATGGGCTTTATATTTGGCCAATCAATCAGACCTACAAAATTTCATTGGGATCGGCCGACTATATCCTATAGCTGCCATATAACTGATTGATCGGAAATGCCATAACTTTGGTGTTTGTAAAGTTATGGATTTTTTATTTGAATTATCACCACCAAATTTCATATGGATCTATCCTATAGCTGCCATATAACTGAACGATTGGAAATTTCCTAAAGGGTATATTGTATTCGTGCAAAAGTATGTAACAGCTAGAAGGAAGCGTTTCCGACCCTATAAAGTATATATATTCTTGATCAGGGTCACTAGCCGAGTCGATATAGCCATGTCCGTCTGTCCGTCTGTCCGTCTGTCCGTCTGTCTGTCCGTCTGTCTGTCTGTCTGTCTGTCCGTATGAACGCTGAGATCTCGGAAACTATAAAAGCTAGAAGATTGGCATTTTGCATGCAGATTCTAGGAGTTCCTACGCAGCGCAAGTTTGTTTCAAAATGGTGCCACGCCCCCTTTAACGCCCACAATCGCTTAGATACGATTTTAAAAATTTAAATATTTCGGAAAAGTAAAAATGCAGTTTTATTGTGTTTATCAATACCTATCGAAATGTAGAAGAAATTTTTCAAATCGGACCATTCGTTAAAAAGTTATGCGTGATCAAAGTTTCTATCTCCATCTCCCTCGCACTCCCTTTACCTGAGTAACGGGTATCTGATAGTCGGGGCACCCGACTATAGCGTTCTCTCTTGTTTTAAAGTTAGGAAGTTGGGATTTTTTATGAGTATTAAGAATGCATCATATGAATAATTTTGGAGAATATAATTTACAGATTATTCTGCAAGTTAGCTTTCCTTTCTTGTTTTTTTTTTGGTTTAACACAAAAATTTAATTAACGTCGATCAACCAACTAAATGGTTATAATACGTTGGGAATAATATAGAACAAATAACGTGAAAACATAACAGAAGTGATTAACAAATTTTATAACAAATTAACAGTAAATGGTTAATGCTTAAGGACTTGAGTCATCCTCTTTTCAAGAGATCGGCGGGGTGTCTTTGCTTCAGTCTTCGTCTTCACGTCAGGTTGGCTAGGGAAGCTGCTAGGTGGTTGGTGTGGACAGCGAGTCGATCGTTGTACCGACTCGAGTGGCGGTTTATCTGTTCCCTGACAGAAGGAATGCAAAGGCCATTTCCTAGGGCGTCGTTCCTGATGTACCAGGGCGCAATAACGTTTTCGAAAAGCTTTGTGGTAGCGGACAACTTGGATATACCACTGCAAATGCGTGTGTTTGATTTATTTCCTTTCTTATGAAGGGGAATACGAAATGAGTGGGAAGTGAGAATTTCCAAAGATAAAGTAAACAATTTAAACTCCGTCGGGAACCCCCCCGGTAATAGACTGGTTTAACTTTTTGGCTGTCCAAGAAAAGGGAGCTAACTTGGACATGCATATAAATAAGACGGATTTGGACGGGATAAGGCTAAAAATGTTGTCTGGAAAACTACGCAGAGGTCGGCAATTGCCTGATCAGTCTTTGCCTTAGAATTATCAAATGGTGGCGATGATGAGTAAGAGGCTGATTTACCCTCAGTTCTAACAAAGTTGTAAAACTGTTTTGGATCTTGTGAAAAAATATTAAATTTTTGTCTGGGGACCAAGGCGCACTTGGTACATTAAAATCACAGAGCACTACTAACTGATCTCCATCTGACAGTTTAATAGAAATGGACTGGATAAAGGAAAGGGGATTCGCATAAATTGAGAACTCAGATGATAGTGGAACATATAAACAAGTAATGTATTTGAAACTTGGTAAACAATTATTTTATATTACAATTTTTGGTTTAAGTCATCAGCTGTTAAGACTCCACCTTCCTGTCTGGGCTGACGATGAAGGATTAAAGTTGTGAACTTGTCTGGAAAAAGGAATCTCCGGCTCTAACCAGGTTTTCTGTACTCACAATAATTTTATATGAAAAGTAAGCTTCTTGTATTCTGATAGGAAAGAAAAAAGGAGGGGGTTAGTTTTAAGGCCTGTGGAGGCGGATAGTTCTTGAATGGACTTTCTATTTCCCTAGAAATATTATTTTTTCCTTTAGGTTCGTACTCTTTATAAATATGCCTTTGGGCCAGAAAATATTTGAGCACAGAGATAAAAAATCAATTTACAATACAAAAAATGTGATGCCGTCAAGTCCCATAATAGCGAAAGGTGTAAAACGCTCTCAGCCTAAAAAATATTACCCTTTTGCTCAGGGATGAAAATTACATTGTGGGAATTATTTAATATCAATCTTAAATGATGACACTTTCTTAGCATTAGACAATTTTAATTGTTGTAAATGTTAAAAAAGGTTTTATTTTTCAAAGCATAAAGTAATCGCAACGCAAAATGTTGTTGAAGACACATAAAGGTGTTAAATTGTTTAAAAAGATTGTAAGTAAATGAAAATTAGGAAGAATACCACTTTATATAATGTTCACCAGTTAGATTTACATTTTTTAGAGTCATTTGGAATCATACGTCCTATTATCTGAATGAGCATGCACCTGTTTATTATATGCTCTTTTCAGTGTAACTAATTTCTAAGTATTTGTAATTTTAAATGCGCAATTTACGGTGGCGGCTCTTAAGTCGATAATAATCAATCAATTATTTAATAGTGCATTAGGAAGTTGAAGTCTCTAGTAAAATGAGAACTCAATGGCTAAAGCGGTTTATATCAATTGATAGGCATTAAAAAACGCTTTATTCTACCTGTTACATATTGTACTTTCTAAATAACTCTACGATTAACTTACATAAAAATCAATTTACAATATAAACAAGAATGTGAGCCTTAATTAAAATAATACTTTAGAAATTAATTCGATTTTTGTTTATGTGTTATGACATTTTGCTTCTCATTTTCAGCGACTGCTGCTCTCGTTTTCTTTCCATCTTCTGCCCATGTCCCGCTTATCGTCCGACGTTCGCCCAACTCGCACATCGATGATGCCGACCAATTATAACAGCTAAAGGTGTAAAACGTTCTCAACAGTCAAAATAATACCATTTTCTCTGTTGACCTTATCCGATTATCTTTACCAAAATGTAGTACGTCTGGGCCACAAATCTTTAAATACTTTAATAAAACACTTCTGTATTTATTATACAAATTGTTCTCAACAGGCTGCGTTTATTAAATTGTATTTCTGCTCACATCAACGATTAGATTTAACAACGTATTTATAAGGTGAGCTGAACGGAACAGGGTGATTCAAGTGTAACGCATTCAAATTAAGACGGTTAAATTCACAAATTTTTTTTCACCAGCAACAACGTCCATAGAGTAAGTAATGTATTGAGGCTTCATTTGCTCTGACTGTGCTCTCGAGTGACTTTACCAGTAATGCCACGTAGGGGAAAAACGGAAAAAAGACATTTTTTCATTTGTTCGATCGAACTGGAATCGAGTCCCGTGGTGAATATTTGGAGCTGAAGGGGTGAAGCGCGAACTCTTTTCACAATTGCTTGTGCTGCGCACATGGTGATCTGGTGAGAATCCAAAATTAGCATCAAACATGGCTCTCAACTTGCCAGAGGCTCGGGCAGAGCAAATGAAACCTCTATAAAGATTCTTACTCAATGGTACGTCCAACTCCCCCTAAATGACGCTGTGTTCCATTTAAAGCTACCAGCGCTACATAGCATACGATAAGTACTGAACTTGGGTTCGACAGGCCCATGACCCTGTTATGGAACTGCATTTGGTCTTGGGACGGCGCCGGCTAGCTCCCGAATCCCCAGGGCGGAGTATCCCCAATATCCCTACAGTATCCACAACATAAACATCGATATACGCGCGTCTCACTTCACAAAAACTATCGCTCATCACTAACAAACAAAACAAACAAAAAATGTAAACAATGCAAATAATTAGGATTGACGGGAAAGATATGGTGTTTTGGTGGCTATTGGTGACCTAGCCCAGCACGCCCACCCAACCAAGGATGCCCCGGAGGATTCTGCGGAGGCATCACCCATAATCTGCTGGTCGAAGTCACTCCTCGCGACTAGGACAGCTCCATCTCCCCCACAGCGACAACTCACTCGCACATTTCAGTCTTCATATACATTTAATATCCACAGTAAGTACTAAAGTTAACATAACTTGCTCTCCTAGTAATTAATTCATCTTTCCTTAGCCTTTACGACCAAACTTGGCCACCGTCTACAAATTTACGCGGTCAAAGCGGAAGATTACCTTCCTTTGGCGGAAATAATGTTCCACCAGACATGTATTGGTGGAACTCGCAGTGGAACGAGGCGCAAAAAAAAAGGGCACACACTAGGTATGTGTCGGGTCACCTAATCCTGAGGAGCTCCTAGGGAAAAGAAGGGACAGGCCAAACGGTAAGTATTACGCGCTGTAAACAATCCCGCCGAAAACTAATAATCGCGACCCTTTTTTACAGGCAACAACGAGGACAAGAATTGAGGTCCGGATAAATTTACAGGTCAACAGGTAAGTACATAAATTTAGTAATGTGCATAGTTAAATTAACGTTAATAATTTCAGCCACTTCTGGGCTAGACGCCGGGATAAATATGCCCCGACTGCAGCGTACTCTGCCGGAGGCCAGCAGCAGTAAGGGCCTGGAACACCACGAGGAACGGTGGTTAAGGAAGGGATAGATGGCGGTGCCTCTCAACGCCGCGCGCACTGGCAGCCTGACGACCCCAAAGCAGGTGGGTCTTAATAGCCCGGAACGGACTCACCGGCGTGTATAAGAAAGCGTTGGCGGCGTCCGAGGATGACAAGTTATGGTGTCCAGATCTCGTAGCTGGCTCGACCGAAGGTGCGTATTTTCCTGATTTTCCCGATTTAATTTCCTCCAATTTAAAATCACGATTTATTTCCAATTTGATTTTCCAGATTTAATTCCCTCCAATTTGAATGTCCAATTTGAATTTCCAATTAGTCCAATTTTATATGTCCAATTAAGTCTTCTAATTTGAACTTATTTAATTTCCTCCAATTTAAATATCCCGGGGCCCTTTGTATTGGGACCCCGGTTGCCCTATGAATAATTATTTATAAATAAAATAAACTATTAAACCTAACACAAATTTCTCTAACACTCACTTTTTATTATATTTCGGCACAAACACTACTTGGACATTTTTATGTTCTGTCTGCTGGGACAATATGGCTGCGACTATATAGAAATTTGCCTATTATGCCTATATCTCGCCATATTCCCTTCGCCTCTCTCGAAATTGGGTCATTGGACATATCAAGGCCATCCTGGCCATACCCAGAGCGAACCGGGCTAGTTTAAATAGCTAGATAGCCAAGACATCAGCAGAAGGGGGCGCCACTCCAGTAGGAGTTGCCACCCTCCTACTTTATCGATAGCCCTACCAAAGACGAATACCTCCTTCTTAATTCTCCCAGCCGATTCCAACTCGAAATGCAACACCACCCAAGGATTTAGTGAGACGCCTCCGAACCATGGCCACTCGACGAAATCATTGGGAGCATTGGAGATCGGTGCCTGGCGACATCCGCATGCAGTTCCAAACGGTGCCCTACGCGGGGCCCACGCATGCCGGTAAGTACTGCCTTTAATTTAATTTATGCTGCCTCATTTCAGGTTATACCCGGATGTCCTTGGCGTGATACACCCCTATCCGACGTCCTTGAAGATCCTCCAGCTCGTAAGCATTGTTGCCGACTGCTTTCACCACCCGAGCTTTGAGGAACTTCCGAGCAAACTTCGCGTTAAAGGCACTTTTGAAGTCGCTGAGGACGAAGTTACGGCGATACACTTCCTGGCCTGGCTTCGCAAGGAACGTCCGAGCTCTCTGGTCGAGATTCGTCTGCACCTTGGCCTGGATCACTTTGAGCTTGTCGACTGTTCCCATCCCAGCAATCTCATGGTCGCACAGGGATTTCAACTTTCTCGCCAACTTGTAGCTGGCCCCGTTCAAGAACATGTGATGACCGAAAACCGTGAAGAAGGGCGTTTCGCCAGTTGCTGCGTGTATCGCGTTGCGAAGAGCCACCTCGAACTCCGGGAGAAATGCGTCCCATTCCCGATGGTCTTCCTCCAAATAACTCCGGATTGCCGCCAGCACGCTTCGATTAACTCGTTCTGCGGCGTTGCTTTGCGGAGAGTAGATTGGAGTCTTGATGTGGGAAATGCCGAAACTCTCCATTGCCTCCACGAAGATCTTTGACGTAAACTGTCGACCGTTGTCTGAGTGAATGATTTCCGGGACCCCGAACTTGTAGAATACCTCGTGGATGAGGAAATCTACCACGCTGGCGGCCGAGGCTTCCTTCATTGCTTTCAGAAACGTATACTTCGAAAAATGGTCGACGACAATGAAGATCCATGCATGGCCCTTCTTCGACCTCGGATATTTTCCAAGAAAATCGATGTACAATTTCTGAAATGGCTGCTCAGTCTGGACTCTTTCCCCAATACCAACTTGCATCCGGAAATTCGGCGCCTTGGACTCCTTACAGACATCACATCTGCGTACGAAAGCTCGGACCTGCAGCACCATACCTGGCCAGTAGAACTGTCGCCGTAGGATTTCCAGAGTCTTTCCCATTCCGCCATGAGCTGCTGTTGGGTCCGTTTGCGCACGCTCGATTAGGCTGTGGGTCAGACTCTGTGGGATCCACAGTTTCCATTCGGAACCTGCCATCTCATCGTCCAGATTTACCGAAGAGACTCTCTTGAAGATGAGACCATCCACGATCTTCAGGTCCGGTAAGTTATCCAAGTTATTTTCCACCTCCTTCACTAACTCGAGATAATCTTCTCCAGCGAACTCGGTGGTTTCGAACCCCAACAAATCCGTCGGATTAACTACGAGCTCCTCCACACACCTTGAAAGGGTGTCTGCCACGACGTTCTCACTTCCTTTTCGGTGCTCGATGTTGAAGTGGAACCCTTGAAGCTGCAGCGACCACCTCGCCAACCGTCCCGACAAATCCTTCATGGACATGAGCCACTTCAAGCTGGCATGATCCGTGATGCAGGTGAATGGCATCCCTTCGACATATGGCCGGAACTTCCGGATGGCCATGAGCGCCGCGAGACACTCTTTCTCGGTCACGGTGTAATTTACCTGATGTTTATTCATCTTGGCCGAGAAAAATGCAATTGGCTGCTCTTGTCCGTCGTCGTCTCGCTGGAAAAGCACCGCCCCGACTCCGACGTGTGACGCATCGCACTGGATAAAGAACCGTCTGTTGAAGTCCGCATGCACCAGGACTGGTGCAGTCGTTAAAGCCATCTTCAAAGCGGGCGTCTAAGCAGAACCGATCTTTCCCAGGTCTCGACACTACCGTCGTCCGGTTGCTCCACGGGCTCATGCTCTCCTCGATGACTCCGAGCGCCAGCATCTTGTCCACCTCGTCCTCGACTACCTTCTGCTTGGCTGGAGACATGGGATACGGCCGATCCTTGAAGACCTTGGCTCCCTCAATCAGCTCGATCGTGTGCCTTTCCAGATTGGTCGTTCCCAGACCATCCTTCTCAAATGTGAGAAACACCTCCTGGATCTCCGCGAGCTGTCGTGCGTCGGCCTCAGATAACGTCCAAGATTCGGGATCCGGTTTCTCCTCGTCGTCGTCTTCCTGTTCGGCGTAGTGCTCCATATCCTAGCGTGGATTTCGTCTGCCTTGACGCTTTCCGGGTCGCTGTGGCCTATCACTGCTGGAGCCAAGCCAAACGCCTGCCAGAAGTCCACTCCGAAATAAGCCTCCTGCTCCAGGTAAGGGCATACATAGAACAGGATTCGTTTTATCTGTCCTCTGTACTCCACAGGTAGCTCGACGCGTCCTATAATCGAGCGGTCTTCTCCAGACGCCGTGCGGACCACGGATAGGTACTTCTGGACAGGCACATCCAACGCCTCGACCAGCTCCCTGCAACCTTTGCCCAGCAGGCTGACACTCGCTCCCGTGTCTAATAAGCCAGTCAGCTGCTTGGTCAGGACACGGACTTCGGCGTATGGTCGAGGGTCTCCCGTTCCACTGCGCTTCACAGCGACAACCACTTCTCGCCTCTTCGCTCGTCTCTTACGGAATCGATCCCTGGCCTTCTGGACTTTCCTAGACACCGTTCGCATGCCGGCTAACTGGTGCTCGGAGAAAATTCGGTTCCTGGTCTCTAGGTACCGACGCATCCTTTCCTCATAAGGTAAGTATTTTAAATGGTTCTTATAACTACTCGTACATACTAAACCTTTTTTACATTCTAGAACATTTACTGCATCGCGGGACTCTTGTCTGGACGCATCCTTCCCGCTCTCGGATCGCCCAGCCGACCGTTTTCCGCGCAATCCGGACATCTCGGAGACACAGTGTCTGGCCTTCCGCATCGGTAGCAGAACAGGCGCCGTTCTGTTGCCGCGCAGTCACGGAACCCGTGGTCTACGGCTCCGCAATTCCAGCAGCCCGCTCGGAACGGATTTCGGGTCTTCGCTTGCAACGCCTCCACCTGCCACTGGGAATCCTCTGCAGTGTCGGGACCAGCTGCCTCGCTAACCCTTGCCTTCTCCGCCGGAGGATAACGCATCGGGTGCGCATAGGCCGCGCGTCCTCGTCGTCCAAAATTGCGCTCCACCTCGCAGCACTCTTCCCTCAACTCGTCCACAGTCATCACATCCATTGCGTAAACAAATCTTGCAATACCCTCTCTCAAGCCCTTTTTAATTATTTTTACCATCTGTCGCTCTGACAGTGGTTTTTTTAGGCGAGAGGCTAGCTGCTGCATCGCATGGACATAGTCCTCAACGGCTTCTCCCGGCTGCTGTTCCCTCTGTAGAAGCTGATGCATCCGGTCGTGCTCCGTCTGGTGGCCTCGCAACCTGTCCATCAGCGCAGCACGCAGCTGTGGCCATCTCTCCACCCTGCAGTGACGCACGTGGACCCAATACCACTCGCGTGCCCGTCCGGTTAGCAGCACATGGAAATGGCGGAGCACCTCCTGCCAAGGGCACTGGTACTGCCGCTGCAGGAACTCGAGCCGGAACAGGAAATCTTCCACCGAGTTTCGCTCGTCCTCGCCATCAAATGAAATTCCCCACCGCTCGATGCGAACCTGTTGGCTGCCGCCACCTGGCCCTGTATTGGCATAAAAGCGCGGCTCCTTGCGGAAATCGGAAGCCCTGCGGTGCTCGTAGTGCCAATTTCGAGGCTCGTTGCGTCGCCATCGTTCGCCATCCAGAGGATATCCTGGACTGCTGCTCTCCACCGGAAACGACTCCAAGGGCCTTCTAGGCGGCTTTGGTGGAACCTTTGGTGGCGGTGGACGGGAGCCAATCGTGTCTGCTGATGGTGCAGTCTTTGGAATCGCCCCTTTCTGGACCAGACTTGGAGCCAGTGGTGCCGCCGTGTCCGTCCAACCCGGATGCTGTTGCTGATCGGTATGGTTCCCCTGTGGAAGCTGCGGCCGCTGAGCAGCAGGCCTTAACACCTCGTTCATCAGCTTCATCATTTCCAGGAACCCACCTCGGATTTCATCCCTTAAGGACTGGCTGACGCCGGACTCCTGAGCCTTCCGATGGGTCTCTGCCGCCTGGGCCAATGCCACATTTACTGCCGATTTCGCCGCGTTGTCCAGAAACGCCTCCGAGCTCACTTGCTCCGGAACTTGATGTTGCGTGGGATCTGTTCCCATCTGAAGTTCCCTGCGCAGCTCCTGATGAAGACGACCCAGCGGAGTCCTTGGCAGTTCCATCGATATCCGCGGCTGTTCGGCCCCGGCAACCTCATCTAAATCGGTGGACCACAATTTCTCCTCTTCCTCGGCCGGAAGAACCTTCGATCGGAGATCGTAATTGGAAGGCATCTTCGTATCGCACAAACAACAAACCAAAATATACCTATCTCCCTCAGAATTCCTCGATCCTACCCTAAACCAATCACCACAAGAAATAAATACTTAAGAAGAATAATAAATATTAAAATAAGGACTAGCAAATAATAAATAAACAGATAAATATATAAACATGTAATAACAGATAATAATTATAGAAACAAAATTTTAAATAAATAAATAAAAATAAATAAACGTTAGAAATAAATAAATGTATAATTTTAGGAAATCAATAGATAATTTTTTTTTCCAGTAAATAAATAAATATTTGGAAAATAAATAAATAATGTACGAAAATAGATAGAATAATTAAATAGGGTAAATAAATAAATAAATAATATATCTATGATTCTTCCCTTCCTGATTTACTTCTTTTGAGATTTTTTTGAACTGGGGAGATGGAACTGACCCTCGCCGTTGGACTTCGTCCTGTGCTTTCTCCCAAAACCCAATTTTTCCCGTCACATCCTAGCCATTCGTCAACTGAACTGGCTATCACGCTTGGTGATAGCCGCCAGTTAAGGACTTTGGCTGGTGGTTGAGTCCTGTTGGCTTTGTTTTCGCGCGTATGTTTTGATTCTCAGGTCTTGGTGATCGTGCAGCTCGTGTCCATCACGGGTCACGATCACACATTTAAGTTCAAAACCGAGATGAAAAATCAAACACACCCACGAAACCAAAACAAAGGATCAACTTCTACTCTCACAACAAAAATATAACAGAACAAATTACTTTACATCAAATAAATAACTAACTAAACCCTACCTAATTTATCACAGATTTTAATCACAGATTTAGCTATCAGCAGGTGCAAATCTTGTCCCTTTTGGGCCAAGATGCCACCCGCAGGTCACCGCTGCTTCTGCGATCTGTGACCAGGAGCAAATTGCCTTCAGCCTGGGCAAGCCTCCTGTCTGCTCTAAATCCTACCGTGCTCTCTTAATTTTTCCCCAGCCCACCACTTCCGATGCAGTTGCATGCAACTTGTATTGCCCTGCAAGTCACCGGTCGTGTTGGCTGAGGGGAAAAGAAAAAGGCAAATTGGTGAGACGCCGTCGTCCCGACAATTTATATTTTTATTAGTTTGGGCGCCACTATGTTATGGAACTGCATTTGGTCCTGGGACGGCGCCGGCTAGCTCCCGAATCCCCAGGGCGGAGTATCCCCAATATCCCTACAGTATCCACAACATAAACATCGATATACGCGCGTCTCACTTCACAAAAACTATCGCTCATCACTAACAAACAAAACAAACAAAAAATGTAAACAATGCAAATAATTAGGATTGACGGGAAAGATATTGTGTTTTGGTGGCTATTGGTGACCTAGCCCAGCACGCCCACCCAACCAAGGATGCCCCGGAGGATTCTGCGGAGGCATCACCCATAATCTGCTGGTCGAAGTCACTCCTCGCGACTAGGACAGCTCCATCTCCCCCACAGCGACAACTCACTCGCACATTTCAGTCTTCATATACATTTAATATCCACAGTAAGTACTAAAGTTAACATAACTTGCTCTCCTAGTAATTAATTCATCTTTCCTTAGCCTTTACGACCAAACTTGGCCACCGTCTACAAATTTACGCGGTCAAAGCGGAAGATTACCTTCCTTTGGCGCTGGCGCGGAAATAATGTTCCACCAGACATGTATTGGTGGAACTCGCAGTGGAACGAGGCGCAAAAAAAAAGGGCACACACTAGGTATGTGTCGGGTCACCTAATCCTGAGGAGCTCCTAGGGAAAAGAAGGGACAGGCCAAACGGTAAGTATTACGCGCTGTAAACAATCCCGTCGAAAACTAATAATCTCGACCCTTTTTTACAGGCAACAACGAGGACAAGAATTGAGGTTTTCGGGTCTAAGTCCGGATAAATTTACAGGTCAACAGGTAAGTACATAAATTTAGTAATGTGCATAGTTAAATTAACGTTAATAATTTCAGCCACTTCTGGGCTAGGCACCGGGATAAATATGCCCCGACTGCAGCGTACTCTGCCGGAGGCCAGCAGCAGTAAGGGCCTGGAACACCACGAGGAACGGTGGTTAAGGAAGGGATAGATGGCGGTGCCTCTCAACGCCGCGCGCACTGGCAGCCTGACGACCCCAAAGCAGGTGGGTCTTAATAGCCCGGAACGGACTCACCGGCGTGTATAAGAAAGCGTTGGCGGCGTCCGAGGATGACGAGTTATGGTGTCCAGATCTCGTAGCTGGCTCGACCGAAGGTGCGTATTTTCCTGATTTTCCCGATTTAATTTCCTCCAATTTAAAATCACGATTTATTTCCAATTTGATTTTCCAGATTTAATTCCCTCCAATTTGAATGTCCAATTTGAATTTCCAATTAGTCCAATTTTATATGTCCAATTAAGTCTTCTAATTTGAACTTCCAATTTAAATATCCCGGGGCCCTTTGTATTGGGACCCCGGTTGCCCTATGAATAATTATTTATAAATAAAATAAACTATTAAACCTAACACAAATTTCTCTAATACTCACTTTTTATTATATTTCGGCACAAACACTACTTGGACATTTTTATGTTCTGTCTGCTGGGACAATATGGCTGCGACTATATAGAAATTTGCTTATCATGCCTATATCTCGCCATATTCCCTTCGCCTCTCTCGAAATTGGGTCATTGGACATATCAAGGCCATCCTAGCCATACCCAGAGCGAACCGGGCTAGTTTAAATAGCTAGATAGCCAAGACATCAGCAGAAGGGGGCGCCACTCCAGTAGGAGTTGCCACCCTCCTACTTTATCGATAACCCTACCAAAGACGAATACTTCCTTCTTAATTCTCCCAGCCGATTCCAACTCGAAATGCAACAACCCCTGTCACCAAAGTTTGTATTTGCACTTGGTTGATGCTTTAAATCTTTGTCATCAAAACGACCTTAGAGTCGCCCTTCTGATCGAGCGATCATTGGCATACCCAGACCCATAATCTAAGCAAAAGTAATATCCACGGATACGCTCTTCTGTCTTGGGTACACGTCCATGGGATGCAAGCGGAACGTTGTTTTTTTTTAAATAATCTAAAATCATATTGTTTAAATCCAAAGCTAGCATCCAAAAGTATTAGCTAGATCTACAATTGCAATTGGAACTAACGAACTGCATTTCCAAATATTCCATTGCCTTGAACAGAGATTGCTAGTCAACCAGCAGAAACTTTTCTGGCAACTATAGCTTACATTTTTGGCTCGTTCAATCTCAAAATCGCATTGCACACGACATTTATTTACCATTGCGATGCTCATTTTTAAATTTAAAGTCTTGACGCTTCAATGCATTGACTCTTTTGCATTTCACCTTTTAGACAACAGAAGAAGACCAGGGATTAATCGATTTCTCAATAAATGCAAGTTAAAGCAGTACGTCAGCATATTTACTGGTTTGGCATCGCCCATTTCAATTGAATAAGTATGATTATTGCATGTTCTGACACAATGTCAAATTGGACATAGCAAAATCTAAACCTTAGCATAGGACCGTTTATCGTTTATCGATTATAGTACAATGCCTTACTGGTTTGGCATCGCCTATTTCAATTGAATAAGTATGGTTACTGCATGGTCTGACACAAAGTCAAATTGGACATAGCAAAATCTAAACCTTAGCATAGGACCGTTTATCGTTTCTTTTAAATCGAATAGTACTTATGGTTATTAGATACATTTGTCTTTTCTATTATATGGGTTTTTATATAGGTTTAAATGGATGTAACAAACGGATTTTGTTTATATTCTGCTCGCTACGAATGTCGTGCAGCAAGCTCAGTAGATGTGTGTTCGTCTTACCAAATATATATAAAGCGTGACCGCCCGGTTGTCTAGTGAGAACGCACAGAAGATTGGATTATTTATATGTGAGGATATTTTATGGCCGACTCGGCCCTCGGCCCAGGGCTGACAAAGTAGGGACTTGACGCCTTCTCCGATGTACTGTGGGCTCGCTGCTTTTCCACCGTGGTTGCTCCAGGACGCGTTGATGTGAGTCGCCTCGTCTCTGGTATTCCGGTGTACTCCATTGTCTTTGGTTTTGCGGCTGTGAGGGTTTAGGGATGCGTCACCGTTTCGAGACTACGGTAAACAGGCACTTGCCCTCTTGTCCCTGGCTCTGTCCCGGACAGTTACACCAGACGCCCACAGAGTTTTTACCTGACGGTTCAGGCGTACGCCGGAACCCTGTGGCAGAACGCAAGCTTCACGACGAACTCTTCCGCCCTCGCCTCTTCGCCGCGGACTGAATGTGTAGGACTACAGATAGCTTGCTGCTGGGCCTGCGTTGTCGGCTTGTAGTTCTCGGTGTCCCCGATATCCTCGCTCTGTTCTCACGGACCAGACGCAGCGTGGTCGTTGGCTCTCGGGATTCGGTCAGCTGCCTTTCTAGGTCTCTGGCGGTGAACGGCCGTGCTCGACGCCTACGCCTCTAGAGACACCAGTGATTCGGACGCGGCTACTTTTTGGCTAGTCGCACCAGGGCCTGGACAATTCTTACCTGACGTAAGGCTTACACTTGAATTCGTCAAGGCAATCCTTTTCGCTCGGCAGCTGGTTCTATACAACTTTTCTTCCGAGCCCAAGGTTCTTTGTCGAAGGGGTCTTTTTTTTCAACTCTGCCGGACTCACCGAGCAATACGCCAAGCTCAAATCGCGACAAGAGCTGCAACAAAGCCCCTGGACTTAGCCGCGTGATGCCTTAGGTATGTCAATTTGGAGACTTCAACTCTCCCGAACGAATCGAGTCCCAAACGTCTCAATTGACTCGGCACGGTTCTGCTTGCTCCTGATGTTGACTTGATTGTTTACTGGCGATCAACTTTTCCATAGGCCACTTTTTATATAGGCCGGTGTATCCCGTTATTTATCGGAATCTGCTTGCCTCCTTGTCCAAAGTCCACGGATTTACCGTTCGACCTTTCGCCCTTTGCGGACGGCACCACGGTAGAGTCCTAAATCCGTGCCGTACCATTATTCTCTTTTACACACCTGCCGACGGTGGCTCCGTCCCGGATGTTGTCGGCTCTGATACGGGTGTCGGAGTGCCTCTGGGGCCGGCATCCCACGCAGTCTCGGGTCCCGACTGCCGCCCACTGGGTTTGGCACATCATCTCCCGCAGGGGTCCGAGTCTCGGTCAGTCCTTCTTTCCAGGTCCATTCCACGGCGTGCTGCCTCCAGGTGAGCCTCTCCACCGTGAAGGTGTTCAGAGAGGGTGGTCCGTCTGTAATATATCAGGCGTGACGGCATTCCCCCTTCCTGCGGTGAGGGGGGTGGTCTCACCCACAGGACCTTCTCCTCTTCCCTTGGGATAGGGATGTAGCGGGGAGTAGGTGGTCGTGCCGGCTCTTCCTCCTCTTGCCCCTCCGTGATGGGGAGCGGGGGGGACGTTGGGCGTTTTGGCCGAGACCAACTAGGCGGCCATCAGGGCTCCTCCTCATCTTCCCGCCTCTTCTTCGCCACGTAGATGTCCTCCACATCCGCTGGGCTCAGGACGTATTCCCCAAACGTCTCTATATAGCGATCTGGCTCCTTGTTGACTCGGCCGGTCCCTGCGTGCTCCTGATGTTGACTTGATATGTGTTGTTTACTCGCGTTCGCTTGTTTGTTCACTGATTCAGCTTCCAGGGATTGGCTTGCTCATATAGGCCGGCGTATTCCGTTATTTCTCGGCGTCTCCTTGACTCCATGTCCGAAGTTCACGGTTTTACCGTTCGACCTTTTGCCCTCTGCGCACGCCACCACGGAAGAGTCCAAAGTTCGTGCCGTACCGTTATTCGTACCTTTCGTACACGGCACGTGGACTTTCCGGTATCGCCCTCTCGCTCTAATTTCTTCCTTCTCTTTCTCTGCACTTCGCTGTCCTATTAGCGATGACTTTTTATGGCAATCCAAAACCTTTTACGGTTCAGTGTGAGAGTCTTAATCATGTTTTTTATATTTCACATCACGAATAGCCTCTCTAAGATCAACGTCTGTAAGAGTATATCTGCACTGCTATCCAAAAGCATGAAAAGGAAAATTTTATTTAAAATGTAGACATTTTGTGGAAATGGCTTTTCTTACAGGACACCCTTTTTTCTGGAGTTTCATAGACGCCATTGCTTTAAATATTTTAAATTAATACAAAATTTTAATAATAACAATTTAGAAAACAGTAACTATCAATTGCTTCGAGATTCTTTCACTCTTGTCATACTCAAAGTTGATTTAATGTTCCTCGCTTAATTAAAATGTATTTGCCAAAATCTCAATCTCCTCTAAGATAGAAACGAACATAAATTCAAAGCGTATAAAAAATAAACGAAAATTGCTAGAAAGTGAACACACCTAAACTGCCATAAAGCGCCGAGCAAAAACACTCCAATTCCCGCATTATAAACATATATTTATTAACTGATGAAAATTAAATATATTTAAGCTGCAACTGTTCCGGGTCTTGACAGTTCAAAAAATTCATTTTTTTCAAACTTTTTTATATAATAGTACAAAGTTTCTGGAATGTTGTCTGAAAATTTCAAGTCGATCAAAGCAAAACTGTAGGAATGAAGAATATTTAAAGCCCAGCGTACGAATGAGTCACAACTGGCAATTCAGGCTCTGGCGCACTTTAAACGCGTTTTTCTCAAAACCACTTTTTTGAAGTCGGTAGTCACGTTTTCTCAAAAACTATTGCACGGATCGACTTCTGCTTTTGCACACTTCTTTTAGACATGTTTTTCTTGTCCTTAACGGAGGGATTTTTTTTATTTTCAATTACAACTCATTTTATAAGCCAAAATATGGCCAAAATTTACGTAAAAAATGACACTTTTTATGAAAAGCGCTACAAAAATTCAATTTTTAATTTAAAAAAAAAATGGCTCGTAGAGGACAAGCCAGACACATACACTATCAGAATAACATTTTTTATGTGGTGAAGTTCAACGGCTCAATTTTTAAAATTTTTGGTTCAAATTTTTTTTTTTTTTTTAATGTTGGTCAAACCTTAAACGTTAATGTGCAATAAATGAAATTTGTGAAATTGTCGTAAGATCTCTTAAAAAAATTCACGAAAATAGGCTTTTTTTCGTGCTTTAAGACCCGGATAACCCCTTAACCACATATAGCATTTATACCCGCATTCGTGTTAAGAAATTGACATGTATAATAAACATTAAAGTAAATAGCAAAAATTATTAATGTAATGTAAAATAAATATATTAATATGGTTTTTAAAAAAGTCAAAGTAAATATATTTGGGTATATAGTTTTAAAGTTTGTAAGTCCTAAGTTTTTAAATCTTTAAAAATAACAGTTCTGTGTCAAATAGATTTACTAAAAATTATATTCCCTAATATTAAATCATTGTAGATCTAACTATGATTTGCATGAGCTTTTCAGAGTATTATGTTCCGACTAATATAGACCTTTTCCTAAAATCTCAAACCTTGTCCCTCTGCCGCTCCTACAACGATTAATACTTACTTTATTACCACAAAATTGATTTTAATTGTTTCCCCTGACTTTTACCTATACTTTCATATCTCGAGTCTATCTTCTCGCGAATCGTGCCGTACGATACACGGATGCGCCTCTCCATCTGTTGGGCGAGAGGTGGACCGAGGGATTCTGAGCGAAAAAACTAATCTTACTTTTTCCATTTAATACAAAATACAAACATAGCCAAAACAAAAAATTGGCTACTTATGAGGCTCAAATACTTAAAATATATTTTTATGGCTATACTTTTTTATTGTTTTTAATTTTTTGTTATTAAAGTTTTAATATTTGTCCAAATTGTAACACGAACTTATTTTACAAAATTTCTAACTTTGTATTTACAGTTTTAAATTCCCTTACCAAACTTTCCTCAGACAAATCCCCCGATGGCCCTATGGTTTTAAAAGTGGCTTCCTTTTCTTTCACGTGAGGTATACCTGGGCACTTGAGATTTCTTTTTGATTTTTTTCAAAAAAATTAAAAACTTAGACATAAAAAAATTTTAAGATCCCGTTGCTCGACATGGCCACTCTATTATGAGCAAGTGTATGTGTTGGTAGTAGAGGTTGTAGCTCTGTAAGAGGACGGCTTGGAATCAAATCTGCGACCGGAAGAATTTTACCGAGGCCCGGAATAGTTTTTGTAGTCCCGGTCATGATCATTGAGCCCGGTTTCTTCAATTCGGGCCCATTACCGAGTGACTCCCGGACGAGGCATTTCAAAACAGCATACAACAGCCCAACCGAAGCGCCGAGACCCAACCCAGAATGAGATTCTACCATTGAAGGTATACACTAATTTACTTTATAATAAATAGAGGAGCTAAATACAATTTTCTGCCTCGAACCCTGACCACGGCGACCGCTGCTCCTCCCAGAATAGCAGCGTTACCCATTACATTACATAAAAAACGTGTTCACCATTTTCGCCGAGAGAAGAACACACATTTCACTACAAGATTTTGTAGTTGTAAATAATTACGCAAATTCGAAGGTACACATCCTATGTGCTGATCATAGGCACATAATACATGGATCTACTTATCCGAGATATATAGATAAATACATAGGGTTGTAGAAAGTCTTCCCCTTGATAAAATTTCATTTTCAACAAACGAGGAAGAAATTGACGTCGTCTTTAACGATTTACTTGCCTGAATCATTTTAGTCTTTCGCAATTGTGGTCAAGCATTCAGACTGACATGGCTATATAAACTGAATCTGCGTTCGAAACATTTCACCAAAACTATTTTACACATTTGAGAAGACATTTAATGTCATTCAAAAGTTTGCAACACTGAAAGGGAAATATTTATTGCAAACTATTCTC
Organism: Drosophila carrolli; assembly: GCA_018152295.1. NCBI lineage: Eukaryota > Metazoa > Arthropoda > Insecta > Diptera > Drosophilidae > Drosophila > Drosophila carrolli. The sequence goes on along the minus strand of JAECXJ010000183.1, from coordinate 1,200,485 downwards.
TAGGTTTTAAGGCCTTCTGAATAAGACTTTCTCAAAAGTATTCTTTACATTGTAGTAGTATAAAGTCTGAACAGGTCAGGTCGGACGGCTATTGCTCATGCCTTTCTGTGGCTGTGAAGTGCCTCCCGTCCCTTCTAAAACCTGGAGGGTTAAAAAGGTATTGGCTGCTCAAGAAACCACTGGGGGCAAATTTTCTGCCCCTCCCAAGAGGTGCGATCTAGGAACGGACTCTCCGCCTAAAATTATCGTCGATGTCGGTGGGTCAGTTAGGAGCTATATAAACTTTTTATTATTAGTCCTGGGCCCTTCCTTTAGTGCTTTATTAAGTTTACTGCCCGGAACAACAGTTTTTGGTATCCGAATTGACAAGGCTGCCTATAATTTGCCCTACCCCAATTCCATCCGCCATTTTCCCGGGCTTCCTAGGAAGGCCCCCAGACAAATTTGAAAAGCCAGATTTTCAAGGGTTAGCTGAGTTTACCAAT